>CM057819.1:70695776-71404526 GCA_030067965.1 Latrodectus elegans
TATAACACGAAGAGTCAACTAAATGAAGTCCAAAGTCCTTTTAAGTATTGGAATAGCAATTGTGACTCTTATTTTCCTCTTTGAGCTCTTTATATACAATTATAAAAAACTACCAATTTCTATATTATTAGAGAAATTATCCACTTACTTATTTGTAAGTTCAATATTATCATTCATTTTTATTAAAAGTCTTAGTGCATTTTATATTAATTATGATTAAAATTTACTTAATGTGACACTTAACTTTCCACAAAAGAACTTAATCATGAGGGAAAGTAAATAATTTGATGGCTAATTAAAATTCCTGAATAAATAGATTTTTGCCACAATTATGCTTTGATAACTTTCACACAATTAAATTCTACTTCTCAGACAAACCAAATTTCTCAGAAGCATTACACTAAGATGGCATTTAATATTTTTTTCCTTTTTAGATCATATACAATCTCTATTGTGTCGGTTAATGCAAATGTTCACAGATGGATTAAAAAACAAATGAACCAATCGAAAATTATATTCAGTATGCTGAACTATTTCCCTCTTATCTGTAAAAAAAATAAAGAAATGCATTTGCATGTTTGTGCAAAATGTTGTATTCTGTATATTTGAAATGGTTCAAATAAAAGTATTGAGTATACATGGATACATAAAAGGAGATTATGAAATGTGAATCATTACTTATTGCTTATTAATTGGTCAAATACATTATACATTAACAAAAACTACAGTATTACTTCCATTTTTTTTGTTCTTCAACACTAGAGAACGAAATAGATTATAATTAGCATTTTCCATTTAGATGATTTTATTAAAAATGCAAAACATATAAGAAAACACAGTTAAAAAATAAGAATTACTGAGAATGAAAATAAGTTTGTCAAAAATAAATAAATACTATAAAATGAAAATAAATAAATTATTGGAGTTTTGCAGAATCTATGAGATTTAATATAAAACATGTTTAATTTTTTACAGAGAATAATTTTTATTTTTCTAATTATTCTCTCTGACATATTTTAAGATAATAAATTTCTTGTCACATTTTATTCAATTTTAATAGTACATTTAAGATATTTTACCTTATGTTCTAATATGTAGATGGATATTTGAATGCTTAAATCATTTAATTATTTCTTTAAGAACTAGAATAATTAAGTTATAAATTATTCTTGTAAAAAGAAATTTATAAGTGTAAAATAAAAAATTTACCCTATTAATTGATTTGTTTGATTTTTATGATTAATGAATTTGCTTGAACTATTTAAAAGAATATGTTTAAAAAAATTAAAAGTTGTCAGAGACAAGATTTTAGTACTTAATTATGGTTACTGAAAAATTTATTTACAGTCATTGCAAAATATTATGTTACTTTTTAATGAGTACATAAATTCAAAGAAACATTTTACTTGTTTTCATTACAATAAGAATTTTTTTTAAGGAAAACACATAAAATTTTTAATTTTAATTTTGAAAGCTTTCAACTGGATTTCAATAGTTAAATACTTTATTTTAATAAGCAAGAAGCTATAACATGATTATATAATGCAATAACTTATATTTCAGCTTGTGTCGAATTCTAAATATTTATTAAAAGTTCCTTAAAAAATATTTACTATTCCCATTGAACTAATCTCTAACACTAAATAACATATCATTTAGAGCAATCGTAATATTATAAAATTGGTTATTTTTCCTGACATGATTTATACTCTATATACCTTGAATAAGTTGCTTAATTTATAAGTGTTTTAGATAAAACATCAATATTATTAAATAAATAAAAGTATGCTTGTTAATTTATAATTAGCATGTTAAGAATTTAAATTTATTATTCAATTGTTTTGTAACAAAAATATCAAAGAAAAATATTAAGAATTTGAATAGTTCAGAAATAAATACAAAGAAAGATCAATTTCTTTTTTATTTAATTAAAAATTGTAATAATAAATTATTTATACAAGAAAAACAATTTAATTATTGAATTGTACATTGCATCAAGGGAATTTACATTCAAACAACAATATAAATATTAAAGTTTAAGATAAAAAATTGTGACTATTTTCACATAGCATAATTTTACTACTCATGAGCAAATATTAATAATGAAAAGAACTTAAAAATTAATTTTAAAATATATTTAAAATGACTTGTTTTAAAATACACACAAAATTAATAATATCACAATTATATATTTTAATGATATCTAATTATAACTTTATATTTATTTCTATTTCCTAGAAATAAATTGATGTAAGGAAGAAGACAAACATAATTCAATTATCTAAATAATAAGCATTAATTTCTCAAGCTGAAAGAAATAGTAATATATAACAAGTTAGTCAAATTCCAGAACTTGCTACTTAATTTAGAACAAACATTTTAAGAAATCTGGAAATTTAAAAAAAAAAAAAAACTTTTTGTCTAAAAACTATTAAAACTTTAGTTATATTTTTGTGTTTCAATCAACTAAATCAATTTTCACAAGTGGAACTGAGTAAACATTGTTGTACATCAAATTTTGATCATCTGTTAATTTTAATTATTAAATCATTATTAATTTAATGGTTTTCATAATTTTCTTACAAACAGCAGTATAAGAAGTAAATTATAAATATTTAAAACTGTACCTCAAAAGGAAAATCATTTTGCTGTACAATAAACTCTAAAGGACTCTTTGGCACTTCAGATGAGATAACTTTTGCATTTGGAGTCATTTTTCTTAGTTTATGCAGCAACTGATAATTTGAAAATAATCTTGTTCTTACCTAAATATAAAAAAATATTCACTGGAACTATTTCGGTAGGAAAATTTAGAGAAATAAGATATATTAAAAAAAAAAGACAATATTGCACTGTTTTTGCATTTGTAAAAAAATTAAACAAAAAGGATTAAATTGTGTTTATGTAACAGTAAGAAAACAATGCAATATTTTTTGAGAATTAAAATAAAAATATTTTAATAATAAATAAAATAAATATTAAAAAACATGATAGTTGTCAATAACAGAAAGATAATAGCTTTAAATTTTAATCTGTTTTTTAATAAATTAAAATTTTCATTTACTTAAACAATTACAACCACTGCAATTTTATGCAAATAAATAAGTAAAAAATTGACATTAAATTTCAAAAATAAATAAAAAAAAGAAGCAAGAGATTTGTGATTTCATTGAACAAATTATGTTTGCATGTTAAAAATAAAATTATTAAAATTTTTAACTAAATGTTTCTTAATTACAAATAAAATTAATAAATTTTTAAACAAAAGTTTCTTAATATATGAAATTATAAATATAAACTATAATAATAATATACATAACAGCCTTAATTTTTAATCTTTTACATGAATTTAAAACAATTTTAATTTTTAAAGAATAGTTTAAATTTATATAAAAAATGAAGAATGACAAACATCTTTATTATAATAAATGAATCCAATTCTAGAAAAAGTGTATTTATAAGTTTATGAAAAGCATAAAAAAGTTCTTTTTTTAATTAAGTCACTTATTAATATACAAAATTTTATTTGTATTATATTTTACATTTATTTAAAATTTAAACAAAAAATTCTAAATTTTTAAAATAATTCTTCATTTATTTTTAATATAATAATTGAAATTATATTTAATCATTATTTTATTCAATATATTTGGCAACATATGTGATACAATTTAAAACACATTATATCTCATAATTAAAAATAAAATTAAAGTTTAGATACAAAACATGAATCTAAGTTTATATTGGGTCCATGTATTTCCTCATAATATTTAAAGGATAAAAATATAGTAACTTTCTATAAATTGGATTGAGATAGTTTACTTAAAAGACATGAATACAATTATTTAAATTCATAGATTAAGAAAGTTCATGAAGCTAGATTAGTTTTACAGTTAATTATTACAACCATTATATTTCGTGAGCTTAATTTTAATATATTTGCATTTACTTGTAGTAGTAATTTTATACAGAAATGCACTTAAATATCAAAATACAGTAAATAACATGATTTTGCTTTGTAACCATAAAACATTTAGTGTATTATGAAGTCTTACCTTCATAAATAATCGAGGTTTAATTCGACAAGAGCTTAAATTTTTGATTATAGCGAAGCTATCATTTTCAAATTTGTTTTATAATTAAATATATGCCACATAGGATAGCTTGAAAGAATAATACGATATGCATGTTAAAAGCTCTACTAAGAGCTGATTTTAAACTATATTACAAGGATTTATGTCTCAATTTGGAGTTGAATTCACGAGTATTGGATAATAAGCAAGGCTCAGTTAAAAAATTAAAAAAAAAATTGGATTAATATTGAAACTGTTTCCTGAATTTATACAATTGTTTTTATACACGAAAAATCAAAAACTTCTCACATAGAAAACAAACAATTAAAATTTTTTGCTTTGTTACAGTGAGTAAAAATGTCAAATACATACTAAATTTATCATGATTGAAGAATAATCACAACAGTTTCGGTAAAATTGCTCTTAAAAATATATTTTAAATTTATATAGGTTACATCAGTTGAAAAAACAATCAAATAATAATTTGGGCACATTCAGATTAATTTAAAATAACTTTAATAAAATACAAAATTCGTTATAAGTTATAATTCAAAAGACATTGAAACACAGTTATCAAAATGCATTCTGCGAATTTCCATCTCAGTTGTTTATTTACATCAAATCAAATTAATCGGAATAACGGTTGCAGTTTAAGAAATTTATGTAATATTTAAATACAAATTTGGTTATTTGCTATACAAGATTTTATTTATTCCTTATGTAAAACTCTTTCTACAAAGAAAAAAACATGGGCTTACTCCGAAAAGTGATTGAAAACTTCCGTCGCTTCTCTTTAATGACAATCTTTCGATAAAATAATTGGCGTCAAGAGAAAACAGGTTTTTCCGCATTATGTGCATGTGTTCCACTTCCACTTTTCAGATCTACCACCGATGACACCGTCAACAATGGTTCAGTGAATTGGAAGTATAGTGAAGTTTGTTCTGGATGCACTGTGTTTACTCTATTATTCTGAGATCATTTTGTTAGATTTTAAAAGAGGTTTATTCTCTTAAAATCTTGATATTTGAAGCTCAATAGAAACTGCCAAAATAGGTGTCTTTACGGGGCAATTGTGTAATTGTAGCTCGAAAGCTATGGATACGAGCATCGTCGAGTATTTTGAGAATCATGAGGGGTATAGATGTGGGTATTGTAAATCGACTAACACATTTTATTCACATGGTAAATATCATTGCTAATATTTCATAGGCTCTTTTACGTTCATTTGGCGATAATACCTCTCATTGAAATATACATGTCATACGAATGAATCATGTTCGTGATCAAAGGTTGTTCTAGAGGACATATCCATAGATAAAAGTTATAAATTAAATATTACATAAAATAAATTCATAATTAAACTACACTACTCCCTGAAATGTAACTGATGCAGTTAATTAAATAAATTTCACAGATAAACTGCCGTCATTTATTGAAATGAATCTTTTTTTTCACTTGGGTGTTTGTAATTAATTACTTTTTATATCCTGAATGATTTTTAATAAGTTTTGCTTGTTAAAAATTACATTCATCAAAATTGCTCCATTTTTTTAAAGAAATTTGTATTTTGACGTGAAAAAGCTCACTGAATAATTTTTTGAAGCTGAACTTAAAATCTAGAATGCTAATTTAATGTGACATTTTGTTATTTGTGAAATATTATGTGTGAGTGAAAAGGCTTGATGTATGTTATATTGTTTTTCCTTTTTTTTAAGTTATCTTAATTGTTTGCATCTTGATCTTCAGTTAAAAGTTTGTAGGTTTGTTTATTACATGATGTAATGGTTTAGTATCCATTTTAAATTTTAAGTCCTGGTTAAATTTATCCTCATATGCAAAATGTGTCAAAAGTGATAAACTAACTAAACTCTATATTTTTTTGCAAATACTTTCAAATGTCTTAATATAGTTTGCAGACTGATCTTTACCATCCCTATCATTTCCTTTCATATTTGATTATTTGCTTAATGTTAACATATTCTCCAATAGGTAATTGCAAAGCTATATAAAGCACATAAAATTCATATACCTTTCCAATTCAACTGTTATGGTCTTACTGTATGTATTTATATTAAAAAGTTAAAATTTCTTGTATAAATAAACTATACAATGACCTGTTTAATTATGTATTTTTGCAGATACAGTGAAAATGATATAGCTGAGTAGTTTACAAATTAAAGTGAATATTTTAAATATTGCATTCATAAATAAAATTTAATGTAATATTCTCTATAAAACATTTTTCTTGAATTTTGTGTATGGTTACTGGATTGCATAATTTTCTTGATAAATACAAGCATTTCATGATTGTTATGCGCTTTTTATTGTTCTCTTGATTCTATGATAGGAAATTATGTAAGACTTTTAATGTAAAATTGCTGTATTTTATTTGTTAAAATTTTTTGTTATAAATTTATTTAAAAATGTTCAAAAATATTTATTATCCATTAAAATTAACATTATTGCTGGAATAATGTAATTTTATATTGAATATTTTATCTTACTATAAAACCTATTGAAACTAAAGTGGCAAAAGAGCCACAATTTTTTTTTAAACTTTAAATCAATTCGTGATATTATAGTTACATTGATGCAAGCAATTCTAAAGGTTCATTCAGAGAGTTTTTAGAAATTGTAATCTTATTTAAAATTGCATATTATGTATATTTTTTATTTTTATACTTTTATGTAATTAATATTTTGCAATCTACAGAAAATATATGTATGTATAATTTTTAATTTGAAACTTTAAGCTATGAGAAAAAGCTATCACATTTGGTAAATTAAAAAATTTTATGAGGTAAAATATAAGTAAAAAATGTGTGATTAGAACTTTAATACTTATCTGAATAAAATATATATCTCAACAAAATCTGATTAATGATGAATTTATTCAGATAATAATTTATCTGAATAAAATATGTATACTGATATATCCTGTAAAATGCCAAAGCTATAAATATTATTCTTAGAATTGCAATAAACTTTTATGTAAATTGAAAAGTTTTAATTTGAAAAATTCCCTTTTGTACAGGAAATTGATTTGATTCATTTAGTAATTATATCAATTTACTGGATTCACTCCTTCTCTAAAATCTTAATAACTATTTTGTACATTAGTCCTTTAACTGTTTAATGTAGAAATAGGAAATTGTTTTATTTTTGCTTCATGGTAGTAACCTTAGCTTGCACCTTTCACTGCAAAGTAAATTCTTTCCCTTTTGCACTTGTCATGGATACAAAAACCTTTTATTCAGTGATTCTCAACCACTGTGCTGTCACACTTGGCACTAAATTCTTCAAATGTGCCACAGAATATTAGAAATGTACTTAGTAAAATTTAGTATGTTTTTATATTATGAGTAAAATAATAAATGTAATTTGTAGTAAATATATTTTATTTTACATTCAAAATTATTATCATAAACTACTTTGCACAGTATATTATAGATAAATAAGCAACTGTAAATTTATTTTTTTCTTTGTGCTGTCAAATTTTGAAATCATTAAAAGAGTTCCTCTAGCAAAAAAGAAAAAAGTTGATAATCTTTGCTCTAATTCAAACTGGGATATATATCTGCCTTCTCCCTAGCTGTTTCAGAATACCATTATTTTGATAATTTATTTCCACTGGAGAAGTCCATAACATGTATCAGCCTAAGGAGCCGACATACATTTGTTTGGTTTGTAAGCTCACAACCTCAGAATGTTCTGAATCGGATAACATTTTTTTATTTATTATACCAAATTCAAACTTGTGTTTAAATGTTATCAAAAAAGTTGTTGATAAAAAAATCAAAGGAATCTTTACCCATATATGTAATTACTTCTGAATAAAATTTAATGGTATGCTTTTTTTCTGAACTTAGATAGAAAGGAATTGTGGGGCTTTCCAATGTGTATTCTTCTAAAACCTTTCTGACATGTCTCAATGAAAATTAACATTCCAACTTAAGGATTAAAAACTATGAATTTTTAACTACTTTCTTATGTATTAATCTGCATTAGAAAAATAACAGAATACTAGTTTAAAGTTTTTTACTTTCTTGTGATGAAATTGAATTAAATTTCATGAATTCTTTATGTATAAAAAATATAAGATTCTTAATTAAGATTTAGCTATTTAATATAAAAAATGAAAAAATATTTCACGCTTTTTGTGCCTTTATTATCATAAATAAGCCATTATGAAATAAAATTGTTGGTTCATTAAATTAGTGCCCTAAATCATGAAAAAAAAAGCAAATTAAATATTCTTATATTTACATCCATCAGAATAAAAAAAATTGATTCTAAAAAGTTGCGACAATAGTTTAAATGGTTAATCTGTGGTTTGGGTACCCCTTTCTCACCAAATGGGCGATAGACGCGCAAAGCGTGGTAACCCTGACTATTTCATCCTAAATGCACTCCTGGTGGCAATTCTGTCTTTTTTTGTTATACAATTATATGTGTATTTTTTTTAAACAATTCGTAAAAAAGCCATTGTTTTTGTTTTCATTGCCATACCAATGGTGAAATTCGTTAAGAACACAGATTTCGGCTTCGTCGCCATAGAAAACCTCGTTTTTGCGTAGTGTCTCTCGGAGCATTCAACTCTGCGAGACAACACACAAAAAATGATCCAGTTGGTGACTTTTTGAAAATGCGCCAAGCAGGGGACCCAAAGCATATTTTCATCGTTTAAATGAATAAGCAAGCAAGTTAAATGACAAATAATTGATTGGTATAAATTTTGAAACTTGTTTAATTTTATTTGTCTCAAAAACTAAAGGAAAGGTCTTTGCTTTCAGTGTATAAAAACATTGAAAACTCATTGGTCATTGAAATTCTCACATTTTGCAAATTTTTTTAACTGATATTAATGAATGTCATTTATCATTAAAGGGTGAAGTGAAGTAAAATTTTGAATCTTAATTAAAAAAAATAAATAAAATGTTTTTAAAAATATTAAAAAAAATACTGTGTTTTAAATTGAATAAGACCAGTGACTAACTATATTTAAAATTAAAAATCATTTTTTAATATTTTAATATATATATATATATATATATATAGTTAGTTAGTTTAGCATTTTAACTTAGCTTTAGTTTAAAATTATGTAAAAAAAAAAAAAAAAAAAAAAAAAAAATTTAAGCTGTTGTAATTTTAAATTGATTTATTTTAAGAAAAAGAAAAGAATTTAAAATTGGAAATAAGCATAGTCATTTGTTGAGTGCAACATTCAATATCATGAAATTATTGTGATGTGTTATTCATTTTATAGAATAAATATTGATTTTTAAGAAAATCTTTTAAAACTATTAAAAAATGATTTGTTTTCATTTAATAATACCAAAATAGAAGTAGCATAGGTTTTACTAGGTGGTCAAAGTATAATACATTTTAAGTAACTGTTCCTATTATTTTACTGTATATCTGTTGTAAAATATAAGTATTACAAAATTAGAGAAAATTTCTGTCTCAAACTGATATTCATAAATTTGCTATATTCATTGAAATTTTAAGCACTGTTTCTAGGCATTTATTAAATGTAAAAAAAAAAAAAAAATTAGTGTGATTAAAAAGAGGTGTTTTTGTTTTAACCTATATGTAATTTTATTTGTGGTTTTTATATACTACTTTGTCTTATTTGAACTTATTTTCTAAATAATCTTTCTACATTCTTTAAATAATTTCAAATTTTTTTATGTATTATGACAACTTTTAAAGAATAATGAATCTGTTTAGGTATGTGGGCTCATCTTTTAACCCCTCTTGATTATCAAACTCTGATTGATCGTGGTTGGCGAAGGCAAGTATATTTTTGTCAACTTTTACAAATTTGAATTTTCAAAATATAAATTTGATGAGTTATGTAATTTGAAAAAAAATTGTTGTCTGTATATTTCTCTTGTTATATCATTAAATAATTATCTTTATATAAAATTTCTTCCTATTTATTTATAAACTATTTCACTTTTTTGTTGTATTTGGCATTTTAAAGTCGTCTGCATAAGGTTTGACTGTTTTTCAAACCCAGCTTTAAAAAAACTTATTTTTTAAAGTGAATTTGTAACTTTGAAAATTATTTTTTAACTTAAGAAAATCATAAAGAATTCAAAATATTATGTCAAAATTTAAACTTTTTGATTTTTTTTTAAACATTATTCTATTCAACAGGCATCAAACACAAGTTTTCAATATTGTGGGTACTGTTTGCTTGTGTATTGAACACTGTGCAGCTGCTCACTTATAAAATATGTGCTTAACTGAATTATACAACTCTAGAGTAATAGATCTCATATATGTGTTTTATTACAATGCTCAACTTTGAAACTATTATTGAATTAGATTCAATGATAAAGAATAGGAACAAATTCTATAATTTTAGAAAAAAGATTACCAAAAGAAATTATAGATAATTATAAATATTAAAGTACACTATTGGTAAAAAATTTCAATTTGAGATTAGTGTCAATAACTGCTTCTTGTGATGCTCAGAGAACATTAGAATTGGTATGTGAAAGGCTAAAACCTTCTAATATAAAAACTGACATTGTTCGAGCAACAAATGATGGTGCTGTTATGAAAACATTTGGCAAATTATCTGTAAACCAATTATGCTATTCATACACCATCCACTTATAAGTAAATGATGCATTAGATAAACATAGAGAAATGAATGAAATAATTTTTTGAGTGAGGAATCAAGAAGGCTAATATGAATATAATGATAATAAAAATTCTCTTTATTAAGTTTGTAACTGAGAACATTCTATTTCTCTTTTGTCTGATAATTACAATCGGTTTCACAAATTAGAAAAATGTATAAGTTTAGCCATCGTTCTGTGGTTATTTGTTTTTTAAAATCTTATTTTCTTAGGATAAATTAAAATTAGGAGAAATATAAATATTTAGAATTTTTTAGTCTTCATTATTTTATGTTAGTAATATGTGTTTGTAATTCTCAATGCTTTATTATTTTGTCTGACATTGATTTTTTTTATTGTATACAAATTAAATAAAAAATTTTTCATATCCTATTTTTTGACAAAAATTCAAAAACTGTTAAAACTAATTTTTCAAAAAATAGCTTTTTTATGTAAACCCTAAGTCTGAGCTACAACTTTTTTGGTTGGTAATATAATTTTTTATTTTTTGTCTGTGCAAATTCTTTTGTGCTTATTCTTTTAATAAAATGCAAGTACTTTTAAAGAAAAACATTTCAATTTGAGATTTAAATTTTATAATTACCAATGGAGAAAAATAAGCATTGCATGTTCTATGATGTCTTAATTTCAGCTTAGAGTATTAACATTTACAATAGGGCTTGTTCTTGAAATTTTTTGCAGCACAATCTGATATTTGTTTTCTAAATGAGAAATTTTACTTATTGATACTATTTTTTGAGTTTTTTTCCCCCAAACTGTTTTTTTATTCCTACCTGATGCAAAACACCAATTAGCTTTTAAAAAAAAATTAATATGTGGAAGTTAAATAATTTGGGTAAATTGTTTTCATGTTAAACATAAGAAAATGACATCACAGAGAATAAAATTTCTTAGTTTTGAAAATTAGCTTACTAAACTCTGTGCCACAACAGCCCTCATACAGCTAAGATTTCAATACCCATATTTGTGTTCTTTCTGCCCATCTTTCTAGACACAACCTGGAAAACTGCTTAATATTCAGAAGCAAATTAATGGCCATAAATGAAGGATTAATGACCATCCTCCACTGCACTTAATCTAGTGACATTTGGATCCTTACTAATAGTTATAGCTTCATTCAATACTATGTTCACTTTCAGTGGATTCTTTCCCATGTTAACATCCAAGGCAAAGAAGCTGCAGATATCTTGGCTAAAAGATGTAGCTCTGAGTTGCCCAACAGAGTAATTAAGAATTTTGTAAAAGAATTTTCTCTATAAAAAAAAAGAGAAGATAGGCAAGTCTGGCTCACCCTTCCTTAGTTTAGAAGAAAGACTCCCAGGAGGCACACTTAAATTTAGGGGTGACAGTCATGGCAAACCTCCATCTCAAGACTTATTAATGGGCACCTTGAAAGCCTGACATTTAAATCTGGGTGCAAGATCTTTTCATTGTGCACAAAATGCAACCAAAAGCTTGCTTCCTTGGGCCTTGGGATGTGCAGCACATGCTCATGTCTAACACAAAACCTCCAGTGTCTAGTTCCCAAGCATGCTTGATTCTCACTTGTATTGACTTAATGAAGGGATGACTTATTAAGTCGACCATGTCTAACCTGAGGATCAAACCTGTTTTGTTAACTAGATGAAATATTTTTAGTGAACTATACTTATATTGTGTTATCTCTGTATAATTGCTTGCAAACTCTTTTTAAAGTGTAGTGCATCTTCACTAATTATGTTTTCATTTCAAACAAATATACTTCGCAATCATACCTTCATATTTTTTTTTCATTATTTTGTTTTATTTCCCCCCCCCCTAAGTTATTTTAAAATATTTTATTGTTTTCTTATATAGTAAAGAAAATTAAAAATCCAGGTACACTTTTATTTATTTTTTATTTTACTACCATAGTTTGTTAATAAATTTTATATTGTTATATAGGAGTGGCAAATATTGTTATAAACCAACAATGAATTTAACATGCTGTCCCATGTATACCATCAGGTAAATAATATTTTTTATTAGCTTTTTTCACTTTTACCTTTTATTTTATTTAAAATTCCAAATTTCTTTTGTAGATGTGGGGCTACAAACTTTACTCTTACAAAATCTCAAAAAAAAGTTCTTAAAAAGGTTCATAGATTTTTATCTGAGGGCGATAGAGCCATGGTAGGTATTGTTTTTAATTTGTTAATTTGTTTTTGTTGCTTTTGCATTTCAAACCCTCCCCCCCCCAAAAAAAAAAAAGATATAAAATTATGTTTAAATGTCAATTTTGAGCATTTTGATTTTTGAGTGTGTTTTTGTTTGCTTTATTTATTTTTAAGTGTCTATGTTCATCTTTGATTTAAAAATTTTTTTTAGTTAAATATAATCATTTAAAATTTTTTAAAAAGTGGTAAACTACAAAAATTTATACAATCTTGTAAGTTCAAATTATTGAGTAAATGTTTTTTAAATATATTTTATAACATTATTAATGATAGAAGTTTGAAAAAAAAATTTATATGTTGATTTTCTTATTTTTTTTTACTCTCTTCACCTTCTGATATATATTTTTTTTAACATTCGTCTATGTTATCAATATATTTATTAGTACCTATTATATTTTTATCTAATTTAGATCAATAAAGCATTGTCCTCTGATAAGGAAGAACAAGAAATGGAAACAGAAGCCGCACCTGAAATTGATGTACAAAACATAAAGAAGATAAAAGATATCCAACCCATAAAGCAATCTGATATTGAAACATATGAATCTGGTAGGTATTTAATTTTTCCTAAGAAAAAAGAATTTATAAAATATTTTAATTTGTGAAATAAAATATTTATAAAATACATGCATTTTTTTGTATATAGCTATGAAAAGCTATATACAAAATAAAAAATAAAAATTAAATAGGTATAAAAAAAAGGTAAATTTCGTGAATATAATTAATGCTTATGTATAATATATACTTTTGTATATTTTGAAGTATGCTTATATTGCTATGATTATTGGTTGTTTTTTTTTTTTTTTGCAATGACCTTTTATTATTTTAAAGTTTATTTACTATTTTATAATTTTTTAAGTATGTAATTGTAAATTTTGCATTCAGTTTTTCTTGAAAATCTTATTCTGAAAAATTTCATATTCATTATTACTCCATTTAGGTTTCTTTTCTTTATATCAATTTCTTACTTAAATATTGCTGTTTCTGTTTTTGTTGAAATATTTTATGCTTATTTACATTTCCTTTTTCAGAAACTGTAAAAGATAGAATAGCTTGTGATATAAATCTTGGAGCTTCTTCGTCAACATGTGTACAATCTTTACAAAATTCTAGTCCAACACATACTTCTGTATCTAAAGAAGGTTTATTACTTGAGACTTGTAAGTTTTATACTTAACTATTACATTTTTTTAAAAAATTTGTTTGTATTAATAACTTTTAACTTAAATAGTCAGTAGATAAACTTAAGTTATTTTGAAATATTTATGTGATGGAATTATTTTAAGATAGTTAAGTAATATTACAAACACTGTGTGGCAATTGAATTAGACGCATTTTATTGGACTAATTTTTGCTAGGATAAAAGCTTATTTATTTGAGCATAAAGTTTTACTTCTGGAATAGATTTTTGTCCAGAGAATATATTATGCCTTGTCTATGCAGCTTTTTAAATCTTGTAAATTTGATGGAAGAGGAGAGTACTGTTGGATATGTCTTTTCACCATATCCCATATGCTTTTTACAAAGTAAAGATCCAAGCATTTTAGTGGTTAGTTTAGGTATTGGAAATCAAAACAATGCCCAGGGAACGAGTTTCGAATATTTTTTGCGAAATTCATAGTTGCAATACCTTTTATGAAGTATTTGTTTTTATACATAAGGAATCTCACCTGGGCATTTAGCATCCTTAAGTAAACACAGGTATCACAATCTCAAAGTACCCCAGTGATCTTTCTTTCTTTTTTTATCTCTTTTTTCTCATTGGGATTACCTTGTTAAGGTTTAGGGGTCCCCTCTTTGCTGTTATTAGCTTCTCCTAGATACTAAATCACCAGCAAGTTTACTGTGTGGAGAGAATTGTGTCCCTAGAAAAGAGATTCCTGGTAATGGAGCCCTTAGAGACCAACACATAACTTTGGATTCTCCTGGAAATAAACAGGATGTGTCCTGCAATCCTCGACATATTAATCTTCTTTGTAGATCAAACAGCCAGTATATTGATGACTCATGGACTCAAGTGAAGGCAGTATTATAGATTTACTGTGAGTATATAATATCTGGCTAACTCTGATGCAGCTTATTGGCATTCTCCTGTTGCACTAAGTATTGTGGTTAGGTCTTGAATTGTAACTTTATTCTTATGTAGGACAACTCATATTCTTTTCTTCCAATTTGAATTATTAATTGTTATTAAATAATTTAAAATTCTTTATTATTAAGAGAAAGGTGAGAATCTTTAATGTTCCCCCTTTCCAATTCACGGAAGTGATTATTGGGGAAGTAAGGAATATTCAAAAATAATGTGATGACTAGTAGAAGTTGAAAATACTACTCAAGTTGCAACATTCATCAATATATGATGGTTAGAAAATATAGTGGTAATAGTTTCACCTCATGATGGACTTTCATAGAAAGTTGTTTCTATAGAATGTTATTTCTGCAAGTATACTATAGTTACTCATGGTTACTATAGTTGCAAAATCAACAGTAAACAGAAGAAAAATTTAGAATTGCTTTTATTAATAAAAAAATACTTGGGGAAAAAAAGTCACATCCTAGAAACTTTATCTACCATTATTTTATGCAATCTACAGCTATTACTCATTATTTTATGCAATGTATGATTTAGTGATGTAAAAAATATTGATTATATAAATAAATTTTTTCTGTTATAGCTGTGAATTCATCGAAAGCCTTTGAAGTAATTATTAATATAATTCTAATTTAAATAAAAATACTTTCTTTAATTTTTGCTGTTATTTATTTCTATTATTTACAGATATGATTGGAAAATATTGTATATGCATATTTGGTTAAGAATAATTTTTAAAATAAAATAAAAAAAATTCTTTAACATGAATGTCAGTACCTCTTGAAAGTTTTTGATTTGATTCCTGGAAAACTTCTTAAATGAACTCCTGGAATTTTATTCTTAGAAATCTTGAATGAGCCCTGCACATCACAGAAATCTCCCCCCCCCCTTTTTAAGTGCAATATGTTTTTTCCAGTTTATTTAATTTTTATAATTTAAAAAGTTTTAATTTTTACATCAGCTTTATTTTATTTTTCAATATATAAAACATTTTGAATATTTTATAGATAAGACAAGATGGATTCATTATTTTGTGAGGTTGCAAAATCCAAATTTTTCCATGAGTGCAAAATAAAGTATGGGATTCATCATACTACATTATTAAATTCCCTTACTCATGTGGCCAGTGTCTTCTTTCCTGAAAACATTGGAAATAATTTTTTACATTTTGGGTAGAAATGAGTAACTTTTTCAGAATAACTCAATAATGCATTCCTATCCTCTACTGATCTCTGCATTTAGTTCAAGTTAAAATCTGCTGTGAAGAACTTTGATTGACAATTTTGTGATTTGAAACTTAGTAGTCACTGCTCTTATGTATAATTTGTTGGAGACCCCACCAATCACACTCTTGAAAAAATTGCTTAAACTGTATATGTCTTCTAGACAAAGAGTGTGGGTTCTGATTCCACCTTTTGCAGAACTTTTAATATGGCGGCTTATGAGAACCTAGTAAGATTTGCTATCTTATAAATCAAGCCTTCTGCTTATGAGCCCCCAATAATAATCCATTTTTCAAATGGAGAAAGATCTGACACAATATTTCTCATTTTACTTCATTCATGCTAAAATGCATTTTTACACCTTACTTATACTTGCATGCTAACATCTAACCCACATAAAAAAATGCATACTTCATCTTTAGCAAGCATTTCAAGGAAAATTTTAAAAATTTCTAATTTATTAGCCAGTGTGTGAATATTCCTCATAAATTTTACTTTTTATCTTAAGAAAGTCAGCTTTATACAACTTCTAAGAATTCATTTTTTCCATTAGCCTAGAAACTCATGGGATTTTGAATTAACTCCATAATAGTGTTTTTATCAAACTATGTACCACTGCTTGACTTTTAAAGAAACTTGTTATAAAAACTGACATTCACAATATTTTTTGTATGCTTGTACCAATGCTGGATCTATTAAAAGGAAATATTCTTTAAAATATATTGTGTGGTATTGATTAAGCACAAATATGTTATTTCATATTTTATTATGATTTCCAATATTTATTATAAGATTTGTGAAAAGTTGGTTTTCTAACATTTTGTTATGAAAGCAAACTGTAGTAGCAAAATCAAAACAAATGTGTGAAATTAAAATACCTATAATCTAAAATTATTTACCATGTTATATTTTTAATATAAAATTCTTAAATGTGTTATTCATACTCGCGTAACTCGTATTCAAATATGGCCTATCTTCACTTGTTCGTTGAATGGTTAACCCAATCGATTCCAATTCAAACAGTTTGTGGGTTCAAATTTTACTTCAACCTTTGATGTTATTAGGGGTTTGGAATCCAATTTAAATAATAAGTCCCAGTCTGATGTTCTGAATTATTAGACTAATTAGTCTAATGAAAACATCAAACCAAACTAAACGTACTTATTCAGCAATCTCTATTAGTAATACTCCATCAACTTCCAAATTCTGGTTGCCCGCTGCTACTGTGATGTAAAACGTTTGTTTATCTTTGTTTGTTTTATTTTGTCAACATTCCATTATATCCAGATTTTGCTTGCTGATCATCAGTTTTGCAGAAATATTTTAAATTATGACTTTGGCATAATCTAATATACTAATTATTAGAAATAATTGGTGTTTATGCCATGACTAATGGCCGAAGCAGAAATATTCATATCTCACTTTTCAATAATGCAAAACAATTGATATTAGTCATAAAGCTTTTAGCCATGTCATTACTTTAATATTAGATCTTTTTTATGTTTTTACTTGTAACAATCTCTGCGATTAGACAGAAGACATGCATAAATGCTTAAGAAATCTCCATCTTGGTTATCAGTAATCCTTTTTTTTTATCATATTCATTTTAAACCTGTCAAAATGGGAGCTGAATGTTTAGCACTCTTTCAGTTCAATAGTTTTTTTAGTTTGAATCCCATCTCTGACTTCTATGTTCATAAGGATTCAGAATCCACTTTAAACCCATAACCAGCTATCTCGAGCCCTTTAGAAGGGGCAACTAGCTTCACTGCAATGCTTCTATATCAGCCTCCAGATATGATAGATTGGTGTGAAATCAGGTCTTGGGAAACTGCTGGCTGAAGGATCACTGTCCATTTAACTAATGTGAGCTGTAACTTGAAAATGGTAAGAAACCTGCTTCAAGGGAAGGAGCAGCTATAAATAGATTTAATTGTGCTACGTTTTTCTATTTTTATTCACATTTTGGTTTTCATAGCTTAAAACATACTTATTACCAACTAGATAATTATTTCCACTTATAGAAAGAAATTAAATTGATTTTGGGATCTTTTCATGATGAAACTGCTGTTCGACATCTATTGTTTTGTAAGCATTGCTTACATTATGGAAAATTTAGAGTCAATTAATCATTGCTAAGATTGTCATTGATATCATGTTATGTACACTATTATGATCCAGAATATGTACCATTCATCTACATGCAGTGATAAAGATTATTTTAGTTGGCATGTATGGAAATCCTTCATTCTATTGTTAAAATTGTCTTTGCAGTTAAGTAACATAGAGTGTACTGTCTCAACAAGATAAGGATATCTTATCATTTCTGTGTTATGTTGATGATCCAGTCCTTGTCATTCTAGCAGCATCAACTACAATTATTCATGTGCTACAATCATTCATGAATGCAAGTCTTATCAATGCATCAAGTTTAATACTTAATTAAATTCAATTTGATATTTTCTTTTTCATGTTTTTGATATTGTTCAAAGATTTGATGTTATATTCCTTTTTTTTTACATTTAAATATAATGGAAAGAGTTTAAGTGAAAAAATATAAGGAAATTTGTGATAAAAGTATTACTAAATATTTTTAGAAATTTTCTGTGATACATTGATGCCATAGGTATAAATGCCATTCATTGTTAAAGACATAAATATTTTTCATATACATATCCATGGTATTTCATCTTTTATGTTTAAAACTCTTATTATAATAAAACCATTTCTGTAAGTACTACTGAAATGTCTTTAGTTTTGAAGTTACTTTGATATTGCATTGAAATACAATATTAACAGTTTGGTGTTTCTTTATTTACAGATCTTTAGTTGTAATTTAATATTTAATTGAAAAAAAGATTACCTATTAGGAAAAAAGATACCTATTAGAAAATTTTCTAATCAACTATCTAAATGAATTAAGTTGCCTTTTAAATTGATCTATTTTAAAATGTTTAATTTTATTGGTGATAGTTTGTTAAATTTTTATTTGAAATATTTACATAGGTAATAAAAATAGTAGCCGACCACCATGTCGTAAAGCTAAAGTTATAAGGCAAGAAAAGAAACTTCAAAAGCTTTTAAAGAAGGGAATGTCTCCAGAATCTGCTGCTGCAGCGCTTAAGGTTTCATAATTCATTAAGTTTTGTCATACATATCATTTTTTATGTAATAGTAATTTGTTCAAATTCATAAAAATTAAAATTAACTGTATTTAATTTTGTATATATGATAAGGCTTGTATTTTATTCCATTACGCAATATCATAAAGGGCAATTATAATTCAAAATATGAAAGTATTTATTTAATGTTTAAATTAATAACTTTATAATAATGGCTTTTAATATTCATTCTTAAATATTAATAAAAGAATGGTTTTTAATATCCATTATTAAATTTTATTAAAAGAATGGTTTTTAATAATCATTCTTTTATAATTTTGCTTATCAGTTTTTGATATGTTAACAAAAACTCATAAATTGTGTATAAAAAAGCAGCTATTCTTATTTATTTGTTGATTATAAATATCAACAACAAATGTTTTATTATCGAAAATATTAAATTTTTATTTCAAATATGTATTACTATTTTATAATGTATTTGTGAAAAATATGAGAAATTTCAAATATTTTTTTTTAGAAATCATCAAATCAACCAAAAACCCTTGAAGATTATCTTTTTGAACCCTTCCCACCTGATCCTGCTCACAAATTAGAAGTTAGTATTTTGTATTTAACAGTTTTGTTAGAACATCATTATAAGTTGTTCTTCTGTATTTGATTGTTATGATTTTATATAATATTTCCTGTTGAAAATATAAGTATTGCTTTTAGAAGTTGCATTGCTTATTTTGCATGTAGGTAGTAAAGCAAGTATGACAAAAATTATTATTCAGTTAGAATTTGCTTATTATTTGATTTGATGAAGGCATTCAATGTTGCTTCACTTACAATTATTTTAGTTTCAAATGAAAACATGGGTAACGAATTTTTGTTTAATAAACGAAAGTTTTTAAAGAAGAATCAAAATTGAAGAAAATATTATCTAGCATGGAAAAAGGTATTTTCTACTGAATAAAATGATTATAAGAATTTAAATTATATTTTATTTGTTAATATCTGTAAAATATTATTGTGAAACAAAATGTAAAATACTTTTGTGGAGTATCACATTTTATTGCAATTTATTAAACCATTAAAAAGAAAGACAAGTTTTTTCTTTCAAAGTAAATGAAAATGAGAAGTAATACTAGAAACATTAATAAAACGATAAATAGGATAAATAGAAGGAATAATTTAGAAATGTTAAACTATGATTTTTTGAAAAGTAATGACTTTGAAATGCTATTTGCCTGATAAATTCAATTTCATGTGGGACTTCTAAAATTCGAACAAATTTAATCTCGCTCATTGTTTTGATGAAATTAAATAAGTTGTTATGATGCTTAAAGTAATGCTGCATTAGGAACTATTTTACACGTGTATCTATGATTGAAAAATACTTTTGTATTGACTTGCAACTCTATTACGCGTCATACTGGTAATTGTACTATGAGTTTTGCATTGACAGACACTTGTCAAATTTCTGAAAACAAGTGTTTGTTTGATTATTGAAGGAAGCAGTTAATTTGCAGGTGGTGATCTATTAGCATTTCTGAAAGATGTTTAGATTTTGATCACAGCTTGTAATATACTGACTCATTAAAAGTCTATCAATGAGAGCATCTTTTTTGTCTATATTTGATTAAACCTAATATTCCATATAAATATTAGAAAATGCACTTGGAGATGACAATTTTAAAGTTGAGCTTATTAAATAGAATAACATTAAGGAAGCACTTGATTTGAGATAAATAATTTTAAATCATTGCAATTTAGTTTTATTTTTTACAGCCAAAAAGTAAGAACATTCATAATTTTTTTTTAAATTACGTCCTTATGTTGGCTTTTTTGAGCATAATAAGTCTTGTAGTCCAATAAAGAAAAAGAAGTATCTCCATGAGTGGAGAGCGTCTTGAAATGTGAAGAAAAGCGGGCTTCCTGGAGGGCAGAACATTTCCAAAGATGCTCGCCATCCATGTCAACATGTTCCCTACATAAAATGCAGTCGAGTGAATCCACAAGCTCAATGTGATATAGATGTTTCTAAAAAAAATCATGCCCAGTAAGTAACCTGAAGTAGAAGACCCCTATAGATCTAGGTAGATCTCTGGGGATACATGAGGTCAGCAGGGTCCTCCAAGAAGCATCAGCTGCATTCTCTTTGTGATAAATTTTTCGCTGGTGATGCATAACCCCTTTTAGAAGGAGTTTGACATTTCTCAGGCCAGTAGGAGTATCTGGAGGGTTTAAAAAAGAAGCGTCTTTAGCGAGATTGTCTGCTTTTTCATTACCAGTCAAGCCGCAATGGCTAGGGATCCATTGTAAAGTAATTTCCTTTCCTGCAGACAGTAAAGTGTTAATGATGGTCTTACAGTTAAATTCTATAGATGTAGGTAGGAGAGTATAATTTGCCACTGTATGAATGGCAGCCTGACAGTTGAAGATGCCTTCATTAAGAAAAAGACTTCAAGAGAAAGACAAAGGCTGTAACAGATTTAGTGTTACCCAGGGTGCACCACGAGGAGGCCTGTTACACTACACACCTCAATAAAATTTGATGTATTCATTTTGAATGAAAATATATCAATCTTTAACATTTATTGTATATTTGATTTGGATTTATTCTTTGAATAATATTAATAAATTTTCTCCATTAAAAAGAGAAATATTAACGAAATCATGGAAAACTTTAAAAAATGCATGTATTCTTGAAATTCAGCTTCAATTAAAAAAGATTTTATAGATGAAGGTTATATTGAGCTGTGTGTCAAAATAAAATGCCAAAATTATGTTTCAGAATATTTGCCTTTTTTAGAGAAAAAAAATGTATACTCATATTGGCAGGGCTCGGAGTTGTCCTGATATTCCTGAATTTCCTGATTTTTTAAAAAACGTCCTGAAATGTCCTTACTTTTCAAAATAAATCCTGGAATTCCTTCTTTTTTATTACATTCTTTTGAAAGTTTAATTTTAATTAATAATTTTATATTTTTCAGTAGTAAACTTTTCTTCCAGTGGAATATATATTTTCTTTCATCTGCTTTCTATGCAAGAAGAAGGAGAAAAATTTCCCCTTTTTTGTTCTCCTTCAAATTGGAAATAGGGTTGCCATACATTCGTCTCCGCCTCGTTTTCAGCCATTGCTCACGAATATCTGACGTCAAAAAAATTTAGGTTTGGGTTTACCATTAAATACTATTTTCTGCCTTTACAGACAAAGATTCTGGTTTTAGTAGTGCACAACTATTTACAATGATGGCGAAATTGTGAGAATTATTAGCCTACGTTTATGCGCATGCGTGAATTGCTTATTGCGCCATTTTGAAAGATTTTGATGGGTGTTTTGAAGAATGCAAGCTCAGAATTTTATTTTTTGAAAATAATTAATTTTCTTTTAAAAATGCCAAGGAAAACGAAATTTTCCGACAGATGGTCGGAACTGCAAGATGGGAATAAATGCCTAATCAAGACCTGGTGCCGAAGTGTTGACGATGTTCATTCTGCGGAGTGCTTCGTATGTAAAAGCAAATTCAGTGTTTCAAATATGGGTTTTAGACAAGTGCTTGCTCATGCAGATGGATTAAGACACAAAAAAGCTGTGAACTGTTACAAGAATCAAACACTATTTACTATCAAGTCATCAACTTCATCTGAATCCTCGACATCGACTGTAGTAGTGAATAACAAATCATGGCTTCCCTAAACGATATCAGAGAAAACCATTAAAGCTAAAACCATTTTACTTTTGGTGGTAATAAAAAATAGTTATTCTTTTTCATCTTTGAATGATTTAGCTAACATCTACGGAGAAATTTTTGATGATCCCTCGATAGCAAAAAATCTCAAATTATCTGACAAAAAAGTCATGTATATGATTAATTTTGGATTAGGTCCGTATTCCAAAACTCTTTTGTTTCGGGATATCGGCACTTCATATTTTGTTTTACTTTTCGATGAAACTACAACAAAACAAATAAAGAAACAGTTGGATATTTACATCTCATACTGCTCTGATAAACAAGGTAAAAATGTCATTTCCTACCTCGAATCACATTTTTTAGGGCATGCTGAAGCCAATAAAATTGTAAAAAGTTTATTAAGTTTTATTCAAAATAATGGTCTGAATTTAGAAAAATTAATGCAGTTGTCAATGGATGGACCAAGTGTTAATTTAGCTGTTTTAAAGCAAATAAATAGTGAACTGAGTAAGCAAAGTTTACCAGTACTAATTGATTTGGGTACATGTGGCTTACACATAATCCATGGAGCAGTACGTAAGGGTATTGATAAAATTGATTGTAATATTGATGGATTTGCTGTAGATATTCATCATTTTTTCAAACTATCTCCTGCAAGAAGGGAAGATTATCATTCCTTACAGTTAGAAATACTGGAAGAAACTTTAGCTAGACATAGTTTCCTTCGTCATGTTGAGAGCCGTTGGTTAACTTTAGGCTCAGTTTGTGAGAGAATTGTTGAGCAATATGATGTTCTAAAGGAATATTTTATTGTTAAAGTAACTAAAGAGAGTCGAAATTTCCTCTTTCTGATAGACATTTTCGGATTATAAAACATTTGAAAAACCCTATGACTCTGGCATATCTGCTTTTTTTTTTTTTTTTTTTTTTTAAAATTTTTGAACCATATTTACTTCTAATGCAAAAAATCGAACCTTTAGTACATGTGATATATAGTAAGTTAAATAAACTTGTTCGCAGTATTATGTTTAAATTTTTAAACCCAAGTTGCTACAAATTAATGTTGATTCAGGAAAAAATTGGTTAAATTTAAACAAGATTTAAATAGGTCATGGTGCAACAGCAATACTGGAAGAGCTTACTGATAAAACAACATTTCTAGAATGTGTCAGAAGCTGATACATAGCAACTTCAAAGCATATGCTTCAAAAACTTCCTATAACAAATCCTTTACTGACAGATCTCCAGTGTTTGTCTCCTTATAATAGAAAAAAGGAAGAGTCTAGGAGTTCATTTAGCAGATTAATTCAACATATTCCTCATGTGAATAAAACTTTTTCAGATATTGATAAGATGAATGAAGAGTGGATTCTTTACGTGTGTGAAGATGTGACTTTGATTGTGAATGATTATGATAATGATCAAAATATCTGTAAATATTGGAATGCGGTTTTCAATATAAAAGATGCTGGCGGTTATGTAAAATATCCTACTCTTTCTAGAGTGATTAAAGCATGTCTGTCATTATTGAATGTAAATTCCCAACCAGAAAGAGGTTTCTCAACTAACAATTCTGTTGTGACAAAGGAGAGAGCTTCTTTATCGGAATTAACAGTTCAAATTTTACGGATTTGTCATGATGTTATTCGAATGCATGGCAATTCTGTTTTTTCCATTCCATATACCAAAGAAATGATGCATTCAGAAATCTCATGCAGAATGTGCATCATATATGGAAAAACCAAAAGATGTAACACAATCAGAGAAGAAAAGAAAGGTTGAGGAAGATGTAGAAGCTACTTGTGAAAAAAAGTTTAAACAATTGCACCTATTAGAAAAAATTAATGAACTTGAGAAACAAAAGAAAAATTTGCTTGATAATCAGTGTGTAGCTCAAAAACTTTTGGATGATGCAACTAATAAAATATGTGCTATCAGTGATGATAATATGAGTGATGTGAAAGTTGGACAAATGATGCTGTCTGCTGCTAATGCAGAGATTCCATCTGCGAATGATATGTTAAAAAAGTGCAGTATTAAATTATCGGAATTAAATGCTAATGCATCCAGTTCAAAATGAACATTATTCAATTATACATAAATTAATTGTTAATATAAAACATTTATCATGTAACTTAGTAATTTTCAAAAAATGTTCAGTATAGAAAGTTTAAATTTCTGTATCATTTTTCATATTGTTGTAGTAAAATTTAAAAAACTCAGAATTTATTAAATAGTTTAATCCTTCCTAAAATGTGCTTTATGCATAAAACAGAAATTAATATGTAAAAGTAACATTGGTTTTGTTTAATTATTAAAACATGTCCTGATATTTCTTGAAAATAGTGTCCTGAAAAAAAAATTTCTGTACTCCTACCCCTGCATATTGGTATTTTTGGTTATGTTCTTAAAATATCTAATTTTCTAATTATCTAATGATTTTTTTAAAACTATTTTCTTGAGTTAAACATAACTATTCCAACTGGATTGAGTTAAACATAACTATTCCAACTGGATTAAAGTAGTTATGAAGACTATTCAAGTAAAAACTTTGTTTTTTTTTATTATTCTCAATGATTTTAAAATTAAAGAAAGTGTGTGAATAGTATTTATACATTTTATATATTTTTTATAATAATGTGTGATTAGCTGTAAATTTCAATAGGAAATTTTTTTTATCAGAAATCAGTTCTTATAATTGTTAAAATGTTTTATTTTTGATTCACTGTTCATTTCTTCTCCATAGAATTTAAAAAACAAATTATCTTTTAATGTTCCTATTTAAAATATAGCTAAAAATGCAAAAGATTAAATTAAAAAATAGTAAAATCAAACTTCATAACATGTTTGAGGTGTACTAAAGCTTGAATGATTTTGTCCATAAGAATTTTTTTTTTTTTTACATATATAAATTGTAATTTTATTTGAATGCCATTTTAAATGTTAGTTTTTTAACATTAAAATTTATTTTTTAGAAATCCAATTCCATTTTATTTACCACTATTTAAAAATTAAGTGTTGGGAACATTTAGGATCTTTAGAGTTTAAATAGTTCTTTTTTAATGCATAATTTCATTTATATTAGTTTATAAATTTTTTGTACAAATCAAAAATTAAAATTTGAGAACTTTTTTAAATTAAAATATATTTGCTTTGAGAAGAACTGCAGGATGATCTTTAAATTTTTAGATTTCATACAGTGTATTTACTTTTCTGTGAATATATTATGCAAAATATCTTGACAAAATTTTCATTAACCTTATATTTGAATAATTATGGAAGATAAATAGTGTATGAATTGTGTACCTGTATACTTAAAATGTAAAAACTTTAAAAAAAAGAAAAAGAAAAAGAAAGCTTATATTTTTGAGATTGTCTGAAATTTTCATTTATTTATCAACAATTTTCTTTTTTGTAAAATTATTTTGACAGAAAATTTAAAAAATAAATTGCATTGATTTGTATTGATGTATTGATTTTTTTAAAATTTATATTTCCAGGGAATTCCCAATGTGCATATGGCATAAAATTTATTATTTTACTGTAGAAATTTCTGTAAATTATTTACTTCTAAAATATAATGCCTAGAAATAAAAGGTATTAATAAGTGTTGATATTTAAGAATCAAAGAATAAGATTAAAAATTAGAAAAGTTTCCGATAATCTTTTTAAACTTACAGTGCAATTTAAATTTTATTTTAATTATTGTATTTAGATTTAGAAGCTGAAATTGATAGTAAAATATCACTTTTGCTTGAACTTATTATGACTTGTTAATATAAAATGAATTCTTTTATTTTGTGGATGTGGTTTGTTAAAAACTAAATTTTTATTAACTTTGAAAAAGGAAAATTGCTATCATATATTATAAAGACTATTATTTCTATTTATTAATTGTCTTAGAAATTGTGTTTTTGTCCATTACAAACTTTTTTATATATGCACTAAAAATATTTGTTTTGATTTGTGTATAAAATTAAAACAAATTTGCCCTTTTTTTAAATTGTTAAATGCTTTTGAAAGGCAATTTGATTTTGCTTTCAGCTTCGCTTGGTACCATCATCTTTAGAAAATCCTATCTTTAGTCAAACTTTTGAAGAGTCATACAGTATATATAAAAAATATCAGATGGAAATACACAAGGATCCTGCTGAAAAGTGTTCAACAAAACAGTATACTCGTTTTTTGGTGAACAATCCATTTCAGGTAAAGATTTAGAATCCTGGCATCATACCAACGATGTTTTTAATTAATATGCTTCAAGTAGATTTGCAGATTTTTTTCTTCTTTATTCACAATAAAAGTGAATATTTTGACTGTGTGGAATAATTGACAATGTGTGCAAAATCTTGGTGGGAATAGTCAATCAAATAAAATTCATTTTGTGTCTGTCAACTGAAGTACTAATGCATCCTCTAAAATAAAGTAACATTTTCAAATATTTCTTTCTGCTTTTGGTAAGATTTTGGCCAGTCTTTCAGAAGATGTTTATTATTCTTTTAATAATAGTTGACTCTGTGTTGTATTCAATTTAATTATTCAATGGTTTGTCTCAAATGTTTATTTTGTTCATCTTTTTCAAATATTTTTTTTTAATTGTTTTGTTGTCTAGTGATGTTTTGTCTTTTATTTTATGCATTTCTGTTTTAAATATATTTTTGACTCCTCAAAAATTGTTCTGATACAAAATTTTGATTTTTTTTTCAAATTTAAATATTTCACTTCACAATTGTTAATTTTTAATTTGTTTGTTAGGTTTGGAAGATGTGACACATAATTCATGTTATTCCTTGAAATATTATTTTGTGTACTTATATTTGAACAAAAACATCACAATGAAAACTAGGCTGAAAGTTAAGGATTGCCTTTCCAAAGTAGAGCACTCTTACCAATATATAAATATTCAATAAAGTAAATTATATTTTCCTTTAGAATTAGTGAATGGGAAAATTATCGAATGGTATCTGTGTTCCTTTCCCTTTAATAAAGTAAGTTAATATTTCTAAAAAAATTCCTATAAATATTTTCAATATTCAGTTGCGCCTTGTTGCCGTCGCCTCTGAAGAGTTTGCTTCTACTTTGGAAGAATCGTTTGAGCTTTATCAGATGTATCAAAGGAAAATTCACAAAGATACTGAAGAAGAATGTAATCGTGAAAGTTTTGATAATTTTCTTGTTGAAACACCCTTGGAGGTATAAATCTTTCAAAATACTTTTGCTTTTGTGCTTATTATATTTAAAAAATGTATTAATTCATTACCTTGCTTGCTATCCAATTTTTTTTATTTGCTTTTTGTGCTTTGCTCTTGTTTGTCTCTTTTGTCTACCATTAAAATTCTCACTAAATGTTTACTTTTTTCCCTTATATAAAAATAAAAATCAATTATATGTTTTTTTTTTTTTCATTTTTTTTACAAATCTTATTTTCTTATTTGTACGATGAAAATTTTTTGCTTGTAAGTGAATCTAATCAATTTTGATTTTGTATTTACATATTTAATTAAGTTCGCCTATTTTTATGTCTTTTTAATTATAATTTTTTGATTTTACTGTTTTATTTTTATTAATATTTCAACATGAAATATTGAATGCGGACATATCATGAACAATAATTTATTGTTTATATTCTAATATATTATAAATTAAAATTTATTAAAAATAGTTTGAGTAATTGTTTATGAAAAATATCTACATTTCACTATTGAGAATACAACAATGAAATCTTAGCTTTAGTAAATTTTTATTAGAACTGGGCTAAAATTTCAATAAGTCTTTTTTATCATTTTTTATTAGGATTTAAACAAAATATATCAATACATGTACATTTTTAACAACTATCCATTTACTAATTTTTTCTAGAATAATTGTAGAAAAGTAAATATTATTATCTCCAATTTTCAATGAGTTTGCTTTCGTCAAAGCTGCTAAAAAGTATGTATTACTGTGTAGTAAAAAAATCAGATCAACTGGAGAGATAATCTGATTGAGAAGTTTGCTAAAAGTTAAGAACAAAGGTTGAAAAAATGAGTTAAAATTTGAAAGAAGTTTATGATTTATTTCAGAATTTAACCCTTGAAAAAAGAAAATGAGCTGTCATTCTCTCTTTGGCCAGTATACAAGTTGTTATTTGACTTAGTTAAGAATTCTAGTTTCTGGAAAACATCCAGTAAAGCTTATTGTTTCTCATTATCAAGTTAAATCTTCAACAATTCAAATAGCTACATTGGCCTTCATATAATGTTTTGACATTATAAATGAAAATTCAGCGCAGCCATTCAAAAATATGTAGGAAAAACCTTTAGTTTATTCATAGCAGCATATGATTAAAGTATTGTAGAATCATATTTAGCTAGATGGCCCATGGTGGGCCTGCCCTCCTCTGAATGTATTCCATTGCATTCTATTTCTTACACATGTCACTGGTTTCGTTCCTTGATAACCTGGAAGTCCTTCTCTGGACTCTTTCCATCTCATTTTAAGTCTACCCCTTTTCCTGCTTGTTAAAGGTTTAACAGTAATTTTATATGAGTAGTATTTTTTTTTTAAGTATGGAATCATAAAAAATTTTTTTTTATTTTGTTTGTTAAAATGTAAAATAGATTATTATGAAATCTTCATATATGTATAGGACTTAATACATTCGTTCAAACATAAATTAAAATTGTCTGAATTGTGTGTAGTTACAGTAATATAAATTTTTTATTGCTTTTAAAGTTGATCATAAATCATGGGTTTCCTTTACAAAGTATTTTTGAAAATCATGCAGTAGTAATGAATGAATATTTTTTTGTGAATTTTTTAATGTAACATAAAATAAAATTTTTTTCTCACATTTGTGATTAACCTAACCTTTCTCAAGAATTGGAATATTTCTTGAGGAAAGTTAATTACAATTTTAGTTCAAACTAATAAAGTTAATTAAAACTTTATCATGAATGCATAAGGATATTAATTAAGTCAATTAAAGAGAAAAACCTATGTTCCCCTCAGTTGTATTCCATAACTTTAATCTTGCTTGTGAAATGCAAATAAATAAGTTGACCATGATTAACCAGCCACAATTCAAATTCAATCATTCAGGGAATTTGAAAGTATCACAAAATGCTATTATTCAAAATAGGAGCATTCTATTTCACCCAAACTTCTCTCTCTTGGATATTTTCTTGACAAACTTAAGCTATGATGCATATATTTTAGTAAATATATGTATTACAGTAATTTTACTGATTAAACATGTGAATATTTTTTGATATTAAGTGAATGTAACATTTACATTTTACATGAATTTTAGTGCTTTTTTTATTTTTTAACTCTGACTGAAAATAGTTAGTTGATGTAGTAAATATCTGTTGAATGAAATGTTTACACTTTTGAAATTATTCCATACTTTGAAATCATAATATAATAAAGAAAATAAGTTGCCCAGAAATGTGATCAATTAAACTATGTGTAAAATTAGAATTATAATTTTTGCAAATGCAAAATAATTAAATGTTAATAACATCAGAAAAATTCATCTTCAGGGAAAAATCTTGAAAATTTTCTGGAGTTAATAAAAATAGGAAGTAGACTATGTTAGTTAAAAATGTGAGATGAATTCTAAGTTTTTATGTGCTATGAAAATCAAAGTTCACATATTGAAATTTGATTTCAATAAATCTTCATAATGTAGCCATAAAAATAGGAAAACAATATTTACAATTAACACGAAATATTTGTTAAATGCCTTAAGTACAAATTTAAAACTGCATCAAACAAATTATAGGAATTAATTTTAAAAAATAATTTAACTAGAAAATATAAAATTTCAATTTAATTATTGGTTACCTAATTCATTTCAAAGAAAATGCCAAAAATGTACTTCTTTTAGAGCTAAATTATCTTACTGTTCTTTAACAGTTGAAGTTTTAAAAAAGTTGAATAAAATCTTTTTTAAAACATTCTCAAAATTATCTACAAAAATTGAAATCTAAGAAATCAATTTACAAGTATAATTTAAGAAATTATTGTGAAATAGCTATGACTTATGGGATAAAATACAATAATTGTAACATTATATTAAATTAATATTTATAATTCATTTTTATTAATAAAATAAAAAAATTGTAGCATATTGGATCTGACTTAACTAAAAATACTGAATTTAATGTGCAAGAAAGTTTGTAGGAAGCTTCGAAAACATATATATAAATTGAAATTTTGATTTAAAATGCTTAAATTTTTTTATTTGAATATACTAAAATTTAAGAAATATTAATATTTGAAATTTAAATTCATTTTATCATTTAAGGACTAGGGAATTTAATTGTAAAATTAACTTTTTATAATTGTAAATTGAATGCATAATCTTTTGAATAATTAATGATTAACATACAGTAAATTATGTATTATATTTTATTTTACATTTCAGCCTTATCAAGAATATGTTTCTGGAAGTCAAATATATGGTTCATATCATCAACAGTATTGGTTAGATAATAAACTCATTGCTGTTGGAGTGTTGGATATCTTACCTTTTTGTGTTTCATCTGTATATTTCTATTATGACCCTGATTACAGTTTTCTATCTTTGGGTACATATGCTGCTTTACGGTAAAAGTGTCTTGTTTACTTGTCTCTGTTATTAATTAATTTATAAATTATAAGCATTAATACTATTACAAAAAAGAAACGAAATATAAAACTGTAAAGTTTTTTTTTAATATTTTTTACTAAAAAATATTAATATTATGGTTTAATTTTAATCCTGTTAATGGGGTGATTTTTCTTTAGATTTGTTTTTAACTAACTTTTTGCTATTCACATTATACAAAATATTAAATATTTTTACTTGTATTTGGAAATAAAAATTATTTGGATGTACCATTTAACACTAATTCTTTTGCTTTTTGTTATAGATTTTGAATATACATTAATTATAAAATTATGATTCCTTAATTATTAAACTGTTAAGATTTAAATATTTGTGGTTTTTAATAATTTCCTTTTTATTTTTACTGTCTTTTTTAGGGAAATAGCTTTTACACGAGAATTACATGCAAAGTATCCTGATCTTCAATATTATTATATGGGTTATTATATACATTCATGTGTGAAAATGCGATATAAAGTAAGTTTTAATCTTGTATTTTAATATAAGCATAAAATAGTGCAAGTATTTTTTTTTCCATATAAATGACATTTATAGTATTATAACTTTGTGTTTTATTAGGAAAAAAATGTATATATATAATATTCAGAAAATTTCTGTTTAAAATGAATTTACTAATTAAGTAAAACACTGGTGGAATAACTGCTGGGAGAGTGTAGCAAAATTGATGGTAGTTATTATGTATGGCAATATGATAAATGGAAGCAAATGTTAAACTTATTGTAAATGTAAATATTAATTTTTATAATGTTTTGATACATTACTTATTTGTAATTTAAATAACCTGAATAATAAATAATTAAATGAGAGAACCAATAGCTAATATGTTATGTGGTTGAATTATTATTTGGCTAAAGAAAAAATAATAGAAAGATGCTGAATAATAAAATAATAGAAAGATAAGTGAAAAATTAGTCTTAATTAACTAAGCTATATATAGAGCATTTGTTTATTTTACACAAAAAGTTTGTTTTAAGAATTAATGCAATATGAATTATAAAATTTACCTAATCACATTGTAATTTGATTGCTGCTTTAACTTCCTGCTACAAAATACAAATTGTAACTATATTCATTCAGTCTAGAAAATCTCAAATTTGTTTAATAGTAGAAAAGTATTCTACAAGTAAAAAATTAAAGCTAAAATACTTCTTACCAATTTTTTTATTTTGCTTTTATTGAAACTGCCCTGCTTTTATCCCCTCTTTTATATTTGAATTGCAGGAAAGATTGAGCAATTTATTGGATGATTATTAAACTAGTAAAAATATTTTGTCAACTTATTTTTATTTGCGAAATATTCAAACTGAACTTTTTTGAAAGATAGTTTTACTATCTAATGAATTTTTTTTTTCCAATTCATATATGTTTGCAGGCAACTGTATTTAAAATTTATTCTTTTAATTTCTATTATGAATAATTTTAGATTGTTGATGAACTGTAAATGATCATTTTATTTTAATATTTCAATTTCTATTTTTTATTTATGTAAACTATTAATCATTTCACACATTAATAACAACTGCACTCCTTTGGTAATGTTTTTACCATTACTTAGCCAATGTAACAAAAATGCAATTAATATGCTATTGTATTGTGCAGTTTGAGATTTCATTTCCAGAAATGATTTCTTTATCAACATTAAAAACATTGATAACAAATAAGATAGTGTTCATTTCTTTCAAAATGTTAGCATGTGTTGTATTGGAAAAGTGTTATTCAAATTTAAAGTCTTTAATTTTAAATTCAACTCCTCTTTTGTATCAATCTAATATAAGCAAAATGCTTTTAACTGTTACAAAATTTATACAACATGTGGAAACTCCTTAAAAAAATTTAGGGCCACTCTCTTGAAATTTTCCTTAAACATAGTGAATAATTCTTTGACATTTTTAATGTCTCTACATTTTATTCTATTATTACAAGATTATATCAATTTCATCAATTTTTTTATTAAATTGAATCAAATAGTTAGTTTGCATTATCTGTACTAAATATAAACAAAAGTATAAAAAATAATTTTAAAAAATTTGACCACGGAGACAAGGATATACAGTTGTTTTCTGATGTAAGTTACCACGCTAATTATTATTATTTGTTAAATTATGTGATATTTATTATTAGGGTGTTAGGGCCATGTGGTTAAATCATGTAAATTCGTGGTTTGTCAAATTAATATAAAAACACCAAATATTTTTCTTTAGTGTGATTGGTTAGCAGTCCCAAAATATATGCTGCATATAAAAAAAAAAAAAAAAAAACATTAAGGAAAATTTCATACTGTTTAATATATATTTTTTTAAAAATATAATTACTTTCCGCCTAAATGCTATTGGTTTCTATTATTTTAAAATCCATTTCCATGCAGATCTAATGTAACCCATACAAATCTACTCCATTTCAATTCCTAAAAAGTTGTCTTTTTGAAAATATTACCAATAAAAATATTGAAATGGAAATTACATAAAACAGTGAAAAATCTATAATGGTACAATAATTGTCTGCAACTCAGAATAATGATTGCATAAATAAAAGGTTGTATACATTTCACAAACATAAAAAAAAAAAAAATTAATGGAGCTTAATTTCAGAAAAAATATAACTGTCAAGTTAACTGTTCAGTCTTATTGAAGCGAAAATTGAGTGATTCATTCAGAAATCATATGAATATGTAAACACAGATCAGTAAAAAAAATTATTTTTTTATTTTATTCTGTGAATGATTATTCAGGATTTATTTAATTATTATAGAAAAAAAAATTTCTATAATAATTAAATAAATGTCATCCTTATGAGTAATCTTAAAAATGTAGGCTTTAATATAATTAAATGTTTGCACATACAAAAAGAGAATTTGCTTAAATTATAAATCAGTTTGATATCAATGGCAAAAAAGTTTATAAAAGTGTCATTTTCAAAATTCTTTATCTTGAAATGATTCATATTTAGGTTCTTGAACTGTAAAATGCAGGAAGTTCTTTTGTCATTGTCTAGTGCATCTAAAATCAACATGTTTTAAAATTGAGTAGCCTTATAGGAAGGAATCAGATAAGGATTTAGTTCATTAATTTAAAATCTAAATTTACATAATCATTTCTATAATTTCACTATTGTATTACACTATTTTAATCTTATTAAATATAGAATAGATTCTTTTTCTTTTAATTTACTATCAAATTGACAGATTTATTGTTATTTATGGAATTAATTTGCCGTTCTTCTGTGTTGAACCTTTCTAAAAACAAAAGTATGATAAAAAAAACTTAAAACCTGTCATTTATATCACCCAAAACATGAGTGCCTGTAATATAACTAGTAAAGACGTTTAATTTATTTTAGGTGCATAAAAACAGAAAAAAATACGACATATTATGTATAGAAAAGTGACAGTGTTTATTGAAAAACATAAACTTGAAAAATATGTGACAGAGTCTGCCAAAGAAACTGAAAGAATTGTTAAATTACATTAATTGCAAGATTAACAGGTGTTGTCATGGATCTTCAGAAAATCAAAAATTAATATTGACAGTGCTTTAAATATGAGTTTGTTGAATATATTTAAATATATAACTTAGTCTAAAATTTGAAAATTTAATGTTTTGAATTGTTTAAGAAAAACCTAGTTATGATAACAAAAGATAAAGTTATGATTGTTTAATAATAATTATCTAGTTAAAGAAATCACTCATTCAAATAAATTTTTATGTAAATTATATTACATTAATATTTTTCAGTTTTGACATTTAAAAAAGTTTTTTTAATATATATATATATATATATATATATATATATATATATATATATATATATATATATATATATATATATATATATATATATATATATATATATATATATCTGATTTGAACATATTGTTTTTTTATTTATCTTTGAATTTCATAATAAATTAATAGATAAGAGCTATGTAAAAATATCTTATTAACTATATTATTTAAGTAATTAGTGTAAAATTTTTTAGCATTTAATTGCTTCTTTTATAATGTGAGTGTATTAAATGCTTTTAAAATCTTTTTCTCTGTGGCATCACAGCCCATGTCCATGTTGGCCAAGACCTACATTGCCCATCTCTGACTTCTTGACTAAGAAGCTCTGGGGTGCGAAACATGTGTCTGGATTAGGTGATTAGCCTAACGCGAAACCCCCAATGTTTAGTTTCCAAGCATTCTTGTTACTCAGTTTATTGATCCACTGTTGGGATGAAAGGCTGAGTTGGCTTTTAAAATCAGTAATATTGAATCTAATTAAAATTATATATATTAGTTTTCAAAATTATACAGTGGTCATTGTTTGAAAGTGTGATTGAAAAATATTATATATACATGATTACAGATGTATTTGATTAAAAATAATTGATAGAATATTTATTAAATGCATGAGTAAGTTGATAACTCTTGGAAAAATTTTCCTTGAAACTGCAGTGGACTGCTTGAAAACTAGAAATTTGTAGAATTTCTGAGAGAATTTGTATGAACCCTGTTGTATTCTGAGGTTTATATTATTAGTTTAAAATATGAGGATTGCATTTATTTAATGTAATAAATATGAAGCTAAAATTTTAATTAGTTTATTTTTAATTTGTATGCTAAAATGTAAACATTATTTTGGTGTTGTGATATAGAGATAAAAATATTTTTATATGGGAAAAATTTTTGAAATAGTTAATTGAACAAAATTTATTATCTGCTCTTATTCTTATAATTTTGCCTTCGAAAAAATTAAACTTTTTGCTAGTAAATCTCTTTAATTTTACATAATATAATGCAAGTGGAAAATGATAAACAGCAATTTTTCTTAAAATTTTTTATATTATTGCTCTTTAACTTATATAATATATTGCTTTACTTGTATAATATATTAAAAATTTCTTATTTTTATACATGATTATTTTAAAATTATTTTTAGTTTTTTAATGAGTAACTATATTTTAATGTTTTTTGCATCAGTTTAATTCAAAATAAAAACTTTTTTTTAAATAAAATCTCTTGCAAACACAAATTATGTGCAAAAATAAACAAGACAGTTGAATAAGTCAATAAACTTGTGCTATTATTTTTTTCTATATCATATCATATGAGTGAATTTAGTTGAAGTTAGTCATTTTCAAGGTAATAAATGAAGTAAAATTTGAGCCTGCTTTAAATCATACATATGTGTACTCAATATAAATATTGTTCAAAAGATATAAATATTGTTCAATAGTAAGAGAAGATCAATCACATACTCCTTTTGCCTTAATTGATGCTTTGATGTTTGCTATAAAGCTTTATATTTTTATATAATTAATAACTTATATTTTTAATGGATTCGAATTATTTTACTTGTGATTTCATGTGCTATAAAATAATTTATTTGGTATTATTCTTGTGAGATTTTACATTTTAATAGCTATTTGAATAAAATAAATTTTATAAACTTAAAAAGTTAAAAAAAAAATTAAATATTTGATTCTAATTATAAGCATCACAAATAAGTGATTTTGAAATTTAGTCATGTAACTGAAGGACAATAAAGAATTTTCAGATAAATATATAGGAATTAGAATGCAGAATAATATATGATAATAATAAAGAATTTTCAGAATAGCTAATATACTTTATTATAAAAATCTATATGAACATTTTCAAAATTTAGGCTTAATTAGTTCCATAAAATTAAAAAGATTCTTGTTTCTATTATTTTTACTAGAAAGACTTACAAACTTGAAACCAATTGAAAAATTTAATTATGTTGTTACACTTTGTATTCCTCAGAAGATAATTTCTATTTCAAATTTAAATATTTATTTAAATTTTGTTAATAAAGTTGCATTGTGAGCTTTCCAACTTCTAGTGAAATAAGTATTGAACTAATATTAAACATATTGCTTGTTCATTACTAAGTTAATCATTTTATTGTTCCAAATTAGTATAAACCCCTATTTGCGAATAACAGAATTACTGCTTCAAATAAGGAAAGTTTTTAGTTTGTCAATAATATTTCCTTTATACTATTTTTCTCTAGGGACAGTATGTGCCATCTTTTTTGATGTGTCCAGAAGCTTATACATTTCATCCAATAGAAAAATGTAAACCAAAATTAGATGTATCCAAATATTCTCGACTAGAAGAAGATCAGACTAAAAGTAAAGCTTTTTGTTTTTAAGAAGAAATCTTTCATTATTGACAAATTAATTTAAAATGCTTCAATTTTAAGAATTCTTATAGATAATCATTTAATTTAATTTCATGTATTTTTATTTTTTTTTGTCCTGAGAATAAAATATTATATACTGCTAGTAAAATATTTAACATAATTTAAACTAGCTAGAGGACAAAATGTGTTATTTAAAAACAGTATTTTTCATGTAATCTTTTATATACAGATAAATTCCTTTTGACATAGTGCAATTTCAGACTTTATGATAGTGAATAATATTTATTTTAAAAATAAACTACTCATATTGTACTCTTATGTCATTTTCACATTCTATATTTAAAATTTAATCTATTGGAGAATGTAAGTTTTAGTTATTTGACTTATGAAAAGTTTGGTAAAAATCACTGATGTATATAAGTTATGAAATAGAATGTAGGATATCAATGCAAAATATTTTTATGATTATTATTGTAATATTCCCAGTTTTGAAATGTATCTGAAATTTGGAGCTCATTTGCCTCAAATATTCCATAAAATTTAATCTTGTATTGTTTTAAATTGTTATGTAGTAATTTTATTTTACATTTTAATAAGTTTTTAGTATTCAATGTTTTTTAAACAATCATTTATGTCTCAATGATTTTTTTCAGAGGATACCAATGGTATAGTTAACCCAAAAGAAATTTTAATTTTATATAATAAGAAAAAAATGACTTATCGCACATATCGTATGAATAAAGATGATCCTGAGGAAGATGAATCTGAGGTGCTGGAGTATGCAAATTTAGTGGGACGAAATTTGTATCGAAGAATGTTGCTGTATAGACCGGGTGAAGAATGATTCATTTTTAAAATCACATAATTTATACTTTTATGCAGTGAAAATATAAGAAGCATTGAAGGAGTAAAATACACTCATTTGAATAATATTTTGACAATGTCTTACTGAGAAAAATGGTGAAACTTTATCTCCCATTTTTGTATACATTCATCCACTATAATTGTCTCTAATAAATATTTTTTCATTTGTTTTCCTGTAATCTATACCTTTACCATGTTTAAACTTTGAGTTAGAAATTATTGAATTTTTATAATGTAAAAGTTTACAAATGAAGTCAGATAAGTTCATAACTTGTTTTGATTGAAAATTATGAAAAATAATGGATTATATTTCTTTTGTATAAAAGATGCTGTTTAATGTGATGCTTACTCACTCTCAAAATCAATGTATGGTGCATTTAATTCAAATTAAACACTGTGAAATACAGGCATTTATTTTTTGCTATTCTAGTATTAATCATTTTTTTAAAGTATAATTAAAAAAAGTATGTTTACAAGCTCAGCATTGAAACCATTTCTTAACTGTATTAATATTATGCAGTTGGGCTAAACTAAGCTGATTCAAATTAAGTAGTATATCTTAATGTTAGTTATTGCTTTTATTTATATTTCTTATAAATTAAGTAGTATCAAATTTAAAATTAATATCATTGTCTTGTAGTTTTGACCAAAGTATCAAAATATTAAGCATACTAATTCACTAAGATTACATATTTTTTTATGAACTTAACTATTGAAAAAGAACTACACAATTCATGTGTGTGGCTTTCTTCCTATTAATAATATCCAAAGAACTGATAATTTAAATATTAAGAATTGTGCCTGTTTTTGCACTGAAGTGCTCCTATTTAGTGCTTATTTTTATTTCCCTATTTTCATATTACTGGTGCGTTTTTATTTATAAACATGAATTAGCATCATTGTGTTAAACATAATTTTGGTGAATAAATTTTTATGCTAAAGAATTTGAATTATTTATTAATTCATGTTGAACATCATTAATTAAAAACATGAAACATCTTCATGTTTTGAAATTTTAATGATATTCTTTTCAGTTTCTTTCTAACAAACTGTTTTTGTCGTGGTGAAAAGTTATCATTTCATTTGTGAATATTCATTCCCGGAGCTTTAATATTTTTCTTTTCTTTATCAATGTTTTTAAAATGTCTTTTAACTAAGACTGTTTTTCTTTGTAATTTGATGTAATATTTAATGATTTTGCTTAAAAGATGCACTTGTGGGAAATACGCAATCAGTAATTAAGGAAAATATGTAAAGTTAATTTCTGATGGATTTATTTATATTAATTTTGAAGTGAATAACGTATTTTTAAGTCAAAGAAATATTTTTAATTGAGACATGTTTAACATTTAATTCTCTATTAATTTCTCAGAGTATTCACATATTTTTCAAATTTTCATATGTATTGTATAAATATATTTAAATGTCCTTGCCTCAATGAAAAAAAAATTATGTGAAAATAATGTACAATATTGTTAAGTTGTGGAAATTCAATGTTAAATAGTGGGAGTTTTATAAACTGTAAAGAAAGAAATTCACTTTTATTTAGTGAATGAATAATTTAAATTGTGATTGTGTATATAATTATCAACTTTGTTTTAAAAGCTTAGAATTATAATATCGTTTATAGTGAATATGTGATTAAAAAAATTCATTTAAAATTGCCTGAAAACATCTAAGATTGCATTTATGAGTTTGTTTAAAGATATTATAAATTTTCTCTAATATTAAAAAAAATTATATGATTAGAAACATTATTACATATTTCATAATTCAAAAAATATTGTGTTGATTTTTATTTAATAAATATATTAAATTCATATTATATTTGCTTATTTTAAACTGGGTTTTTATTATTTTATTAGTGATTACTTCTGAGTATGTTCTTTGATAATATTTCTTAAATTTTGATTCTATTTTGCAACTGTTTTTTCTATAAATGAAATTTTATTTAATCTGATAAATTGACTTCATAAAGTTTCTAAGTGTAAAAATTGGTTCTTAAAATAAATGCAATTTTGTTTTTCAAAGCGTAATGTCATGTTTTCATAAAATACACACACATGTAACACAATAAGTAAAGTTACTAAATGATTAAATTAGCTGTAAATTATTTTGAATATATCTTCTTTACTCTTCCATTTCAAAAAACATTTCAAATATGTAAATTTTTATTGGAAATATAAAATCATGGTAAACTTTTCTTGTTGTTTTTTATAATTTTTTATAATTTGTTAGAACCTAGTTTATCAACTTTCAGTTTCTCTTATTAAATAATAATTTAATGGTAAAAAAAAATAGTAAAATTGCTACACAGTTATAAAATAATGAAAATATTCACATACAAGAAGTAAGCGCCTTGATTAGAGATTTTAATCATTGAATACAATTTTTATAAATTTTATAATTATACGTACTAGTAGCAAAATTCATTTATCTGAAGCTCTTTTGTTTGATCGTATTTGAGATCCAGCTAATATGCCAAGTTGTAATACGTTGCTACAAGTCTTTTCTCAATAAAAGCATTCTACTTTTCACTGAAATTGTTTTGGTAATATGTAGATCCAAAGAAGCATGAGAAATAGTTTTGTTGATGGATGACCTTCTAAACAATGCTACATAGACATACTTATCCATAATTTTTTATATCCCCTTTTTAAATGATTTTAGAGCTCTATTTAATGTGTAGTTTATTAAAAATGATAAGATAGAACCTTATCACACCTATTAAGCTGTTGCACCACCATGCTTCCTGTATCTAGCCCTGAGTTGGGTTTTACCAGTTAGATGCATGCAGCCGAGTGCAGTCTTCGTAATTTCGAACCAGTGACCAAGCGGAAGACCCCCAATACTTATCCTGCCATCTCCAGAACTATCATTTCACTTGGAGTGACATTGCGACCACACCCAGTTGTAAGCCAAAAACCTATTAAGTGTTTTTCTTGCTTAAACATTATTTTTTCTGAAACATCCATAATAACCGATTCGAAATAAATAAGAAGAAACTTTAACTGAAGCACAGTATTTTTCTAATTTTTAATTAATGTGAATTAATTTTGTGTCCACTGGAACATAAACACTGGAAATAGGAAAAAAAATATGTACGGCATCGGATTCCCCTACTCCCTGCATTCCTACAAAATGTTTATAAGAAAAAATAACGATATTGATTTTTCTTTTAGATTTCTGAAAAAAAATATTGTTTATATCTATTGCAGTGTACGTGTTTATGGTTTTATCCATTACGTTGATGGTAAGAAATACAATTTAACGCGATGAAATCACTCCCGATTTTAATATTTAATTACTTCATAACGGGAAATAATTTTCAAGCATTACAATCATCCTTCGATTTGTTTTTTGCCGATCTGTATGTGAGGTTTCATTTCTGGGTGAAAAACAGTGTTTTGAACCAAGTTAAATCAGTTGTAAATTTTTTTTTTCGAATCATAATTCCCCTTCCCCCCAAAAAAAATAGATGCACGTTTTTCATTAAAAGGCATGACCTGCGAAAATTTGTCGTCGTGGTCCGTTAATAATGATGAAAATTTGTCTCCATATTATGAAACTGTTATCATATCCAATTTTCTGAAACTCGAAAAACCAAAGTTGTGTTTTTGCCGCACCCTGGTACAGAATCCTATTCATATCTTTTTCCGAAAGATATACTAACACCACTTATTTTTTCATAATAATGTCCATAAAAAAATTCAATAAATAAATTTTAACCTTTTTCCTAAAACCAGCATTGCTTTATTTATAAATTTAATACTAGTTTAAAATTTACATGGTAATGAAATATATATAAACAATGTTTTAAATCTTAAAACCTCTTTTTTAAATAAAAAACAAATTCCAAGTCTAGATTTTCTAGGGTAAAGGAAGTGTTGATATTCACACATTTAATGAATAATATATTTTTTTCCTAAACATTAAAGAAAAAGCTTTGAAGAAGACTAGCTGTGACAGAAATAATTTTATTTAATTAATTAATAATTTTATGTCAACTTAATTTAAATCAAGTTTAATTCTCTATTAATTTCTCAGAGTATTCACATATTTTTCAACTTTTCATATGTATTGTATAAATATATTTAAATGTTCTTGATGTTAATGTAAAAATCCTATCTGTTAATTTATTATGAATTTCTAAGATGAATAAAAACAATTTGTTGAAATTAGAATATTTAAAAAAAAAGCAAAATGGGAAAAATATAATTAATTTTATTATTACAAAACTTCAATATAAATTATTTCTCCACAGCATTACTATTTAAAAAAAAATCTTTTCTTCTGTTTGTATTTTTTTTCGTTATTAACGAAAGCAGAACTTGCATATGTGATTATATTATGTAGATATATTTTTAAATATTGTTTTGCAATTGAATTACTAAAGGTTATTTATTTATTGAAATTTTATTTTAAGTATTATCAATACAGCAAATTAAACAATTTCATTATATAAATTTTAACAATATTTATTTAATGTCAAATAATTTATTGTTAAATTTTGGAATCTAATTTGAGTACATTTGTTAAAAACTCAACCAAACAGCCATAAATACATAATGGTGTCCATATTTTTATTTCTAATATGTTCGTGTTTAACATAAGAAGAACATTTTTCTTAATATTACTAAAGACACTTATATAAGATAATTATATAAGTATCTTTATTATAAAAGAATTGGCATAAAATTATGCATTTATATAAAAGAGTTTGAATTCGGATTTTTTATAATAAATTTTTTAACTTAAAATTATCCTCAAAGAAAAAACTGTTTTAGTAATATTTGCAATCAACTGTTAAAAAAATTAGATTTTCAGTTTTCCGGACATGGATAAGATGAAATTTATGACTATTTATGTATGCTAAAAATCAAATAATGAAATTTTTAGCTATTTTTTATTGTTTTTATAAACCATTCATTCTCATTTCTATTGTTTACCATGAATTCTGGATTATGAGTGATTGGTTTGCCATTCAGTGGTCATTTTTTGCCTTCAAAGACTACATTATAAAGTGGATTCCGAATTACTACAACTCTATCCAGCTTGTTTATTTGCCTGTCGCTCAACGGTCATTTTTTGCTCACTAGAGCTAATTAGACCGGGACCTACGGTTTAAAGTGGATCCCGAACCACTACAAACATCCATGCCCAAGGTGGGATACGAACCCACGAACTGTTGAACCGAAGGCAAGAGCGCTAACCATTCGGCTGCCAGCTCGGCAACTCTATCCAGTTATCCATGCAATTCAATGGGAAAGGCATCAGTTCTCGGATAATCCACAGTATTATGAAAAAACTTAAACAAATTAACACAAAAATGCATTTAAGCATTTTATACATGTAATAGGTAACTTATTATTTGACAAATGATAAAATTATTCTTTCCTTATACAAATTTTAAATTTACTTCATTATAAAATAAAAGAAAAATGCTGCTTTGCATTTTTCTTCATAATTGAAATTATGTTGAAATCTAGACAGTACGATTAATAGGGAGTTTAGAGAATATTTCTATTTTCACTTCGAAAATTTTGTATTTATTATATATCAGACAATCCTCAGGGTTCGGCAAACTTCGGTCGCTGGCCAAGATAAATTTTTTTGAAATTAAAAAGAAAAGTTTTGCAATTTAAATATGTTAATGAGATGAGTGAAATTGCGATTTTTCTTGTAAAAGTTCCTTATACTGAGGTTCGAAGTGAGATGTACTGTGATTCTAAGGAACGAAACTAAATACTTATCTGTCAGTTTACTTCTGAAATGATTCTTTCTAAGGTTCATAGTTGAAAACACTTGTTTACGTATATAATATGAATCAAACAGTACTGATTTTCTGGAGCTCAAAATGCGCAGTCTACGACATGTGAGATCTAATTCACCTATATTGGATTCCATATAGGTAAATTAGACTTCACTTGTAGCATATATATGTCTGCTCTTTGAGAAAGTGATAACGCTTGTTAGGGTTAGTCTACAGCTATAACTAACAAAGAATTTCGCTTTTAACACTTTTAACGATTGCAGTTATCCTTGCTTACAATTTTACTATTTCCGTAAATTTATGTTTTGTAAAACAAAAAACAGAGAAAGTAAAAAGATCATTAGTCCTTTGAAAACAGAAAGAAAAATAATATTTAAACAAAGTAGAGAGAAAAGGAGATGGATATATAATATATAAATCATATTTTCTTTTAATTTCCGTCGGACCGACAAATTAAAATTCTATCCGCTGGCAGCCTTCCGGCGGGCCATAGTTTGTCCATCCCTGGGCTAGATCGACTCATCCTTTCATCACTTTAGAGAGTTGATAAAACTGAGTGCGAAGCATGCTTGGGAACTAAATGTAAACTAAATGTAATGGGGATTTTGCGTTAGATTCACCATCTAACCAGCGCATGCGCTTCGCTTCGCTTCACACCCCAGAGGCCTAAGTCAGGGAAACAGATATGGGCATTGTAGGCCTTGGTCCCGTATTGGCTGTCGTGTTACTGAGAGTAGTTTTATATATATAAGGCACACATTTTATCTCTTGTTCTTCTGAGAAAGACTAACTATATTTTCTTCTCATTTAATATTTTGCTCACAGGCAATTGTTTTGGAGAAATGACAAAAAATTTGAGTTAGTGATATTTTGAATTTCGTCATTTGTAGGAATTTAGAAAATTTACGAATTTATCTTTTAGAGGCCTTTATGAGAATAATATAATTTGTAATCATCTGGAAATTTGTATTTAATTTGTTTGTATTCAAAAGAAGTGTTCTCTTTCCAATGAGAACATTTAATACAATAAATGAATATGTTGTGATAATTGTCTCCTACATATATGTTCATATATATATATATATACATTAATTTGGGGTGAAATAAATTCACATTATTTTTTTAGTAAATGGTTGTAATGGTCGATATCTCATAAAATATTGATCAAATAATTTCAGATTTATGTATGTTGAAAAAGTGGCATTTCACGCTAAAAATTCTTTGCTGTTTATTGTTTTATCCGTTCAATTGCAAGTTGCAAGATTTTTAAAATACAAGTCCTCAAAAGCAAAACTTAAGCACATTTTACAATTTTACAGTTGACAGCGAAAATGCAAGATACATGGCTGAAATTTTGGATAGTGTATACTTTCGATTCTGGTTTTGTCATTTTCGTATAAGTATTTTTTGTGTCAAGACCTTACACTGGTAGGCCCGTTTTAGAAAATGTCAATAAAAACGTTGAAATGAGGAAAATTGACAGGCATGTTACCAGTCTTAGTATCACCAAGGAGCTAAAGATCGGCCATAAGACATTTTTAAATCATTCTCACAAAGTGGATCCGGAACAGGCTATATAAAGTCTTGAAGTTTGTGTAAAAATAATGGATTCCTTTTCCCTAACCTAGATTTACTAATAGCTAAATTCATAGGAGAAATCAAAATATACATGATAATATTATTTAATGGTAAATGGCTTGCACAATATTTATCATTCATTTTTTTAAATTCTTTGATGTCATTATTGTTAAAATATATTGCAGTCGTCAGAATTATTCAATGTATTTTCTGCAAAGAAAGTAGGTGGTTTAGTTTAATATTTTGGGAGTGAAAGAAGAAATGATTTTCGTCACCAAAAAAATAAGAAACTTGTCATCATAGAAAACAAATTTACGGAAATAATTCCAGCAAAACTGAAATTCAACATATTTGTATGTATATTTTATGTATATGTATTCAACATATTTGTATGCATAGTAGATGCAAAAAAATGGACTAAAAATACATTTTTCAATGTTAATATTTAAAAGATGTTGATATTTCTGCTTCCAATGATGCTAAAATTTTGATTCTAACCACACTAGAAGTACTTTATTATAATTTTTACATTACGTAAGCAAATACCTTTTCTCAATGCCTCACCCACTAAAACCAAAACTAATCGCAAAGTTTTTTGTTTTTATGATGCAAAATACTTTAGAAATTGTAGGTTTCTTTGAATTTATTGAAATTAGTTTTGACATTTATTATAAAATTACATATTTTAATAATAATAATAAGCCCCGATTTAATAATCACTTCTTTTAAAAAAAGTTGTTTGGGGACATCTGTTGTTTAGAAATGTGAGACAGAAATAACAAGAGACAATGTTGACAACGAAAGTGTTTCGGATTCGAAAGCTAAAATAGAGACCCTTTTGTGTTAAAATATGAAGACATTTTGAATGGAAATAATTCTATGAAAGAAATAATTGATCTTTTCAAATTTTGTGATTAAACTTATCCTTTACAACAATCCTTATTATGCTAAAACTGTAAAATACATCTAGCATTTCTCTCAGCTTCTCAAAATATGTGTAAGGTCTTGCAACAAAAATTTACATTTTTTGCAAAAGCTTTAATTTTACTGCTTCATTCTTAAACACAAAATATGTCATTAAAAATTATAATAGGAAGGATATCAATGTGTATAATATAAACACAAGACTCGCAAGTATTAAAATGCATTGGAAAAGGAAAGGCTACAGCAAAAATATTTTGTGGTGATATGGAACTTGCCTCCTTCATCAGATAAGTTCAATGAAGGGTGTAATGGGTTAAATTCTGCTATTAGAAATGTTGCAGAAGAAAGTAAGAGTGATGCTGCTGAAGCATGTGACTTTTCAGTAAATATTGATGGAATGTGGGAAAAACGTGGTCTTAATTCTCTGAATTGTATTGTTATCACCACAACTATTGATACCGGTAAAGTTTTACATTCAGAAGTACTGACAAGATTTTTCAACTGCAAAGATAAAAGAACAATGGAAATTACCAAGCCAATCCCTATGGTAATAATGGTCCGATGGAAGCTTATTTAATATTTTCATCGTAAAACGCAAAATAGTCTTTCCAATATCCTCTTATGGTTGAGGATTATGAAAAAATTTTTGTACAGCTTGAAACTTTGAAAACTGGTGTATATAAATTATTTCATTTAACTATAGAAATATCTCAAAATGCAAGATTTCATCATCGTAAGAAATCCAGTCAGGTTTATACACTTGTATGTTATTATAAAAAAATTGTTATTTTACATGTTTTAACCAAGGACTTTTCCTATGTAGTAATTATTATAATTATATATTATATAAATAAATTAAAATTTTTTATAAATATAATTAAATAAAACTTGTATAAATAGAATTAAAATTTTATAATTTAAAATGTTTGAAAAATTTAACGATGAAAGTGAAAAATACATGTTAGTATAGTTATTTATTTTTTAAAAAAAGAAATAAACTATCAAATGAAAATTCTCTGAAAATGTGGATTAAATGTTCCGAAAACAGAGCAAGTTTTAATTTGATCGGTATAGGAGTTTTGCTTCTATAACCTACCCCCGTAATTTGATATTGAATTTCTGATTCGTCTCACAAAACAAATTAATTATGTAACAATCATTTTTCTAAATCTATAAATAATTTCTTAATCTAATTATTTGATACATTAAAAGGAAAAGGGATGAACTTATATTCAAAGTAGGAATGAAAAACTTGATATGTAAAACTTAAATTTATGTGAAAAATTCTTTTATGATCGATAAGCAGCATTTCGGATTTAGTGAATAATGATTATTTCAAAGCTATCGGCAATTGACTTTATCATAGATATCAATTTTCTACTGTTAAGGGAAATTTTTTCACATATGGTACGACAAAGGTCTCAACAAACAAAACTAAGGTGAAAAGAAATTAATGTTGGCTTAAGCAAGATATTAGTATTAAGATTTAAGAGAGGTTGTTTAAATATTGCATTTATTATGAGAATTCTATTAATTAAGGAAATTTTTAAAAATTAAAATTGTCCTTGCCGATTTAAGCTAACTATAAAGTGGATATTTTGTCTTGTCATTTTCATTTTGCTTTTTCTTCTCTTCTATTGTCAACGTGTTAATGACTTGCATCAATAGAAAACAGTTTCTCAAACTGTGCTTTGGTCTTTATATAAGAAATCATTTCATTAACAAAATGAACTTCGACAATATTCTCAGACATTCGGTGGTTAACTTCGCCTTATTTTCTGCCGCTCGATGAATACGATTGGAAAGCAGGCACCAAATTCATCGACAAGTCAGATTTGCGACACCGTCTCATTACTATGTGACGTAAATGAAAGATTATCTGACGTCATGGATATTTTAAACCAATGAGAATTATAATAAAGCGATGAAGCCATAAGCACAACAGGAATGAAAGAAACAACCACTTTATGGTTAATAAGATATAAAAGGTTCCTTTATATAAATTTACTTCTTCGATGTGTATTTAAAATGCTTGTAAAAGTCATTAGGAACAACTTCGATGCATCCTTTCATAATAGTTAAAAATGATTATTATTTTATTTAAATTTAAAAGTCTATTTTTTAATTTATTTTTATTTTATTTCATTTTTATTTTGCACACGTTTTTCAGTTGTTCCGTGATAATTAAGATTTACTTAATTATGTGTAGCTCGCACTTGCAGAACTTGATCATTGTTGAAAAAAGCCTTAGAAGATATTCATTATATTTTATGAAAAAAATTTAAAACGAGATTTAATGTGTTTAATTCTATGAAAACTTTGTGTAAGAATTATTAGTATATTTTTATGATCAATAAAGTAAAGATTAAAACAAATGTTAAATTTGATACATTTAAATCCTTTTATTAAATATTATGAAGTTATGTTTTTTTCATTGATTTGATATATTAACGTATACTGTTATATTTAAAAAATTCTATTTTCAGGATTCATTTATTTTATCCTAAAAGTGATTTATATTATTTTCAAATAATAATATAATAACGTAACACTTATTGCACAAAATTCTATGTATAAGGAAATTATATTATAATCGACTTATGATTAATTTAATTAGTTTTCACATGACTGCTCTTTTTTATTATTCTATACTCTTTAAATTTTTTGATTTAAAAATTTATAAATTTAAACGAAATTAAAAAAATGATAGGAAAAATAGCTAAATACATATAAAATACAATAAAACGTAAATGAAAGCCTATTTTAAAAAAAAATTGTCTTAAGAAGAGCCTTCAGTCTTGTAGGTTAGATTTTCTTAATACACACAAAAGTACATACAAGAGTTCCCCTTTGATTATTATGGTTACTATGGAAACGAAGTTCAACACTTTGTTCAGCTATGTATTTGGAATACCATTGCCTATCACGTCATCATTGAATGCGAATAGTAGAAATTATCGCGTTAAGTATGTCCTCTATTGGTGGTAGAACTATGAAATCTCGAGGTAGTATGGTTTCCGATAATCGTCAAAACCTGGAAGTACTTGGACTGTCAGAAGGATTAAGGAAAGTATCCATTGATTCTGCATCCCCCCACTGGAATGAGTTGAGTAACAGTGGTAAACACGAAAGTTTCCAGTTGAGTGTCATCAGCGATGATGCTCGACGACAAAGTCTGTTCGCTGATGTCGAATCTCAGCTGACAAAAGTGGCAAGCCACTTCTCTACTCTAAGCCAAGACGAATCAGACAGTAGGAAAGTGAGGCCAGATGAAGTGTTCACGGATAAAGCGAGAGCTGCAATGGTGGTCATTGGAACTAAAGACATCAAAGAATCGCTGGATAAGAAAAAGAAGGAAGAAATATTTAGGAAAACGCCGGAAGCTAAAAGTGCTGCAATGCTTTACCAACAAGCTCGCTTTTTGATGCATCAAAGCAGGTATCAAGAGGCACTTGTATTTTTAAACAAGGTAATTAGTCATGGAATTTTATCCGACATCAAAATTTTCCTTTTTTTACTCCTTTTATGGCAATTTTGAATCATGATTAATATAATAGAAGCTCTAAAAATAATGCTAATTTCCAAAATATTAAGTTTTGTAATGTTTGAAAAGTTGAAAATAAAAAGGAGCTTGTTGTTTTCTTATAAATCACTGGCAAAAATCGAAAATAAAATACGTATTCTTATATTAAATATAATATGGCAAAAAGAATTAAAAGAAAGGTGTTTCATTGTTCTAATTTTTTAGTTTAGTTTCTCATTTCTCAGTTAAAAAATAAATTTATACAAATTGGAATTATTATTAATTTTTCATATTTAGTAGCATAATTTTCCTTTAAATTAGTTAATTTCAAAAATATGATAAATTGAAAAAATTGATTGTACTGCAATGATCATTGGCCAAAAGCGTGAATCTGATGCATTTAGTATTAAATGCTTTATTTTGTTATTATATTATTAATGTTTTTTTTATTTATGAGAAATGCATAAAATGTTTTTCAAATTTAAACGCTTTTTATACTAATTATAATTTTTGAAATTAATACATTAATCACTTGAAAAAATAATTTGAATTGTTAAAATTTAATTAAATACAATATGATCTTTTACAAATAATTGATTCAAAAATTTGGTTCTAATACTCATATTTCCGAATTCATTTTTAAATCTAATAGATCCACAATCATTTATATTAAAATTACATATACAAAAAGTACTGTAATATATGCTATTTCAATACAGATAATTTGAGCTTTAAAATTTATTTTTTATTATGAACAACTGGATTCAACATATTCATACAATAAAATCACACTATCATGAAAGCATAACATTGATATTTGATCATAATATAAATTATTCATTTTAAGTTTCCATCGTAAAAGAATTATTAACAGGACGAAATTAATAGGAAAATGCCAAACCAATAAAAGAAAATATTTAATATATCATTTGATTGCTTTTAATATGCAGAGAATTTTTACTAAATATTTTTAAGAACTATAGAAATAAATGCTTTTCAAATTTTATTTATTTATTTATTTTTTGAATATTTAATGTTTTTTAAATTATATGAAACATGTAACTTTTTATTTTACTAATTAAATGTTTAGTAAAAAACCCAAGACAACTTCAATATAAACAGCAATTTTTTTACATCCTACTGACACGAAACATAATTTCGATTTTATATAAGGAAATTCCAAAATCAAAACTACAAAATTTTAAAAAAATGATTTCACAGCCAAAAGTTTATTTATAAATATTTTCAGGATACAGAACGTAATAATTAACGTCAATGTATGAGCCTTCTATTTATAGATTTGAAAAAATAATTCTAGGATACAGTTATATTTTAAATATGGAACTTTCACAACAACTAATTAAGTAAAAAACATCATTTTAAATTCAAGTGTATCTTTAGAAGGTGAATAAATATTTAGTTTTAAAATCTAAAACTGAATGTATAGATGGAAATTCTAGTTTCTTTTAATTTAGTATTTTCTCATTTTCCTAAAGTCGAATAAGGTTTTAATTCATTATATCACTATTTACAATTTTAACAATAACATAAACATGTAGGATAATTTAACATTAAGATCAAACGATTTTTTTTTCAACTGATTTTCATAATAATCATCATTTATCATACCGATGTCATAATTAGTCATTTTGTTTTTTCCCCTCTATTTTAATTGATTGCAACAGGTGACAAATTTTAAAATGAGAAATTAAAAATGTTTTTTACTTAATTAGTTATTGTAAAAGTTTCATTTTTAAAAGACTGTGATTTTCCAAATTTATATACACAAAGCTAATATATGTCATATTATTCTAAAAAATTAATGTTATTTTGTTTTAATACTCAGTGTTTATTTTATTGCAATCAATGATTAATTCGACCATTTTAGGTGTATTCCTAAATAATTAGAAATAACCATACCTTACTTTTCCAACAACTTCTACAAACTTTTGGATTAAAAAAAAAAGTCAAAATATTTTATCTTTCAATTCATTTTGAAGAAAGAATAAAGGGAAAAAATAGGCTAATATTTCGAAATCGCACAAGATTCTGGGCACCAAGCTCTTGACAAATTAGCAAAATGTTGTAAATTATAAAAATTCAAAAAAAAAAAAAAAAAAAAATTCTGGAAAATGAGCATTTTTAATGTATAAACATTTTTCATAATGTGTGCGAATACATTTTGAAAAACATTTTCTCATTATTAACATTTTTAAAAGACAAATATTTCGTGACTAAAAATAAACAAATGATCTTTACGATTGATTAGGGATTACATCGATACGAATGTATCTTTTTATTTCTTACATGGAAGTTAACTTTTATAAATATTCTTGAGTTACCTTATTTTTTCGTACCTCAAAAGTCGACACCATTTTTTTTTACATTAATGAAACAGTACAAGAATAAATTTCATATTGGTGAAGTACATGTCTTAATTTTGGAATTTTGTTTCTTCTTTAGGCACTGTTAGTTGATCCTCAGCGTAAGGAATGGCTTATTGAACGAAGTCAGTGTTATTTTAAAATGCTTCAACCGGAAACGGCTTTGAAATATGTGGATGAATTGTTGACTATTGACCCAAACTATTTCCAAGTAAGTGTCAAAACTCTCTGAGAGACCGATTTATTAATGTCTTTCATTTTAAAAAGTATGCAGACTCAGAAAAATGAATCTAATTATGAAATGTAACTATGAATAAGTTACAAAAATATCAAAAACTTGGCAAATTCGACTTAATAAAAGAAGAAAAATGACTACATTCATGTATTGTTAATGATACTACTTTATTGCTTTGAAAATAACTGAGTTTCTCATATGATTTTATAATATACACTTATTATAGTTTATTTTAAGTTGACATACATTCTAATACTGTTTTAGAAAAAAGGATCAAAGTGTATGAGGTTGTTATACCTTAACATGATATAAAAGAAAGTTTATAAGGAAAAAAAGGATTTCTTCACATAAGAGTTATCTTACTAAAGAAATAATTGCATTGTGAGATTTAATTCTTTGCCTTCAGAGCAGTCGAAATAAATTAATTCACAATGAGAATGTTCCATGTATTTCAAATGTGCTTCACACAATAATGTAGAAATGAAAATTTTCAATTTTGTATTTGCTGGATTATATTCATAACACGTTAATAAATATACTTCCCATAATTAAAATAATATATGTGATTGAAATTATTTTACTATAGCAGGTTTAAAAGATGTATTTTTCGAATTAAACAATCATTATATTTCGATGGACCAATAATTGAGAAAATAGTAAATTTTTTTGTGTAGTAATTACTAAATTTAAGGAATATTCATATAGTTATTGCAAAATATAGTGGGACATCGGTTAACGAGCATAATCCGCTACAAGACTAAGCTCGCTATACGAATTGTTTGTTAATCGATCATCTATTTACCATAGATTTTTTTGGGAAATCGATTCATTCGTTCTGGAAACACTAAAACTTAAATTAAAAAAAAAAGATACATAATTTCCTAATAAGTTTGTTAAAAAAATAATGTATACATGAAGTCTTGCATATTAATCAGTACTTTTCATTTTTGTTCTCATGGGGCATTAAAGAACATTTCTAAAGCCGATTGCTTTTCTCTCTTTTTTAAGATTTTCCGGAAGTGATTAATCGCATTGCTGTTGTAAAGATTTCTAACCTTACTGATATCAGCTTGGTTTGAGTGCCATTCTAAGAATATTGCTCTAACATCTTCCCATTTTTTCAGCGAATGAACCAGGGAGGGGTTATTCAAAATGAAATCAGTTTCAGTTTTGAATACATTCAAAACAGAAACTGATGGTCTACTTTTGCTATAAATATTCTATAGGAAAATTTTTTTTACAGTATAGAACTTTGAACTTTTATAGGAAAACAACATAATTCAAGAATAATGAAAAACAATTCTTGGTCCACTGAGTTTGACAACCCAGTAAAGCACGCTCGGAGAGCCAAGAAGTGTTTGTTAGAATTTGTTTTAATTCGTTATCCGAATATGTGTTCTAGGTTCAAACACAAAAATCTTTCGTAAAAATGTTTGTTATCCGATTTGTTTGCAGCCCGAACTGTTCGTTAAACGCTCACCCACTGTATAGTAATAAATGTGTGGAAAAATACTAAAAAAGCAATTTATATTTGAATAAAATATTTTATTTTAAGGTATAACAAATATGATTTCAGGCATTATTGCTGAAAGGAGAAATACTTTATTCCTTATGGGATCTGGAACGATCAATGCTGTGCTTCGTAAAAGGCAGGCGCATACGGCCTGAAAATGAAGATTGTATACGAGGAGTCCATAAAGTCAGAATGGCACTAGAAGAAATTACCGGTAAGAGGATGGGAAGTTAACAAACTGCTCTATCCTTAAACAACTTACTGTTATCTCTCAGAATTTTATTTTCAGAATGCTATCCTTACACAAGTTACTGCTATCCCAACAAATTTCCATGTTTAAAATAAAATTTAATTAAGGGACTATGAAATTTTAGCCAGAATGATTATAAAATTTCAGTCAGAATAGTAAGAGATTGTTTGTTAGAATAATTATGATCTACCATTTTTTTAAATGACTGATAGTGACTTGTTAAAATTATTCATGTACTCGTTGTCCTTAAGAAGAAGTCTACAAATTATTGACATTTTCTAACTTACTTGATGAAATTTTTTACTTACACAAACATGTTTTAGATATTACTACCAATGATTTTAATGTGAGAGCTTCGTATTCCTAATATGAAATTTGTAGCCGATTTATTAATTTAAACGAGCAGTTAATAATTTGCCATTGTAAACATAACAGTTTATAATCTCATAACTTAATGAAATATTAACTTATAATAGAATGAATTATATTTTAAATTTTATATTGATGAAATTGGTTGTGAAAAATTATAAGGATTATATCCAGATGTTTTTTAGTGAAAAATAGTTTACTAGATAATTTGGAAGAATTGTTTGTGGTTTTTCATAGGAATGTTTGCAGTAGAGAAGCTTTTCACAGTTTAAGAATTTTAATTTCAGGATAAAGCCTTGAATAATATCAAAACATGAATTTAATTAAAAACGAACTCACAAATTTCTTTTTGAGCAATTAAAATATTTTAATTTACTTCCTAACTGATGAATTCTTCATATTTTTATAATATTTCACGAAATTAAACATTTAATGAATTTATTCTTTCAGAGTTCCGGAAATCAACAATGATGAAAAATGTGAAGCCAAAATTTAAAAGAAGTAAATCGGTACGTTAGCAAATTCAAGTTTTAATTCACTGTAGATGAATATACATAAATGCACTTCAAGAATTCACTGAGGATTGACTTATTAGACTCCTTTATAAATTCTAAGAATCGCAAACGTACTAAATCCTTTGTGAACACACTTCAGTGATATGATAACTGAAAGTGTGGATGCATTTTGTTTATAATATATTATCAAAAAATTTGGTGAAAATTTTAACATTTATGTGAATTAATAAGTGTTAAAAAATCATAAAAAATAAATTTTATAAATATATCCCCCAAACTATTTAAAAGTTTTTAATATTTAAATACATACATATATATATATATATATATATATATATATATATATATATATATATATATATATATATATATATATAAATTAGTTAAAATCTTAAAATAAAATATTTCAGTTCTCTGCTTTTAATTAATTAACGAAGAAAATTATATTGTATATATATATATATATATATATATTTATATATATATATATATATATATATATACAATATAATTTTCTTCCTTAATTAATTAAAAGCAGAGAACTGAAATATTTTTAAGATTTTAACTAATTTAAAATACAAATTTGTTGCAACAATTTCAAAAATTTAAAAATATAACTTCTCTTAAATTTGAAAATGATACGCTGAATAAATGGTATTTATTATCATAAAACTAATATAAACTAATTCGAGAAATAAAATAGAAATTTCTGCAGCGAAATAAGTTAGTAATAAAATTCTTTTACAATTTAGATAAACTTTCAAAATACATGTATAGTAAACTGCTTAGAACAAATAATCTTTTTCATGTGCCAATATTTATTTGTTTAATATTCAAAAATCAAACCATGCCTTCCCTTAAATGCAACTTTCCACGTTTAATGATTTCAAATATTATTTCTTCAGTCTCAAATATCTCTGAAAAAACAACAGAATTGTCGATGAATCAGGTGGTCAACCACCTGACTTAATCATATGAAGTGTCAACAAATCGTTTGTTGACGGTTCTTTGTATAATAATTATATTCTTATGAAAAAAAAATTAATCCATTCATTTTGATCTTTATTAAAAGTTTGATATACAAGACATTTTCTTTATTTAAAATAATCACTTGTGAAAACAAAAGATTGCAATTTATTAAGAAGCCTGTATACAATTTATATTTATTTTTATTTTTCACTAAATAATTTCATTAGAAACCCTTTATCGTACTGTTCTGTATTTATTAAGTTTTGTAAATTATTATGCCAACGAAAAAATTACAATGAAATGAAATAGCTTTCAAATTATAGTCACCAATGTTAAAAAAAAAAAAAATACAATATTATATAAATAAAATATACAATAGATATATATTTATATATAATATTTATCAAATTATAATCTTTGGTTGGATTTTATGAAGATCGGTATCTATTCTTGATGGTCTTGTAACTAATTATAAAATTACTTATTATATTGTTTCGATAAAAGATTTATATGCAATGAAGTGATTTTGAATTTTCCCAATCTTCAGGCAAAAGAACGAGATAAATCTTGGCCAAAATATCCTACACTTATTTCCCCAGAAAACATGCATGAGAATGAAAGTTATACTCTTTCACCGAAATGTTCTACGCCAACTGCCGGGCGATCAACACCATCTTCAACTGAAGTCCGTAGCAAACTTCAAGTTCTAAGACCATTTACTGCTCAAGTAAGACGGAGGAAGACATCAGCGTCAGATCAAAAAGGACAAATGAAAGTAAGCGTTACTGGTTTTCAATTCATAACTTTAAACAGGAATTTTTTTAAAGCTTAACATTTTAATTTTATTTCTTCACAATTGAATTATTCAGAAATGAGTTTTACATATCGAAAAGTATTTCAACACTTAATATAATAATTTAATTCTTTTGATACACGCTATTATGCTATCTTTTTCATAAATGATAATTTTTTGATATATGTGATACTTAGTATAATAATCCCATTAAAAACAGACCTTTTGTAAGTGATGCTTAGGGAATGATACTTTGCACGATTGGAGGCAAAAAAAAATATGGAAAATTATAATTGAGTTTATATACCAAAATATTTTTTTACTTAAAAATTTGCATTTAAACATTCTTATTTTATTACATTTCTGATTTCTTTATATATTTAAATATACCTGTGTTTACATTAAATAATGAGTTTTAATGTAAAATAACGAAATAAAAAAAAAAGAAATCAAGATAATTTAAATAAAAATTCATCTGTTTGCTTTCATAAATATTTTTTAAGTAATTTCTTATTTTAAAAAAATAAAGCGAAAAATAAAATTGCAAAAATTTCATTTTGGATTATCTGCCAAAGGTTTCCCTGTTTTGTTACTAATTAACTGCAAGTATGTTTTCAAAACATGGTTATTCCTGAAAATTTATTACGTTAAAATGAAATTATAAAAATTAAAATCAAGATTCCCAAAATTAATCCAGTATAAAAAAAATCAACCACTCCAAAATTCTAACCAATGGATAGTATATATATATATATATATATATATATATATATATATATATATATATATATATAGTATATTAGTTGGAATTTTTGAGTACTTGATTCAGTTAAATTTACGATAGATATAGTGAAGTCCGAGCTATCATAAAGTGACAATAATGTAAAAATAAAAATAATAATAAAAAAAATAAGTAAAATTTCGGTCAATTTTTTTAAAACAGAAAATTTATAAATTATAGTAAATAATATTATTACTCCTCAAGTAATATAAGTGTGTTCATAGTTATTACTGAGTGTTTAAATTACTTAAATGCATATTTGTATTGATTTGTTCTTTTTTTACATTTTTTGGAATTATTCATTAAATCGGCTTATCCAAAATATCTACATCACTTAATTCTGCAGATAATTGGGAATTCATTGTAGAACACCCATGCACTTGATAAATTTTATGAATTTTTTTATGTTTATTTGTTTATTATAAGAAATGTCATTCTTTTAACTCGAGACGATAAATATATAGGAGATATATTAGAAATTTGAAATACCTGGCATAGTGATTACCTATCCACATACTCTGTAATACATGGTTATTGCTTGCGTGTTAACAGGATCTGCAGGTTGAAAGAAAAGAGAGTTTGACCCTTCGAGAAAGACTCGAGACACCTTCACACAGTCTCATAAAACACTCTGACGATACTTCTTCTGATTCTTGGGACGACAGTATTTTCTCTACAAATGATGAAAAAAGTATCTGCAAATCGAAACCAGACTCGAGAAAATGTGGTAACATCGCATAAATTAATTTTACAAATGAATCTCTAATATTGTTTTATTTATTTATTTTTGGTTTCTATGTTTTGCTTGTAGTGAAATTATAGAAAACGCTTATAAAATTAAATATTTCTCCTCATTTAAGAAAAGTAGGAAATAGTCATTCATGTGCAATGTGACGTTATTTTTCATAGGGTTTTTCCTTAATGTTGGAAAGATTCAAAAAATCTTTTATTTAATTATTTCTTCAAAATAATTAGTGTGAAATTTTTTTGTTAAAAATGTGTGGTTTCTGTAGCTCTTTTTTTTTATAGTAACTAACGTTATTTTTCCCAAATGTCTATGTTCCAATAGCTATAAAGTTAAATTTTTTTTAACACTGTGCTATTATTCGAAAAAGAGTAACTTAAATTTTATTTGAATCAAATAAAAGCTTTGTGGTGCATGAGGTTTATTAAGTTACCAATGTCCGCGTTTGTAGTATATTCTGTCACGAGTGTTGCAAGCAATTTATTAGTTTAAAAATATTCCTAGATGATAGAAGCAATCTTCTCAACATATTCCCAATAGCATTGATTGGAAAAGGTCTGATGGTCTGGTTATTTATGAGAAATCATTTTATTCTAGTAAGCAATTTTGAGAGCTTTATGGGACTAAGAGATTTATGCTAGTGTTAGGTCAAGTGTTACCTTGCTGATAAAAATCACTTAGATTTCTCAATAGCATAGTTAATAACGGTTGTTTCAAATGTTGATAACGTAACTTTGAACAATTGGTCACGGATTGCATTACAACTTAAAATCACCAGCCAGTATCAATAGATCACACTTCAGACTGTCACACTAAGTGTCATAAATGGTAATAAATTCTTAGATCAGTGAACTCTCTAGCTTGCTACTGTTGAATTGCACAGCCATCGAGTGAGATCCCTGCCTAAACCATTATTCCACCATATCAGTAAATGTGTTCTTCCACAATACTGTATTGATGGTATAGGGTGCTTTGTTCCCTCCAAATCGGCGGTGCATGTTTTGAATTGCATTCCTGTGTGAATCTGGACTCGTCTGTAAAAAGTACAGAAGCCAATCACTGTCTGGTTCAAGAAACGTGGTCTCTTGACCAAGACAAATGGGTTCTTCTCTATCGTCTAGAAAGAAAGGCACACAAAATTGATCGTCTTGCATAGACACCTGTATGGTGAAGACGCCTTCACACAGCATTTGTTTGTATTCTTCTCGCTGATTTGACAGAATGATCTGCAACAAGTTACGGTGCAGAAATGCTTCTTCTTCTCGCCGAACGAGCTGTAAAATGATCTTCGATAGATGTTGTAGTTCGTAGTCTGCCTAGACACAAAAACTTCGATTTGATATTAGTTCCAGGAACGGTGGACCTCACTGGGGAACACATTAAAGAGCTTAGCAAAATCAGCCAGTGACATCTCCATCCATTCGACCTCCAGTCACCTTTACGAATCGAGCAGATTCCCTCAAACATTGTTGGACCCCACCAACTATTGTAAACGAATCTGCTAACAAAAGTTGAAAATCAACATAAGGTACAATCGTAATTGCGGAAGTCTAATGTTTGCATATTTTTCTCTCACTCATCTATACCTGTTCTTTTCTTTAAAAAAAAGTGGCTAAATGTTTTAACATAAGTTCGTTTTTATCATTTATATCGCTATGAATTTTATTGTTAGTGTAATTTTTTATGGTGACTTTCGTAAAACATGTTGGTTACTAATTTTTGGTGGCCAATGTATTTTAAACATATCTGCTGCAGCGAAATGCAAGTATTTATAATTTAAGAGTTTTTGGAACTAGTTGATTTCACATAAAAGACTGGATACTATTACCTAAGTATATTATTCTGATATTTATTTGACAAACATTAACTCTCTAAATTTTAACAAATACTATTTCGTGATGAATCATTTTTACGGTGAAATTGAATGTTTTTATCATGTTAAGAAGATTCGCTATGTAATCTGAACGAATTAAAAATCCTTATAAAACGTTCATTTTACTTATTTTAAGTATTTACTTAAAATAAAAGTATATAATATAAGTATATATAATATTTTAATATTTAAATATTTCATCATACTAATTATTCTTTATAAATACTTACCACAAGTATTTACTTAAGAATATAAAAAATTCTTTTATATTATGCTCAGTAGAATGCTAGTTATGACAGAAAAGGATCAATTCAGCATATATTCCAATATTGTGTTCGGTTTCCTTTCTGTTCTATAATAATGTCGCATTATATTTTCCTCTGCAACCCAATTTTGAATACAAATCATTTTTAAAAATTAAGAGTTTCTAAAATAAATACTGATATGCTACATTCTGCTATTTGTTGCATATGACTGAATATATTGCATCATGCAAATATTCGCAAACGACAACTTATATACCAATGAAAGTATCTAATTTCCTTCGCAAAAATTATGAGCCCAGAAAAATATTGAAAATATAAATTAAATCTTTGTTTGTTTTTAACTGAAATATATTTCCATTTTTCATGTTAGAAATATTAAAAAAATTCTACATTACAGATTATAACAGTGAGGAATCCAAATGTGTTATGTTCAAATATAGTCACTCGACAACGGGAGAAGAAAAATCAAACGATATTCAAGTCAAAAAAAAGCAACGCGGAAAGAAGATCACAAGACTTCGAAAAGTAAAAAGCCAGACTTCTCAAAATTCACGTGTGCTTAAAAAGAATTCAGTTGTACCAAAAATCGCTCCTTCTCTTGAAAAAGACAAAGTATTTTTGGAAAATCTCTTAAAAGATAAAGGTTGTTTTTCTTTCTTCTATCATAAGTAGAAAAAGTACACTTTGAATTAATATCAGTAAAATGTCTGATTATGTTCTTAATGTTCTCTCTCTATATATAATTTAGTGTTATACATTATAAAACTTATGATTAAATTCTGTAATTCATAAATTTCGGGGAAATTTTTTAAAATTGTGTTTTAAAATTATTTACTGAAACACAAATTTTAAATAAAATAATTTACTAGTAATATGAATACAGTTTAGTATTTTAATATAAATATATTTGCATTGTATGTTAATGTAAGACATGTACAGAAAAATATTTAACATGATTAGCAATTGGAACTGAGTTTAATATATTTTAATATTTTCAAATAAATAAAATGAGCTACAATGGAAATATATTTAAAATATTCACTTGTAGAATCTGCATATGCCTTTTGCCTATTTGCTTAGTTTAATTACTCATTATTATTAAGTGAAGAAATTTTTGAGTTAAATTAAAATGGCTGTAATTATGTATGATTTAAAGTTTTGAAATTTCGAGAGTAAAAAATGATCTATTTCAATCGAGCTAATTTCTCATATTATTTAAATTAATGTAATATGTTAAATGATTTTAGCATGTTTGATATTTTGGGTGTAATTTAATGTTTTTCTGCACTCCACAATTTTTATTCCGATTTCGTTTTTATGAGATTTTGTGCAATAGTCAAATTTTAAAATTTTAAGTAATACTTATTGACCATAAATTCATATTATTTTCAGAAAAATATCCAGTGAAATAACTTTAATATTCTATTCCATGTCTATAAAACTGATTGACATTAAAAATGAGTACTTAATTATAGCCCTTTCATTTGCAATGGAGCATAAATATCATAAGCAAAGTATAGAACAATATTTAATAACAAAGCAAATTTTTCATTTTTAATTCTTTCAGCTTTTCTCGTTTCTCAAATGGTTCATTTGTTCACCATACTGGGAAAAAAATGGAAATTAAATTTAGGAACTATTATTTAATCATTTTTGTAGTCATAGTTATTTAATCCTTTTTGTTGTCATAAGTTTGATTGATTTAAATGCTTCAATAATTTATAATCTTTATATAAAACCATATATGTCTAAATATTAATATTTAGTTTTATCAACATTACTTGAATAAAAAATATTTTCAGAATATGAACCTTTTAATAGTTTTTTATATGATCGAGGAGAAAACTATTGTTTATTTAAATATAAGTCAGTTTAATTCATTACAAAAATTGTTTTTTTTTGAAGAAAAATATATTTTGCTTATTATACATTTTTAATACGTTATATTTGTCCAATATTCGTAGTACTTAAAATCTTAAATTTATAAAATTTACAGTTTTTGTTTTATTTACAAACATTTCTTTGCTTTTAGATTTGAAGAAGACAAATACTCCTCATACAAAGAGAGTTATACGCGTAGCGCGAGATCTTCATAAATTTGTTTCTGAACGAGAGTTATATTGGAAAAACAGAGAGCATTTTATTCGCCATGCAAAACCAGATGAAGACATCTTTATTGCTTGAAAATCTTTGAAACATATATATTTAAAAAAAACTTTTTTATTTTTTAAATATTATTAACTTAAATCATCATTTTTACGTTAATCTCAAATAAATTCATATTTGTCCGAGTATTTAGCGACATCTTTATTATTGATAATTTGATAAATTATTAAAAAAAATAAATACAGAAAATATGCTATTAGACTTGGTCTTTTATAAATCATCTTTGAAGATAATAACATATTCATTTTATATTATTATGCCTCTATGCATTAACAATTCTGTTAATATAGTCCCAAAATCTTTTCTTCAAAACGTTGAATTTTCAGTTGATTATATCATTTTTGGATTTTGAAATTGGTTTCTACAATAATTAATTTCAATATACTTTTTTATACATTTTAAATATTTTTTTAAATTATAATATTTAAGAATTAAAGATTAAAATAATAAATTTAAATATTTTCTGCAATTTAAATAATCAAAAATATACATGATGAATTTTATAATAATGATATTTATTTCAAATACTTTAAGAAATAAAAAAAAATTGGATTATTTGCGTACAGTTTTATTTAAATTAAGATGAATTTTAAATGTAAGAAACTTGAATAAATGTATATTTTGCTTTCATAAGTATATCATATATTTAGAATATGATATAATATATATATATATATATATATATATATATATATATATATACTGTACACATTAATACTACACAGGTACAGTATATATATATATATATATATATATATATATATATATATATATATATATATATATATATACTGTACATGTGTAGTATTAATGTGATGAATTTATTAATCAACAATTATCAGAGTTTATTGAAATAATTGTAAAATTTTTCATGAAATGAAACACTCAGAAATTAAAATTTTTATTAATACCTTTAAAATTATTTTACAAATTGAAGATGTATTGTTGAGCAATAAAATTGGACACAGATAAATTATGTAATTTAGAGCCATTTAAAAATAAAACGAAGTTTCAATATATGACTTTGCTGTGGTATATATATATGTATTTTTTTCTTAAGAATTGTTTCACATTTAAGATGTGAAAAAGTTAAATTTCATGATCAGTTTATGTTCAATACTAATTTGATTGTTTAATAATATTCCAAAATTTATTGTTAAGTGACTTACATTTTCTAAGATGTATGATTCAATTAATGTTTAAAACTGATAATAACAAGTTGGCTTTTCCATATATTTCATCTATTAATATCAATCTCTTGAATAATGTCCATAAATTCTAATTCTAAAATTAATCCTGTAAACAAAATATATAATTTCTCATAAAAGAAATAGACTTTGATACTCGTCAAAAAGGCCAATTGTGGTGAAATTAAATGTTGACATTCGACAGATTAATTTTGTAGGATATTATGTACTTTGAAAAATGTATGCTTGGAATAAATTTGCAGCTAAATTTTATGAAGCAAAATTTTTTAACTAAAGTGAAAGAAATATCTCCCAAACGTTTTGAATGGAGCTTACATTCTAACCCGAATTTTCGCAAAAATAAAAGTTACATTAGTTCAAAACATTACCATTTAAAATGATTATTTTACTTTTATTTTAAATTCATCTATTTATATATCATATTTTAATTTCTTTAAATTTAAAGTTAATAAAAATGTAAATTCTCATATAATTATATCATTACGTGATCACACAAGCTTCGAAATTTCATGGAATTTGTATATTAATATTGATATTATAATGAAAAAACTGTTAAAAAAAATTCATGAACTATTTTAGTTTTTTCTATTATAAAACGATATGAAATGCTTAAAAATGTTTTTGAAGAAAATTATCTTGTGGAATAAAGAGAATATATATTTTAATATCAAAAGAAATTCACAAAATTAGAGAAATTATGATCGTAATCTCTTTACTTAAAATATTTCCACAAAATGCAAAATTTCCATTTTAGTCTCTAGATTTCAATGTGATAATTTTTATTATGATACATATATCATAAAAATTATTATTTAAAACTTGGAGACAAAAATTGAATAATGCTTATATAATGCGCTATGCACAAGCACTATAATCCACTTTTCAGTTTGACGTTAAATATATATAACAATTTAAATCTATTATAAATGTATATCTTGTATAAAAAGTGAAATTTCAAATTTAATTTCATTTTTACATTTCAGTGTTTATTTTACGCAAAAAAATCTTATTGAAAATTATATAGCTAGTATATGAAAATAACTCAGCAGATCATTATTTTTTAAATTCACAAATATAATTAATATTATGGTCTACTTATATACATATATTAATTTCAGCTTCTATTTCTATTTGTAAATGTAAGTTTTCATATTCGGCAATTATCTTTATTTCTTTCCTGGTATGTATTAATAATCATTGTATGGGAAGTAAGCTGAAATTAAAAACAAAAAATTCCAAAGTAATCGGAAGAGTTTTGCAAAAAGTGTGAAAAAATTTATATATATTTAGACTTCGAGTTTTTGAAGGGAAAAATTAAAGGATTTCACAATTAAATTTTGTTAAGAAATCTATAAAGGAAGGCTCAAGTAATAATAATAAGTTCAACATTTCACTTCCACTTTAGATATTTTATCCCTCTCATTTTTAAGCACTTTCCAGTGTTTCTGGAGGAAGAAAGAGCGCTGCTGCTTGAGAGATTGAGGAGTGGATGAACATGCAGATATTTATACCTTCAAAGATATAGAGGTAGTCTTTGGTTTTCTACAATCCTATGCAGTTCTTTTTTTAAACTGCATTCTTGGAGCCTTTCAAATAGATCAACGCCTTAGCTTATCAGTTGAAGGAGTTATAGTTCACGGAAGATTGGTCTTGAAACCATACTTTACGGAATTCTGCTCAGAATTCGATGAGTACACACAACGCTTACGGACTCAAGAAGATAAATTTTAGGATCCATTCTTGATTTTATTACAATAGATCTCTATCATTCAATATTTAAAACAAAGTGAATTTTAAATGAGCTTATTACATTTTGCGAAGAAATATATGTCATCCATAAGCTACCGTGATTATTAAAAAAATAATAATAATTTGTGCTGTAGGTATTAAATGTCATTTTAATAAAGTTGAAGTTTGAAATTAAATTTTATTACTAACTTTTTTATTCATTCGCATGCAATAAAGTGTGATGAAAGCTAATGTCTATATAACAAGGTCGTTTTGCAAGGTTGAATGGAAGTATAATATTTAAATTTTCATAAAACAATTTGAAACTGTAAATTTGACTATTTGAGTTTAAAGGCAAACATTTTCTCTCATTTAATGCAAAGCAGTTCTCATGTTTTCTTGAATCTAATCCAAGTATGAAAAATCTCATGATGTTCAATTGTTTCACTTGAGAAATATCAAATCAAAAGAAATATAAATTAATGGCTAAAAATTATTGATTTTTAATGGAAATAAATGTGAAATTTAATGAAACACATTTTTGAAAAGGGAAATTTTATATTTATATTTTCATTATGAACTTTTTAGATAAGAAAATTAATTGAAAAAAGTATTCATTATTAACAAATTAGGCTAAATTTATTCCTTTTTATTAAACTTTTAACTTTTAAATATAAATTTTAAGAAATTATGAGAAATTTACACTCTTGATTTATACATTTCATCCTGGAATGGATTTTATTTTTCAACTACGGAATATGTAAAGCGGATTTGGATTTTAAGATGTTAATTTTCAAACAAATGTAGTCGCTAGGTACTAAAAATACGCCAACTTAATTTTTTCACAAATAACTTATTGAAACAAAAATGGTCACGTGATTTGGAAGTTAAACGCATACAGAGAAATTAATATTTTGCAGTTATATATTCTTTGTAAATAAAGCTACAAAATAAATTTAATTTCTTGTATTTCCTAAAGTTTTATAACATCTCAGTATATAACACTTATATATCCAACAGTAGCATTATATTAACATTAAACCGTTTGGTATTATAGCATTATATTTAGCGTATATTAACGTTTAGCATTACATTAACATTAAACCGTTATTATAAATGTTTGTCACTGATAATATTAGCAATGTTTTCTTGACATCATCACTAATATTATCAAAAATTAACCAACGAATAAATATCAACTTGGCACAAATTACGTAGTATAATTTAAAACTTTCCTTAAATTTTTGTCTGTTTCAATTATTTAATACAAAAATCGAGAAGATTTTTTTATTTGAACGATTGCTCTTTGGAATTTATAAAAAATTTGTGTGCCGCATTTGTGTGTAATATAACAAAATTTGTAATAAAAGTTTAAAGAATACATACTCTGTATTAACATACTTAATATATTTTGGTATTCATGTATATATATTTATGTTTATCTTAAAATTTAAATTTTTTCATTTACTTAATCATAAAACAATTTTTTTTCAGTTTTAGTTAAACAGATATCACTTATTTTTAAATTATTTTATTCATAAAGCTTTGTGTTTAATAAACAATATTTTCTATCCTAGGAGTGTAACTTTTGCACAACAAAATAATAGACCATATTGTCCTTAGTAAATATATAGTAATACTTAAAATGTAAAACTAATTCCTTTTATTTTTTCATTTTAAATTAGTAAATACAAACAATTTATCATTAATTAAAAAAATTTAACTACTCATAAAAGTAGATACAAGCAAATTAATGCTTATATCTGTGAGATAGTTTATACATGAAATTTATATTAAGTACATATGTGCAATTTATATTAAGTAGATACAAACAGTTTATATTAAGCAGATACATACAGTTTATATCAATTAGATACATGCAATTTATATGAAGTAGATACATGCAATTTATATGAAGTAGATACATGCAATTTATATCAATTAGATACATGAAATTTATATTAAGTAGATACATGCAGTTTATATCAATTAGATACATGCAATTTATATGAAGTAGATACATGCAATTTATATGAAGTAGATACATGCAATTTATATCAATTAGATACATGAAATTTATATTAAGTAGATACATGCAGTTTATATCAATTAGATACATGCAATTTATATGAAGTAGATACATGCAATTTATATCAATTAGATACAGACAATGTAATTTTGAAAGGCAACCCAAAGGAACTATTAAACATGATTCTTCCGAGTAAAATAAGATAAATTTAATTTTAGGTACTTTTGCAATAACAAATCTTGCAGAGCCATAAGAAATATAGCATAAGTATCTCCATTTTTCTGATAATTTCAATCTTAATCAACACTTTATTAAAAATTTTAATATTAGTTTTCTATACATTGTGTTTAGCTGTTTTGGTACAATGCTTTTTTTATTAAAAAAATTAAGGATTTTTATTGACTTGTTTAGCTAAAACATTTATTTAATAATTGATAATATTTTGCGATGTGATACTTTTTACATATTATTGAATAAAACTTTTCTAATGTACGTGAAAGCCTACATGTTTCTTCTGAATCGTTATACTATTTAATGTAACCACATTTAGTAGAATGATGTTTTAAAACGGCAGCATTTTTATTCAATGATAATCATATCACCATAATTTTGGCTTATTTGTCACTTCCTACGGTTATATTTTGCTCTCAAGAATTTATTTTAGTGGAATCTACAGTTTAAAATGGAACACACTGAACGCATATTGAAACCATAAGGGAATCGAACTCACAAAAGTTCAAACTGAAGATGAATAGGCTAACTCTTTTCTGCTATCAGCTTGACTGTTGCCAATTAGAATATGGATGCTCAAACTTGTAACATTAGATGTCAAAATTGCAACATATTAAATAAATACATGAAATTTATATTAAGTAGATAAATGCAATTTATATGAAGTAGATGCGTGTAATTTACATGAAGTAGATACATGCACTTTATATGAAATTGATATTTTTACGTAAAATTGTAAGGCAAAAGTTGATGTCTTGAAATTTTGATGCTTTGAAGAATACTCGAAATAAAATTGACTACTGTATGTGATTTCCACATATCTTTTGTGTGATAAATGACATGCAATACTTTATGTAATACTTATAATTATATCTATTTGATACTTATTATAACTTATTATATATAATAAATTTTTATCATCTTATTTTACAATATATAATATTGATCATCATATAATATGTAAAATATAATACTTAACATTTTTTCAGTCAAGAAAAAAAGTGACTAACTTTTTCACTTGTAAGCTACTGTCTTGAGGATATAATATTTTTACTAAAGAACTTTATATCAAACATCATTTTTATCACTTTAGTTTTATCAATAACATTTTAAATAATTATTAAATAATTTGTAAAATAGTAATAAATTAATAATAATTGAGTTGTCTTGCTTCAGAAATCTCAGTATAATATTACTACATGAATAATCATACTTAACCACGCACACACATATATACACATAATCATGTATGCCATGTAAACTCTAAATATTTTCTAATTTTTAAATTATTATTAAATTAAAAATAAAATTTTTTATTTTTAATTGTTAAAAATTATTTGCTAACTGACATTAATTTATTCTGTCTGTCTCAAGTACGGTTAGACTATCGTCTATGATAAAGCTATGCTAATATCTAATTCTCCTTTTTGACTTTCAAATGTTGAAAGCAATTATGAGGTAGAAGGAATTTTCCCGTTTATGAGTTATTTTAGCATCCACCTCCACACACGTTTTCACTCCATGGAACTATCATTCCTCGGAACAACAAGGAAAATATGTCAGGAATAAAATCTTCTTCCAACAGATGAGGGGGGATTTTTTTTTAACGAAACTTATTTTGAAATAAAGCATTTGATTAATTGGCAGTGCTCTGCCTACACAAAATTTCTTGCATTTGTAAGCATAATTGAGATAGAATAATTTACAATATGATTTCCATTTACGATATTACACAAAAATTACTAATTAATTTAAATTTATTTCCATCCATATAATATATAAGTAATATATTACTTGAGTAAAATTAACTGTGAAGATTTCAGACTTGTTAAAGAAATAAACGTTTCAGATAATATAGCTGTTACACTTAAGTACTTATATTATGTATGATAGAATATTAAGTAAAACTGCATTACTAATAATTCATAATTCGTATTAACAAGAGTACTGTTGAGTAAATTAATAATAACTTGCATTACTAATAATTCGTATTAACAAGAGTAATGTAGAGTAAATTAATAATAGTTTGCATTACTACGAGGGTTGCTATTTATATTTCTGGCCTAATAATGAAAAAACAAATATGTAGGATCGAAATTGGTTTTATTGTTTTTCAAAATATTCTCCATGATGATCAATACACTTTTGCATGCGTTTGAACCAATTTTCAAAGCACTTTTTCCAGTCCGATTGAGGTAACTCCAAAACATGCGTTTTGAATGCATAAACCGCTTCTTCGGGGGTCGAAAATCGTTGTCCACGTAATTTATTTTTGATGTGTGGGAATAAGAAGAAGTCATTGGGTGCCAAATCAGGCCTGTACGGCGGATGACCCATCAGTTCGATCTTTCGCTCCTTCAGAAATGCCTTTGTTTGAGTCGATGTGTGAGAGCTCGCATTGTCATGATGAAGAATGATTCGCCTGTTCTTCTGCTTTTTTCGAATTTCTCCGATGACTTCTGGCAAACAAATGGTCGTGTACCATTCAGAATTGACCGTCCTGCGTTGCTCTAACGCCACTGTTGCCACATGACCGTTAATGCCGAAGAAACAGGCAATCATTTGTTTCGATGTGCTTCTTCCTCGAACAACTTTTGTTGGTTTTGCCTCGTCTTGGAAGACCCATACAGTTGATTGCTGTTTTGTTTCCGGCTCATATGCATAGATCCATGATTCGTCACCTGTGTAGATGTTATACACAGCCTTTGATGTACCTTGAATGTATTTTTCCAACATTTCCTTGCACCAATCGACACGAGCCTTTTTTTTAACGTTTGTCAGATTATGCGGGATCCAACGCGAACAAATTTTTTTTACGCTCAAATGTTCATGCAATATTTTATTGATGCTAGTCATACTAATGTCCAAAGACGCCTCTATCTCACGGTATGTCACATGACGATCTTGCTTTATCAGTTCACGCACAGCATTGATCTTTTCTGGCACAACAACGGATTTTGGACGACCTGCACGGGATTCGTCCTGGATCGAACATCGACCCCGATTAAATTCGTTATACCAATTTTTTACAGTGCTGTAGGATGGCGCTTTATCGCTGTATAAAGAATTAAGTTCATCGAAGCACTCTTGTCTTGACAATCCACGTCGAAAGTTATGAAAAATAATGGCACGAAAATGTTCACGATTCAATTCCATTTTTTGACAGAGAAGAACTTTTCAATTTACTGTCAACAACACAAATAAAGCTATAATGGTAAATCGTCTGCTGAATTTATGTTTAAAAATATCAAACTTTCGATTAAAATCGTCTTCGGTCGCCTAACAACACTTACTGTTGCCAAGGCCAGAAATATAAATAGCAACCCTCGTAATAATTCATAATAACAAGAGTATTGTAGAGTAAATTAATACTAGTTTACATTACTCATAACTCATAATTCGTATTAATAAGAGTACTGTAGAGTAAATTAATTATAGTTTACATTATTAATAATTCATAATAACAAGAGTACTCTAGAGTAAATTAATGATAGTTTACATTACTAATAATTCATAATAACAAGAGCACTGTAGAATAAATTAATAATAACTTGCATTACTAATAATTCGTATTAACAAGAGTACTGTAGAGTAAATTAATAATATTTTACATTAATAATAATTCATAATAACAAGAGTACACTAGAGTAAATTAATAATAGTTTACATTACTCATAACTCATAATTCGTATTAACAAGAGTACTGTAGTGTAAATTAATAATAGCTTACATTACTAATAATTCATAATAAAAATAGTACACTAGAGTAAATTAATATTAGTTTACATTACTTATAACTCATAATTCGTATTAACAAGAGTACTGTAGAGTAAATTTTCGTATAGTTTCAACATTTTTGCTTGTATCACTAATTTGGTAGATTTAAAATATTTTTTTAGTTCCATTTCTTGAAATAGCTATGGATATGTTCATTTAAAACTTAAATTTAGATGTATTTTTTAAATGTACTTTTCGGTTTTCAGTTTTCTATCTGAATGTAATATTCTTTGAAAAGTTAAATAAATAAGTTATGTATGATTACGCTTTATAAATGTAATTAATTTTAATATTTTCAAAGCAAATAATAACTATTTCATTCAATTATGAACATTGCTAAAGATATCATCATTGATGTTTAGAGGAATTATTTATGACATTTTTCTCTTTTATAACCTGTTTTCCTGGCAAATATGTTCTTAGTCATAAGCAATTACAAATAATTTCCATTAAAAAACATTTGTTTCATTTCGAATATTAAATATTTTTCTCAATTACACATTATAAGATATTTAATATCTAATTAGATGTCTAATGATGTGTAATCTAGAAAAATATGTAATTAATTTAAAATTTAAATAATTTTTATAATAATTCAGTATTTAATTAGATATATAAATTATTTTATAATCTATCTTCATAGAATATAGTCCTAAGTACGTGTGGCTAATTTTTGTATTTTTGTATTATTGCTAATTTTATTATTTTTGTATTGTCTCCCCATCACAATATATAAAAAATGCTTTTTTTAAGTTGCAACAAAAAGTGCAATGACGACTTATTAATGAACGCTTAAAGTCATATTTATTTTTTTCTGCTATCAAGTGCTTATTTTTCGATTCATCTTTCCTTAATCGGAGAAAAGAATTGGACAACAATCAAGGAACAAATACTTGCTCTATTATATTTTTAAAAAAATTAAATTAAATTGCAAACACCAGGCAGACAACGTTAGGGAAAATGAAATATGTTTTATTATAAAATGTAACATGAGGATGATATTTTTCAAAGACACTAGTTTTTCAGGTACACCTATCCTACAGGTGATAGAACTTTTATTCTGGAACTCCATGAAAACTAATACCGTCTCTACTATTTCAAAGATTATATTTATAATAAGTTATCAACATTTATTTTCCTCAGCTCTAAAAACAACCTATTCAGATATTTTGTTTTGAAATTCCATTAATTAACTTCTGCAATAAAGACAGTTTCTTAATTCTCTTTCTAACATATATTCAAGTTTCAACTTTCAGATTTGAAGTAAAAGATACCGTCAAATATATTACAATTTGATTTTTTAAAATTTGTGTCTAAAAGCTACCTTTCAAAAGTGTAGTTTTCTGTACAAATATTATAGGAGTTGTTTTTTTTTATTTTCAGCTTTCCTTTTTTAGTATTTTATTAAACTTTATGAGAGGAAAAGCAAATATATTATCAGACATTTTAAAATATTTCATCTAAGAATGATAAAGGAATAAAAAAATTAATTCCTAGTCTTCTTCTTAACACTGAAACTTGTAATCACAATTAACTCGGACAGCTGAATATTCATATTAATACAGAACGTCTCCCAACACCCATTACGTCAAATCAAAATAAAATCCACTAAAAGAAACATTCACTCTTTGTTCTAAATATCAAAGCCAATTCTATCCCGCGCCATTTCGAATTCAGGCCGACGCGAGTGGGCCGAAGAGAAAAATATATTTTAAGCAAGCAGCACCGGCACATACAATATCCAAGACAGATCCTAAAAATAAACAATGCAGTCACGTGAATCCTGACGTCGAAAGAACGTTTTGCGTCGAATGGCAAGAGCAAGCCTCTTAAGAGGTGGTCTTATTTGGGATCACGCTCTCCGGGTGGAATTGGGAAAAGAAGGCGATGAGGAGGGGAGGGGGAGTGCTGAATGGCACAGTGGAAGAATTCAGAAGTTTCATTTTGTCATTCTTATCTCAGTGGTGTTCCTCCATGCAGCTGTTGAAAAAGAACTCTAAGAACACATTTTGTTCTTTGTTAAAAAATGCAAAAGCTTACAAATTGTATAAAATGGCAAAAAATTATGTACGTTATCCTATCACGAAATAACCAACTCAGTATTTAGTCCGTTCTTAATATCACAATATCAGATCACATCTGATTCAGTTATCCTAATTTCTTTCTGATTTTATTCACATCTTGATAGTTCGACATATTTGTCCAGCAGTCATACAAATCCCAATTAAAGCTTTTTTTCATGCTTTTGATAGTTTGATTATGTTGTTTTGTTTCTATATTTTGCTCCTAAAAATATTGCTTTTTGTATACTTTTCCCATCAATTTTAATGTAATTTTTTTCATTGAGGAATTTATTATTTTAAAGGAGAATGATTAGTTGTTCTGAATCTTAAATCACGAGATTAAACATTATCAACTAAATTTTAAAAGCAAATAAAAACGCTTAGAATTGTTTCCATAGAAATCAATAAATATGGTCATTAGAAAATTCAGACTTCAGTTTCATTGCACATGAAAATTGACTTTTTATTTGTATGAGTATATAATTTTAAAATTGTTGTACACATTGAATCATCGGACAAATGCTGTTGGAAAATAGCATCATGATATCAGAAATTTTGAATAGTTCTTTGATTTAACCAAAATTAAACTAAATTTATGATAGTCAAAGAATGAAAAAAATAGCAATACTTTTTGATGTAAATATTATTCTCAAATAGAGACAAATAATAACTGTAATCGAGCTATCCCAAGACAATCAGATATGCTCTTAGCAATAATATGGAAAACATTTATGCAAAAAATTTAAGAAAACTAATTATTTTATATATGTGGCCAGGAAGTATTTGCAGATATTTGATATAAGATATACGGTCCATGTTTATTTTGAATATATATTTGGAAAACTTAAGTAACGTAATGAAATAACTGATGTATTTTCTCAGAATAGAACAAAAAATATTCAAAATTATTACAGTTGGACAATAACCGTAGTTCACAATAACCATAGTTTTCATTTATGAAACTTAGAATTTTATAAAATACAAACTTGAATAAAAATAATCGAAAGTTAGCTATTTTAAATTTTTTAAATTTAAATTAGCTAACTTTTGATTAAAGCATCTAAATGAAATTTTGCATTGATGTGTCTGTAAAAATAATATTACCAAAAACAATAAATAATTTTTTAAACAGCCTAACATTTTAAAACAACAGTCAGTGAACTTAATGATTATCTTATGCAAATTTCTCTTATTTTCAGCTACCAAAAAATGCAAACCCTTAAATTTTAAAGATGTTGATATTGTCCTAATAAATATTTACATATTTATTTCTCATTATACATCTTGTTTTGTTGTAGCAGCTATCACTAAAAAAAAATTATGCATTTTTTTATCAAATTAATAAACTAAATATTTTAAAAAAAATCAAATATATTAAAAAACACTGATTTTCTTAGGTTTCATTTAACCGATTTTTAACCACACTAACTTCTGATCGAATGATATATAGAAATAATGCTAGAATAATGCTCTTGGTGTTTTTACAATTACCCAAGAGCATTATTCATTCTAGAATAACGCTCTTGGGTAATTGTCTATCTTTTTTTGAATAATTTTATTCCTTGAAAAGACAAATTTTCATCAAGGGTTTTAGAAATCAGACGTGAATCACTATAATATCTAAGTGAACAGCAAAATGCTGATATTTTCTCAATCTTTAGTCGAAAATACATATCTTCAATTAGGAAGTATTTTTTATTAAGCACTGTTTTTATTAAGCCAAATTCACATTAATAACCTTGAAATCTAACCTTTTAATCAGTATTACAGTCCCTAAAACGATGTTTAGTAAAACTGTTGTTTCTGAATATTTATTTAAAACAAAATAAAAAAAGTTTGTTTCTCGTTAAAATTGGCCAATTTATTAAGATACAACATTTGCTGTAACTATTTTAAACTATGTTCATAAACTGAATATCCACATATTAAACTTGATAAAAAAATACATTTATTAAACAATCGATACTTTTAAAAACAATTTATTCATTCATAGTGTAATTCCAAATGGCATCATTTAAAAAGTAATTTTAAAAAATAATACTTCTTAAGTTTTTAATTAGGATATTTTAAAAATGTCTGTTGATATTATATAATTAGACGGTTCTGTTTTTTCAGTATTTCAAACTAAAATTGCATTTTACTTTTCAATATTTAAATTCTGTTGATCACTGCAATTTCAGACTGTTATCCTATATCCAATTAAAAATTATTTTTTAAATTTTTTTATTATATTGCATGAATGTGTAAATTAGAAATTGAGAAATAATTTGAAAAATAGAGTTATTATAACATTAAACATATAAGTTATATTTACATTTATGACTTAATATTTTCAATTTAATAGAAATAGTAAAGGTATGTGATTATATAACTTACTAAAATTCGACAATCTTCGTGTATAACTGCGTGTGATTTTATTAATTTTCTATCCTTAAATAGTTAGCTATGTGAATAAATTTGAAAAGCGTTGAAGTGATGTATACAGCAGTAATAAATCATCAAAAATACATTGAAGTAATAGAAAATTACCATTAGAATTGAATTATAATTTTCACCTTCTAGCACAGCAAAGGCTGGAAGTGATGGCGCTTTTATATTGTGGAGCATCTAAAGGGTGTGCTGTCTTGACCTTGAAAGTAGTTGTGTCCTGATAATTTTGAAGCAGCGACTGAACAGGAGAAACCCAGGCATCACCTGCTACTCACAGAGGTATTATTTCACATGGAGGCGTTACGACCATGACATATTTTACATGCCCAATCACCATTAGTGAACATGACGGATCTTTCATCGGTTCGGTATTCGGACTCACTACCTTCCTATAATGACAACGAACCTCTTGTTGCATGCCCCCGAGGTCAGTATCGCTAGACCAGATCAAAGAGCGCGTACACCTTTAAAAAGTTCGGTACCATAAGTCTCCCTCAGATCTCTCCCGGAGAAACCAAGGAATTAAAGAATATGTTCAGGGGAGACCTGTTCATTTAAGAACTTGGAGCTAATTTCAAATTTCTTCGTACCCTCGACGAATTTCAAGTTACTAAGATGGTTACTTCTGAAACGGGCAATAGCCGTTTATTCTTGTCTATTAAGACCAGTAGCCAAGGAAGCACCTGGACGTGCGCAGCGGTATCAATGATGCTCAAGAGGGACAATTCAAGTGGTTTTATTTCCGTGTTTAATCTTTAAATGAATCTCCTGCAATGTGAGAGACGGCACACCGTCCTCAGACACACCAGCTTTGGCCAAAGTGTCCGCAATTTCATTCTCCTCGAGATCCACATTTGAAGAAATCCACTGTAGGTGAATATGGTGCGATACGGGCAGCCGTTTTAACATTTGAGGTATTGAAGCCCCAGTCCTATCTCTCAGTTGTTGCTATCTGGCCAAATGCTGTATTGCACTTTTACTATCTGACAAAACCCAAATCTCAGCTCCATGTGGACGAACGTCTTGACCAACCAAGTCACCGCGGCCATTAGCCCATAAATCTGTATATGAAACAAAGAAATAGTTTTGAATATTAAAATATTTCACAAATGCTCTATTGTCAGTAATACAATACGTTTTTTTTTTTTTTTTTTTTTTTTTTTTTTTTTTTCATTTTTTCACAACTCTGCATATAAATTATTATTCAGATACACTATCAGTATTGTTTCATATACACTTTTTTTGTAAAAAAAATAAAAAAATGAGATATTTGTTGTTTATGTAGATGAATATATGATTATATAATTATAACTAAAAAAAAATCAATGGATAAGAGAGTATCAGCAAAAAGAGTATTATCTTCAATAAAATGTAAATTCAATAAAAGTTATACTTTTGGCAGCTGTACAAACTAGTAATCGGTAAAACATAAAATTTGCTAAGTTCAGGGGCCTTTTGCTGAAGATCCTGCGAAAGTGTAACCTTTTTCTCAATTAATTCAGTAGTTTATCTAACGTGTATAATTTGTCACTTGAACCGTCAAGAAGAAATGCACTTTCATTAAAATCATGAGCTTTCAAAATTAAAATTACCCCTTCCAAATTTTCTGACAATGTAGAAATAAATTTTTTAAATCAAATTTAATCTGTTTATTGTGAAGTATTGTAATGTGATGGGGGCGGAGGCAGTTTTCACTTTGTTTTCGACAACTTGTAATGCTGAATATGATGCATTCATTTCTTTAGAATATTGAATTAAATGCAGCATTCTTAAATATTGCTTCTCATAACTGTCCTTACAATCATAGAAATTTGCAACTGAAAGATTTTGAATTCAATAGTTTAGCCTACTTTCATAAAATGTCATGAACATAAATGATACTTTTATTATTTATAATTCAAGAAATTTTTTTGGCTGATTTCAGATTTTTTTATGTATGAAATATTTTTAATAGAGTTATAAAAAATACTTTCGATATATTCTTTTTACTTTTTTTGTATCTTAAAAATCTGCCTGTACTTTGATAAAGAATCTTCATATGAAAAGACAATACGCGAATAAAATGTCAAACATTTTCCTGGTCTTAAGCAAAAAAAAAAAAAAAAAAATGTTGCATATTATTCTAATTTTTTCTTCAGAAAGAGGTGGACGTGGCTCTGTATCATATTTAGACTTTGTGAATGGTCTAGGACAAATTATCCAAACTAAAACTTTTTTCAAGACAATTGCAAATATTCGAGAAAGACTTTACTTTCAATATAAATAATGCTTGCCATTTAAAGTTAATTTACTTCAGATAAAAAGTTACTTATATATATTTTGCTTACCAACACAAGTTTCCCCAGAGAAATTCACTTGATGAACGAGTTTCCCTATTTGCTTCCAAGACCTCTGCGAATTTGTAACCACAGAAATGAACGTATTTAACCTCAATATTGCATCTTTTTTATCATCATTTAACTTTTCATTTGTCTTATACCTCGGTTCTTCCAACGAATGATTTCTCGCAGCACGTGTAATGAATTTAGAAACTAAATAAAAACTTTATTTCTCTGCATTGTGAAATTAGAGTTATTTGAGTCCATATTTCTCTTAAGCTACTTGCAAATGATATACAGATAATATGGAACAAAGGAATTTTTATTCTGTATGTGATAGTTTCATCCAAGATTCCTTTCACAGAAAGATATAATTTGATTTTTAAATAAATAACTCAAGTTTGTGAGATTTTCGTACTTTCAGAATTAAGATAAACTTTTTATACTGTTCTTTATAAGAGGAATATCAGTAATTAATGAGAGGTATATTATAAAAGTAGACTTTGACTTTTTACATAGTTTATGTTATTCATACTTTTCCTTAATGTAAATTTTACAAACACAAAAATTTTTATTTGTTTTAAATGTTTTCAACGTAATTCAATATTTTTTTAATTAATATATCATTTGATATAAATTTTCAAATTATTAAATACTTCCCCATTCATATTTACTTTCGAATAAAAAAAAATTTATTTACACGATAAATAAAAAAAGATTTTTAAAAATTAGTATATGAGACATTTTTTATATAAATTATACTTTAAAATGCGTTTTTCTAAAGGTTAGTTTGTTAAAACATGCATCCATAATATTGAACAAGAAATTTTTCAAAATAAGAAAATTAATATGTGTGGCACAAAAAAATCTTTATAATTTAAGAATTGTCTTTTATTTTTAGAACAAGTTATTAATTATAAATTGCTTATATTATGATTAAGCACTCATTTTATTTTTAATTTTTAAACAATATTCTTTATTTGGCCTTACAGTCCAGGGTGGACTTTATGCAGCCGCGCAATTTTACTCCTGACAGTACTGTCCTTGACTTCAATTCTTCAATTGCAGTACTTTAAAGTTTTAAGACATTATCAACCCACTTTTTTCCCCTTCTCTTGGCCTAATGAACATGGATTTCTAGTGCAAGATCTTAACCACCGTTATCAGATGATTGCTCATTTCTCTCAAACCATAAAAGCCTCTATGCTTTGATGAATCTTACTATATTTTTATAAGTGATAAAAGCTACCAACCTATCGTTATTTCTAATTTTCCAACAATTATTATTCTACTGAAATGGAACAAAAAATTTTTTGTATCTTCTTGAAATAATATGAAGTGTTATTTTGACCAAGTGAAGACTGTTGTATTTTAAATCAAATTTTTCATTGTTACAACATTTGATAGTTTTTAAATTGAGCTTTTATATATTATCCTGAAAAGGAAGAGTTATGATTCATTTTATTTGGAAAAATAATCATTACAACTAAATAGATATAAATTTATATTCGCTTTTATAGAATCCTACGAGTAATTACAGTATTGGATGAATGTAATACTAAACAAGAATATGCCTGTGAAACAATCTATAAGTGATATTTATGGTTTTATTCACGTGGAATATTTAAATAGTAAATTTTCCTTTCATTTGAAGTTTATCGAGGAAAATCCACTTTTCAATACATAATTTATTTTATTATTAAATTCAAATACTGAATAATGCAAATACTGCAAATGCACTGAATAATACAAAATAATGCAAATACTGAATCTGAAGACTTCATATTCACCATTTGATGTACAAGAAGTTATATCAGCTTCACATATCAGAACAATATCGCAGTTAGAAGCTTGCATTAAGATTTATCCAATGTGGCATATGTAACTATATTTTTGATTTTTAATTAACCGCATATAATTAATGTTCTAAAACTTTTAATTGATAATTAATTACAAACAGCAATACTCATTCTTTCAATTTATTTGTCACTGCATGTAAGAATAACAGCAATTCTTGTCTATTTGATTCCACTGAGTGTCAACAACGTATTGGTTTTCATTTTCAACAGTTCAAATTGAATCCGTTGCTATGGAGGAAATTATGGGGATTCTCACTTGCGCAATTCAATAAAACATGCAACGCAGAAGCACGTGGTCCATAATTCGTTGTACAATTATGGCCCTGTTTGAACGGTTTTATGTAAATATTTTGAGTCGGTGGTATTTTAGAGCAGCACAAAATTGCAAATACTTAAATAAAAATTTGCACAATGATTTGGCTGGAATTAACACCAGAGCTTATGGCTTAGAAGGAAATAACAATTCTTTAAAAGTATGTTTAATCCAACCGTTAATAAAATTTCATAAAAAATGTTCCAAATTATTGTTTTTACATTTGTTATGCAATTTTAATTTGCTTCTGTCCTTGCCTGAAATAGTTATTCTAAGACAGAAATTTTTATATTTTTAATTTTAAGCATTATCTTGAAGATTAAGATTTAAAATTGTTTGAATTGACCACAGTTGAGAGAGTTTCATAAAATATATTTTTTGGTGCTTCGAAAACATAATTCATATATATATATATATATATATATATATATATATATATATATATATGTATGTATATATGTATAAAATGAGATAGATTAACCTTCAACCTTCAGCAAGACACACAAATAGCTTGTGGTCTATGAGCACCAACCATACCCTCTTTACTTGTGAGAGAACCAAATAGATTAGAGAACTTCACATGTGATAGGATCAGTATCAAGTCCAAATTGTTCGGAATCATTGGTATGATTTGGTTTGAAATCTAGAACTAAGAAATACAGGGTCGAACGTACCCCTAACTTATCTGAATAAATTTGAAAAAAAAAAAAGATAGGTATTTGGGTTAAACCTATACTTTTCAGTTCATTGAGATGAGTCTTGGAGTATTTAATTTAAATCTCATTGTATTACGAAATTTCAAAATAAAACCACCAAAATGCTAAATTTAACGTCAAATTCATGGTTATTAGAGTTACTATTGTGATTTGAAAAAATTACGTTGTTCCTCACAAAGCTTTTCTTTAAAACTATAAAGGTAGTAGGTTATGATCCAGGAATATACAATTAATACAATTTTATTTACTGTAAATAGATTGTTGAAATAATTTGAGCCATGCACTCATTTTACAGTAACTGCCTTAAAACCTTAAAAGGATGAAATTTCCAGTGATTTGATTTTTTGTAAGGAGAGTTCATCTGTATTCACTATCGCTTTTGAATAAATGCAAACAAAAATATTTTTTAAACTCAAGTTTTGAGTCTTTTATTTAATTTAAAGATAATTTACAAATTATTTTGCTTTTAACCGTCTCTTACAAATTTATAAAAATTTGAAATTAAAGTTTATATTTCACTATAGAATCATTGAATTTCATAGTATCATATAATTTCTTATAATAAATAAATATCTTTAGGTTACATTTATATAAGTACAAATAAATATTTTCGCGTTGCTCTTCCATGTAATTTTGTTCGTAATAAATAATATCATTTTCAATTAGTTTGATTAAAATTGTTGCCAAAGTTAAATTTTAATATTATTACGCCAAATTGCCACATAGATTGACACAGCATACATAAATATTGTGATATAGTACAAAAAAAATATTGAAACAATTTCTCGAGCAGTTATATCGTATTTATGTTTACCTATCTAAATCTCATAAAATTATTCAAAATAAAAAAAATTGTTAGGAAATTACAACCAAAAAATATTAGGAAGTTGAAAATAAGGGAAAGTATTTCTACAGGAGGTTGAATAAAAGCATTTGAAAATTTCTAGAGCAACAATATTTATTATTAATATATAGGCAAGTTTTTTCTTGTGATCAAATTAATTAAACAATGCACGAATTAATTTAACTGTCAATGTAAAAATAAGAAAAATATGGATTTTAAAGATATCAATTACCTAAACTATAGGCCAGATTGACTTTTGAGTGACTATGATCTTAAGAGGATTCTTGGTTTTGCAAAAATTAATTAGTTGTTGTTGATAATACTAATTGTTGATCACAAAATAAATTTCCATTTATTTTTCAACAGATATACAACAGTTAATTTAATTCTAAAAAATCGTCATATATGAAAGAATGATAAAATATGATCAATTCATTAATTATTTTAAAAGTACGAATAGTAAAATTTTTACTATATGCATCTCTGGAATATACATTTCACCCCCCCTCAAAAACTGATGTTTATCAACATTTTACAGTTTACAAAGAAGATATTTTTAACTGCTTTTGAATTATTATAATTTTTAAAAACATATTTTTCGTAAGAAGAGAGATAAATAAATATTTGCTCAAATAAAAATAAGTAACAATAACCTAATTTTATTTTTTAATCGCCATGCAAGGTTAAGTTTATTTCGTCTATCAAGAATTACGCCAAACTACAATGAGACATTAAAAACCAACAATTTGGCAGGTGAAGCAGCACTCTTCTTCTGACTTAGATAAGAGTATCTTGTCAGCAGGTAACGAACTACTGGGGTGAAGTTTAACCTAAATTCTTCGACAGCCAAAAAAAGCCTTAAAAATAACCTTTCCGTAGATTTCGTTTTGTAGGAAAAGGAAGTTAAAGCATCTCTAAATTGGGGATCGTTTAAATCAGTACTGGAAAGGTTTTCTGACTTTTCCTGTATTTACTTGAATAAAATGGATGGCAATAAACAAGGAAAAAGCAACCAATAACAATTTTCTTGATTAAAAAGTATAAAAATAAACGTCATAAGGAGGGAATTAAAATATTCTTATGAATGAAACTCAATTTTAAAATTTCAACCTTTCCCGTTTTCATTATAAATTGTGGAAATCATTAAGATTTTCTCGGGCCAGCCATCAAATCGGTTGAATAAAGATTATTATCTCGATAAAGCATGGGATACTATTAAAAATCAGTAGCTAAGTCATTGGAAATATTAAGTACTTTTAGTAACAGTGATACTTAATAGAGTTTAAGAATATTATACTCATTTAATAATTAAAGTTGAGTAGCCTATATTTTAGAGTGCCACTCAATTTCTCGCCAATTTGGCCTCATATTGTTAGCGATGTTGATTTATTTCTTGTAGATCTATCGTGTTTTTAGTGCCATCTTGTTTCTTCAAACATGCACGAAAACAAGCTTAGCGGGGAAAAAAACTCGCCAATTTTAGCCTAAGGGCATTCTAAAGTATACTTTTCCTATACAGGTTGCATTTAAAATAAAAATTTTCTAAATGTATTAAATTGTTTTTTGTGTATTTTAAACTTAAACTTGACAATGAATTTAGAGCTGCCATTATGATGATGTGAGAAAGAAAAATCCACTTAACAGATTATTTTAATGACTAAAAGACAGAAAAGGCGAAGAGAATGGAAATTATTGGCTAAGTTTTAATCTATGTCTCAAGAAATCTGCTTATAAATATTTTTAATAAATCAATTAAAGTAAATAACTATGCAGTAATTTTGATACATTTGAGATTTGAAATTAAAACCTGAATTGATTCTCTCCAAACTGCCTCACCACACTAGCGGAGATATGTCAAGTCGAAAGACTATCACATGTTTGAATCTTATAAATATTACTATTTCTAATGACATAATAAAAACTCGTGTATTTTTAAGAATCAAGTGGATTCATTTAGATTAAAATGAATAATGATGAATTACAATAGTATAAAATGAAAACCTATAATATTAAATGGTGTTATTTAAAACTGTTAATATTACATTTCATTAAATTTTACTTTTCAAAGTTCGATAAATGATTTATATAGATTTATTCATATTTATCAAGGTGGTATAGTTGGTTTACTTTAGCAAGTTTCTTTGTTAGTTGTTTGAGAGAGTTGGTTTAGTTAGTGTAAACATAAAGTTATCACTTATTTCTCATAAAATTTACGACACTTACTTGATTCGGGATATTAAGAAAATTTTTTTATCGAATCAGTGTTTGTTATCGAAATACTTTAAAATAAAAGAATCAAAATAATATTTAATTGGAAGGCTCTAAATATTATAAAATTTATAAGAAATAACCACTCTCTAATAATTTAACATAGTATAGATTATGTTTAAAGCCGAGGGTTATTTCAAGATGTACTGAAATTTGGATTCGTTTAATGTATTTTTCACAGAATCAAAAAAGTCTCAATAATGTATTCATATAAACTTGTGTATGCAGAAATCAAAACCGTAGTATTGATCTTTTGTTGTTTATTAGGAACTGGATTGAACCCAGATCCGTTTATTGCAAAGGATATAGCCCTAATTCTATATACATTATGCATGTATATTGAATTAGGGCTGTATCCTTTGCGGTGCAGGCGAGCCCCGGATTGTATCTTTAGGTTACCTAAATCTATATGTAGAGAGATGAAGACTATTGAATATTTAATTTCATGTAATTTAATTTTCATAATTTATTCACTTGTCTTTCCTCTTGACGTTTGTTGACGAGTTTTAGTTGGCTCAGTTTCTCAGCAGTTATCTACTTAATAACAATAATAATTCTATTATCAGCCAATATCAACGAAATAATTTAAAAATAGTCTCATTAAAGCAAAAGTGAAATAGTTATGGCACAAGGGAAGCATTTGGATGATGTTTTACGTGGTAGAATTATCAGACGTCTGGAATGTGGACGTACGCAGCTGGAAGTATCCGAAGAACTTGAAATCACCCAAAGTATCATCTCCAGGCTTTGGCAATGGTTCCAAGATGAAGGTAATGTGTTCAGACGTTACAGCACAGGTCTTCTCCGAGTTAAAACGCTGAATGATAACTGGTGCTTGACAGTTATTGCCAAAAGAGACGAATCACAGCATTTCTCGTCAGCTCTCTTCAGCTACCGGTACCACAGTTTCAAGGCAGAGCGTGTACAGACGCTTATTGCACATTGGTCTATATGCTCATAAGCCTATCATATATGTTCCACTTACCGCAACTCACTGTCGCCAGCTGTTAACCTGGAATAGAGAGCATGCATTGTGGACACCGCAACAGTGGTCTTATGTGATGTTTTCTGAAGAGTCCAGGTTTAGCTTTCAGTCTGATTCTCGCCGGACTTTCATATGGAGAGGGCCAGGTATCCGTTACCACCAAAAGAAAATCATTGAAAGTCACCGTTACGGTCGTGCAGGATTGTTCGTTTGGGAAATTATTCTGGATTCCAGAAATAACCTGCATGTTCAGAATGTAACCATGACAAGCCACATCTATCGGGATGTCATTCCCGAATAACACGTACGTTTGTTTCTGAGCGCCATGGGTGTAGAATTTCTGTTTATTGATGGCAACGCCCATCATCACCGTGCAAACATTGTAGACTAATGCCTTCAATAGGAGGATATCACCCTTATGAATTGGCCAGTATACTCATCGGATTTGAATCCAATAGAGGATATGGAGGACATCCCAGGTCGACGAATTGCAGCCCGTCAAGCCCCTTCCACACGTCTACTGGAACTTCGGAGAGCATTTCTTGATAAGTGGAGTCATATTTAATCTTTTTTGCTCTTTACCTTTTGTTTAATAAACATACTTTATAAATAAGACACATTTGTTTTGTTTCTGTCTCTTTTTTTGCCTGAACTTGCATTATCTTTAATTTATGGACACGAGTGTAATTTAAATTGCCCCAATTGCTGAGTAAACCATTGCTGCAACATTACCAAGTAATCCAGATCAGCAATATTTCGGAAGTCCTTCATGAAAGATATTTGAAATGCATTCACTTATGTACCACACAAGATAAGTTTAGAATACAAATATCCACTCTCTACCAACAGTAGTGGATTTCATTATTGTTTTCACTTAAAAAAAAAAACAATAATGAAATACTTGATTCATCTAATTTAACAATAAGTGAACTGGTATGTTAAAATCAATTCACAGTTAAGTGGGAACTAACATTTGCGTCCATAAGATCAAATATTTATTGCAGTAAAAGCTTAAAATGTAAGTGTTTTAGTAAAAATCATTGAAGTTGTTTGATTCTAAATATATTGTCGGCCAACTCTTGTCTAGTGGTCAGCGTGCCTGACTACTGATAGGGAGCTCTTGGGTTCGAATCCCGGCTCAGGCATGGATGTACTTTCTCTCTCGCTCTATCTTGTCTTTGTCCTTTCCTTGTGTGAATGAAGTGTAAATGGTTGCCTACCCTATAAACGGGTCCTATGGCATGTGTGTGTACTGAAGAATTCGGACTCCACACCAAATACGGTTCAGTTGGAAAAGTGGAGCAGCGCACCCCAATTTGCCAGCCTAGCTGGCACACGAATACAACAACAACATTCTAAATATATTAGTATAAGGGAATGAATTCCATTTACTACTATATTATAATAAAGAAATGAGGAAAACCTATTTTAAAACTATTTGCTAATTAAAAATATATACTTTCAGTATACTTACTATATGTAACTTCGTCATGTTTGAATACTTTAATTGGGGTGGATGAATCTGTTTTGAACTAAAAGTACCAAATAATCTCATATTAGCTTTATAGAAGAGTTATATTAAAAATTTTGATGTATTCATTTCGAAGCATTCTACTATATAACACCCATATGTGATATTATGAAATAACATTATATCAATATTTGTAACATATATTTGAATAAAATAAGTACAAGGATATTTGTGTTGACTGAAAATATTTCAGTACATACATAAATTCGCTGAAAAATTTTTCGGATACCTATTATACTATTTTTTAAAAATTTCCAGAGTTTTCTATAATAAGAGATTTTTTTTACATGAAAACTTGGAATTTGTAAATTTCAGTAGAAAATCAATTTGACTCAAGTTTCTAAATCCTTCAATTTCTTTGTATTTTGCAATACTTTACGAATTCTTGAATTCGAGTATTCAGTTGTAGACGAAACTATTATTTAGTTTTCATATATTAAAGAAGAATCCCAGAAATGATAAAAATTTCCGCCAACCGGCTATGAGATCGCGACAAGATGTTAAAATTATGAACACATGTAGCCATGGAAACGGTTTATGAAAGATTTTAAAATAAAAGGGTATTCGTCTGCACACACACCGCTTTAATAAGACATATGGAGTCCAAGTAAACAGATTTCCTGTTTACTTAGGAAAGTGAGTTTATAGTCAGCTGCGAGTGGTTAATTTACTTGAAGTTTGAACCCGAGAGGAGGTGATGACGTCAATGACGACATCCTGATCTTTCTTTGCCAAGAAAAAATATTATCTCATATCCTGGAAAAGGGCTCATTTTTGAAAATTTTGAAATGTTTAGGAAATGTTTTTAACTTTGCACTATGAGAACACTCTTATCACCACTTTAATTAAAAGAATATAATTTTGTGCATAAATTCACCAATTATTATATATAATTCACACACATCCAAGAAAACTTTATATATTAAAAACATGATTTTGAATATTCTGCTTAAGATATCTGTATTAGAAATCCTCTCCCTTACTAGAAAATTAATCATATTATTTAAGAGTAAATAAATATATTAATATATATTTTTTTAAAAAAATGAAGGAATGAATATATGTAAAGTGAATACGTTAGTAAAAATTTAGCAATTAAAATAACAGCTAATATTTAAAAATGAGCTTGTCACAAGGCGATTGATAAATTTTACACAAGTTGAAAGCAGGTATTAGTGAGCTTGAATATAGCTGGCGTTCATTTCTATGAGCTTCTTAATGACTGATAAAATAGTTCTCAAAATTGGAAGTTCTAAACATACAGCGAGAAAATAAATATTAGGTCTCAAAATTGATTTTTCATATTTAATTGCTCTCTTTCTTCGTAAATAAAGTAAGAAAATTATTTTGTATACACTATATAAGAAATACATGCAAATGAAATTCGTATTTAAAAACATTTCTTTCATTTTTATTGATGAGAAATCAGTCAGAGTAATTTATTCTTTTTCTGTTTCAGAGGTACATTTTTAAAAATACATTTATTCCATATCTGAAAATTCAGTATTTCTGATTCATAAGAGTTCTCGACGATTATTTAATCCTTTAATTCCTCACAAATCTGAATCGAAAATCAAAAAGTCCTGAAATAGAATTTTGGACACTTTAAATGTATTAAGTAATGTATAAGTGGGTTTCCTTGCCAAATTCCATAGATCAGTAACTCATTTGCACTCAGATCGTCTAATAAATGTTTTTGGTTTCCTTCAATTACAGTCATTCCTTTCCTGTCAAAATGTGTGACTTTCACGTAAAAATAACCTGAATATTGTTTTCCTTGAAACACCATTCCAAGTATGGATTCACAAATTCATTGCGACTAGAATATCAGTTTCATAAGATGATTCTTAGACATGCTCATTCCTTGAAAAAGCAGCATTTGAAATTATTGATTATCCTTTGACGCATGGTTTGTAAGCCGAGAGATTTAGATTAGCTGGAAGGAACTTCACACAAATTGCTTTAAGAAAGGATATAATCCAAGATATCAATATCAGCACTACAGTTAACTATTCTACAATTCCTAGGAAGCACGATTTTCCAATAAAAATATTGATCCATATTTCTCAACCATAAGATAAAAACAATTGTGGGAAAAAATCTAATGATAAAATATAAAGGCTCACGAAAGATGTATGAAAATGACTTCTCAAAAGAGAGACTTCAAAATTTTAGTTTATTGATGGGGATTAAAATTATCATTATATATAATAGACCATTTAGGGACCAAATACTAATTCTTAAAATCGTTAGTTAAGTTACAGATTTGCAAAAACGAGTTTCTACTATGTAACATAATAAGCAAACTATATTAAAAACATACATTTTAGGAAAAAATAATTTTATTAAATATATATTTTAAAAAAAATAATTATTTCTTATTTAAAAAATAAATAAATAAATAAATAAAAATAAAAAAATTAAAAAAAATAAATTAAAAAAAAATAATAAATAAAAAATGTTTTGAAATATCCACGGGTTGAAACAAAGTATTAAAAGTTCTTAAAATTGAAAACATTATTTTTTCATTCATCTTAAAAATTATAACAGATTTATAAATTTGTCATTTATATATGTTAAACCTTTGTGATAATTTACTGCAGAAATAAATGTTTAGTTAGTATTTAAATATTTAATGTAAAATAACAATCCTCTCTATTCAATAAAAAATGAAAGATTGTATGTTTATAATTATCTTTCTTACTATCTTTCTTTATTATTTTTCCCAATGCGAATGAATATACATAAATAATAACATTGCCAAATAAGATACACTGTTGGCCTTTAAAATTACCTTAGTCTGTAAAATTTCGTACTTGTAAGCAACGCGGGCCACACGTGCAATTTACTCGATAAGAAAATGCTACGCAAGAGTTTAGTTTTTCAATGCATTCATGCGAATAATGTGATAGTGGCAACGCTTATAAAATGTTAAAATGAAGTTAATGTAGAGCATTATTTAAATATGCAGATTGCATCTGAATATTATTGTATGGAGAAAAGTTGTTGTAATGGCTCATGTAAGAAGATTAAATGCTTTACCAGCACGTTTCTAATTTAAAAGAAGAACCAATTTTATTTTTCCGGGATTGTGTTTTTATCTCATAGTATCGTTGTTCGCGCCTGCGATGAACTTCTGCAGAATATTTACTTAGTAATTCAGAATTATTATTCATAACTCTGAACTGGGTTTCAGTGGCTAAATATAACTAACAACCGTAACGAAATACTTAATATCCGCATTCCTTTAACGGATTATAACGAGATTTAAATGAAGAAATAGAGTTGCTTATAAGGCATAAAGTTTCTACATGTTTGCCAAATCACGAACATTTCAAATCTGCCATCTGGATTCGGATACACTTAAATCTCTATCGAAGACAGAAGCAACTTCAGTAAAATAATCAGTGAGGAAGTTGGACTAAGGAATGACATTAATGACAGAGCTTAAAATATGCTTTTGGTTTCAATTCACCTTTTAATAAATTCAATTACACCTTTTCAACTCTGTTTAGTCTTGATTTTGAATTCATTTTGAGCTTCAATTCAGCTTTGAATTAGGTTTCACATGGACAAAAATGTTTAAAAAACAAACTAAACTCGCGTACTTAATGCCTTTTTTTCAAAAATGGGCCATGGTAGCTTAGTGATTAGTGCATCAAATTTTTGTCCGAAAGGGCTGTATTGGATTCCCAATGCCGCCGAAGGTCTATCGAGTACATGCAATATACATGTTCGTTAAATCTATGGAATTGAAAGTCTTTTGGTCGGTCATTGAGCAGATAATGGTCTGAAGAAAATTTCATCCTTCTCCAAATCAAAGTCAAAATTGAAGGAATATACCCTCTGGTGGCGCCATCTATCGGATAAGTCTTAGAGCAATGACGTACTTTTACCATCATGGTGCTCTGGTAAAAACGAAGGACGTGCCCTACTGACTTCATTTCCCATAGCCGTGGGCTAGCAAGTTTATCTTGTCTCCAAATGCCGTAAATAACAACAACTTTAAAAAAAAGCAATACAATGACAAATGTTTATTTGACTAATACGAAAACTATGAGAAAAACAGCAAATACATTTATTCCAGAAAGAAATTAAGCGCTTATATGTAAGGATAAAAACAATTTTAAATTTTTATAAGTTATAAAATGGTGCAATATTAGAGAATCAACAAATAGAAGGAAAGGAGGAGTTAAATAAGCTTTTATTTTATACAATCCTATTTCACATAAAGTATGATAATTATTATTATAAAGTCTCGTAAATACCCTTTACTTAAGAGAACACTCCATTGGGTTCTCACTTACCAACGAGACTAGCAATATTTAACCATCTTTTCCATGTGGTGACAATCACAGCAGAATCAAGTATTGTTATTTCTTTTGTAGAGCACTTTCTAAATCAGTAAGACTACTAACCATTATCTTCTATTTTATTTTAAATACAAATTGTGCTTATAGAAATATTTTTTATGTTGAACCTAATGAGAATTAAACGTTGGAATGTTAATGAGCGTGTTTACAGAAATATATATAATCCTAGTAAAAAAGAAAGTACCATAATAGTTTTACATAAGACTGAAAATACTTCATAGTCCTAACAAGGCCTAAAAATCACTCTTTGGGAAAAGTTGATGATTATAATATTACACATGCTAATTTATTTCCGTGGAGTACACACAACTATTGCTATTAAATCTACTTTAATCTCGCTGCATAGCACATTATTATTTTACTTTATTATTCATATAATGGATGGAATAACAATTTTAAAAACGATAAATTTATTGCCTTTAAAATATACGTACTGCAGTCAAAAATAAGCAACTGAATGATATTTAAAAATTATTATATAATATAACATTAGCTAATATTATATACTCGCTATTTGACATAAATTGTATAATTTGTAAGCAAAAAATAAATAGTAATTGAATCAGAATTTAAAGTTAATATGCTCAGTATTTGAACATTTTTCCTATAAAGTAAGATCCGCACTGTATTAATAACATGTCATAGGTGATTATCCTACAGAAATGTAGCACTTCGTAAGGCTTGATCAAAGGCTTCACAAAATTCAGTCTATTCTTTATTCGAGTAAGGAACTCTAGAGTATGAACAGATTAGGCACAATACCCGACAAAACACTTGCTCTTGAAGACATGAAGGGTCTTAACAGAATGGAAATGCAATGGCTGTTACCCAAAGCGTAGGCATTATAAAAGAAGTGACCTATACACATGTATTATTGCCATCATATATCATTACTCCCAATTATGGGTCAATATGATGAGGACAAATGCACGTTACAATGTATATTCTTCACACCACTGCCAAACATGGATGAGATCATCATGATACTTGAAACGAAACAATATTTATCTGAAAACTTGATATTACAATATTCCTTCGTTCGAGGCTCGTAATTCCTCTCACTATTCAAGGCACGCCTACCTGTGATGAAACTTCAAGTGTATACGAAACCATGTTCTCAAGCGGACATTGCATGATGGTGAAAACGTTGTCAAGCTCTTATTGTCTTGTAAAATTCCTTTTTTTATTCAGGGCTCATTACTTGGCTGGATGATTCACTAAGACAATGCTAGAGTAATAAATGTATGTTCTCTGTTGTGTTAATGATAGCGGGAAATTGAAATTCAGCTCAGTTTTCATATGATCTAGATAAACCCATCGATAATATATTTTGTAGAAAGTCATGAAATTTCGGGGGACGGAAATTTCAATACTGCGGTAACATAAATTGCAATTTCGGTAGACTACACAAGGTTATCAGTGGAAACAAATTCAAAAAGTTCAAAACAATTTATTCTCGTATTTTTCTATATTTTCCATTCAACTACTTTTAATAAAATCCACAGTTATTTTCAGATATTCCTTGAACAAACAAAACAATATTTGTTGATTCATCAACTGCGACAGAAAAGTACTTAAATTTTGTTAGAAGTAATCTGTAATTGTGCTGTGTTGATATGTTTCATTTTGGAGTCCAAACATTAAAACTACGATTTATTAATGTTCTACAATGAGGATAAAAGGATAGAGCACATTTTGTTTAGCTGTAACTTAATCTGAAGTGCGATAATCAAGTCATGAATATTAAAAACTTTTTATCTTTAAGCAAAGCCGAGAAATTGTAATTGCTTTGTAATGCTTTTTTTCAAGTTCAGAATCACAACTCAATTATTTTTTCTCTTTTCATCATTTTTTGGAACTTGCTAAAAACTCAATCTGGACGAATCTCTTCCATTTACTTTTAACTTTTTAGAATTAAAAATGACAATGAAATTTGATAGTTCAAATATATTGCAAAACAAACCAAAATTATAAGCCTAGTAATTAATTTTTAAGGGGTCAGCAGTCACCATTAAATATAATACTCATCATTGGCTTGAATTGCTAGTTGAATCACTGTGTGTGATTGAAATTGCCAATTATCTTTGAAAATAATATTATTTTCTTTACAAATTTCAAAGAAAATTACATCGGGGTATTTTTTACATTTTCATTGTTATTTTTGCTTAAGAAATTAAATTTCATCCTACAAGGAATTTCTATATTAATTATTTTGTTGAGATAACTTTCATAAGCAAACAGGCTGGAAATGTTTAAGATATCCTTTAGGTTTATCAAATTTTAAATTTTGAAATAGCAGAAAAAATTTCAAAATTTTGGAATGACATAGAAAAAATCATTTCATTATTTATCTGTTTAAAAAATAACAATTATATCATATTATTATAAAACACATTGTATCATCAAAAAATGTAATATGCCAAATGTAATTGAAAGTTATTTGAATTTATTTTTCATAAAATAAGATTTCAATTTAAGGATATAATTTTTTAACATCAATAAACTGCCATAAGAACAAGGAAAATCTAATAAAAAGTGTAAAGTATGAATATTAAAATAATAATCAACACAGTATAGAAAATTTAACAATAATTACATCAAACCAAATGACAGAAATAGTATCAAATTCAGAGAGAATCCTGAACTGCAATGAAATCACTTAATCAAATGTGCAAAGAATAGAATTCTGTTGAGTTCACAAAGTTCTCCAAAGCAATTAGCATAATCAAGTCGCAGGGTCCGAAAATTTCAAAAATAAAATTATTTGTGTTTCTTTATTCCTTGCTGCCTTTTGGAATTTAATCAGAGTTAGCTCTACACAAGAAATGAAAGTGATATCAATTTTTTACAGTGTGTAGTGGGTATGCCATCTTTTTCCCAAAAGTGAAAGAACAGAGAAACACTCACACAGAGAAAGAAAGGAACATCTATACCAGAACCAAGATTTGAACCCGGAATCTACTGCTTTAAAGTTAAGGACTCTATCCAATCAGCCATCCGTCAACAAATTTCAAAATTAAAAAATTATCAATTTTTTAAAAATATTTTTTTCCGTGGCATTGATAATATATTATCAATATCAAAACCTTCCATGATCAATTCTTTTAAATTCGTTTCTAAAATTTATATTCGATTTCAATTTTAATTTATAATATTCCATAAACATGTAACAGCTCTATGCATTTTCATTCTTACTTTCATCTGAAACAAGTTTAATTCTAAATCAAAAATGAAAGAAGTTCCATACTTTTTTATCCAGTACTTTTCATTATTAATTAATTTATTTTTTATTAATATGGTTATGCATGTATTCTTTAATTTTTGTTTCTAAGTTCAAAATGTGTGTGCTCTTTTAAATTTTATTTTCAAATTTTTCTCTTAATCCTTATAAATTATCATCAAGATGTTAGACATCAAATAAGTTACACTTTTTATCTTGACATAAGAAATCCTGAAAAAATTATATTTATTAATCACAATTCATATTGATATCGTTTTCCAAAATGATAATATGTTTTCCAAAATTTAATGTTAGTTTTTATATATACATGTATAATTGTTTGTTATATATACACAAAAAATTACTTGTTTGATGGTAGTTTAACCATCAAACAAGCTACGAACTGCAGTGTAGTTAAAATTACACACAGCAGTTCTTACTTGTTTAAAGCAAAGGCAAAAAATTAAATAATATTGTTTTAGATTTCTTTGCTCTAGCCTAAATAGTTTATGTTAAACATGCAAAATAAGTGGAATGTGTGCCTAAACTTTCGTTTATTTTGCAACTTTCTCAGAAGTTTTGTTTGATACGTATTGTTTCGGTCAATAAATCGTAACATTACACCTTGTTTTGTTGAGATTGCTGTTGCTTAAAATTCTTTCCTTTTGTTCTTTCATTTCAAGTGGATCTTGTTGCCTATAATTTTTCCATTAATCTTCTAACTTTTGAATAATTGTAAACTTTATTGTTGTTCTTTCTTAAATTCATAAATGGCACGAAGACAAAGATAGCAAAGATAATAAGATAAGGCACCTTCCAAAATAAAATTTATTTTATAGAGAAAATATAATTTTATTGTGTCTAAAAATAAAATTAACTTTATTAATTATTTATTTTTAAGTGTGCCTTAGCTGGCTTTTTTTAATTTTGCATTTGCAGTATTAGGGAAGTGATAGAAAGTAATTATGCCATGAAAACAGCTCTTTTTATTGATTTGTGAAGCAAAACACTAAGCTCTGTTAATTGATTTTTTATATAATATTTTTAATATGTAGCAATATCAGTATCTAAACTAGAAAATCTTTTTTAAATAACTAAAAAATTCACATAATTTAAAAAGAATTTTAAATGTATAAAAATTGATTAATTTTTCAATTACTTAAAAAAATTAAACAATTTTTGTTCAATTCATACGAATAAATTCAATTTGAACAAGATATCAATGTGTACTCATTCAGTTTGTTCAGTATATTTAAGCATTTATTTAAATTACTCTCTTCGAGGTCTATTCCATTGAAGCATCGAATTCGTTTCAATTTTTAAATTTGATCGATTAAATATGCCGATATTAGAAAAATAAAAATTTTCTCTGTACAGTAGTTAAAGTAAATAAATAATGATGCGCATATATTGTATTTTATTTTAATATTTTTTTTATTCTGGAATGAGCTGTGCTTTTATTTCTACGTCATGATCTAGAGAACTTAAAAGATTTAGGATTCCAATTTTAAATATTTGATGAATCTCAAGTTTATAGCATCGAATGCTCGTACACATAGCAATAAATAGTTTCTAAATCAATGACAAATGCATCTGGTTTGTTTTCCTCATTGTCTTCTCTTACTTTCCGTTCTCAAGCATCCCAAGGAAAAGAATCTCAAGATCGGACTTCCCTGCCCCATTTTCCTCCCGAAGAAGAGAGCCCGTGGGATCAGGGGGCGCGAGAGAAACCCGAACTGCATGGAATCCGGATTGGCGGCCTTGGGCTCCATCCAATGGGGAAGGGGATGGGGAGGAGATCTTCCAGAAACAGCCATGGAAATCCTATCTGGCACTAGTGAGAAAACTCTCTTCAGGTCGCGCCTTCCGGGAGCTTATTCTCTCTGGGATCTTTGGCTGTGCGGGGTGTACGAAGTTCCGACCGGCTCTCCCTTCCGAAAAGTTTTACTCTTTGTCGAAGTTTTTCGCCCGACTGACCAGCTAAAATGGAGGCCATCAAGAAAAAGATGCAGGGGATGAAGTTGGAGAAGGACAACGCCGTCGACAGGGCAGAGACCGCAGAAAATCAGGCTCGAGATGCCAATTTGCGTGCCGACAAGGTAAGAGTTTTGCTCTACATCTGATGAAATTAACACGATGCTAAAAATCTAATCATGAGAGGCAGAAAAGATAACTGTTCATATTTTATATGGAATAACTAATTTCCTTTGAAACAGTTTCCTTACTTTACAATTAATATTAATTGAAAATGTCTAGATTATAACGCAACTGTAATGTACAAAAATATTTTTCCATTCGAAAATATATTTAAAGTATCATTTATGTTTTTAATATATCGTAATTAGAAGAATTCTTAATAATAATTATTTTAATGGTAGATTTCTACTTATCCAAACTACTCATAAATATATTCATTGCTACTAAGTGTACTATAAGTAATTTGACACGTTTTTTTTTATCGGAATTCAAATTATATTTCTTCAGCACAACGATTCAATATTAAAATACTCATCAAAGAAAAGTAAAAATTTAAAGCTTCGATGAATATTGAATTACCAACCTTCTAGAGCTTATGTTCTTTTGACCTTGTCAAGGTAAATGAGTTTTAAGGGATAACACTTTGAATAGCACAAACTTTTAAAATAAAAATATATATTAAATTTTATCATTCATTTACATATTACTTAAGATGTCCTTGATTGCTACAATAATTTTAACATAATTACTTATTATTACAAGCAATACATTTTAAGGTTAGATTTTTGTGGCAATGTAATTCTAAATTAAATGAATAACTAATAGATGACAATGTACCACAAAGAATTAAAGAGCTCTTACCTATTTAAAAATATTTAATATATTAGGTATTTTTCTTTCATTATTTTTTAAATTTAATTTATGATTTTGAAACTTGTAAAACTATTGTAATGCATTTACTTTAAAAAATAAAATACATTATAAAATTCTGATTTTATATTTTTTAATTTAATTCATAAAATCAACATCAATTTTTTTAAAAAATGATTTCGCACAACGTTATCTAAATATTTCTCTTTCCTTGATACGAATCCATAACAAGTTTGTTTGAAAAGTATTAACATAATTTAAAACATTTAGCAAAAAAATTATAATATTTTCCCTTTAAAACTTCAATTTTCTCTCTCATCATAGCTATTTATAACTTTATTAATTATTCACTAATACATCTTTAAATAAATGATTCAATTAATGGTTTATTGGAAATCGAGACATATGGAACATATGAAGTTGATCCTTTTATCTGGAAGCCTTCTAACTCTTAGTTGTACGAAATATTACAAGAATGCTTGAAAACTACGTGAAAATTTAATAAAAAAATAATGTCAGGAAAACTTTGACTTTTAAATAGCAGATATGTTTCTAGAATTCTTGAAACAGTAAAAAAATATATATATTTACGAACTGAGGATCATATTACATCTAAATAAAAATATTAATTTGTCTTTACTTTTAACTATTATTAATTATAATAGTATATATATATATATATATATATATATATATATATATATATATATATCTGCTTTTTAATGAATTATAGTTTTTAACGTACAAACCACGAAGTATCAAAAGAATCATAAAGATAATGATTTTTCTCCATTTCCATTCAATTTTAATTTTTCATTTCAAAACGACAAATACAATTCTGTTAATATAAGTAATGTAAATGTTTATAAAATTAAAGTTTTGTTAATGAATTTTAAAAAATTGTGCATGAGAGTAATTTACCTATTAGGCTAACTATTGTTTTGAAGAATGATAGTCTATTTTACTAAAATAACTCCTTGTTAACTATTGTTTTAGTCTATTTTACTAAAAATAAACGAGTAAAATATATTGTCATATATATCATAGGTTTACATCTCATATTTATGCTAATTTAAAAAAATAACATAGATTACCTTCATAAATTTCCATCATAAAACTGTTATTAATCTAGTTGGCTCCTTTAGAGAGACCTTCCAGGCTTGAATCAACATTAAAGATGATTTATTTTACATATTATTAGTAACTATTCATATATATATTTTCATGGTGTACTCCTTGTTTAAGCCCCTTCTTTCTAAGCATGATTTCAAGAGGCACTTCTATAATAGAACAAATAATAATAATTTATAATTAATTTCAATTGTTCCACGATAATTGTCTGCCATTTTTATTAAATAATAATTAAAAATTAATATCTAATCAATTGTGCTCATATTATTATTGATTATAATGACATTCCTTTTACACAATCATAATTTTTATTTATGTATTTCTTATGCATGTCCTGTAAAATATATTATGACAACTGTATTTCTAATGATGTTCAAAAGTAAAAAAAAATTTTAATAATTTTACATTCCACTTACAGAACTACATACTTTTAAAAATTTGCAAGTAAGAATTTTGGATAAAAATTCTAAATTTACTAACCATCAAAAACTTTTTAAAATAAAATTTATCTTAATCTGAATTTAAAATTTTACTTACATGTGTTAAAAGCAATTGCCATAGAAATTAACGTTCTTTTAAATAATTCTCGAAAATCAAATAAAATTCATTGAAATTCTTAACGATAATTAGATATTATTGATCATCAAAATTTATTACATGACCAACATCATTTTTCAAACATTTCATAAAACATATTCCCGTTTCATGATTCATGATTTTTTTTATTTTGAAAAAAACATTTCTTTAATCTTGAGAGGAAAATAAAAACAACAATAGGATAAAATAATTGGAAATTTTGAAAGTTTAAATTATATAAATATATATATCTATATATATATTGAGGGTAAATTATCTAAACAAGAAACACTGTAAATCCTCAGTCATTGAAATTTTGTCTTAATAAATATCCATTTGCTTAAATATTTTTAAAATAAAATACTGTATTTTGAAATAATTTAATCATATTTGAATATTCAAAAACATTATAGAAATACTTGTAATATCTAGTAAAATAGTTTAATTACGTAATTTCACAATTTTATATTTTAAAAACAGATTAAATCAAAAGATTTCGTATTCGAAATTTTCTGTGAAAATTTTATCATACGATATCAATTAATAATAGTTGAATAAAAAAAAACTGTAAAATAATTTACTTCCAAAAATAAATTTCTTGAATAAAATTCGATGTATGATATCATGTCTATAAAGCTGTACACGAAAAAATGTGTAAAAGTTTTTTTTTATTCGATTAAAATAATCATGCAGAGGTGTAGAGGCATAAGTTTAAACTTCGTAGTAATTAAATATTGCAAATATATAAATATTTTTTTCCAATATAATGTTCTTTCATGATATATATTCCTTTATAATAAAATTTTGGGAGGAAAAAAATCTCAACGGTTATTTTTAACACTTATAAGCGAAACTACAGTTTTCGTCTACGTTCTATAATAACTTTTTTGGGCAGCAGATGTAGATACTCAGAAAAGCGTTGCAGTTACCAATCAATTAATCAATTTCTTTTTTTTTTTTTTTTTTACAACTGTTTTTAACATTAAAAAATCTATTTTTGAGTTAATCTTAAATAACTAAAATTTTAATTCCTAATGCTAATTAAAAAACAATTTAGAACAAAAAAAAAAAAAAAGCTTGCAAATGTTTCTTAAAATCATATTAGGAAATTGAAAGAAAAGCATATGCACTTTACATAAACTTAAATTTGCAGTCGAAATAATATTACAGTCCGCATTTTAAACCTGTAGTACGACATCTAGTGGCAATAAAAAGAACCAGAGACGAAACCATAACATTTAAATTGAGAGAGAGTATCTTGAATTAAAATATTAATATTATAGTTTGATTTATAAAATTTCCTTAATTTATAATTTTCACATGATTTATAATTTTGTTGTGTGAATCAAAGATGTAGGCCATTTTATGAACAAATTATTTTTCCTTCCTTAAAAAAAATATAAAATACTTGCTTTTGACAATAATTAACACTGGAAACTATTTATGTCAAAATGAATAGAGTCAGTTCAAGTTAATATCTCATGTGTTTAATAGGGATTTCTTGTTATAACAAATAAGTTCTGTTCACAGTTTGCAAACTTCGTTTCAATGCTATGCAGTCATGGTGAGCACAAATGAAATAAAAAAAGAGCCTTAATTAATATTTTATGTTTTATAAAAAATTAAAAAATGCTTAATCTTAATTTTTTATTAAATATAAATACATTTTTTCGAAAATCACATACAAGAATACATATGAGAAATACATTTAATAAAAAAGCTTGTTAATCAGGAAAAAATTAGAAAAATAACTAAAATTTTTGTTACGGAAATTTTGAAATAGTTATTTTAAAAATAAATTCAAGTCAACAAACATGATATAAGTTTATGATATAATGATATAAATATAAAAATAAGTTCATTATAAAGTGATTAATTACACGTAATGGCAATCTCTTATCAAAGTTCTAAAATTTGGAACGATCCTAGAAATCCTAAAAATTTGATAAGATGATTACAGGTCACAATTAAATACTTGTATATGACGTCACTTGATTCTCGCAGGTGAAATTATCTGATTACTTTCTAGAGAGAAACTGAAAATAAACACGATTTACGATTCATCTTGTAAAATGCACACAGTAGTTTTTGATGAATTAGTATTAATCGTTTGCATACTGAAATGAAAATAAATAGAAATTAGAATTGCATATGAGAATAGAATTGTGGTAAAAAAAATAACATTTCTATTTAATTATTAAATTTTCATAGATCTCCAAAAGTCTGTTGGAACATACAGAAAACGTATAAGAAACTGCCACGTTTTCCGTCCTCAATTACCTTCTTCTTGTCGAAGTGTCTAATTGCGTAAGATTAAAAGAGCCTTATAAATGACACGGAATAAGTACATAAGCTAAATTTTCAACTAGAGTTTAATTTGACTCAACAAGTAGTCGCATCTATTTAGCTTAATTTTCTTATTTGTTATGGACAAAGGCGTTCTTGTTTTACGTAAGAGCTTATTTCATATATTGTTCTTGCTTATTATTAAATTTTGATGCGTTAAATTACTTCTCTAATATTACTGAAAACAATGCGTATAAAAGTCGTGAAATTTTTATACTGATCACAACAAAAAGAGTAGAAAATAACATTATATTTGAATACAATGAAAATTAAATCTGAATCATTTTTATAATAGAAACAACGTATAGTAAATCCATTAAAATTCTGTTTATTAACCTGTATAATTGAAAACTCTAAGTCATATTTAAATTGACCCTCAAATGAAAATCTCGTATTGTTACCATTAATTCAAATATCATTAAACTTAAGCTAATTCATTTAAATAATGGGTTTTGAAATTATATGCTGCAGTGATAAACAGTATTCTGAAAATTTAAAAAAATAAAAAGAATAAATAATATAAATACGTTAAGAGATATTTTAGAAATACAAGCTCATTTAAAATATATTTTTAAAAAATAAATAGATAAACATTATACATAGGTGTATACAATTTCCTCCAACAAATTTTTCATAAACGCACTTCAAATATGACAAAAAGTATTTTTCCATTTATTTTATTTCTAGTTAATTTCAAACAAAAAGTTTTTTTGTTGAAGCAAGACTTTTATCAAAGAGACGAGAAAAAATATTTCTTGAAATAAAAATTAAAATATCCTAGACTCGCACCCTAGATTTGAATTAAATACGCTTGGCAATATAATTTTCAATATCTATTTAAAATTCCATAAATATATACCCAGAAAACATTTGATCAATTCATAAATTCCTCTTAAATAAGATCATAATTAAATAAGGAAAATATGAATACTCTGAATTTATTTTCTTATTTAAGAAAAAAAAATTAAATGCAAAACATTTTGTAAGTAACTCAGAATTATTTTCAAAAATGTTTTTGCTTGTACTTTGAATGATAAACTCATTAATGATAGTTGTTAATTCATTTAAAAAGTTAATTAATTTTAAACTGTCTTAAACCATAAACCCTTATAAAATAACTTTAAAATAAATCCATTTTATTTTTTACTTCATGATCGACTATCTTTTGATTTTGATCTTATATAATTCTATTTTTCTTAAATGTACTTGAACTTATAACAAATATCAAAATATTAATAATAAAGAAAGAAAAATACCAATGAATATATTTCCTTGTGACAAAAATATTTAGTTATTTGTATTTACACGCATTTAAAACACTAAGATAATTTGATATGTCATATTTGTTATCATCTGATGTATGATAATTTTTAAAAATTTAATCTAACTTCATATTGTTATTTGCCTAACATGCAGCATTGCATTTATAACATGATTTCCTAAAATAATTTTACAATTTCATATTTAAAACTAAGAATAACAAAATCCTAGGGAAATATTTATATATTTCCGTAATAGTTTAAATTTGGTAAATTAAGAAATTTTAATAAAAATTTACACAGATATATATTTTTTTTCCGTCAACAGCTTACTCAATTTACAAGTTAAATTTGGCTATAAAAATGAATATTTTTAGAAGACGAAATAAGGTATTACAAGAAATGCACTTTTTTGAGCTTAAGTTTCGCTTAATGCCAGTTCTTAGGAATCGTTGCACCACTTAAGTAATTATTTTCACAAAATTTCGGTCATTGCAGTTTAACCTTAATAGATGAAACAGAATTATACATTGTTGTTTGGCTGCTATGGAAACAGTCAAGCATATTTGAATCTCACGTTTGTAATAAAAAAAGGGGATCATCATTGCAATCTTTTGCTGGTAATTTGCTGAAGTGAAAATTTGATGTATTTAAGCAAATCGGATAAGGAAATAACTAAACTTTTAGACAGGTCTCATAATGTAATAAATAAATTTTTGCGATTTAATGTGTTAGAACTTATGCTATCAAAAATCATATGGGAAAGGTCATTAAATGTGATACTCCAACAAAAATTATTATAGTAAAGAAATTGAAATCTGGAAATATATGCTTATCCTCTTTGATCAGATATCAAATCTCCCCGATATCAAAATCTATGAATTTTAGTGTACTAAAGAAGTTCGGTAATTTATTTATTGAAAGAAGAAAGTAGCTCTGAACTTGCCTACACTAAGAAAACTAAACTCTGTAGCACGACAACCAATGTGGGCCAAGGCCTACAGTGCCCATCTTTGTTTTCGTGATCGAGAGGCAATATAGTGAGAAGCATATGTCCCGATTAAGTGGTCAGCCTAAAGCGAAACCCCCAGTGTTTAGCTCCCAAGCATGCTTGGTACTCAATTTATCGACCCACTGAAGGGATGAAAGGCTGAGTCGACCTTGCCCAGCCCGAGGAGCGAACCTCGGACCTGTGTCTTAGGAGCGTGAAACGATACTAATAAGGCACCGAGCTTCTACACAAAGAAAAACGATTGAAATTTATAAAGGAAATGATGCTCTTGAAAGAAAAGTTGAATCAAATAACATTCGATAGAGAAAATTTCCAGCCTGGATGATTTAAGTGCAAACTATATCCTTAGCACGATTTGCGTAACGATAAAGACATATTCTCTAAGAGACAATTGATGTGGCTGCATTGTAAGAGGGATTGGATTTGAAAGTAGAAAGGAAAAAGGGATACAGCAATTGTATTGAACAACTACTTAAAGTATATTTTTTCTCAATCACAGTACATTGGAAGTTCGTCTTTCATATTCTAACACCACAATTCTCTCGTATTTCAAAATCAATTTCTAAAGGTATCATCTTTATCTTCAACTTGAATCTGGTACAAAACATGCAGGAAATACTAACAAAGTGTATGCAAATAGAACACAATACAATTGCACCACAAATCTGAACAAAGATATTATTCTGAAAAGATAAAAATCGAAACAAAATAGTTAACTAAACTATTTCTTGTACAAACCTTGTTCAAACCATGCTAAATAAGATTAATGAACTTATTCTATATTATTATTATTCATATGAAATAGTATAAAAATTCAAAACTAATTTGATGTTTGGTTCACTAATAATATTTTAAACAGTTGTTTCACATAATTTTTGTTTCCCTTATAATTCTTATGACTTACATTTATTTTTCAATTTTATAGTTATTCGTTCTAGTTTTGATTTGAGGTATTTTGATAGCATAAAAGTATAAATTATCAATTTGGTATTGTATGAACTAATGCATTTTGTAAAATAAATATTTTTTACGACTTTCTTTGACACCACAAATTCCCACGATTAATGAATTTTTTCCATCTCTTCCTTAATCAATGGGTATAAGTTAGGAAAAATAATATCCATAAAATGTTGCCAGTACTTTTGATATGTTTCTTTTTTCTGTAATTTAGTAAAACAAACAATTTTTACAAGTTATCGCAATTAGGATTACAGTTAATTACATAATAAAAGAGCTTTCATATTATTAAATTTTTAAAACCCTTGTATATTTTGGTTGATTCTATACAATTGGAAACATTTTGTTTTTTACATTTTCTAAGATATGTACCAATAAATGAATAATTTTGATAATTTGTATAACACATGAGCTAATGATGTTAATTATTTTAACATCATTATGAATTGCTTTTAACATAATTTCTGATAATTTATCAGTTTCCAAAATAAAGTACTTTTAAATTTAAAATAATTTTTTTTCTTTGGATAAAATAGATTTAACATTTTCTATAATTTAGATAATATAAAAATCTATATTAATGAATTTCAGATATTACTAGTGAATATATATGAAATAAACTGAACAAAATTTTCGTAAAAGATAAATCATGCGAAATGTATGTTATTAAGATTAGTTGTGTAAGTGTCATTTAAAATTGACGCTGTTTACGTTAGGATAATAAATTATTAGTTTTATATTTTTATCTGTTTCAAGCAATCAAATTTATTAATTTTGCAATTTTGGCAACAGCTGTCCCTTAATTATATTTAGAAATAAAAAAATTGTTGAGATAGGAAAATAATACATTATTTGTTTTCCCTTACGTAATAAAAATCCCCCTTGTTCTGGTTCTCTTCCTAAAATACAAAGTATCTACGACATAAATCAAACAATAGTTTATTTCCCAATGACTTAATTAACAGAGAATTTATCTTCCATAAATGCTACACATTTTGTTTTTTAATTTTAAACTCGACAATAAAAAGTGAATGGAGTTAAAGTAGAAGGTAATTCCGTTAGTGTAATTAATAAAGCCAGTATATAGTAAAATAAATATAAAAATATAGATAAATTATTCTCACCAGTTCTCTGAATTCTTTTTTCTTAGTTAGAAACAAAGGATATGGATTAACTAAAATAGAAAAAATTAAGATACCGATAATAGAATGGAAAATTATAAAAACGCGTGTTCAATAATTAGATTCCGATAATTTGAGTAAAATATTAAACATTCTTGATTAAAAAAAATCAAATATATAAATTATTAAATAATATATCATTTATTTAATATTGAAACTCAAAGAACCTATTTTACAGTAACGAGGATACCTTTATAAAGAATTATTCATATGAAAAAAATATTCAATTTATTAAACAATCATAATTTCTCACATTTATATATTCAAATTACTTTTCGTATTAAAAGAATCAGTTTAAATATAAAAATGAGCTTTAAAGGACATTGAGAAAAACATATACAAAATTACATATAATCTCTTTCAAAAGACGATAACGATATTTTGAAATTTTATAACTAAAAAATTGAACTTTTCGGCTTTTTAGTTATAGCATTTCAATTAATTCTTAAATCGCATTTAAGTATTCGCATTTAAGTATAAATTTAAACGTGGTTTAGTTAATATATAAAAATAATTATAAATTCTAAAATTTAACTAGGTATGAAAGAGACATGGGAATCAAAATGTGTTTCTTTTACTTAATCTTATGTTACTTTGTTTTAAACAAATAAATAATGATTTTGAAATTTTATATTTGTAAGCAGTATTTTAATTCAGAAAAGTCATAATTCAAGGGAACCTGTCTAAGCTATTCCAATTTTCTCAGACAAAATCTTAAACTTTTAATCAAGCAAATTTAAATCAACCAAATTAATGTTCTTGATGAGCAGTTTTTTTTTATAATGGATTAAAAATTACAATTTTAAAAATAAATTTCTTTAATTTTTTTAAAAAAGGGTCATTAAAAAATTTATTGTACATAATTTGGTACATCTACTTTTATGAATAATCTAGGCAAAGTAAAACAAAAATGAGTTATATTTCGGAAAATAAGTGAGATAAGGATCTTGAAAAAAATTACATAATTTAAGTTCCATATTGTTGTGTACTTTACATTTTGTACATTGGACAGTTTTTATTTAAATAAAACCATATTATAATATTTTAATTATATTGTAGATAAAAGTAGCTATTATTCGTTATTTACTACATCTAATAAAGTTATAACTAAATAACGTAAAATTAATATGTAAGTTTATAAACACAAAATATTTAAATCTTAATTTCGAAAATGACTAATACATATAATTTAATTTTTTAACTTACGTTATAATAATATATAATAAATTTATAACACTTTATAATAACATAAATATTATATTTTTTTAGAATATGTACTAAAAGAATACATTATTTGACATTAATTAATTAATTTTTATTTTATAAAATTACTTCCAATATTACTGATTTAGCACACAAACATATATTTATGTTTCAAATTTATATATTTTGCTATATTTGGAACATCTCATGTATTCAGAAAAAAGGAACTGCTTTTAATAAGAATTTGTATCGTTCAGGATAATGTTTGATGCTGGTTTATATTTAGAAATAAAGCATTAATTTTTCAACGCTATTTGTAAGTTACTTGTTTCTTGATTTAAAATATATTAAGTAATTTTATAACTTTCAATTGCATTTTATTAATAATTCAAACAATTTCTGCTTTTTTTATGATTTTTTATTGATGATATCGGAAGTAATATTATTAAATAAGTGATTTTTCATTTATTTTGATATTTTTTACCTATTAGGCTGAAGAGGAAGTCCGTGCCCTTCAGAAGAAGATCCAGCAGATTGAAAATGATCTCGACCAGGTCCAAGAGCAATTGGCTCAAGCTAACAACAAATTGGAAGAAAAGGACAAAGCTTTGGCTGCCGTAAATATTATTTCATTTTACTTTTTCACGTTTAAATTGCAAGTTTATTGATCCAGTTAATAATAATTTAAATCAAAGTTAGCCAATATTTAATTATATTGTTTTCTAAAAAATACTCTTAATAAACAATCCGCATATTATTTGCTTTTTTGCATATTTGATTTTTTCCCATTTAAAGTAACATTTGAATGATCTTTTAAAAAATAGAAGAAATAAATTCAAACTGTACTTGTTAAAAATGGATAATTGCACAAAAATGGACCATTCTTAAGTTTTTAGTTCTGTAAAATATCTATCTTAGCTTAAAAGCTTTTTTTGTGGTATTTACTATGAATGTGTAAGAGAAGAAAGGGAAAAATAGTTTGTATCTTATTCTTTTCAAAAGAATTTGGTAATTTTTATTGCTGCTCAGAAAAACGATGAGTTTTTGTAGTCTCTTTTCAAACAAGGATTCTATTTGTGTTCGCATTCACAATGTGTGGCTGAAAGAGGAAAGATATGAAAGCTTCCCGACGAGTACCGAAAATAGCTGTGTCTCCATATTTGGAGGGATCTCAATATCGGTTCTTCTGTGCGCCATCTGTACCCAGTTTTAGGAACTTGCCATTTTCGCTAGCGGTCTCGATCAAGTACTGTTATGTTTTCTTCTCAAGTGGCATCATATGATATGTTTACATAATTATGTCACTTGGGAGCAGTTGATATATTTTAGTGGACTTGTAATTTAATGGACAGAGCTAAATTTCCAATTTAAAATGATATCGAAAGATATTATTTACTTTAAAAGTATTCGAAAAAAACTTTACTTATAGTATAGATGGACTTAGTATAATTTCAGTCATGTAAAATTAATAATTAGATTGTTACTCTACTTCTCGGCAAATTCTTCCTCAATAACTAAAAATGAGAGGTCCTGATCAACGTAGATCACACACTCGAAATTCATCAAATCGCAGTTCTACTCAAGATCGAAATTCAAATCCATCGGAAATTGTTGATAGAACTGCAGATGGAGCTGAAGATGATCAATCATTTAATGAAAATGATATCGAGAACGAAGATTGGTCTCGTTTACGATGTTCCAGTGTTCAAACTGAAGTTATTGCTGAAAGAAATAGACGAAACAGGCAACGGAGTGCTGGTTATCCTGGTCTGGCTTTTGGGTCCTCAATTTTGCTGTCAGGCACTATGATGAAATTTGACGTTATTAAGAATGAACTACATAACATTATGAATGTTCAATTGAAAAGGGTAAATAAGTTTAGTTTTGTAATATTAGTTTAAAATATATATGTTGTGATTTAAATCGATAAGCAATTTTAGTCTCTTTTATGCAATATAGAAAAATATTATTAAATTATGTATTTTATAATGTTTTAAATTTTTAATATTTTATTTTTTATACTTCTAAATTTTGAAGCTCTCACCTGTGGAAGACCAGTTAGATTATCTGCCCAATGTTTTAGAAATTAATAAAATATTTATTGAGGAAAATTCTCCAAAATAAATAATTTGTTTTGTCGAAAATTTGTTATATTAATTGTTAGTTCAATTACTGTAAATATTATGAATTAAATATTGAGAAAATTTCATTATCAAAAAGAAATTATAATATCTCTTTAGTATGATAATTTTATCAGTGTATATTCAAAATAAATAGCTAAATTTTAACTAAATTCTGCTACTAAATTTTACTCACTAATAAAGACAGCTCTCTAAATTTTATCTAAATTCACTAAATTCTGCTTCCTTAGGCTGAAGGTGAAGTAGCTGCCTTGAACAGGCGTATCCAACTTATTGAAGAAGACTTGGAAAGATCAGAGGAGCGTCTCAAGATTGCAACAGCTAAATTAGAGGAAGCCTCCCAAAGTGCAGATGAAAGTGAACGGTAAATTATTCTTTTAAACTTATTTTATATTGTAAATACATTCAGTGAAAAATATAACATCAAACCTTATGTATTATTAAAAATAATTTTTTATGTCAGTTTTTAAAAGATAATATTTTAGTAGTAAAGCAGAACAAAGTTTTACAAAAGTTTGTGTGAAAAGAACAAAAGTCATAAGTGAGATTACCTTATGTGAAATATTAATTTCTTCTAATCTTTTATTAAAGAAACTTAATATTTTCATTGTACTAACATATTAAATTAATAGTAAAGTGTATATATATATATATATCTTTATTTTCTTAAAAAATTTAATCAGATATTACTAAATATATTTAAAAATTAATTTATAGTTTAGGTCTCATAAAATTTTAGCCAAATGCATAATCTATATGAAATGTCACTACCACATAATAATATCATCAATATTCTAAAGCTAATTAATTTTGCAAATTCAATTGCACACAAAGAAAGATTTATATATATAATCTTAAATAACTGTTACTTTTTATATCAATATTTTGTAATTATTGAAGTTCTTAAACTTTTCTTATCTTTTATTTTAGTATGCGAAAGATGCTTGAGCACAGGAACATCTCCGATGAAGAGCGTATGGATGCTCTTGAAGATCAGCTGAAGGAGGCTAGGTTGATGGCTGAGGAGGCTGACCGCAAATATGATGAGGTGACGAGTTCATACTGAGCATGGTCTTCACTGTTTATTGTTGTCTCAACATTTATTGTAGCCAACAGGAATGAAACCTGCTCTGTCATGACAAACAGTTGCTTTTGCATGCAATTTGACTGACACTGGAAGATCAATAACTTTAACAATCATGTGCTTCATGTCCACTTTGAGAGATATCGCCAGTGGAAATGTAGGAAATTGAGCTGTCTTGAAAGTGTGACCTTTGGGTTAATTTCATTCAGTGACTTTCTACCTTGAAGAGTATAATTAATGGAGATAAATTTGATGTTTTCCAACAGGATTAATGTGATGAACTGCATCAATATTTATTTTTGAAGCTGATGGACATTTTTTATTGCCGGAAAATTATTTGCTCTTAATTTTTAGTGTGATTTTTACTAGTTTAGCAGAGTTCGCTTTTGTGTTCTTCACCTTTTCCCTTGCATGTTTGTGTGTATTAAGTGTGTTTAAAATGGAATTTAGTGCTAACTTTAAATACCATTCTTTAAATTCAGCCATAAATCTTATTCTAAAATTTGATATGATTATTAATTTCTATTTCTGTGTAAAATAATTTAACTAAAGTGAAAGAAATCTAGCCCTGAAGATATACTTAGTATTTAAAATCTTCTAAAATAAAAGCTGTTTACTTCATTAAAGTAAATTTAATAGAATGTTTTTTATTAAATATTTAAATGACTCTGCATGATAAATCTGCATGAATTTAGATTTATGAACACTATTATATTTCTGAGATATGCTTGTTATGAATAATTAAATGTTTATTTTATCTCAAATATCTAAAGTGTGTTTGTATGCTATATATTTTATTCTAACGAAAGTTTTATTCTTGTATGAAGAATTATAACTTAGGAAAGAACAAATTATGTATTGTTTTTGTGAAAAAATTCTAGATTTCTATAGTTAATATTAAATAAAGTGTATTATTTAATTCATTCTCTTTAATGATCCATGAAACATCTTATATTCCTTTTTAAAATTAAAATTTTTATTGCAATATTTATATTTCTATTTTGTTCAAATCATCTATTTAGAACAGTCAGAGTGAAATGTTTTACACTTTAATTATGTAAAGCAATATCTGTTTTGAGAGACTTTAAATAATATATATATATATATATATATATATATATATATATATATATATATATATATATATATATATATAATCTTTCAACTATTCAATTCCATATTAAAATAGAACAAAGAAAACATTCTTTAAAATTAAGCAGCAAATCAGATTTTATAGGTTTGTTTGAAAAATAAGATATTTATTAATTCATTTATAAACAAAATTTATTTTGTAATGTGATTGGATTTAATTTCTAAATGATTTTTTAATGTTCTGAATAACATCATGCCATTAAATCTTCACATATTCAAGTAACAGCATTTATAGCTTTTTAAACATTCTACATTATTATATTTTTGTACATCATTTGTCAAATACTAGTATAAATCATTAGATAAATTCTAAATATGAAATTCAATCAAATAAGTTAAAAAAATTGTATATTTCACATGTGAGAATTATAAACCATCAATTTAAAATTTCTTTGAAATTTACATGTTGTATTTTGTAAATTTCTCTTTTAAGTAATTTTCTTGAATTAGTTCAATGAAGATAGTAACTAATAAACCAGCTTAATTAACAAACTACTGATTTATTTTATGTAAGAAATCCTGATGAGGGACCAGAAATAATCATATGTTTTAGTAATTTTAGCTTATAACCGTTGCCCAATTAAATATATACTTTTATTTTAATTCCATAGTTTTAGCTTCCAAGCTGTCATCTGAATGGTTAATGTTTTAACTTCGGTTCCATAATTTATCAGTTTCATTCCCACTTTATGGAAGTTTATTCATAATGGTGCAGAATTTATTTTAAGCAATAGTTCTTAGATCAATCAATTCTCATAGACAACAAATAACAATGTTAACCATGTCAAATCTCTAGAGTGCTAACTTGATTTATCTATAAGTGCCTCTGTTTACATAAATTTAAACACCTGAACATATTATAATGTAGATTTGTTGCACTTGCTTAAGGTTATGAAAACAATATTTCTTATATAAAGATACTTTTTAGGTCTTTATAGTAATTTTAATTTTGACTTACACTTTTAATTTAATTTAAACAGTATTTTAAAAGGTATTGATTCAAAACTAAAGAAAAATTTTAAACTTATTTTATAAAACAGAATATTAAATTGATGTCAGATTAAAGGTCTATATACTAAAGTAATTTCATTTTTATGCTAATAATATTAGCCTAATTGGCTGAATGATATGTCTTCTATCTTGATACTCATATTATAAAATATTTATTTTTCTTGAATGAGAAAAATGATTTTTAAATCCTAATTAAATCCAAAAAATATTGTTCACTTTAATAAACTTATTTGATTCACTTAATTCAATTTTTTATTTTTTTTCATAAAAAGCATACATATCAAAATAAGTTTTTTTTTTTTTTTATTTTTTTTTATTTAGTAGGAAGAATTTTTATCCAAATTATATCAAAAATATTTAACTATCATAAGAATTCTGTAGAAAATAGGATTTTATTATTATGTATACCAACTAAATTACTTCATTCAAGGAGCAACTATGGATTAGGTACTGGAATTATATATATTTAACTTATTAATTATAAGAACAATTTAAAATATTTAGAATAATATGAATGTTCAGTACTTTTAATCTAAAATTAACACAAAAATACAACCTCGAAAAGAAAAAAATTTTCACAAATTTGTAGAGTATTTCTTGATGTAATCACATCTTAGAAATTAAATGTTTAGCAATATATATAAATTTATTCATTACATATTTTTAAATCATTCAATAATATGATAAATTTTTTATGATTTTTCTGACACTTAAATTATGTGTATATATTTCCAGTAAAATTTGAGTCAAAACTATCACTTAATAAAATTTAATTAGTTTTATACCTCAAATGATTACCATAGAGAATAACTTGGAAGTTTTAAATATTACTATTTATTGATATTTTTAAAGATAGTTTATTTAAAACTGAGCATTTTATTCTCATTTGAATCCCTGCTTTTTAGATAAATATTATTTTAAAACTACTTTTGTAAAATTCTAAAATGGAAAAAGCAGGAAAATTTAAAATAAAACTGTATATATTTGAGTCTTACACTTCTATGGCTTACAGAAGCTTCATTTTTTCAACTACATAGGTTGCTCGTAAGATGGCCATGGTTGAAGCTGATCTGGAACGTGCTGAAGAGCGTGCTGAGACTGGTGAAAAGTGAGTTTTATCATTTCAGTTTCACATTAATTAAAATTGTAAGGAAATGTTTTTGTGTAAACAAGGATTTTAATTAAAATGAAAGAATAACTAAAGCTTTCTTGAGCTATGTCAAATATGAAATAATTTATCTTTCCCAACTCAAGTCCCATTTAAGCATTATATTTATTTTTGGAGATTTCTTTCATTGAAATAGCTACTACGTTTCAGTTGTATAAGGCTTTACATGCTAAATTAAACAATTAAAAAATTTTTTTCATTTTGTTTTATTCTTATGAATGTTGATTCATTATTTACAAACATTTATATGACATATGAGTTTTTTTTCCTTGTTTAAATTTATGTTATTGTGAAAATTTATAATTATCCATAAAAAAGATATTAATATACTGTTGCATTGTCACTGATGTTAAAAGCTATGATCTAAATTTTATCAATTTATTAAAAAAAAAAAAAAAAAAAAAATTAAAAGTTTCATTTGTTTAACATGAGAAGTGCATACTTTTTGATTATAGATAAATAATATATTAAGTATAGAGCACTTTATTATATTTATTAGACGGTCAGTTAATATTACTACATTTAATATCATTTTATTGTTAAATGCAGAATGCTAATATTGTTTAAATAATACATACTTTATAATATTAACTAAAATTGTTTTTATTTTGTTCTTTGCTTACATTGTGGATTAAATTAAAACAGATAAGCATTTCATTGAGGTAAGTATATTAAAATATGAAAATGTGTAACTTACGCTTTAAAGCATAACTAAACATATTATATTCTAACAAAAAAAAATTGAGGTAAGTATATTAAAAATATGAAAATTTGTAACTTTTAATATTATCTAAAACTTAACTAACCACACTTTTATATACTTTTTTGTAAACTATGTTTCAACAACTTTAATATCTAGGTAAAATTAATTCACAGGATCTCTCACCGGGATGTAATTTATGGTTAAGGGCTGACATTTTATCTTATAAAATATTAAATGTATCTAAATTATGCCAAAGGAGTAATAATAAATTAAATTTTCAATAAATTAAGGTTGTTAAATTTATTCTAAAATAACCGTTTCTTAATGTAATTTATGTTTTCTTAAAATTGATCTAATGATCACCATTCATCATTCTTGAAAGAAATATTAATAGTTATCAATCTGCATGCTAAAAAATAATAAAATTAACATGAGAATATTTAAATATAAAAATATTAATAATTTGAAAAATGGTGATATTTAACTGAGTAATTCTATGTATTAAAAGTACTTAATTTTTATTTCATTTTATAATGGTAAATATATAAAGCATTATCTATATTTAGTTAAGACTGTCTCATAAGAAATGATTAACTCACAATACAGAGGTAAATAATAAATTTATAAAACATGAAAGTTTAATGCATGTATTCACCTGATTGCCTTACAGATCAAATGAATATTCAAAAGAGTTATCAAAAATAATATTCATAATATTATTATTCTCTATTTTTAAATTAAAAAATTAAATCCTATGTTATTTTGATGTTTTTTATAATTTTCTTTTAATAATTTTAAATTATCAACCTAAATTAATGTTGTTTAATTTTTTTTGTCATTTATTGATTCTAAAGAACATAACTATAGAACATACTTTTAACATGCTCATATTTAATAAAAGTTCTTTCCTTTTTGCAGCAAAATTGTAGAGCTTGAGGAAGAATTGAGAGTTGTGGGTAACAATCTAAAATCACTGGAAGTCAGTGAGGAGAAGGTAACAAATGCAGAAACAATTGCAAATGAATATTTTTTTGGCATTTTTGTATTTAATGTATTCTTATCTACAACTAATATCTGAATCTTGGTTTTTAAACAAAATGACAATTCATTGTGGTATGAATTATTATTTTGTTAATTGATATCTCTCTTCTAAGCTAAACATTACTTGATATTTTCAGCCTTTTAATTAACATAGTTGGCAATTCTCTCTCAGAGCTGTAATTTAAACATGAGAAATAAATCCTCTTTAAATAATTTAATTTCACATGATGAATAAGATACACAGTTCTATTTATATTTGAGTTTCTTTTTTATATAATGCTTTAATTTATAAAACAAAATTTATTATTAAAAGGAAAATTTATATTAATTTAATAATTTTAATAGTATTTTAATAATTTAATTTACAGTTAGAAAGGAAATATTTAATCTGTGTAAAGTTTCATAAATTTTGAAAACAAATTAAAATCTTTTGCAACTATTTTGAATTTTTAAATTCTAATTTTAGTTGTTTTGATCAAAATTTTTAATGATAGAATTCTGCTGTTGTTATGATAGAAAATTTAACAATATGATTTATCAAACTCTAGTTGGAATTTATCTTAATCTGCAGATCCTTTTATTTCTGAGACTTAATATTTTTTACACTAAATCTTTCATAAAAATTCTTAAGAAAATTTGAGATTTTGGTTATTTTTTATTAATTACCACTTTAAAAAATTTGCTGTTGCTCTCCCTTAATTTGTAAATTGTGATTTATTTTTCTTTTTTGTACATTAAGAAATATCCTTATTTTTTCAACTATTTACCAATGTATTCATATTTATAATTTAGGTAATAGTTGTAGAAAACTGTGTTTGTTTTAAAAAATATTTCATTGTTTTCTCTTTTAATAAAATAGCATGATTTGTTACTGCATATACTTTTGAATTTTCTTCTAATTCCTCTTATTGTTTTCTATCTATTTTTGAGTTTTTGTGTCTGCATGTTGCTGACATTCAAAAATGAGTGATCATCAATATGATATTTTTTTTTATATCTCTTTTTATCAAAAATGAGACACGTTTGCATAAAATAATTTAGATGCACAATTTTTTTTAAGAAATTTAATATTTTAAATGTTTTTAAGATTTCTATGAAATATTTATATATTTTTCAAAAACATCATGTTTCAATATTTAAACACATTTCATCATATTCATTCTCTAAAATGATTGTTGTTGCAACTGCAAATTAACTGCCTTTCTGATTTCACAACTAATCTGGATTTATTTTGCTGTTTATACATACAGAAATATGTGCACTTAAATGTTACTGAAACAAAACAAACTATAAAAAATGCTAATAGTTTATATTCTTAACATTGAAAATTATTTTACTTTACTATCACTAAAACTTTTCTGAAAATATGCAATATTTGCAACTGCATCTAGATTATTATGTATCAAATATAGAAAAAAAAATCCTATTTTTTTATCTCTACAATGCAATAATAAGCAGTTTTATTTCATTTCACTTCGATCTTCTGTTGTTGAACAAAACAATTTTGAAAATTCCTATTTTTTAATATTTATATATATTTATATTTTAAATTTAAAAAATATTTTGTAACAGTTATTTTTAAATATTCATTTAGATTATGATAACACATGTTTGAAAAATCTATTTATAATGTAATTGTATAATAACAAAATTGAATTACAATTTTATCCTGTATTGTTTTCTTTAAAAATTAAATCTATAAATGAGTATTGCTAATTTAAATGTAAAATATTTACACAAACTAAGTTGGAAATTAGATTTTGACTTAGGTTAAGGGGAAAAAAATTTAGCTAAAGGTTTCAAAACATTTTCATAAATTTGTATGCAGAAATGTCCATTCATAACATTTGAATGATGATAACAAGATCTTTATATTGATTATTATTTAGAACATAAATCAAATAACCATCATTAACACTCATTACATGCAAAAAGTCTAAAACCCATTATTAGAAATGAATATTTCATGCAAAACATATATTCATTGAACATTAACTGGCAGTTGTATTTCACAATAGTATAGAAACGATTAAAAACTAATTTAAAACTGCAGTTATGGGAAATTCAGTGGAAAACTCCTGCTTTTTATTTGCTGATAAAAATTTACTTTTTATTTAGATAATACACAAAATAAATTGTTGATGGTTAAACATTTAAACAGGCTTTTGTGTAAAATTAATACACTTATGTCCATAGATATATCTAGATGAGCAAACTGCTTTGTTTATGCAATACAGTAAAATTGCAAAGAATCAGAGGAATTTTATTTTGTCAGTGTGATTAATGTACAATATGCGGGGAATCAATGTGAAATATTAATAGCATTATGTAGCGTTACTTGTGTTTATTTATATTAACACAAATATTTGCATATTTATTTAAGTGAAAATTTCACAATTATAACTTTTAATTATATATATATTCATATTTAAATACAAGTTCTGATATAACACAAGTACTTGCATATTTTTTGCTTAATTTATAAGTTCACTATTAAAACTAATTTTATATCTCAAACATCTTATTAATGTCTATTTAATCTTAAATTATTTCTAACTATAAATGACAAGTTTTGAAGAAAACTCGTCAATTTTTTAAAATTTCATTATAAAATTGTTATTTAGTATTTAAAAATTTTCAGTGTTATTTTTGTAATTTTTTGATATAAAATTAATTATTTTTCTTAAAATAACTATTATTTATTTCAAACAAGATAAATTCAACTAAAACTTCAAATAGAAATTTAAAAAAAAAAAAAAATCTAAACTACTTACATTATAAGTGAGCCTTATTAAAGATTCACATTAAAAATTTTATCTTGTCAAAAATGAAAAATATTGCTTTTAATAATATTTATAAAATAAACAAAATAATGCATTTTGTCTTCTGTTAAGTCATCCAATATTTTTTTGCTTAAAACTATTTCATTTTGAACATTAAAAGTGAAATATTATTGTTTTTAAGTATAATTTATTTTAAAGTTTTTATTTCATTTAACTAAGTTTGAAATTGTGTGCTTTTCTTTTATATGCTTGTGTGTTTTGGCTTTCAATAACTTTGAAAAGTTAATTTTATATTTTTGTGATTTCAGATGATTTCTTTCCATATTTAATAAATAAAGTATAAGTTAAAATTATATTCTCCTTCCAGGTTATATAAAATTACTACATAACAAATATTTGCTTATTTACTAATTTTGTGATATTTCATTTTTTTTATGAAAAGGTTAAATTTTTGTTTAAAAAATATGAAATTATTTTTATGCTATTAATTGTAATATTGATATGACTTAATATAATACTTTTGAATTGGATTCAATTCATGTTTAAAGAAATTTATATGATTCTGAAATCATCTGAATTAAAACTTAAATAAATTTATTTTCTTCTTAAATAACTGCTTTTATTGTGTGTTTTATGTTGTATTGGTTGTTGCATTTGTGTGACTGAACATTTCATAAGCCTCCTTCAAAGCTATTAGACTTCTATTTGCATAATTACTTAAAATATTTTTTAAAAATTTCTTTAAAAGAAATCTAAGTGTTTTATTCAGTATTTCAATTAATAATTATACGACACAAGAAATTTCGTTTGTGTGTGATTAACATTTTACTAAGCTTACTTTTCCTATTAACTAAAACACATTCTTAGTTGCTTTACTAAAAAAATGTTTGCTTTAGTTACTTTTTTTTTATGGATTTCATTTTTTGAAATATATTAGTGCCTAGTATTTATGTTTAAAGTTTTAAGCAGCTGGATTTTATAAGCATAAAGTAATCAACACACAGCTGCTTCCATTTCCTTTGCTTTGATGGCCAGGTTAAGCTTGTATTAAAATAAGCTTAAGCTTCTTTAAAATTTTTAAAAGCATTTTCAAAAATTAAGCTATTAATTTGAACAGAAAAATATATTTCTATAGCACTTGCCAATTTGACTTTAATTGTTTACTTACTATTATGTAATCAGTGACGTTTTTTAATGTTTTTTTTAAGTGGTAAAATTTACTTAAAAAATTATGAAATGTTTTTATAATTTAATATAAGTGATTTCTTAAAATTAAAATTAATGCATTTAAAGTTTTCTGTATTGTTGTTATACTAAATTGTATCTCCATTAATTATCAATTTTAAAAATGATGATGGCAAAAACATTAATTTTAAAAATTTAGATTATGAATTTAATCAATGCCTTTTTTATTTGGTACATAAATGTAATTTAAAGAATAGATGTCAGAGTTAACTATTTATTTATTAGCAAATGTTGCAGCTGATTTTTTCTTACAGAACTTGGCAATTATAATAATTTACCACTTTGTTTTATAACGATATATCTCTTTTATAAAGCATTTGTGCACATTTTGTAATTCATTGGGATTTTCTCCCAACAGTGAATTTAAGGAAATGAGAAAGATTTATATGTTGAAAAAGATGTAGCTTCAAAAATTAAATTTGTTATCATAATTCTGAGATTAAAATATGTTTTAGTTTATATCATATTTATTATGATATTTATGAATATTAATTTAAATTAATTTTTCATAGTTTTGAAAACAACATACAATTATTAATTATATTCATAATATATTAGCTAAATGTTAATTGATCTATAGATTCATTTCCATTGGCAAGTGCTTTTGAACATTTCTTCGGAAAAGTGTTTTTGATGCGCTCATTAACTAATTAATTTTATATCATTCAAAATAATTTACATTAAATTAAATCCTGGCATCAAAAGTAATCCTTTAGTTGTAGAATCCCATCTCAACTAATGCTTTTCTTGCATACTCTTCATTTTTAAAATAGAATCAACAAAAGCAAGAGGCTTATGAAGCTCAGGAACGCTCTATGAATAACCGTTTGAAAGAGGTAAGCTATAATTGTTTTGTATTCACTTGTTCAAATTTTAATATTTTTGTTGCGTATATAGGCCTTACAGAAGGAAGAAACCTATGAAATGACTATCAGACAGATGACTCAAAGACTTCAAGAGGTAAAACTTGTAGCATGACTAAGAGAAGTAGTTTTAAATTCTTACAACATTCATCCAGATTCTCTAATATTTCCATTAATTACTGTAGAACATTCCATTTATTTTTTATTGTAGAAAACTTCCATTTTTAACTATAGAATATTCCATTAATTCTTTACAAATTTATATTTGGTATAAATGCATTCTATTTTATTAAAATTAATTTTTTTAATATAGAATATTTGCTAACACTCTTTTATTCTCTTATTATATATAACAAAAAGATTTAGTATTGGTAAATTACCAAATAACATGTTTATATTAAATTTTATTCATTTTGTTTAACACTGTCAATAAAAAGTGATTTTCCATAAAATTTTATTATGACATAAATAAAAATCAATATTTAAATTAGAAGTATTGAAAAATTTGAATTATTATTTAAACCCTATTATACTTTTATAAAATTATTGTTGTTGTATATATTAATTTTATTTAAGAACAAATGTTATATTTTCCTATATTGAACTATCATTTAAATATTTGCATATACATGATATTAAAATCATATTTAGTAAATTAAAACTTTAAGTAAACTGTCAATAGTTCTGATAACAATAATGATCATTGATAAATAATTCATATATAATATGATCTCAAACAATGTTAAATAATAAATGTTAGAGAAATTATATAGTTGTGAATATTTATGTTACAATGTTGTTGTTGAGAATCAAGATGTTTCTAATCAAATAGATATGAAGGAACATAGAATAATTAATATTTTATTAAAAAGAGAGAGTAAAGTTTATTTTCTTAATGTGATATGATACTTAATTTGTGAAGATGCTAATTTAAGATTAAGGAGGAGTTATTATTTTAAATTTAATTTCATGCAAGAAAATATAACTTGTATAAAAAATTCCATCTTATTATCATTATTAATGCAGTTAGAATAAAAATTAGAAAAGAATTAACATAAAAACTTGATATATGTTTAACTTATTACATAGTAAAATTGAAAAATTCAAATATTTTAATTTAAAATTAAGTATTAAATTATAAGTATTTGTGGTATTTTTATATTGGTTTCATAACTTGCAGAACACTGTATATTTCTTTTGTGCTTTTTTTCTGTGTTTGTAAACTTTAGAAATTTATGTCATTTTAAAATTGATTTGATAAGGATATATATTGAAAACCACATCTTAATATTATTGTGCTGTTTAAAAAATTAGAGGTAGATAATCTTTTTAAAAAGATTATTTATTGCTTCTTTCTAATTAAAGTTATATTAATAACATTAAAGTTTATTTATATTTTTCTAAGGAAGTTTTTTTTATAATAAGACCTAATATGTTATTTTAAGCAGTACTATATGATAGTTTTTTTTATTAGAAATTTGCATTGTTTAAATTTTTGTCAGTACAAATTATTCATGCAAATTATTATAATAAAAAGTATTTTTAAACTAAAATTTGAATTTATATGTCAAACATTCAGTCTAATTTAAATTTTACTAGTGTTCTAAAATAATCAGTCTATATTTATAAACATTGTGTAAACAAATAGTAGGCAAATTTTAATCTTTCTTGAAATGATGTCAAAAATTAATCACACTGAGTTTGGCAATAACAATAGAGAACATTTTAAAATTTTATTGCAAGTTTTCATCTGTCAGCTGATCAACATGCACATTCTACAACTGATATATTTTTATTGTGATATTAACTTATAAGTAATTTATAGGCTGAAGCTAGAGCTGAATTTGCTGAAAGATCTGTTCAGAAATTACAGAAGGAGGTTGATAGACTGGAAGGTAACTTAGTAAATTTATTTAGTACTTTAAGCTTACTATGCTCTGATTTGAATAATTATTTTTTATGAAGTAATTATTATTTTCTATGTTGGTGAAATATTTTTAATAAAGTATTGAACCATGTTTAAAATTAAAATTTATTATGAATACAAAATGTATAAAATTTTAAAGTAAATATATATTAGCAGTTTTATAATGAAAATAATTTAAAAACGCTTGCCTTGAAATTTGTAAAAATATTACTAGAAATATTAGTAATTAAGAAAAGGTTAGTTAATATTTTTAAGCATTCATTATTAATAAATACATAATTATTAATTTATTTTACCTTAGAGAACAATTATTTTAAAATATATTTCTTATTTAAAAGAAAATTATTTCTTAATTCTGATTTTCTTGTTTGCAAAAATAGCTTATGATTTTACCATTATTTTATCCCAACTTAATTCTTTATCTACTCTTAATGACATAATTATTTTTATTTCATAGATGAACTGGTCCAGGAGAAAGAGAAATACAAAGCTATCTCCGACGAATTGGACCAAACATTTGCAGAGCTTACTGGATACTAAATATATTTTGCTTTCATGCCTATGTATCTCTACAAAATTCCATTTTATATGTTTCTCACTTTTATTTTGTTCATTTTGGATGGCAACACCTCTTATCCAAAAGTCAACTGATGACACTTTGAGACTATCACTTGTTTTGTGTATCTGCAAACATCTGTGTTTGAGCCTGCAAACTGAGAAACATATTTGTAGAATTTATGTACACCTCTAACATATAACAGATTTGTTCTGTATATCTAATCTCCAAAGTGTAAATTTCAACAACAACAAAAATGTTATATCTGAGAGAATCATTAAAGAAATTTTTATTCTATGTTGTTTGTTTTTCTAACTCTCCCAAATTCACTACATTTAATATTAAAATTTAACATTCTCACTCTCTCATTATCATTTTGAGAAAATTACTTGTATTCATTTATTAGGAAATTTCTGAAATTAATACTCTGAAATAATAAATAACTATTTTCTTCCCTTTTACTTGTAAATGCATTATCAGTTGAACAGTTCACATTCTGGCCTTCAATTAAAAAGTTTATGTGTTTGTTTCATACCTCAGGCAAGGCTGTTTGTCTATTTCTAAATTCACTTTAAATTAGGTTCCTCCAAATCAAGCCATGAATGAATCAAAATGATTTGCAGAAAGCGACCATAGAGCCATAAACAAATCATATCTTATTTGTAACCTAATTGCATAAAATTTCAAGGCACTTTTAATTATTTTAATGAAATAGATTTTTGCTGTCTTTTGTAATCTGTTGCTGCTCTTTGCTGTCTTTGGTGTAATTTTATGCAGTTTTCTTTAAAAAATGTATAATGCTTTCTTATCATAAATACATAAATTTTGTAATTTACAAAATAAACTGTTTATATAAAAATGTTTCTGCCATATAATTACTATACCAAAAATTATTAAATCAAAATATACAAAAATATTAATGCAAAAAAGGAATGCCATATCATTTTCTCCAGTGATTCCAAATTTTACCATCATCTTTTAATTTTCAAATTATATAATTAGAAGTTGAAGAGTAAACAAGTTTCACTGATTCAATAAAAAAAAATATAGAGAAAAATTATCTTTATTTCTAAGTTGAGGAATGATTAATATTTTAAATATAAAAAACCAAATTTTGTAACTTGAATCTAATTTTAACTATAATGATTCAAAGTAGTATAATTTTATAAATGCATTTATAATAATATTAAATATTTTATTAGTATTTCAGCTTGAAGCTTTAAAAATTTTAGTCTCTTCGTTAATAAAATATATATTTGTAACATCAGTGATTGGCATTTATGTTTTGTTTTAATGCATCAAAAATAATTTTTCTTTTCTTTTTTAAGTGAGAATTCATCAAGTATTTAAAATATTAATCTTTTGCTTTTGATATTTACTATCTGGCACTTACAATAAATAATGAAATTATTGCATCAAAAGTTATAATAGTGTAAGAGTTTAACTGTAAAACATATCTATAAATATATTTATATTTATTAAATAAATTGAGCAATTAAATTATCACTCATCAAAATTTGTGTCTGTTTATGTAAAAAAATTATGTCTATGTTCTACGTAATTATGATGAAGTAGATTAGTGTACTCTGCTGGGTATTATATAAAAAGAAATAAGCATAGTTACTTACAGCTTCTAACTTGTTATATATTCTTGTTTTCTCTAAAACAGTAATAATATTAAATTTTGAAATTATTATTTTCCCTAAATCATTTTATATTTTTGCTTTGAAAAGCTTTTTTGGAAAAGAATCGAAACCTTGAACAAATATTACTTCTCTACAATGATATAAATTATATCAACATCAATTAGGAATGCATATTTGCCATTTTCACCTCTCTCTTTTTGTGAGTTAATAACACAATATATTGTTAAATATTTTAAATAAAAGGATTAAGAAAAATAAAATTCATTTATAGAATACAAAAGATAAGTAAAATTATCAATTAATAAATTTTTGTTGAAAAAATGAAAAATGTATTTTAAGCTAAATATATAAAGAAAAATGGAGATAAATTAACATGATAATTTTTAAGAAATATTTTACACTTTATTGAAGCTTATCAGACATATTAGAATAAAATAAAATTTAAATAAATTAAATAACCACAATGAAATAGGTGGTATTTTCAATAATATACTTACATCTTAAAAATTTGAATCTACTTTTCTTTTTGTAAACATCATAGAATACACCAAAATTTTAATATGTAACTAAGAAAAAACCTTAACATTCACTATTATTAATATTAAAAAGTCATATTTAAGTAACAGTGTAGTATGTAACTGCCTAATCAACTTTTATTTTTTTAATCAAAAAAAAGCTCAAAAAATATAATGGATTTATTCATTTATTTCCATTCAGCACATGTAAACATTTCTGAATATAAGTAACAATGCTTATATTCATTATTTGAATTAACTTTTAAAAAATATATTTATATTGGAGTTTTCCTCTCTATATTTTAAAAATTCTTTTGTCAAAGATTTTTTGAAAATTTTTTCATTTTGAATTAAATTAGTCATAGGAAGATAAAACACAAAAAAACGTGCACAGTTCATTATTGGTTGTAACTTTTCAGTGAAATAAAAATACTTATTTCTGAATAATTTAAATATATCTTAGTATACATTAAATGTAATTTATACTCATTCATTGAATTAATTAAAATATTTGAAATTTTAAACAAAAGATTTTCAAATATTTCAAAACAAAAGATTTTTAAATAAATAATTATGGTTAATTTAATATTTCATTGGAGAATCATAAATATTTGATTACTTAAGGAATGCATCTGTTCAATATTTCCTACCATAGATTTAGAATTTAATATATTTTTCTTTAGACATTAAGTTTTGAAATAAATATTTAATATAAATGAATAATGAGAAATAATTCTAATTTACAATTACAATTTTTTTATGTACCTATTGTATTACACCGGTATAGTTCAAGAAAACTTTATATTGTTCAAGAAAATATAACGACTATCATCTGTAATTCTTGATTAATTTGAGCTGTTTGTAATCCATTCTCAAGTGGATTTAAACTCCAGATAAACATTTAAAAGTACAACTAAATTAGAATAAACTTAAGTGCTAACTGTATATTTTACTGTAAGGCTTTACTGCTAGTTTTTTAATATTTCATGCATTTATTTGCAGTTTAAAGCAGCAATTCTTAACTTTCTCACTATGTTTAGATATTTTATTTTATGAAAATAATTCTATATTAAGGAAATTTGAAGTATTTTTTATCTTTTGCTGTAAACTAAGTAATAAACAATTTTTTTAACACAAAATACACGCACACACACATATGCAATTAAATTTCCTTTTACTTGTTTTCTTTTCTTTCTTTCTCTTTTGAGAATGCAATAAAAATTTTAATTGCATACACATACATACATATTTTATATAGCATGAACATTTACATGCACATATTTTAAGTCTCTAAACCTATTGAATTCTTTATGTGTATTTAGTGACATCAGTGAAAAATTAAATCAAACCAAATATATATAATTGCTTTTTTATTAGAAATAGTCGAGGTTAGATTATGAACTGCATGTTAGTTTTTTTTCATAGCAGTTAATTAATTAAATGTACTGATTGCAGTAAGGAAAATTTGAAATTATTTATGGCAAGAAATACATTTAATTTTTACAAAGGTGCTGGAAAAAGATGCCTTGACATGTTTAAAGAAAAACTACTGGAGTCACATTTGTTATTTTACAGCATCAAATGTAAACAACTTAGTATTCTCTCATTTCATTAAAAAACTCATTAATCGGATTGGAAAAGTATAGTGTCTTTAGTTAAACACTCACTGTTGTTAAAAAATAAAATTAAGTAAATTAAAATAATTGTATCTACTATCCTTTTTTTTTGCGTGAAGCATTGTTGAATAATATTGGTTTACTTGCTCATTTTATCATTTGACGATAGATTCAAATTAATAACTTACTTTCATTATAAAATGTTCAAACATAATATGTCCATATATTTACAAAATTATATTCCTCCGAATAAATGTATTTTTAGATCCATGTCATTAAATATACTATTTTATAGAAAAATTTATAATTTCATTTATTCTTTCATAATTTCTTAGTAGAAAAACAAATAATTCAGTCAGTGTATTTGGAAAACAAATTTCTGATGAACAAAAGTTTCACGGCAGTTATATATTATTATATATATATATTATATACATCATTATATATATATATTATATACATCATTATATATACATATATTTAAAATAGCAGTAATTCTATGTTTATGATAAATAATATCCTGATTTTAAATTAGTTATATACAGTTTATTAATTTGATGTAATTTTTTAATATTTTATGGACGTATTTTTGCGTTTAATGTTTACACACTAAACTGCCAAATTTTGATTAGCCAAAATAATTCTTAAAATTGCATGTTTTTTCTTTTTTTTCTTACTTTTTTAAAATTCTATTTAGAATTTTTAATATATCATGTGGAATGTGATATTAATAGTTCCTAAAAGAATTTTATTTTTTTCCCATTTCTTATATATATATATTTTTTTCCTATGCAAAAGCTCAAAAAATTTAATCTTTTCAATTTGGAAACTTTTAAATCCGTGTTCGAGAAAATTAGAAATTCTCAATATTTAATAAGTATGCAAAAAAAAAAAAAAAAAAAAAGGTAAAATCTGACTGTTTAAAAGAATGAAAAAAATTTAACTTTTTCAGGAAATATGTAAAAGTTTAAATTTAAAGAAATAAAACTTAATTTACACATATAATAAACATTCAAAAATATTAATTCGTGAAATTTTTTTTATAATATAGATGAACAGTTTCTGATTATCATGGAACATTTCGGTTAACATTTTTTAGTTATCACAGAGCATTTTAGTGTTCTATTTTGATCTTACCACGAAAGTATTTCTTTTTTTCCTCAACTATTTTTTATAAATGGCATACGCATTGCTCAGAAACCGCACAAATGATTTGGTGTAGGAAACTTGGCAAACTGTTATATTCGATACATCTTGTGAGACCTCGAAAAGAAATTTAGAAGTGGCTAAGAATTATATTTACTTTCTTAGTCATAATTTATTTGATCTCTTTGCCAAGACTTACTCATTGATAGAATAGTTAACAAACATTCAATGTGTGTGATGCATTATTCTATTTTCCTTTGAATCAGTGAAATCGTAAGCGCAATAGAATGTTTCTAACCATTAGCCTACAAGATGACATATTATTGTCTTGTAGATAACTACAAGACAATAATATGCTGCACCAAAATTTTTAGTCGTTTGAATCCCTTAGAAATATTAGAATTTACTCTTATCGTAGAACATCGTCTTGAAACAAAATGAAAATTAAATTTAAATACATAGAAACAGAATATTGCAACTAAGCATGTTTATAATATTTTATTAAATACTTCATAAATTTTCAAAATAATTTGTGATTTTAATCTATAAATAAATATAACATTATTTTTTAAAAAAGGGCCTTTCATTATAACTTAATCTTTTATTTATAATATAATTTAATGTAACTTTATTATTTTACAAATGCCTTTTGGGTTTTAATGTTTGGATACTTAAAGCCCATTATCAATTCTTCATTATTTTGGTGCATTTAAATAAACTGCTCTTAAAATTATATTTGGCAATATTATATTTCATTGAAATACGTTGGAAAATATAATAATAAAGGAAAGAATGCTAGCCATTGATGTATAAGATTAAAAAAAATAGCAAATGAAGTGCAACAAGTGACATTAAAATCTTAATTCAAAGTAATATTTTTATGTAGAAAGCTAGTGTAAGAATCGTTCTTATTCTAAATGTAGCTCCGAACAGTAAGATGGATACATTTGAAGGGTGATTAAATATCTGCATATGAAGACTTTTTATCTGCCAAATTAATTTTTATATGTCCCTCTACCTATCTACAAATATATTCATTTTTCCCCAAATCATTGTTTTTAATATTAAATCTAAGGACGGAATGACTGGGAATTTCAAACTCATATCTCTCCAGAAGTAAATCGATCTAAATCAAGCTTTGGATTTTGTTATGAATTTACCTTATTTGCAGCACGAATTATTTATAAAAAATTATGCTTCCATTAAAAAAAAGAAAACTAAATTATAAGTTTTCCTTTCATTTTTATTTTTTTAAATTTTAATTCAGTGAATCCTTATCCAGAGTGTTTTTTATTTTCCATATAATTTATAAAAAAGAGGGACTCACTAATCTTAAATTTTAGCAATTAAAAGAAATTTTTTATGTAATCAAGCCATCACAATGCTTTTTTTCTTAAAAATTTGAAACTCATCGGTGTAGGGTATGCTAGATAAAATGATAGTTTTATCTTGCAGATTCAGTTTAGCCTTGAATGAAAATGTATATATTATGTGTCATTTAAACATTGAATTTGTTCTTACGACTGAGCAATGCTAACTGAAAACGTTTATTTCACAAATGGGTACTGCTTTGCAGACAAGCTACACAAAAGATTAAGTTTTTTAAAAATATTTCCAGAGTATTACAGTTTTAATAAAAACAAAATTAATTTCTGATTAAGCTGAGAAGCGACAACAAATAGCCAAAAATGTTTTTCAAAAAAAAAAAAAAAAAAAAAAAAAAAAACTAACAGAGTTAACAGTATTTAAATTATTATATTTTTTGTGAATAGGATATTTACTTATTTCAAATTAATTATTATAATAGAAGATATAAATGGAATGTAAAGCCTAGTGATATTTGATAAAACTATTTAAAGTTTTCTGTAATGTATATTAGAATTTATGAAACATTGATTAATGTAGACAGATATCTGATTAATTAACATTAATTTAAGTTATCAAATCTTCCATTTTTAACATTATTGCATGAAAATTGCTTAAAGTATGGCAAAATAATGGTGACGAATTAAATTCATATCTTTGCAAACATAATTTTTTATATTTTATGCAATTATTGTCTAAAAAATTAATTTAATCTAGCAGTTATAATAAGGGGACGTTTAAATCCAAAGATTACTGTATCTCAAATAGCACTTGATATTAAAGAAAAGTTAAAGAAATATCTTCATGGAGATACTATATGAAAAAATCTGACTATCACGGCCGTGTTTTTAAACTGCTAATAAGCAATTAAATTTAGCCACAAAGTATGTTAATAAATTTTCTGAATTTTTTGATAAAGTAATATTCTTTTATGTAAGCAAGTTTTGTATCTTTGGCATCAAAGGGTGTAAACTGGTATTGAGAAAACAAGGTATGGATTTGAGAAGCAAAGTTTTGTGTAGATAGTTAAACACGGTGTAGGTGGCGTAATGATTTGGGAGTGCATGACAGCAAGTAGAGTTGATTGATTAAATTTTTTAGACTCAATATTAGACAATATGGAATATCTAAATATATTAAAAGATAATTTGAAGCAGAGTGCATAAGATTTTAACCTTGACGATGGCTTTTAGTTTCAACAAGATAGTGATCCAAAACACACTGCCCTCAAAATAAGGCTCTGTCTGTTATACGATATGAAATATCAGTTGCATACTCCTCCATAATCACCATGCTTAAACAACATCGAACATTTATGGGATTTATTGTAACGCAACATTTGGCAACATAACATAACATCGAAAGATATACTAAAAAGAGTAATTATGATGGAATAGCATAGTATTTCCTCAACAGAAACCGCCAAGCTAATTCACCCCATGCTTAAACGATTGGAAGAGGTTATTGGACGTTAAAGTTTTTCAACCAGGCATTAAAGTTTTAGAGACAAACCCATGGAAGCTATTTTTTAAAAACTTTTCTCATCTGTAAGCAAACCTTTTCTGACTGCTTTTTATGTAGTTTTCAATTATTATTATTACTTCGAAACAATGTGTGTTATCTTTTTGAAATTGTTGCTATATTTAAGGAAGTGTTAAAGAAAATCATTATATAAAAACTGAATTGATGTTGACACTATAATGTACTTTTATTCTCTGTAGAATATTTACTGGGGATCTATACGCAGACTTTTCCTGGAAAGTGTTTATTTTTTTCCTTACAATAAATATCAGAGGTAAAACTACGTCAAACATGATGGTTAAGGGTCATCTTTACTAACCTTACTGGTAGGAAGAAACTACTGATATTTTTTTGGTTTACTTTAATGGTAATTTTTTGAAGAATTAATTGACGGCGATGTATCAATAATACATTATTGCACATTATAATACACTATTACATATTTTAGTTATACTGTATGAACATAAATATATATGTACGTATTAAATATTTATGCATGTTCATATTGTATAAATAAATTTTCTTATGCTATTTAGATTATTGTAATACACCTAAGTGGCTGCCCGGATTAAGACAAGTCTGTTTAAATACGTTTCGGATTAATGAGAGTTTTATGTGCCAAAGTTGAAGAAACATTACAGGAAACATTTTGCTCGATCATATGGTATTGATCACAAATGGGTTTATGGAGTTTCGTTGTGTCATACGATCACAATAGATACAGATGTTCTGGACTTCCATTTGAGATTACGATTGAAGAAATTCGCGCAACAAAGCAGTATTTAGACAAATTCGAGAAAAATGTAAGCAAATTTTTGTGACGTTATGTTATAGATAAAATTTAGATGCAGTACTATACACAAACGATTGAAAAAAAAAAACCACCCTGTTTGTCAAAGAAAAACGAGCCTTTTTATCATGATAGTACATCAGTTCAATATCCAGAAATTGCAGACACTATAATGGTTGAATTAAGCAGCGAATTATTCAATCCACCCACTCTCCTGATTTGGCTCTCAATTTTTTTCCAAGTAAAAAAAATGGCTTCGTATATATATAGACAGAGATTTTCCTCAAATTTTGAGATTATTAATGCTATAAGGCTGCTGAAACTCATTAAAATGACTATTTTGATGAGTTTCAGCAGCCTTATTTTTTGAAAGGATTAAGAATATTATTGCAAAAAGTGCATCGTTAAGAAAGTAAAATTATTTTTAAAAAAATAAATATTTTGGTATGTACTTTGGTTTTTCATTTCAAGTCATATTTATTTATATATTATTATTTTCATTAATCATAAAGTGGTTATTTCTTCCATTCCAGTTAAGATTATGATTACATCACTTTATTACAACTCTCATTGGTTTAAAATGTCCATGATGTCAGATAACATTTTATCTACGTGTAGAGACGGCGTCTTAAATCCAATATGTCCACAAATTTGATGCCTGTTTTCAAATCGTATTCTTCGAGCGACAGCAAACAAGGTGAAGTTTATCCCCAAATATCTGAGAATACTGTCGAAGTTCATTTTGTTACTAAAACGATTTCTAATATTAGGATCAAAATATTAGTGTGAGAAACCATTTTCTATTGATTCAAGCTATTAACACGTTGATAATAGAAGACAATAAAATGAAAAGACAAGACAAAATATACATTTTATAATTAGTTTAAGTCGTCAAGGACGATTTAAATTTCCAAAATTTTATTCATCAGTTGAATTCCTAACTTTTTTTATTGCAAAGTGCATTTTGGTGCTCTATGTTAAAATACTTTTGTCTCGCATTGAAAATGTAACAACAGTTAATAAATTTTGATAAATTGATACAAATATTTTGATAGATCTTAAATGAAACTTGATACAATAGTTTCTCGTTAATAAATTCTCCTCTTTTCCAAGGGGAAAACATGGTAGAATTTACTCCTCTAGGTCCAAGGACAGAATAAGTATACCATCAAATGCATTTATAGGCTCGATTGATGAAGTAGATTGACAAAAGATACTATGGGAGTTACTACATAATATTTACCAGTGAAATGATCGGAATCTCAGGGAAACCCTGATGTTGAATAAATCAAAAATGATCTTTAGTGCCGAATTTCTATATCATAAGGTTAAAACCTTTTAGATCGTTTAATGAAATCCGGGATGCATTCTATTCTCTTGGAAGGATCTACAGATAGCTCAAACAACCAAGAGAAGGATAACACTCAAATACTTATTCTTTAGCGAAGGAACTCTCGTATCTGCTTGCATAGGGAGCATTCAAGTAATATGTGGTCTATAGTTTTGGCCACTTTACATGTGCATTTATCTGTATTAGATAAGTTAAATTGGACCAATAACGCATTTGTTAGAATTGACCTAGTTCTAATCCTAGAAATCCAGACATCTTCCATGCAAGATTTTGGAAAGAGGCAATGCCAGTTTTTTATAGATAGCAGGTGAGAAAACTGTTAATATACTTACTGTTCATCCATTTCTTTACATAGGAGTTCATAAAATGAATCCGAGCGTAACGGGCGAAATGATCTGGAGAAATTGATTTGTCAATATACTGTCTATGGAGCGCAGATTTAGCTATACAGTCACCTCTTTCGTCTCCGTCTATTCCAGAATGCCCTGGAACTCATACAAAGTGAATTAAATTGCGAATAGACATTGCATCCTTGATTGCTGATCTAATTAACTGTATTACTGTAGGAGATTCTTTAGAGATGTGTAATAAAGCTGAGATACAGGAAAAAACTATTTGACAGTATCGCATAGTTGTGACCTTTCGTGCAGATTTTTTGCAGTTCTAGTAAAAGGCAGGGAAAATAGAATTTTGGGATGCAACCTTTCCAGAAAAAAATAATTTTGGGTGTAATTAAAGACTTCTACAGAAAGATTTGATATTTTCTTTGAAGCATCTTTAAAAATTAAAATATGATTTGACCAAGTTGTATAATAGTAGTCATTGAAAAATTTGTTATAATCTTAATATGAATGTTCTTTGATTGAAATGGGAGATATGTCATTGAAGGCAGTACGTTGGAAAAGTACATAGTCTGAAATCTTGGTAACTTCATTATGTTTAATTCATTATTCCCTGAGAGCTAAGCCAATTTCTGACACGAGAAACAATAGGGTGTTCCTTGCTAATATGGTTGAATGATAATAATTTCCACAATTTCACACATGGAGACTCTGAATTTAAACTGATATTTCGAATATGCATTTTTATGGAAAGCAATTATTGGTGATATGATACACCCGCTTTTTGGTATAGGATAGGAATTGAAGTCCATGTTTGGAGCCCAGTAGCGATTTGGAACGCTACATGATAAATGACATCTAAATTTTTTTTATCACTTTTACTTACAGACGAAAATATGTGTCACCCGTAGTTTATGCTTCCACAAAGGCTGGAATTTACAAATTTTAATAGGTCAAAAGTTCTCAAACTTCGTTTTAATCCTGCAATAGATTTTTAAGCAATAAATTCCTTCAGACACGCCTTTTTCTTTTACAGAGAATGGTGTTTAAAGGATATGTTAAGAGAAAAATATATGCCATGGATACGCGCATATGTTGCAAAGATTTGATTAGTTGATTATCAAAATTCAACTGAATGTCACCAAGATCTATCCTAGAAGAAAGGTTTATAAGAGAACTTTTGATCAATTTTCAACATGCATTGTTCTCACCATTGGTAGCTAACTTTGTATAGAGTCAATTGCATCTTTTCTCTTAATGTATCAGATGTTAAACGGGAGCACAAAAGAAGTACATACCGCATAAATAAAGCATAAGACCCCTTCCGGAATAACTCCAAAAATATCTGCTGTGAAAATCATAGATGGGAAAGGCGATAAAACATTACCCTGTAGGACACCCCTGTAAGATCGCAATTTATGTGAGAAAGTGTTCCTTCATTTCATTCTGAAAAATCTTTCTTGTATGAAGTTCATCAACCATATTGTGGCTCTGCTAGTGATATGGACTTGCATAAGTTTATAAACTAAACCAACAGGGGCCAAACAGAATCGAATGCTTTGGAAATATCAATAGATTGACAAGTTATAAATTTCCTGGCTAGAATACTATCATAGCCTCACTACCGTAGAAACTAATGATAATGTAGATAAAAGAAATTCTCCAATCTTGTATGGCTAAGAAGACGCTTAAAAACCATTATCTCCACAACTTAACATAAATTGCTAGTGAGAGAAATAGGCCTGTATAATGATATCTCGCTTAGAGGCTTATTAGGTTTAAGAATGGAACAGCTGTGGAAGTATTCTAAGTGCTGGGAATGCTTCCTGAAGACCATGAGTCATTGGTAAGAGAGAGAACACACTCAAAGGACGAAAGAGATGAATCACTAAGCATTTTATTTGACATGAGATCGGGACCAACGGCTGAGTGATTTTGAGTAATAGTTTCTTACTAATAGTCCCCTTAATCTCTGCTAATGTAAGAACCACATTATATTGGTAGGAAATCTCTGAGCTTCTATAGGAATTCTATAGGAATCTATAGGAATTCCTGCCGAAATAGGAGGCCTTGAATAGTAATTTGCCAGAAAGTTAGCCTGCTCCTGAGAATCCGAGATGAGCAAGTCACCAACTATGAACAGTAAGTAAAATGTAGATAAAGAGTAGAGAATCTATTAGAGATTTGTGTGTGCCTAGGTATGTGAAAAATATCCTTAGATAAACCGGCAGAATTAATCGAATCATCCCAATACTTACGGCTAAGAAATATAATAATTTAATGGAGTTGAGCCACACCACGAGCTTATACTTGATTCAAATATTCTTATCACAAGAAATTTTTGCCAATCTCCATAATAATCTCTCCTTACCCGAAAGAAAACTGCATCTTGAAAGATTATCACTTATTTCTTTATTACAAAGGCTGTAAAAATGCTGAAGCGAACTGGTACCAGAAGATGAAGCCTGATTATTAACAGAAGGGAGGCATCTAGACCATATGATATGGGCCCGATAGTAATGGAAATCATTTTCCGATACAATAAAATTAATAGAAGTATGCGTTGGAAAATAATCCCTGCTGTAACTGTCTGGATGACTTTGGTGGAGCAGAGGCTAAAAATATTTAGAGGTTAAATATATCAGGGAAAACTAAACAATAGTCTATAAGGGATGGTAGCTGATTTCAACCAAATTGAGTAGGAGTATCGTCATTTAGAATGCATTTGTTATCCTCTAATAGCCAATTTAGAAATTCTATGGATTGCGGTGAGTTAAAGTAGCTACCTAAGGGGATGCATGTTTTACATTGAAATCTCCAATGATGATAAAGGGAGGTTCTACTGCTTGAAGGACGTTTTGAATCAATTGAAGAGAGAATTTACCTGGGGGAATATACATGCTAATAATAGAGAGATTTGTACAGCAGGAACTTCTCTCCCATCTGACGAATTCCCAGGTATTGAGATTATTCTAGATCGGGAAGAAATTTATCTACACGCAAAATAAGACCACCTCCTCTTCCATCAGATTTATCAGATCCAAATACGATCTTATTTGATAAGCTAAAGTGGTTACCATTTAGAAAATATTCCTATTTTGCAATCACATTTGTACTGGCAAAAAACTTGAGTTTTAGAAAATGGCGTTTGTTGTGAATGCCGCGAGAATTCCATGAAATCAGAGAAAACATGCTTTAAAATAAGTAAAAGTTTTTAAGCAATTCTACCTGTATTTTAAATTACCAAACTAATACTTAATGAGTTCGATACAGTACGTCCACTTTAGCACTTCCTAATAAGAAAAAATGACACTTTCTGTATAAGAACTTACACTTTTGTTGGAAGCGGAATGATGTAAATTCACCTTATCTGAAGATTGGATTTTTTTTTTCTATTTGCTTTATTATGCCTAGTTTTCCGACATGGTGAAGAGGATAATTCCCGCGAAGCCATCTGGGATTCCGCTAACTTTTGAATAGTCACCATAGAGTTTTTGAGAGCATTTAATCTTGTTTATTATAGACAGGACTATAAATTTTTCTTCAAATATTTTTTCTTCAAAATTTTCAAATTGTGTATTTAAAGGCTTCATATATTTAAAAATATATGAAGCATTTGTGAAGATATGATGATATCTGACACAAATGATCAACATGAGATACACCACATTGGCGACATATTGGAGTATATTTGACATTCTTGAGGAGAATGTATAAACTTAAAAACATTTTGGACACTGTCACGGATTACCAATAAACTCGTAGATTTTTATTACTGAGAAAAATAAAGTAACCACTGCAGGCAAATTATGTCCATACACATTTACTAATAAAGTGCAGTTACTCCAGAAGAATTTTTCTTAGTAAATCTTCGAATACTTTTTACATTGAGACCATTTTGAGAAATTTCATCTGGTAGGCTTATCCAGGATAAGTCCACAGGAATGTCTCTCAAAATAAATCTTGTAGTTATGAAGTCTTGGTGAATAAAAGGTTTTACTGGTACATTTAAAATATTGCTAATTTTACATATCTCCAAGACTGTTTTAACCTTGTTGGTTTTTATAAGTAGTTTTCCTAATCTAGAATTGCGAGTTTCGATAATACTACTATGATGCTCGACTAAATGAAATAATTCGGATTTTAATGCTACTGGTTTTTTTGGAATACTATTAGAAATACATGATGAAAATAATATAGTACTCTATTATCAGTAGCTAACTGAATTTGACAGTCAATATTATCTTCATAAATTAGATTTTTTGCATCACTTATTTTTAGTAAGCGATTAACTTCTTCATACCGAAAATCTGATTCTTTATCCATCGTTCTTCCATCATCGTCGAAAAAACAAAATAAATCGAGCATGTTTCTGTGATGATAATATTACTATATGTTGATAATATGATGTATTATTTAATTATTTATTGTATCGTGTATTTTTAGAATTTTTTTAGATAATTTTTTAGAAGTTCAAATACATTTAAAAAACTGAAGTAAATATATTTATATATCTAAACAATAAAAAAAGAATAGGTATGTTTAAAAAAAATTATTCTCTAACAGGACTTTTGAAATTTTTTGTAGCACTAAAAATATTTAATTCCTTTTGAAAAGTCTTGAAAAAAAGACTATTTAATTAAAATTTTTATCTGATTATTAGTTTAACTTCAACACAATTCTCACACAAAATTTTTACAAATCCGTAGAACATCCGCCATTTTAATCAGTAGAATTTTTCGGAATCTCTAATAGAATTCTAAATTAATAATTGGCAATATAATTTTTCTTTCCAGAATTCCTAATTAATAAGTGCGTGGTTTAAAAAAAAAAAAACTCAATCTTACTCAATGCGAGCTATAAGCCTACGAGCATAAAGCTCCAAAACAGTTTTTTGCCGTAACCTAACCTAACCTAACCTTAATAAGTGCGATTTTTTTTTTTTTGTAAACAATTTCTTGTAAATCTTAAAAACTGAGGTCTTTCTTATGCCAACACTAAATTTTAAGTATTTTAAATTTACACCGTTATTTTATTTGTTTTTGGAATTAAGATATCATTTATTCTACAAAATAAACGGAGTTCATTACATTACCCATTAGGAGTAAAGGAGATTTTAATTATTTATATATAAATGTGATAAATATTCAGTAATTTATCACATTTACCAAGTTTAATGATCATTACGAATAATCATCAGTTATTTTACACAGCATTTTTTTCTGTATAGTGAATAAATGTGCTCTTTCAGAACAAATACCAAAAGTTTTATTTGTACTTCAGTTGCTTCAAATGTATTTTTAAAAAATAGATTTAAGATACCAAAATATTTTCTAATAAAAGTTACTTTAAGGAGTTGATAAAATGATTGTAAAATCACTATCGATGATCCTTTTTAAAGAAGCAAATAATCAAAAAATAATTATATTTTCACTGTTATTTACCATTAATTGATTAATAAATTATTACTAGAAAAAGGTATCAGGAAAATTATCATTTTAATATTTAAAATAATATTTTAATTGCTTATGTGAACAACAATTTATTTATTAAAGTTATCTGTTGACAGTAGGAAATTCTTTTCTTCAATAACCTAGTATGAAAACTAATTTTTTTTTAGAACCCCCATTAAGAGACTAAAATTATATTAAATAAATTTGCCACGGGTCAGACTTTAAAGTTGAATCAATGAAACAACATTTATAAAAAGTTACATTTAATTAAAAACAATATTCATATTATAACTGTAAGGCAACAGTAAAATTGTAAACGATTTTGAATTGATCCCATTCAAATAAAAAATGTGAAAATAAATCATAAATTCATTTGCTTAGTATTTTAAATGAACAATAACATCTCGCAATAAATTTAAATATGTTTTAAGTAAACTTAATTCAGCTATTGCAATTGTATTCGAGATCAATTATCGTAAGCAATTTGTAATGGTATCGATGAGATCAGAAAAGTGAGTCAATATTTTATATAAATTGAAATTGGTAAAAATTTATCGTACGGTCACTCTTGGCGACTTTTTGAAAATTTCGCCAAGGGTGACCGTATGACGAATTTCCAATCTGGAAAAAACGGCGTGAGGAAAATGCCTGCAATAGTGACAAATATTTTATACATTGTTGGTATCTAAAAATATGCTCAACTAATTTTATAAAATTAACGAAAAACGCAAGTTTATAGATTTCAAACATCAATGGTAAAATAATAAAATTGATATATAAAATTATCAATAACATTTTTTGATTAAATTTTATGTTAATGAATTGAAATCTGTAAATATTCATGAAAAATTAATGACAAATAGGGTTGCCAAAATATTAGTTTACCGGGTTTCCAGTAAAAGTAATCGCAAAATTTGGCGCCAAAAAACGCGCTAAGGGTGACCGTACAGTAAATCTGATTCTTGAAATTATTTGTGATATTAATATTACTGTATAAATAACAATAAAGTAAAATTTTTCTGGTAAGTAATTTCAAACAAATTCAAAATTTTCTAAAAATACTATTCATATAATAAATTAAGTTAATATATATTCTTATTTAACAGAATACAGCAAATCTATTAGTTAAAAATTTCAGTATTACTATTATTTTGAAACAAGGAAATACCAGTTACATTTTCTGTTATCATCGATTCAATTCTAAAAAAATAATCATATTTTTTTTAAATAAATAATTGACCTGAGTTCCATGTAATGATGAATTGGTTTCCTTGCAAAGACTTAATATAAAACGCCATCAAATAAAAATTTGCATTATTATCTGCCAGTATTCACATTTAAACAATCATATGACAATTATTCTAAAATAAAGTACATTTCAAAATATAAATTAATTTTTAATTTTAAACTAAAGCGGAATAATAAAAATCTAATCATATAAAAAAAACTGTCTTATAAAATTTTTGCTGAATTCAATGTTCAAAATCTATTCAATCTTCTTAGAAAAATCTATTCAGAAAATCCATGCATATATATAAAAAATATCTTTTCTTCCTTTTTCTGAATACATATTGTTCCTTTAATAAATACAATATTGTCTTTAGTTTTTTTTTTTTTTTCACTTTTCTATTATATATAATTTTGTCTCATAAAGAAGAGTTTAGGAATTCTATTGCAGACAATTTTTTTGGGAAAAAGTTCTAGTCTTTCATGGTAGAAGCAGTGTAAAAGCAACCTTTAATAATATCTCTTCTTGAAGTGTAGTTACAAAACATAAAAGAGTGAAAAGAACTTTGTTTGTTCTTGAACTTGTTTCCAATTAGCTAAGAGCCTCCTAAGTTAAAAATATCATTTTATCCCAAGCCCTCCTTTCTCAAGGCTTTCTACTGCGCCTGCTGGAAAAAATTGTAAACAAAAAAGAAAAGTTTCTAAGTTGTTCTTGCCATCTATTCCCGTTGATCGTTATATGCTGTAGATCTCTACTTGAAAATTTCAGTAGCATCGACAAAATTTAAAAAATGGAAAACCTTCTCAAAGTTTTTATTAGTTGTAAAGAATAACCAAAGACATAAAAGGAAATTATTAATGAGAAACTTATGAATTATATAGAATTATGATAGAATCAACTACTTAAAAATGTGATAAAACTAATTTTCAAAATGGTATTGCTTTGTCATAATAATTTCATTTTATTAATAAAAAATAAAAAAGGTAAATATTATTTTAAATTAATTAAATTAAAAAGAGAATGCATAAAAAATTTTAAAATAAAAATTAATCATTTTCTTCAAATATCACAAATTTTATCAAAGTTTGTAAATTTTTAAGAAACTCACAAACTTTAATAATTTTTATTTCAAACACACAATTTTTATTTCAAACTATTTGAATATTTTTATTATTTATTTTATACATTTAAATTACTAATCAAAGAAAAAAATTTACTTTTTCTCAAATTATGATAAAATATTTTGGCTCGAATTAAAATTAAAATTTGGCTATAAAGATAAAATATTTAAAGTTATAATTGTTTAAACATTTTATCTTTATAGTCAAATTTTTTTTCACAAGCCTTGCGATATATATTTGTCTGAAATCAGTCAAATTTAAACAAATGTTGTTATTTCTTCAAATCATTTTGCTACCACTCTTGTAAAAGTCACACTTTAAAATATCGCAAAATATAAAAGAAATATTAGCTATTTTGCGGTGTTTTATTACAGCTGGTCGTAAAACTTGTTTATTACAATTTATGTCTTTTAAATTGTTATAGAAATTGAGGCAATTTTGAAATGAAAAAATCGAGGTCTAGAAAGAAATTCGAATGTTACATGGGTTTCATATTGGTAAAGAAAAATAATTTCTAAAATAACTGTTTAGAACTTTTTATATTTACTTTATAAACACAGCAAACACCATATTTTAATTATACATGTTTTTCATATATAAAAGAAAAGTTTCTAAGTTGTTCTTGCCATCTATTCCCGTTAAATGAAAAAATTCAAAATGAATTTTTTTATAAATTTAGATTTAATAAGTTCCTAATAAAAAAATAACTACTGTATACAAATTTTAATAAGCTTAGAAAGAATATTGGTTACCAGTATTATTTTAATCAATCAAATGAATACAACCAAAATTGGTCAATAGCACGAAAAACATTCTAAATTTTAAGTATCATTTAATCTTATGCAATAAATATATTTTTCGTATAATAATCATAAGAGAATAATGTTAAGATGAGAGATAAATAACAAATGAAGTAAGATTCTTCATTTAGAAGAATATTACTGATTTCATTTAATGAGCCTATCATATAAGACAAAAAACAAGTTCCTAATATTTTTTACTACAACAAAAGAATTGGTTGAGCTAGAATCAATCATGTTTTTCTATCATTCCAAAAAGAATTGCAGTTTTTAGGTTTTTCATGAAGTTATTTGGTCAAACCCTGATGTACACCTGTTCTATCTCATGTACTCTAATCAATAAATTCACTGCATCTGATCACGTGATAATATATCTTATATTGCACCTCAAAAGGAACATTACCACAAATAAATTTGGCACCAATATTAAAATAAAATAACTCTTAAATAGTTATTTTAATGTAAAATGTCATATATATGAAAAGAATATATATATATATATATATATATATATATATATATATATATATATATATATATATATATATATATATATATATATATATATATATATATATATATATATATATATATATATATATATATATATATATATATATATATATATATATATATATATATATGTATATATATATATATATATGTATATATATATATATATATATATATTTATATATATATATATATATATATATATATATATATATATATATATGTATATGTATATATATATATATATATATATATATATATATATATATATATATATATATATATATATATATATATATATATATATATATATATATATATATATATATATATATATAAATATAATTTGCTCTTAAAAATGGAAAAATTATTTAACGAATTAAATGTCTGCAGTAAAATTTCCTCTTCAAAGCAATTTTTTGTTTGCATATAAGTATTGATAAATTAAAATTGAAATTATATCTCTGTTTTACAGATTTTAATGTTTATTTATATTTTTCTTAAAATGGATAAATGTACTACTTTATTATAAAACAATTAAACATGCTAAATGAAAATGCAATTGACGCAGAGATAATTTAAAACGTCAAAATTTTCTGATTTCATACATTGTTTTAGCATTTATTGTTTTTCGGTGGACGTACATTGTTTCATTGTTTCTCGGTGGACGTTAAAACTTCTTACAACAACCTCAAAGTAGTCTGCTATACATTACTATATCCTATATATCTGCTATGGGGTAAAAGTAATAATAACGATCACAAATATTCCTAATTACATATGTACTTTTTTTTAAATTAGAAGGAATTTAGAAATGAAATAATTTCCTTCTATTAGTTATTTTAAAGATAAATTTCATAACAAAAAGAATGTAAATATTCTGCCATATAAAAGTAGAAATTATTTGGAAAAATACGAACAAAAATTGTTCTAAATCAAGTCACTAAAATCAAATTCGTAATTTACATTTTTTTCTATAGAAAAAAAATTTTGCAATTTTTTTTCGCAAAAAAGATGTGAATAAAAGATTTGATTTCTTTTTCATCTTCTGACCAATTAGTGTCCCAAACACTTTTGATAAGCCAGTTTTGGTTGAGGAAAATAATTTATTATATTTGCATAAATTCATTGTTAAAACCTACATGAAAGATTATCGACAAGCTATCAGTATATTATTTATTTAATTTATTTGAAGAATGTTAAATACTTCATAGAAAATTTCCCTGTCATCATCACTAAAGTAAGCCGAATAAGATTTCGAATTTAGGAATGTTAAAAGGAGTTTTTTCGTGTCTCGGTGTTTCTTTTTTCTCGAGAATAAAAATAAGGGAACATATACCCTGCTTCATAAAATAAAGCAATAAGTCTGTGATAGTCAATATACTTTAAAAAGTAATAAGTTCGAATTGTCATGATTATAGTGATAAAGATATGTGTGTGTTGTTAGATATTGAAATTACATTCTAAGACCCTATCATTGGGGCTGCGGAAAAGTTTGGAGAAAAAGGAAAGAGTTTAGATGTTTATCTACCCATTTGATTATTCTACATGATTGAGAGAAACGATTGGCTGCTTTTAACGGTTTCGATCGATAAAAGTAAATGGTCGAAAACGACTGTTGTCAAATGAATACTACAAAATGAGAGAAATATTTTACAAAAATATATATTATAAAAGTAGATGGTAAGTATAAAAAAATAGATTATTCCTGATGATTGAAGCTTAATTTAGATTTTCGGTTGAAATGTTAATTTTAAGAAATAATACAATTAGTATTCTCTGAAATTGAAAAGACTGTTTCCCGATACATATATTGTTTTTTTTTTCTCCATAATTTCCCTTTTAGATAGTTTTTAAAATATTGAAATTAAAAAAAAATGAAAAAATGTTTCATTCACTTTTTAAGCTTTTATAATAACAATGAAGTTTATTTTCCTAATCATTTTTATAAACTGTATTTTATTCTGAATTCCCTTTACTCCAAACTCAGAATTCTCCCAATTTGTATGTATGATAAAACATCTTATTAAATAATTTACTGAGATGATTTAATAACAGAAGAAGTTTGTCAGTGTGACATGCCAAGAGAAATAAAAAAAGGAAGACAAAAGAAAAAAAAATTAATTTTTCGATAAAAAAAATTCAAATTTCAGATCATCTGCATTATTGAAAGATTAAGATTACCAAACTGTTTTTCCTTGTGAGTCACTTTTTAAGCTTTTATAATAACAATTAAGTTTATTTTCCTAATCATTTTTATAAATTGTATTTTATTCTGAATTCCCTTTACTCCAAACCCAGAATTCTCCCAATTTGTATGTATAATAAAACATCTTATTAAATAATTTACTGAGATGATTTAATAACAGAAGAAGTTTGTCAGTGTGACATGCCAAGAGAAATAAAAAAAAGGAAGACAAAAGAAAAGAAAATTTAATTTTTCGATAAAAAAAATTCAAATTTCAGATCATCTGCATTATTGAAAGATTAAGATTACCAAACTGTTTTCCCTTGTGAAACAATCTTCTGTCTTCATCTTTGCGGAAACTTAAAATTCAAAATGGCTTCCTTCAGAAAGTACTTGAGATGAAAAAACGACAAGGATTGAAATGGGAGACGGAAAATCTCATCAAGTCATAAAGTTCATTTAATTGAAAAACATCAAGAGGTTGTATTACAGCGTGTACCAACATACTATGGGCTCCAGGTAAATGAAACTGCTGATTCCCTGGCAAATGAAGCAACTAAAATTTTACAAGTAGCTGATAAAATGTTGTTGTTGAGTAACAAGTGTAAAAAGAAAAAAAAAAGGTAAAAAAAGACGAATCATATGGGACCAAAGGCAAGCAGATAAACTAATTCCTTTTTATCTTGCGAACGGTTAGTAAAAAAATCTTTTAGCGAAAACTTTTGGAAAAATATAAAAGAGGTAAACATAAACAAGAAATGGATCGAGAAAATCACAAATATTTCTCTTTGACCAAGAAAGAGATATGTTGCTATTTTTCTCCTCGCTACTGCTCACGATTGTCTCTCTAAACATGTATATCGTATAAAAAATACTACCAAATCCTCTTTGCCAATTGTGCAACATAAAAGAAGAAATGAACACGAATCATTTGAATCAGTGTTCTGCCTCGAACTCGTCAAACTTGTGTGAGAGATACTATACCTACTCGCGTCACAAGATGAACAATTTATAGACTTCCAGTGATTTTAGTTTTGTTATCTGAGTTTATGTTACCTTTGTTATTTTCTAGATTTAATGTTTGTTATTGTGACTATCGTTGTCTTTCAATTTGCTTTTAAAAAACATTATGAAAACAAAACATATGTTGTTAAATATAATTTCATAAATGAGGACACAAAAATGAGAAAATCAACGAACAATGATCATTTAAGTTCAAGCATGTCTTAATTGGTAAAAGATGTTCTTGGTAAAAGAAAATATAACAGAAGTAGTAATGACATTACAAGGAGACACTACAAAAATATTTTTGTTTAATACTAATAATAATAAGACAGATAAGGCATTGAAGATTTATTTAAAAAAATGAAGAATTAGTTGCCCTCTACCTCTTCGGTTGGATTAAAATGGTCTTTTTATTTAAACCATAGTCGTTTCAAAAGATTTAAACAAAGGCATTCTTTACATAGTTTAAGATTAAAAGGTGAGAAAGCATTTGTGCTAATTTAAATGCAAGCCAATAATATCCGGTAAAATTTGTTGAAATTGTAGACATTAATTCTTACATTCCTGAAAAGATTTTCAAACTGAAGAATTAGGGTTATATTGGGAAAAATAGCATATTTGAATAAAGCTTAAAAATTGGAATCATTGTACCGCCTAAGTTACATAAAGAGTTATTTTCTGCACCAATACTACAGGCAACCATATAAATAAACCGTAGGCTATAAGCAAGTCTAAAATGTCTAGCTCATTTATAAAGGTATAAATTAAAAAAAAATCAGTTTAATGGATGATCAGTAAGAAAATTTCGATTATTGGCACACTTTTCAATGAATATTTTCATAAATCTTCTGTTCCAATCTTTAAAAAGCTGATTAGTAAAAAGGTTTGCTTTTAAGACTCTTCTTTAGCTTGATAATGTTCCATTACAATTTCAAGATTTATTATAAAATAATGTGAAAATTGTACTTTTACATAGCAACATAATGTTTTATCTGCATCTGTTAAGTCAAAGTACACAATTTCATTTTTAAAGTCCTTCATATCAGGTGAGCTTTCATATATATATCTTAGAATAAATCGATAAAGATAAAACTCTCCCTGTTAAATATGATTGGAAAATTTAAATTTAAAGTTAGATTATATGAAGAAAGTTGGAATGCTATATACCGAGATTAAGTAGTCAGTGTTCAATATTGTAATGTAATGATAAATAAACAATGATAGTAAAAGTTATGGCATAATTGAAGATGAAAACGTTAGATTTTCATTGGAGCATAAATATTTTCTGGTAACGTAAATAATACACACACAATAGAAAAAAAAAGGTTTTAAAGATTTTGCTGGAGCAGATATTGTGGAACAAATAGTAGATAAATAACAAGGTAAGGATGATTTTATTAACATGGTTAAAGAAACAAATGATCGTAATAGTGATCTTGATGAACAAGAATCTGAATCATATACATTAACAGCAAAATTATCCGTGAAGTGCATGTATTAGGTAAAAAAAAGAATGATCATTTTCTACGAAATTACTCGAATATTGAACAAGTTTTCTTGTTTTAGAGAAATGTCAATAAAAGTCTAATTCTATAATGTGGAGATATATAAAAACCAAACACAATTATTAGTTACAGATTTCAATATCAATCTTTTAGATTTGGATTGAAATAGTTTCTAACTTTTTTGTATAATTTGAATTTCATCAAATACTATCAAACTAATTTGAATTTGTTGATACTTTCTCTGTTACATAAAAATATTAGTAACTTGAATTGCATCATGTATTATCTACTGATGAAAATGGCATCATTGACATGCTTGATATGACAATGACATGACATCAATATAACTGACACGAAAATGCCATGACAATAAGGAATATTTATAGCCTAATAAGTTCAGGTTCAGTTTATTTAAAACTGTTGGTTAAAGTTTTTAATTTATCCATCTTATTTTTAAATGAATCATATATATATATATATATATATATATATATAATTACATATATTTATCATTTTATAAATATAGCATTATTTTTATGTTTTCTTAGTTTCATTTGGTACACCGAAATAAGTGACTAAATTATGCACATTTCATTTTCTTTTAGATTTCCACTGTAAAGAACAACAATTTAAGCAATTTTTTGAAGAACCAATCCTTAAAACAGGCGCGGCGTGTGTCGTTAGTCAGACTTTCTTTGTATTATTGAACCCAATAGAACAGCTCGTTGGAAATTATATTTAGAAAGCGGTAATGCACCACAAACTGTTGTTGAGAACCACGACGTAGACAGAGGGAGTGCGTCGCACCTTGATTGCGTTAGGTAAAGGTGGCGTATAACGCATCAGCCAATTTCCGCCTATGCTAGTCAACTGAAGCTCAAGTCATTGGCCCGCTCTTGGCTCTTAGCCCTGTGGTGACCGAAGATTGCTGGTTTCGAAATCAAGTGCTGCTTTTCCCTCTCTGCCAACAGCTGAACCTTGCTTTCATTTTTAGAACATTTTACGTTTATATAAGAAAAAATAAAAAGAGATTGTTTACCCCATATGATTCTGCCAGCGAAGGTAAAATGTGACCAGCTGCGTTGGCAAATAAAAGAGAATGGCTTCCTTGCAACATAATTTTTTTTCTCTTCGTTTTCAGGACAAGAAAAGATTGCGTAGATGCAGAAATAATTTTCTTCGATTAAATTTATGAAATCCTGTTAGTTATTCAATTACGAGAGTTAAAGAAATGGATGAATATGAATTTGAAAATTTTTGAGCAGAGAAAGAACTGAGTAACTTCGGTTTAGAAGTAAACTTTGTGTTGAAATCTAGCTAAACAAAAGTTTAATTTTTAAAAATTGATTAAAAATTAAAATCTAGAGCACCTTATTTGTTCAAGAATAAAATCATTACATACATGAATCAAACGCGGAATATATTCCTTCGAAAAGAAAAAATTATAGCAGAAGCATATATATATATATATATATGATTCTATTTTCAGGATTAACACATGTCATATTATTCATAAATTAAGTAGTAAAAATAAAACAAAAAAAATTATAAAAATACTACCCAACTTTTAGCTACATTTTTCAAAATAAGGATTTACGTAAAAAAATCGTTTTTTTTTAATAAAAACTTAACATAATAATTATGATACATATTTTTCAGTTAAAATTGACAGGAAACAATAACTATTTCAATCTTCTAATTAGTAGGACTTTGAATCCTATTTGTTGATTAGATCATTAGTCATTGTTTTTCTGCTGACTGTATAAGATTATGTCGCCTTTTTTACTTACTGTGCTCCTTGCCATCGCTTGTAGTTGATTCTGCAGTGTTAATGAAATGTAAATAAAAAAATGTAAATTTATTCAATAAAATATTAGTCTTAACTTAATTGCTAATAAAATATTAATGATAAAATAATGAACCACTGACATAACGTATGTTTTTACTTTGAAGAAGGAAAACAAAATTTTAATAAGATATTTTGATGTGAATAAATCCAAAAAAAAAAAAAAAAACAAAAAAAAAAAAAAAAACTTTGTATTATTCTTGCTGACAAAATTTAACCATAAAGTGTCTGTTTTTCTTTCATGGGAAAGAAAATTGGAATTGGTCGGACTTAATTTAGGAATATAAATTCCACAAATATTAATTATAACTAAAAATTTCAATTGAGACCTGAGTTATTAACAGTAATTATTTTTCTGTCTAATAATCTGGCTTAATTCGGTGAATTATTTGATCTCACAATATCTCTTTTTTTCACTAGGATCTCGTAAAGCATTGGCGGCAAAACGAATATAAAATGACTAAGGAAACTGATAGCAGATCAAGGAAACTAGAATTGATCAAAGACTGAGTTTAAAAATAGATATCAATTTAGAAATGTTTTTAAGCAATAGCTGTTTTTAAAATAAAATGCCATATAATTTAATAAAATATTAAAACCGATTAGAAATAGAATAATATTCCGAAATATATATTGAAAAGTGATGTGGACATTAGGCCATTTTAATATGTTTAAAAAATTTAACTATTTTCTTAACATATTAGAATGACAGTCAAATTATGATGAATATATATTATAAGCATTACTAACTGTGAGCAACTACACTTCACAGTTACTAATGCTTATAATATTCATCATAGTTTGACTGTCATTCTAATATGTTAAGAAAATAGTTAAATTAATGTAGTTGTTGTCTTGTGCCAGCTAGGCTGACATTCTGGGGTCCGACTTTCTCAGCACACACATGCCATACGTACACGTTTATAGGGAAGGCAACTATTCACAACCCATTCTAAAAAAGAAAGGACAAAGACAGGGTAGATGAAGAGAAAAAGTATATCCGTTCCCGAACCTCCTTTTCCGTAATCAGGCATGCTGACCACTCGACAAGTTGGGCGGTAGTAAAAAAAAAATTTGTGTGTGTGTGACTTATTTAAAAAATCTTAGTAAAGCTAACATCTTTGAATATCAGCTTTCAGAAACACGATTACAATTCTTCTGAACAGCCGTAGCAGCTCAGTGAGAACGTTTTAATTGATATATTGATATTGAAGTAAGAGTATAAATGATAATAAAATCATTAACATTTAATATGAATATTTATTTTTATCCTATTATAGAGGTAAAAATTTAAATATCGTCTCTTGTTATTTTCATCAGAATTTAATCTCAAATAGTTATCAATATATATTGCATTAAGCATCTCTCTGCTTACTAATATATCAAAATGCAAATATCTATAATTTAAAAAATGAATATAATCCCGAGCTCTTTCTTTCTAGTGCTTCTTCGTAATAAAATTCTGAAAATTTTGAGAAACGTATTTTTTAATTCATGCATGATGAATGAGTTTGTAATAGTGAAGTAGGTGAATGTATTCTCTAAAGAGTTTCATATATTTATTTATTTCATAATTATATATATATATATATATATATATATATATATATATATATATATATATATATATATATATATATATATATATCACCGAGGTTGAAAAAACAACTGTGAATCAAACTTATAGAATTCCTATCCGCTGATTCAACTCCGGGAAAAGTGGTCATAAATCGATTAACTGTAGAAACAAAAATAAGAGTTTAAATTGCTTTTGTTATAATTCTTTTGGCCAGAAGGACAGGGATAACAAATGCTCCAAACTAATCGATAGTCCTATTTCAGCAATTCATATTCACACTTCTGTCTGCAAAACCATGATAGTCGCATTCGTATCTGGAGACACCGTGGAGAGAGGATGCTGAACAGCTGCGTTATGTACCCCCACACTGGTCCTGCACCGGGTATTCTGGTATGGGGTGGTATTGGATATCACTTTCGCATTCCTCGAATACGCATTGCCGGTACTTGGAGATGTAGCCAGCGCTACTTCTCCAAGGTATTGGAGCCTATTGCCCTTCCTTAACTTCAGGGCTTGCCCACAGCCATATTTCAACAGGATAATTCGCGACCACACTGGCACGCATTGTCCAAGGTTTCTTCGTCAATCGCCAGGTTGAATTGCTTCCCTGGCCGGTTCTCTCTCCAGATATTTCACCTAAAGAAAATATATGGTGCATGGTTGCTCAGCGATTGACACAGATTACATCACCTGGTGCTACACTAGATCAACTTTGGCAATGTGTGGAAACAGATTCGTCTTCTATACTCCAAGAACACATTGAAAGTATCTTTGAATCAATGCCGAGCTGTGATCTCCAACAATGGCGGTTACTCTGGTTACTGGTTTTGGCAGTATCCAGAGTAACCGTCTGTGTTATCACATTTAACATAGAAGTCTATAAATTTAATAATTTGATACTTGGTCTCAACATATTATCTAAAAAATAAATTTTGTTATGATATCTCCTGACTTTTTTGGTGTTACAATTTGAGTGTCCAACAATGTAAGTTTTTGATATTAGAAATACTATTATTGTTTCAAATACTTACATCTAGTAAAATATTGATATAAAAAATGATTGAGATTGGTATGCATCATTATACTTTCCCTTAGCAAGCATCAGCTAAGTCTCAATTAGTTACGTGGAAGCAGCTGGGTGGGTCTTCGCAATTTAGAAACAAAAACTAAGCAGTAGACCCTTCAATACTTGACCTGCCACCACAAATGAATAATTTCAGTTGGAGGATGTTACGACCGTGGACTTAGTAACATGCTTCAACCACATTTAGTGACATGACGGATTTTCGGTTAAGTCGGGATTCGAATTCGTTAAATTCCAGTAATGAGAACGACGCCCTAACAAGTTGATTGATGTTGTTTCATCGGAATTATTCCATGTGCTTTGTCTTGATATTTGCTCTAGCAATTAGATGGAAGCTGTCGATTAGAATTTAAAAGCAGAGACCAAGCAGGAAACCTTTTAATATTTAACCTGACACTCCCAGAGATATCATTTCACTTAAAAATGATTGATGTTAAAGAGAGGAAATCAAAGGATTAAAGAACATAAAAAAATGCAAGCATGGACAATGTCATCTGAATTCACAGTTATGGTAATAATTACAGAATAGTTTTATCATAGAAAACTCTTATTTAATCCCTTATTTGTTTTTTATTATTTAATCATTTATTTATTTTTTAATTATTTAATCATTTGTTTGTCTATGAAGAACGTCTTAAGTTACATGCAAGAGCAAACTTTTTTAATCGCACAAATTTGAATGTTGTTGTGTTGTGTACTTTTAAAATTGTGATTTCTTTCCATGGCATTAATCTGGATTCTTTTTCTTCTTCTTAAAATTGGGTTTGAATGTCATTGGGCACCTCTGCTTTTATTAGCATTTTGTACTGTTAACTCCAAACCCAATGTTTCCTAGTTCCAGTAGCTCGGGTCACCCACTTTATTAATGACATTTCCTGCAGATAGGGTCTTGCTGAAATAGTTCCATTTTATGGAGGTGTTTTCTGAAATAGTAGTGCGCAGTTATGAATCCTAAAATTAAACGTATCTTCTGCCTAGAGAATCTTAGAAATTCAGAGGTAATCCTCGCTGATGATCCACAGATGATATTTTTAGAGAGGGTTTGACCAGGAGTGTTGAGCCAAGTTTCATACATCTATTTTTCCCATCTAAGAAAATTGGTTTTGGCGGTCTTCAAATTGATCCTACAAAAAGGTTCTGCACCGATGGGAACAAAAGACGATCCTTGTTTAGCAAGTTCATCAGCCCTTTCATTACCTTCTATACCTTTGTGCCCTGACACCCATACAAGGATCCCCTTGTTTCTAGTTGCCAGTTCTGTAAGAAGGTTTCTGCTTTCCAAAATCATTTTAGATTTGATTTCGAAGGAATTGAGCGCTTTTAAAGTGGCTTAACTGTCACTAAAAATGAAAATCCACTTACCGTGGTAGCCCTTCCTCTTATTTAGTCGCAGACAGTGGATAATGGCTAAAACTTCTGCCTGGAAGACCGTAGCGTATCACCCAAGGCTTACAGATAAGCTGATTCTTGGTGACACGCCACATACTCCCAGTCCTGAGAGGCTGTTTTTCAGTGATTCATCTGTGTACTAGATTAGATCTCCTGTTTTAGTTTCGAACATGTTGTTGTCCCATTCGTCTCTAGTTGGAAAAACTATTTCAAATATCCTTTCAAACATGTATGACTTTTTTATGATGTCTGAGGGCATCAGGAAAGTAGGATCTTGAATTTTCCCGGTATTACCTATGTGCCTTTTGGCAACAGGCTGGTCGTACCCTTGATTTGGTAACTTCATTCTGTATGCAGTCATTCTAGAGGTGCTGCAGATGAAGATGTCTAAGGGAGTCAGATCCAACATAACTTCCAATGGTCTAGTTGGCGCGGTGGACATTGCTCCTGTGATGCAGAGACATGCCAGTATTTGTAGACCTTCTAGTATGTTAATCACAGTCTTCTGTTCCCCCTTACGCTACTAGATCACACAGGCATATGTGAAAATGGGCCTGACAATAACTGTGTATATCCAAAACATCAATTTTGGATGTAAACCCCAGTTTTTACCAAGCATTCGCCTGCAAATCATAATGCTTTTCTTTGCTTGGTTAATTCGATCATCAATGTGCTTATCCGAGGTGAGTTTTTGGTCTAAATAAATTTCCATATACTTCACCTCTGAAGCCACGTTGATTTCAACATCAAAAAGTCTTGGTATGACCTCCCGTTTCCTTTTGCGTGTAAAAGGTACAAGGTAGGTTTTCTGAGGATTAACCATCAGCTTCCTATACATGCACCATTGACCTACATAACTTAGAGCATCCTGCATGAGATGACAAGTTATGTCAAAATCTTTACCACGGATAAGGTTGACAATACCATCAGCATATCATTGCGTGTAGTAGCCCCTATCATTTAGATATTTTATAAGGCTATTTACAACTAGGTTCCAAAGTAATGGTGAGAGAACACCTCCTTGAGGACAACTTCTAGTAGTCTTTTTTCAAATGATTCACCGAAAATGCTCATTTTTATACATCTATTTGAAATCAAGGCCTCAATCCAAGTACACAGGGTTTGATAAATCCCAGGCTCTCTAAGTGCATTTTCGATGGATAGATGGGAAGTGTTATCAAAGGCACCTTGGATGTCGAGGAAAGTTGCCAAGGCAATTTCTTTTTGATCCAGATTGGTTTCAATCTTAGAAACTAACTAATGTAAAGCAGTTTCAATAGATTTGCCGGATTGATAGGCAAATTGAAGAGCATGCAAAGGACTGTTATTACCCAAGTAATTTCTAATATGCCAATCAATGATTTTCTCCATAATTTGTAGAAAGAATGAAGAAAGAGCCGCACAGGCTGCTTTCTTTATGTACGGGAAGGGAGGGGCTAAGCCAGGATCAACTGCAGCGGCCAATGAAAGAGCAGGATTTTTCCCTGCCCCTCCCTCCCCACCCCTCTGTTTTTCGCATTTTTTTCTTGAATTTCATATATATTATTATAAATATGCGAATGATTTATAAATAAATAAATGCCTTATAAATTTGTGTGCTAAGTGATATCAATTTTTTAAAAAGAGATGCCAACGGCACGCGGTGTTCCCAAGTGGTCACCCTCCCAAGTACTGATTGAGTCTGTAAGACATGGCCTGGTCATAGGTGTCCTTACCAGGATTAGGAATGAAAACAATCCTGGTCTTCTACCATATCTTTGGTACATAACTCAGTGCTAAGCTAGCTCTGTAAATTCTAGTTAGTACTGGAATGATAACCTCCTCTGCCTTCTGGATCATGATGGGCATAATTCCATCAAGCCCTGGGCTTTTTAGAGGTTTAAAGGCAGAGATTGCCCATTTAACATTGTTGGAGTTAACGATATTTTTAGCGATGGTCCATTGATCGCTACTGACTCTTTGCAAACAGCCAATGCAGTGCTCCCCTTCGTTGCTATAAATATCTCTAGCACATGGAAAGTGGGTTTTGGTCATAATTTATTAATTTGGATTACATTTTTACCGAATCCACTGAAGCGAGTAATAAATAATTAAGTGAATGGTTCCAGAAGTATTACACTGAAGGCACCATTAACACTCAGTCTTCTCATGCCACTAAAACCTTGGAGGATAAGATAAGTTCTCCGCTTTCCTATTTAAGGGCATGTAGCTACAACAAGTGCTTAACCGATTTAGGTAACAACAACTGTCAGCATGTGAATAGAGCCAACAAGGTTAGTCTCATGGTTACAACATGGTTAATCAGGAGGAGGATCACTGTTTTAACTTTCCCCTGACAGGAGAAAATATTAAAATATCAACTGAAGTTAAGTGAAACATGGTATTTGATAAAGGATTGGCACCAAGTCTTTTAAGGAAAAGTTTGTGGTTTTATTTGTGAAATCAATAATTTTGTGTGATCATAAAACATCCTTATCTGAATATGAAAAATACTGAGGAGACTAAACTTGCTAGGAAAATATATTCTTTCGCAACATATGAACTTAATGATATGGACATTAATGAATTCACATAATAATGATTTCTCATCAAAAGATATATATATATATATATGTATATATATATATATATATATATATATATATATATATATATATATATATATATATGTATGTATATATATATATATATATATATATATATATATATATATATATATATATATATATATATATATATATATATAATCAACATATTTTACCTAACTCACAGTTATTGTATTTGCGCATGTCTTTAGGAAAACTAGCATGATTTGACTTGCTACTTAACGTGATTAATGGACATCTACACTTATTTGAAATTAAGCAGACCAAAGTAGTTATATCTTCCATGCAAAAACAAATGCATGAAAAGCAATTATTGTTCAAATCGACAATCTCTATATAGAGCTTGTAGGCGGTATTGCAGCTACCCATAATGCTCAGCAATGCTAAAGATTTGCACATCTCGTTTCCACTCATGATATAAATTTAACACGATTTATTTTTTCCTTCCTTTGGGGGAAAGCAGTATATTATATAATTTATTGCATTTTTAATTCTACTAATTGCATTACTTTTTCCATAATGAGTCTATTATTTCAGCGTTAATTTGCATATTTTCCATCTAGTTTCAAGATAGATAAAAGCACTATTTATTTTTCGCAATATGAGCTTTGCGTTTTTCAGAAATAGAATTATAAACACAAAATTTTGGAATAAGTCAAATGATACATATCTAATTTAAAAAAAACTGAAATATAAGATTAGTAAAACATTAATACATATAAATTCATTGTATTGTAAATCGAAGACCCTCACCCAGCTTGATTATACCCTAATTTCATAGAAATTAAATACCTGCTGTGGTTTAAATAAAAATTTGATTGATTTAATTTTTTCAGGAACGAAATTTATCACCCATCCCGCAATTGTTGTTAAGACTATGCCAAAATAACCGTATTCCTCCTTCTTTTTTGTCTAATCGAAATCAAAATTCAAATATTATAAAAAATAAATAAAAAAATTTGCAATACAATAATTTTGAATAATGTTGAATAAAAAAATTTATTTTTGAACGCGACAAATATTCGTGTTAAAATATTTTACAAGAGTTAAGTAGTTATATAGCGGGGTGAATGTGTCCGAGCTGTAGCAATTGTAGCTTCTAACTGAAAACCTGTACATGGTTTTTATGGAAAAATTACGATTAGGAAAAATAGCGATATTTTCCAATTACTCAATTCTTTGTTCAAATGATTTTTGTATTACGGCATGACATCGTATGTAAATATCATCTAAATATAAAGGGAATGGGTATAGAACGCTTGAAAATTCTTTTTAGTTATGAAAATTTTTTATATTGAAATCAAGACTTCTTTGATCTTTGTACCGAAAAAGTTTTTTTACGGAGGCATTTGCAGAAACGCGTACACATATTCGCTTCAATACCAAAAGTAATAATTTTATAAAAGTCGAAAAAATAGCAAATATTACTTATTTTTTAAAAAAAATTTCATTGTGGGGATGTAAAAAGAAGAATCCGATGATATGCATTTTTCTTTGTCCAGTGGTGATGCGTAAATGTCAGTTTTAAAAGGAACCATATGCCGCTGTTTTTGAAGCGAGCAAATATTACGGTAAATTCGGTATGCATCGTGGCTGAAGCAACTTTACAATAAGTTAAGATCAGAGATAATTTGGTTTAGTCAAAATATTGAATTGAAAAGTGTCTTAAGTATGCCATAGACCAGTATCCTGATATAAATTTCATTTTCTTCCATGCAACGGTTTTTAATTCAACCTTAGGCAAAAAATTGATGAACAAAGACAATAAGAATAGACCGCAGTCTCCTGGTTGGTTAAGGCGATCGTTCTCGCTATTGGAAGGTAGTGAGTTCTTATTTCGACTCATGAGAAGATCTGGCATATTCGTTAATGCTCATGAGGCACGCTAAATATGTCATGGTCGCGCTATGTCCTGCTTGTGAAATGATTCGAGTGTGGTAGGCAGGCTAAATGTGGAGATATTCTATTTGGTCCCTGCTTCTAAAGACCTACTCATTTTCGGAGTAACGTTGGCACACACTCTAGGTACCCCACTATTTAAATTGTCATCACTTTTGCCCATTGTAGTGATGAAAGGTGGAAACCATAGTAGCAGCTGGGCATTAAAAATAAAAATGTATGATAAGGATTTTATTTATGTAGATATATACGAGGGTTACTCTGAAATTTTTGAGATACGTGCAGACGAGAATTTACAAAATAAAAATAACGGCTTAATTTTAAAATACAAAGTATTTTAATACAGAAGACGATTTTTTACTGACTTACTTCAACTTGTTTAGCGTAGAAAAAATTTTAAACAGAAGAGAAAATGGAGTTGACGCGAGAACATTTTCGCGCTATGATTTTATACGATTTTAAAGCAGGATTAAATAAAGAAGAATGCGTTCAACGGTTGCAATTAGCATTTGGTGATGAATCTCCAGCTCGTGCTACTGTATTCAGATGGTTTAGAGAATTTAGAAGAGGTCGCAATTTTCTTCAGGATGAAGAACACACAGGAAGGCCGCCGTCGGCAGTAATCCCGGATAATGTGTCTGCCATATAAGAAATGTTAATGGATGATAATCGCTGTACTTATCAAATGATACAGAAGGAGCTTAACATTGGATCCGCAGCCATACACTAAATCATTCATGAAGAATTACATATGAAAAAAGTAGTTTGCCGTTGGGTTTCCCATAATCTAACTGAGCACCAAAAAGAGGAGCGTGTCAGAATCAGTAAAGAAACTCTTAAATTGCTAAATGATGGTGGTCACCGCATCATTTCTAAAATTGCAACAGCTGATGAAACGTACATACCGTTTTTTGACTTTCCAACACGTCAAGAAAGCAAAGTATGGGAATTTGAAAATGATCCCACGCCGACAATGGTGAAAAAACAACGTGCACTGAAGAAAGTGATGTATGCCGTTTTCTTCAGAAATACGGGATTGGTCAAATCCATCCAGTTGGAAGGACAGAAGACGGTAACAGCAAATTGGTATACCACTAAATGTCTTCCAGAAATTCTACAAGAACTGAATTTTAGGGGACTAATGCTTCACAATGACAATGCATCTTCACATACAGTCGTATTAACAGTTGAGTTTCTTAAACAAAAACAAATTAAAGTGATAGAACATCCGCCGTACTCACCTGATCTAGGTATATGCAACTTTTGGGTATTCTTTAATATAAAAAAGTACGTGGGCATAGTTTTCATTCAGAAGAAGAGATTGATGTGGCTATAAATGCATTTTTTTCATCTATTCCAAGAAATGAATGGCTTGAGGTATTTAATCTGTGGAAAATTCGTCTACAAAAGTGCATTGATACTGGAGGAGACTACTTTGAACACAACTAAAATTTTGTAAGTATAATTTTAAAATCCTAGTTGTATCTCAAAAATTTCAGTGTAACAACCATTGTATACGTTGTTTTTTACAACATTAATTCTAAGTACCTAAGAATATCTTGAATGATGTATAATAAAGATGATGATGAAATTAAGTATTAAAAGAAGTAATAAATTTTTAAATAATATGTTACATTCAATAAAAAGTATTTTGATATGAAAAAATTTCTGCATTTTACATGTCTATGTTTAATTTTTAAGTACTTTTTCATTTGTGAACATCTGATCAAAATATGTCGCTTCTTAGTAGTGATTTGAATGGGCAACTTCCTTTTTCATATAATGACAATAATAAAAATAATGTCCCTCACGCTTGATCTAGCCATATTTTAATCTCATTTCTTTATTATTTTCTTATTTTATGAATATTAAGTATGGATTTTGACACGCATGCATGCATACGTGAATTAGAATGCATAATATGTATTTGTATGAATAAATAGGTAATTTTTCATGGAAAAAGCGGTGCTTTTTTTCATCTCCTCTTCCCACAACATTCAAACATTGCGACAGTTGCAGCTTCACTAACAAAATAATGGCAATGTTTACCGTTATTGGAATTTAGTTACGAGGAAAATACCAATATATTTAATGTGAAATGTTATTTGTATAGTCGTATTTTATGCCTTTATTATTACATTTGTTTTATCTAATATAATGGAATTATGATAGCGAGTTTATTCTGCAAAATTGATTTTATTCATAAAATTTTAAAAATAGGTAAAAATACATATCGTGTAGAGAATAAAGATGAACTTAACTGTGCATAAATAATTTTACTATACAATAAAAGCATGTTATGTGTTCCAACCCATTGTCTGAAATGAAACCTATTTATTTCTCTCCTTTCTTTTATCTTAATAAACTTTAAAACCTTAGTTTTATATAATTGACATGTTAAACTGTGCCTTATTCACATGCATTTTAAATTTTCATGAAAATAAATACTGTTAGAGTTTATGATAAGAGACACGTTTGTTTGTTGCTCAACGGTCATTTTTTGCACACGAGGGCTAATTAGACCGGGACCTACGGTTTAAAGTGGATTACGAACCACTACAAACATCCATGCCCTGGGTGGGATTCGAACCCACGAACTGTTGAACCGAAGGCAAGAGCGCTAACCATTGATAAGAGACACAGATATTTCGTTAAGATCTCTTGTGCCAAAGTAAAGTACATTAGTTTAATTTCTTTAGTATTCTTACAGTTCTTTCAGCTCTAATTGAGTAAGTAACTATTGACACCGGATCTTGTGTTTATTTTATGCCATTATTTAAGATACTGAATGCACATTTTGCATGAAATTTCGTTTGAATCTTACATATGCTTTTGGGAAACATATTTTTAAAAAAAATGATACTTTTCGATTAAAAAAAAAATTATAAATTAAGCTAATTTTTTACTTTACATGTTACCATTATTTTATGTAAACAAATTATTCACACAAATCGCATTGTTTTTATATCGTTAATTGGAATAATAAATAATTTATCATTTAAATTATTGAACCCCAATGATATAATTTGTTCCTGGCTATTTTTTGTCTACCGTTATGAACTAAAACCGCTGTTAGTTAAATTATGTCAAGTACAATTTTTATCCACCTGCTTTTCTCAAAACATATTCGGCTATTGATCAAGTAAATGAATCAGCTCTTTCTCAGCATCAAGATAAAAATTGTTTTGATCCATCATAATGTAATATTTGATAAATTACTCAGCATTTTCAATTTTTGTGTTCATTTATTTACTCTTTATTATTAAATACAGTAAAGAAACTCTCGAAATACAATGTAATGATTACATTTCCATTTACAGTTTGAAGAGATCTGTTATAATTTGAGATTTAAACTTTTCTTGTAAACTACCTTATTCATTAACATTGCACACGTGACTTTCAATTCGGTTTATTCGTCTCCTCAACGGTTTATTTTACATTTGAAGTTGCAAAAAAGCAGCTCTTTTAACATAATTGCGATCAATTCTCTTATAGAAGCTAAGCATCTTATGCGCAGCAATGTAATATTTCCTATTAGGCTATTTGATATGGAATAATGTTTATTTTACACATTTCGATATCGGTAAAACTGGGATATTCATTTAAAACACATGAAAAGATTATTTTGCCTGTACCGTACATCATATTGCAAATAAATTAATCAAAAATCACCATGCCTCTTTTACATATTTGTTATCATAAATAAAAAAATCTATCTTCCTTTAATTAATATATCGTGATGAGAGCTACTGAATTTTTATTCTAGAAGAGGTTTGTTTAAATCATTTAATTATTGTTAACAACATCATGATTCTTTTATAATATCCACATTCAAACATTTAATATCCATTATTGAATAAATACAGAAAATTTCCACGTATGAAAATAAACATTTTTTAAAAGAATTCTTCTAAGTATATTATTAATTCAAATAAAAAATTTTAGAGGGAATATTAGACGAATCTATATATAAAAATAGTCTACAACATCAAAGATTATGAAGTGTTGTGATTGCTTAATATGGCTCATAAAACTCTCTGAAAATATAAATCTCTCAAACACCAAATTTTAAAAATTAGCGAAAAGAGCCATGTAAAAGCAATATATTTTAAACATATATCAGACACATTGATCTTTACATTTAGGAAACTCAGAATTTTTTCCAGGAGTTTTGTCTTTCCGGTGTGAGTTTACTTTAGGTCATCATGAAGTACTATAAACTAGTAAATCTATCTGTAACTAGCTCATTTATAAAGAAATATATTTACACACACAAGCACAACGATCATGCGCGTTTATGTGTTATTAATGTAAAAGCACATAATCTGGTAAATCCAAGCTATTGCCAAAGCATCTTTGCTAAATTCCAAAGTATGCATTAACAAGTGTCCATTCTAGCCTTCTATTAAGTCTGTGTTAAAAAAGCTAGGAGTTATTTCTACCTTCTGAAAAATGCCCGAAAAACGAGATTTCTTATTTAAAAAAATTTCCATTGTTAGATATATTGTATACAAGGAGCCCCAAAAAGTTAAAATATAGTCATATTTTAGTAGATGTTGTAAATTATGAAAGTGATCAAAATAAAATATGTTTAAAATTATGTTGATGGAGCTATCTTACAATTATTTTTCAAAGTTATAAGAAATAAAAGAAAAGGAAAAATGCAAAATTTATGCCATTCCGCGAATAAGATTCTATGCGAAGAAGCTGAACTAATGCATAATTCCCTCGAAACTGATTCCTTAGAAAAAATGATAATAAAACTTATGAGCTTTAAAAAATATCAGAAAAATGCAGCACGTGTTTCTCCAATACTTTTTATGACTTGCTACCATAAAGTTGACTTATATAGCACTTCGGATTTTAAAATAAATCAAATTTTCAGAAATACATTTTTGTATATACTTTTTTGAATAGTTGCATTCACTAAGCCATTGTCTCCCAAATGAAGAATATTCTTTGGAAAAGAAAAACTGGTTTCTTGTATATAGTAATTCTAATTTATTACAATTAGAAGATAAAACTCGTCACCTTTAATATCAGTAAAAAAGGCTATTATTGATTTTGGATCTATTTTCAGCACTTCTACACAGAAAGTTATTTGAAGTCTCAATCTTCATCTTTTTTTATTGCTTTTAAAGTTCTTCCTGAGCTAAAAAGAACCAGACGCAACAGATCCCACAACAGAAGCAATTATCAACAAAGTTAAAAATGTGAAAGTGTTTCGAGATATAATAAAGGAAGGCCTTCAGAAGGAGTTAAAGAAGATAACTTCTACTAAAAAACTATCCAGAATCAATTTGCAGAAAAGGTTTGAAATTAAAATATTTCTAGATCAAAAATAGATCCGAAATTGATAACAGTAGCAATTACAGATATTAAAATTGATGAGTTTTATGATATTGGTACTAAGTTTGGTAACTCAAAATGATTATATATTAGAAATCAATTTACCTTATAAAAATATTAGGACAGAAGAAATAAATATACGTGACACAGTAAAAGAAATTTTCTTTAGTTGGAGAACAATGACTCAGAAAATACAACTGTTCAAATAAGTCTACTATGAAGATGTTTAAGCAAATCAGCTTATCTATTTTGTAATTCAAAATGCTAAGATAGTAATCTTTGTGTAACAAAAGTAATGTAAAAGTATTAAAGTAGCAGTATATATTAAGGAAAAACAATAATAAATTATATTAAAGAGAAAACGTATAAATTTTTCTTATTTTTTAAATTTCGTATTTTTTATTTTTATTTCTTGTAACTCTTTGAAAAATGTATATAGGAGAAATAAACTACAGACATATTTTATTTTGATAACTTTAACAATATATATTATTAATTGAAAAATTTAACAGTGTTTTATACTTTTTGAGGCATCCTGCTTATAATATATGTAAGCACAAATAAAAATTTTTATCATGAGCAATCAATTGATTTGTGTTCATTGATTCGGAGACATTGGTGGTTCCTAGGTTTTGCCTCAAAGGCTTGGTAAAAGCCGCAGATGGAATCACATAAAGAAATTATTTCTGGACTTTTACCAAGTCATCTTGGTCAAAATCAGATTTTATTGGTAAAAACTAGGATTTACCAGAGTACCAGATTTGGGGCTTACATATGTGTGTATATGTATAAAAATGATAATGTTATAGAAGCTTATTCTAGAGCCTTATCTATAAAAAATACGGTGAACTAATTTTTATCAAAATCTTCTTTCTTGGGCAAGATTGATAATGGCAATATTGGATAAAGAATTCTTGAAGCAATAAATCGATTACCGAGTTTAAAAGCATAGTCTGTATAACATTCTGAATCATCATCTCGCAACTGGATTAAAAATTGTCTATTGAAAATAAAATTTCACAAATAGCACGAATTAAACTGTATAAGACGACATTATTACCTAGACTCAAGAAACGAAAAAAAGTTTACCAATGCGAGTGTATGGTGAGATTCCAGTCGACTTATGCCGATAAAATTATGGCACAAATTTAATAAAGTTATTAATATTACTCAAAACAATATATCTTTTGAACCCTGTGCTGTGACATTCAGTCAAGGAATTACTGGCAAAAACTGATTTGGGATTCATTTCGCACTGAATTACCTTTCTCAAAAGAAAACATTCATGGAACAACGAATCGATTAACAAGTTTAAAAGCATATAGTCTGTATAACATTCTGAATCATCATCTCACAACTGAATTTTTAAAAAAAATGCCTTATAAAAAAAAGGCACTTGATTGCATAGAAACATGAAAAATTGTTTTCATAAACGTGCTTATTACGATAACTGAAACTGCGAACAGAATCTCATTTATCTCATGCAATCATGCTTTATTCCGTTTAAAATGAAACAATGCTTGAATAATAAGAAAAAATAAAATTCTGAAATATATATTTGTAGTATTGAACATATACCATTAGTTAGTAGTAAGTAATTATAAAATTATATTCAATAGCCTTTTAAATCCTAATGACAGATACAGTTTGATTAATAACGATTTCATATTATGATACAAAATTCGTACTTTTAAGAGGTGCCTCCAAATTTACATTATAAATCCACATGTGTTCCATCACCTTGTAAGTATAACAGAAACTCGAATGTAAATACAGCTGTTGTGCTATCCGTTTATTAGTGTTAAATATACACCAGGAAAACCAAATCACGCAGAAATTTGCTGCACATTTTATGGTAATCATAATTATAGAAGCTAGGCAAAACTTCCCTTTAATATAGATGACGACATTCCATGGCTTGTGGTTATAAAGATTCCTCTTGAATTGACATTAATGGTCATTGATCTTCTTTCTCAACAATCGATTCATAATATATTTTAGATAATCTTTAATATGGATGACAAATCATTATTAGAGTCCGTTATCTTTTACAACGAGCGTCATATTTAAAGTGTGAACCCCTCTCAATCGAATTTTACCACATTAGAAGACTTCTTATAAAGCCTTAAATATTAAATTTGAGTTCAAAAATTAATATGATAATTTTTTAGTAAATAAATCTTAATTAACTTTATTATTCAGAACTATAAGTATGATCTCTTTCTATATTATTCACGAAAAAAATTATACTTTTCCATTATTCTCTCTTATTTTCATTATATAAAATTATCATTATTATTATAGTGCACCAACGAGTATTACAAATTAATTTTTTATTTCTAACTCATTTCGTAGCTCTGATTCTTAGATTGGTGTACCTTTAAAAATATATAAATTTATGGCATTGCATTAAGTATGATATTTTAACAAAGTACATCGTTTTTTTTTTTTTTTTCTTTTTCTAATTCAGAGAGAATTAATTTAAAACTGGAGAACATAACAAATAACTGCAAACCATAAGGCTTTAATCACTATTATTTTTTGCATCAATTCATAATTTTTAAAATGATGTATGGTGCACTTCTGAATTTGCAAAATTAAAAATAAAAATATTTGAAAATTTTGGAGCTAAGTCATTTATTTTGATTTAATCAATTAATATAAATCGAGAATTATTTATTAAAATTTTAAAAAATGCAAATGTTTTTTAAATTTTACACTATCAGTTAACACTAAAAGTTAAAATATCTTCTTTGCTACTTTTAAAATTTTTTTTCAAAAGAAAATACCAGTTTTTGTAAAAGCATTTTCTAAATTCCTTATCCAAATAGTTTTTTAAATTTATTTCTTGAAACTATTATTTTGCATTTGTAGATCAAGGAAATAGTATTTATCGAAAAAATTAAATTATATATATATATATATATATATATATATATATATATATATATATATATATATATATATATCTATATATATATATATATATATATATATATATATATATATATATATATATATATATATATATTTATCGTGTTAAAAATATTAATTGTAAAAAGTCCGAAAATATTTATGAACAATTGTACCCGTTTGTTTTTCATACCTTAACTATAAATTTATTAGACATATACTGTCACTTAAATATTCTTTAAGCGATTAAATTTTTTTGTCAAAATACATAATAGTACAATAATTACAAATATTACAAAGATAATTATATTTATATATAAATATATATATATATATTAATAGAAAAAATTTTGAACTCTGAGCAAAAATATTAACGATACATAAGAATTCAAATATATGAATAATTAAATATTAATTTTTGAGATAAGTTATATCTATAATTAATTCACGTACTGTTTTCGCTTAATGACTTAGACAATCAATTTTATTATACAGCTTTAAAACAGCATCACACAAATTTCAAATGCATAATTAAATCACATTGGTTGTCGCCTCATATACTATTTTTATATGCATTATCAACCCTCATTCCATTTCGAAAAAAATACTTGAATATTTCAGCTTCGTGGTGATAAAGGGTTGAAATCCGAAATAAACAAATGAATGAACTTTAAATACCTAGACGAAGGGATGTAAACTGCCAAGTGAATTTAAAATGCTACTCCGTTACATTAAACTTAAAAAGCATTTTGTCACCAAGCGCAGAATTGTTGCTGTTGAATCTATTTTTGAAGTCCATTGTTCTTGCTCCATGATGCAACATTTTACAAGTGCCTGATTCTGATTCTAGGATTCAGTTTTACACTCAGAGAGACAGGATTTTATTGACGTTTGATGTATAAAAAGTTTTGCCTCTATTTTCCACATGATAAATTTTATAACTTAATTCATCTTTCAACTGAGAACAAAAATCAGTAAATCTAACAAACAGATGACTTATAAAATTGCGGTATTAAAAAGTTCGTATTTATATAATATGTTTCTCTCTTCGGATTATGCACAATATAATTTGCTTCTCCATAAAAATATCATATTACTTTTTCTTTCTTTCTTTTTTTTTTCTTTTTCTTTCTTTCTTTTTTTTTTTTTTTTTTTGAATAAAAAGTCAAAGAGTAAAGGGAGAACTTAAGGTTTATGGTATAATTTATTCGTTGATTAATACTAAGGTTGAAAAAAAATATTAAATTTTTTCCGAATGCAGTTTCTGAAGTAAAACTTTAAAAAGTTTATGACACGTGAATCAAAATATAAATTTATTACAAACAAAAAAATAAATAAATGAAAAAGAACATTATTTTATATTAATCATGGATTAAACCGTATAATTAAGTGCATATATTTTCAAAATTTAAACAACATAATTTAATAAATAATGCATTCAATAGATTAAGCTTCATACATAACAAATAATTATGAAAATAAAATTTCCTTAAATATAATTGTTGAAAACATATGAAAAAATTAATTTCGGTTTCCATTGATATAAATTATACTTTTCTTTTTTTAATTTTTTTTAACTTTCGAAATTCTACTGAGCAATAATGAGTGAAAAATATGCAATGTATATTATTATAACAATGTAATATTATAAGATTATGAATTTAACTAGGTTATGACAGTAAATATTTTACTAATTTTTTACTACATTCATATATATATAAAAATTCTCATGATTTTTCTATTGCAAAGAAGCAACAGTCAATATTTAATAAAGATGACTAGAATGAAAGAAAAATAGAACAAATTAAACAGAACTTCTGAAATCAATGATGGGATATAAACACATCATTAGTAGTAGAACTGTATAAATTATTTCGATTGCATCAATAAGTTTTTATATAATTTTATTTACAGTATAAAATAGTATACAGTATAAAACAGTAAATAAATGATAATTTTAAAAACACATTACATGTGAAGTTTCCTATTATGCAGTATATTAAATTGAAATACTATTTTTATGCAAATTTATATTTTATTACTTTAAATAAGAATTAGAATAGACATTTTAAACTTAGTGTATATAAAAAAAATGGAAATAAAATGCAAAATTTTCTTAAGAAGTTTCTATCTAGCTACAGAACTGTTAGATATTAAAAATTGCGTCTTTTTAATGCTACGTTTTTTTTTTCTGTATTCTTAAGCAAATGCTTTTCATGAGATGAAACAATAATTATTTTAATCTGCGTAAAGAAAAAAAAAAAAAAAAAAAAAAAGGAGAAAGAACAAGAAAATGGCAATTTGGCGTGCAGTGAAGTATAATCGCGCTTGATCTCCAGTGTACTGAAATTGAATTGATTTTGTTTCTCCTTTTACTTTTTTCTTATTATTTATTTTTGCAGGTTGAATAATTATGAAAAGATCGTCAATTTCTGCTTAGTCGATTGTTTCCCAAGTCACCCTTTGAAAGCTAGAATACTTGGTACACTTTACACGAACTGATGTGCTAGTAGTTCCTATATTCCTGGCTTGTTATTCAGTCAAAGCCAGACGAACTTTGAACACCGATAAAATAAAAAAAAAATAAACTAAAGAAGGAATATCATTTGGTCACTGAAGAAGAAACATAGATCATTGCTGCAATAAATAACCGTATATTATTATATTGAAATGCGGTTGCATTATACACGACGGAATCGAATTCCAATTCACTATTTTCCGATAACGAGAATGAACTCCCTAACCAACTCGGTCACAGAGGCAATTTCTGCTATATTTAGGTAATAGCATTAAGCAAGAATTCCGGTACAAAATTCGAATGGATTCAATGAAAAAAATTATACCATAACTGATCCAATAGTAAAATAATGAGAAAATGTAAGAGTATAAAGATTATCCAATTTTTAATAAATAGATTAATTCAGTAGTTTTCATGACAAGTAAAAAAAAAATAAATTTTTTAAATACAAAATACAATTCTAACCCAGTGGATAAATACTTTGAATAAAATTCTTACCTTTATCCAAATTATTTGACCGCAGGGTTAAATAATTTGAGGTTAATAAATTAGGAGCTCATTCTTTTTTCTCGCTTACATCGTTGTTTGCTGGAAAAACTTCCATTCTGACAGAAATTTTTTGAAAAATATCTCAATGTAGAGGGCTTTTTGAATCTATATATATTCAGGGAGAAATAGTAATTCAGTAGATCATCTATCTGACTACTAACATTCAAGTTTCTTTTCACTGCATTCTCAGATCCTTTTAGTAGATTAGTATGAACTTCTAAATCAGGGTTCTTGAAATCTAAATTATTTGATTCTTAAGCATTCGTTTGTTAAGCAGTCGTATGCTTTCTAGCAGTTCAAAGTTCACTACATTACCAGGTTTGATATTTTCTCTTATACAATTTTTAATAAAATTTGTTTTGTTCTACTTTTAACCACCTTAGTGAAACATTCGTTAGATATTGTTTCTACATTTTGAAACGCTCACTTACTTCATGCTTTCCTTCTTCGATTGTACTTACATTTACCAAATTTATTTTCTTCTATTTCCACAATTACTTCAGGCTCTCCACAATCATTTCATTTGTTTTTAGACACATCTTACGACAAAACAAACCAAGCAGACAACCGAATGCACCCCGGCCTTCAACAATTCATTAGTTCGAATCTTACTTTGAATACAGATGTTCATAGAGTGATTTGAAATCTATTTTAAGCTCTGGATGCTAGTCTAATTTGAACTCGTTGTGCAAAAAGTAGCAGCTTAGCCACAAACAAATCAAACAACTACTCAAATATTTCAATCAGTCATTGCATGTTTCGAAACATTCAGCTTATCACATAAAACTTTAATAAAATAATCTTTCCCCCACATATATAATATTTGAAATATCCCATTCGCAGGTTATGGGAAAACCAGAATCCCTTTCCAACATTTCTTTTCACATCATGATTACAATTTACTTTATTCCCTTTGATCCTCCATTTACATTTGTTACTGAGTTCTATCTCCTTTCTTTCCACTAGTTTTATTTGCCCCCAACATTTACTACAAAATTATTTTTAATAATTAAGTCATTGTAATCATAGACCAATAATAATATCTTTAAACCCCTTATCTTGCCAGCGGAAAGACTCCATTTCAACGCACATTGTTTGAGCGGGCTAGCATTTCACAACATTAAGCGCAAAGTTAAGGATACAAATAGCATGGATTTGAATAATAAGTTTCGTTAATTAGAAAGTTCTCATGATCCATCATAATGTTTGGTAATTAATTGCTTTCAATGAATTTTTTAGGCCATAAAATCATCACCAAATTTCGCTGTATTTGGTTATTCTTTTGAATATGGTATAAATATAATACGTTTAAGAAGATTCATTTAAAATATGAAAATTGTGATTGTTTCCATGTTAATATAAACTTTATATTTTAGAATATTGTTCATTAAAAGCATTTTGTTTACAATACGTTTCCATCTGCATATTTCTGCCACCTGAAAAATTGCTAAACAATGCCAATTGCCTTGTAATTTTGAATCATTGTCAATGGATTTTTCCAAACAGTCTTTCTCTCCGCCTCATGTTATATGAATGGAGGGACATTGGATCCTACGAAATGTTTATAATGGATACGCTTTTCCAGTTCGATAATTCTTTAGCTAGATCAGATATAGAACCGATACCAAATTTTCTCTCTTGACCGCTACTGTCAAAAGAAAAACACTTTTCTCACTGAGTTATTAGGGCCTCACAAGCTAGTCTTTAACTGAGATTTCGGAAAAATTTGAATATCAAAAATTTTTTAGCTAAGACAATTTTAAAAGTAAGATGTTGATGTTATGACCTTGGAATTTTTTTTCAAAGCATATGTTAATTATTTTATCGATCGAAATGAAATAGCTATCTTCTTCTCATATTGTTACACCCATTTTAGTATATACTTACTTGTACTCACTATAAAAATACCCTTCTTTTTGATAAGTTCAAATTATCAATAAGTTCAATAAATAAAATCATCATTTATTATTTTATAGCTATCATACTACTCTCATTCAATTTTAGATACTCGCCCTAAATCAAATCAGTACACAACTAGAAAATGAAGAAATTATAGTTGAAATAAGTTATAAAACTTAATAATCATTTCTCATACTAAATTTGACTATTAAAACAAAATTAATAGTGGGTAATGTTTAAACATCATTATGATTAATTGTATCATAACTGTAATAGAAAAATGTCAGAGATTAGTGTGTATCCATGCAATTTAAGCCATTTATTAAATAAAGACCACTTGATTTATCGATAAATGAAGACAATTTCATAAGAAAACGTTTTTGAATTCAAAATAATTCCCTAATTTATCCTTCACTGTGGAAATAAACATTAATTTAAAGAAAATGTCAAATCATTGAGGCTAAACGAGCTATAAATTACTCAAAATGGTCATTAGGCATTTTGTAAAAGGAAAGTCTGCGTAGAAAATTCTAAAAAAATCCCTGCCAGACATTTTTCCTTTTGTAACTTTGTCAAACACATTCGAAATCAATTATCAGTGGGAAAAGAAGCCTAAAATAGAGCACAAAGAGAATTTTTACTGATCCAAATAAATAGTTTTAAGCAAAGGTAAGGATTTAAGAAAGCGTAAATCTTTACTTGTAATCCAAAGCCAAATGTAATGGCTAGAAAAGGAATTAGAGAAAAATAGCACTTCACACTTCAATAAAATAAAAGAAATTCTTCATAAAGTATTCTCAATTAGCAAAAAGCAAGAAAAAATAGTTTATAAATAAACGGAATCAAACAAAACCAGCTCTCATTTTTAAAGTAATATAAAAAGGTTTTATCGAAAAAAATGTATTATTAACCAAAGACAATAGATTCAATAGTATTTTTAGGTCAAATAAATAGAGCCTTGTATAAGGAATAGAGGCTTCTCTATCAGGTTGTGGAATATATGTATAATCTCCCATATTTCAATAAAATTACCCTCCATCCTAGAAAAAAAGATATTTTTTCAATTTTCTAAATTTAAAAAAAAATAACTTATTATTGAGTGACAATATTAATCCAATACATTTTAATTTTGGATAAGCAAACTGAATTAGCGTATTTTTGAGTATAGAATTTATTACTATGTATAAAATAATTAAAAGTTTTCACTATCCACAGATTGCATACTTAGGAAAAAGAGTTTTAGTTCAGGCAACAGCATCAGGAATATTATTTATACTTTTCTGTTTCAAGTCAGCTTAAATAAGTAGCAAAAGCGTAGGGAATAAAAAAACTAAATGTTATAAAAAAATTTAAAAAAAAACATCGCTGAATTTAAAATATTTTTTAAAAATTCAAAGTTACAATCAACATTTCTAACGCAATTTCTGAAATGACATTTTAATTTGCTAATTTAACTATATTTTAGAGAAATGTGTGACCGTTGTGTATTTACTTTTACTGTTCTCAAGATTATTTATTCAAATTTAAAAAAAAAAAAATGTGGCGTTATTTCGTAAAGTTGAGGTTTAAATATTTCACAAGCCATGGTTACTGAATAAGTTGCTTTTATTTTTTAGAGTAAATGAAAATATTTTCATTATACTTGGATATATATTATATTGGATTACTAGAGATTATTTAAAATACACACACACAGTGATACCATTTTCATTTTTCAACAGAATTTTATAAAGCAGTAATTTCAAAGCAATTATTTAAGAATATATAAAATTCAAATATGTTAATAAAAATGAAAAAGTTACATGTACTAAATACCAATTTAATCCACAAATATTCAAGTGTCTTGTTAATTAATCATTATTGTTTCTTTAACTAATATGTTTTACACTTCATACGTTTTATGATAAATTTCTTGTCGCATCTTTTATCTCAACTGTGATTTATCTTTTTATTTATTGAAGTTTTGATTCGTCAATTTACTGCCTGTTTTGCCATTAATTAGTGCTTTATAGAATCTGATTCAAATCAATTAATATATTCTATATTTATTAATTCGTTTATTTTGAAGAAGTTTCTGGCTACACTTGAAATGCATAAAATAATTAAAATTATTACAGAATTTGATTAAAATAAAAATTAAAACGCTTTGCAAAAGAAAATTTTCAAGCGTTGGACACTTCTTTAGATTTATGTTCAGCTAATCTGCACGTCAAGCCTAATTTAATGGTTCAAAATCACGTTTTGAACAGAAACCAAATATTTTTATTTATCAAAAATCACAATTTTCGCCGCATGGTGTGTGCTTGCATATGTAGTTTCACTTCTTACATTTTTCCTCAGCTTACACTTCTTACATTTTTCCTCAGCTTACACTTCTTACATTTTTCCTCAGCTTACACTTCTTACATTTTTCCTCAGCTTACACTTCTTACATTTTTCCTCAGCTTACACTTCTTACATTTTTCCTCAGCTTACACTTCTTACATTTTTCCTCAGCTTACACTTCTTACATTTTTCCTCAGCTCACACTTCTTACATTTTTCCTCAGCTTACACTTCTTACATTTTTCCTCAGCTGATACAAAATAATGCAAGTGGACCAATTTAAATACCTAGGTACAATTGTGAACACTAATAATGACATTAAAATCGAGATCGAAAACAGAATCCAGATGGCTAACAGATGCTATTTCGGATTACGAAATCAGTTTTAATCTAAATACATAAGTAACAAAACAAAAATACAGCTATATAAGTCCCTGATAAGACCAATCGTTGTATATGGCAGCGAATGCTGGACAATTAACAAAGACGACGAGATGAGACTTATGACTTTTGAGAGAAAAATCTTGAAAAAGATCTTTGGAGCAGTAAAAAAGAATGGTATATGGAGAATACGGTAGGACCATGAGCTCCAATTGAAATACAGAGAACCCAACATAGTTAAAATAATCAAGATTTCACAGATAAGGTGATTGGGACACGTATTCCGATATGACAAAGAAAACCCTGTCAGGCAAATAACTTTTAAAACTCCAGAGGGAAAGAGGAAGACCAAGAACTAGATGGATAGATAGAGTGGAAGAATGGCCAAGGGACGTAGGAGTCAATAATTGGAAAGTCATTGCCAGTGATAGATCAAGATGGCATAAGCTGACTGAGACAGTCTTGGCTGGCAATCGGCTGTAGCACTTGGGAAGAAGAAGAAAAAGATAGTCATGGAGAACTTTGTAAAGAAAATAATTTCTTTTTAAAGTTCTCCATGACTAAGCGGTAAGACAACGCTCTTCAAAGCGAAAAATCACGGATCTGATCCAAACATCTATTGTACAATGAAATTTGAATGCTGTGCGGGAACAGGTCCCTTATAATCTCTGATCCCAAGTTCTAAATTTTTTTGGCGATGAAGAAATGTCGCCAAGATGACGTTACGTGCGCGATGACGTAAATACTCTAGGCTTAACAAAATAGAATTTTCTGCATATTTCTTATAGATCTTCATATGTATGACGTAATAAAAACGAGGTTGCCAGATAGATAAGAAAATCCGCCAAAAATAGCTAATCTCAGAATTTGGCATCCTGGATTATACGGCACCTGTGCCGCAGTGCGTCTTCATGAATCTCTGTTGGGTAGGATCAGTGAGAGTTTTCCAAGTTTCATTTCTTGTGATACATGAATACAGTACACTATTTGTGAAGAATCTTTCCAGAAGGAAATTTACGACAAGAATATTAAAATGCTTAATATCAACTTTATGCCAGTAGGCTATCTACAATGCTGTGTCTAAGCCCTTGCACTTGAAGTCAAAAAACAAGGTCTGCAAAGAACGTACAGCCATCAAAGTTAATAAGATGTGTTTTCAAGATTATGGTCTTGATCAGTTGTAATTTAAAGTCCATTATTTTTTTGCAACAATTGATCATTGAGATACTAAAGAACGATAAGTTTTTTGCGACAAATTTGCAAATGAATGAATTTAGAAACCCCAAATTTGAATGATATGCATACAAAATACGTTTGTATTAACCATAGCTTAAAAGTTTACATAAGAAAACGCATAAATGATTTACAACAAAAAAGCAATTTCGCTGAGAAAATCCACTCTTGGGAAAAAGAATAATCACAGTTTTTGTGATAATGTCATAGAAACTTAATGAAAAGGAGTTTTAATAAGCAATATGACCCCTTCTACCTTGAATGAATTAGCGATATCGACTTTTCATATTGTCAGTTACCGAAATGGGAAACAAAGACTAGAAACAGAGTAAACTGTTTTCTAGATTTCCTAAAGACCTAGGAGGATGACTTAAAGTAGCAACCTGTCTGCCAAGTTAGTTCCACAATTGCGCTATAAGATTCAAGTTTGTAGATCAAGCTGGTCATTCTATTCGCTCAAAAATCTTGATTTACAAGATATTCCTCAACAACTTCAGCTCAATGAAGTCGTACGTTGTTATCTATTAAAAATGAAATCATTGCCAATTGCACTGACATATAGGCGGACATATGGGTCAAGGATATCATCCAGGTATTCCAGACCAGTCCAAGTTACTCCCTGGAATGCATTTAGGTCAGTATTTCCACTGAGTGAGATTTCTGACCAAACCCTTATTCCACCACCATGGTAACTGTGTCTTTCCTCAGAATTGAATTGATATTATCTAGTGCTTTGCTCCCTCCAAATTAGCACACGTCCTGAATCTCTCCCATATAGATCTGGATTCGTGCGTAAAAAGTACAGAAATTCATCTTTGTCTGATACAGGAAACATGTTCTCTTGCCTAAAATAAATTGACTCTTCTCTGTCATCCGGTGAGGGGAACACAAACAATTGATTCCCTTCGTAGAGACCCTCATGGTGAAGAAGCCTTCGCATTGTACTAGCAGACATTCTTCTCATTAATTCGACAGATGATCTGCAACAAGTTGCGGACCAGAAAGACTTTTGCTCCTTCGGACCAAAAGAGCTAAAATCTATCTTCTGCACAGTAGCTCATGGTTGCCTTGGACATGTTTTCTGGGCACAGAAGCTTTGATTTGATATTGATATGTAGTGACGGTGGACCTCACTGTGAGACTCATTAAAGCGCCTAACAGCAGCAGTCTGTGAAACCTCCATTTCCATCTATCCGACTACCCACCACCTTAACGAATTAGGCAAACAGCTTTTCTCAGACACTGACATATCTCTGACTATTGTCAACGAATATGCTAACAAAAGTTGAAAATCAACAAAAGATACACGCTTAATTACAAATATCTGATGTTTGCACATTTCTCTCTCCTTCATATATACAATAGAACTCCAACTATCCGAAATGATTAGAACAGGACACTAATCAGATACTCAAAAATTCGGATAGTTGGATTTTTTTAATAAAAAGGTTAATTAATCATTCTACGTTGAATATGTGAGAAAAGACGGATGCTTATAAAGAAAAAGAACTTTTAATTAATTAAGTGAAAAGAAAACACTTTTATATATTAGGGTATGTATAAGTGCAGTATATTAATACTGTTTGTATGTACACAACGCTCTAAGAGAAAGCTGTTGCTTTCTTAATAATTCAGTCAGAGTAAGCTATTTCATCGTTTCCGGGCATTCAAGTCCGCGCTTCCGCTTGATAGTGAAAATTTGTTTGTGGTCACACTCAGGCTGATGCCTAGCCACTTCAAAGCATTAGCTAGTGATAAAAGCTTCACTAACTGATGGTTCGGAGTCTACTTCAACTAGGACATTAAGGTCACCTTCTTAATAATCAACACTTTAATTAAGTTTACCATCATTGGTGATTTGAAATCTAATGTCTCACTCATAACCCATTCTCCTTATATCTTCAATACTAACTTCTGAACACCAAAGAATTTTAAAACGAATTTTTTTGAATTCCTCAAATGACACGTCGTTTTTGTTTCATCCTTTCTTTTACCTTTTCTTTTCTTGAGTTTTCTTTCTCTTCTTCAGGCTAATTTATTTTTCGGAAATTTTGAAAGCAATTCGGAAAAACTGAGTTTGGATTATTGAAGTTCTACTGTACAAGTTGATTCCTATCAATAAAAAAATAGTATCTAGTGTTTTTGCCTAAATTTATATAAGTTCATTTATATAAATTATAAACTTTATTGTTAATGTCATTTTTTTCTGGTTAACTTCGAAAAACATGTTTTTTCTCCTTACTTTAGGAGTTATACTTAGTTTAACTTTTGGAGATCTGTGTATTTCAACTGCACCTCAGGAGTTCACGGATTTATAGAATTTTAAATCTAATCCAAAGTTCTAAATCCTAATCAGTGTTTGAATGTGTAAAGTTTTCAAATTTTGAGCTGCATTCGTTATCCAAATAGTACGAATCTGTTAATAATGCGATTCATATTAAGCAGAACTTTCTCTGAAACAATTTTTTCAATGAATGGAATTGAACAGATATATTTCTGCTCATTATTCAAAGCCGTATGATGCTTTAATTTTTCATAAATTGAATTGATATATAATCTTTTGAAATTTCAGAATTTTTTAACATTCAGCTCATTAGTAAATTAAAATTTATATTGTTCAGTTCAATAATTCTTGGTTTCTGTGATACACTTTCGATTTTTATAAAGAGTGTCGCTATAAAACAATCAACTTCGCCGTAATTTTGAACACTAAGTTTACGAAGTCCTCACTTGAGCTGGGCTGTAAACCAAGAGTTAGTAGGAAAGAAACTTTCCACTTAAAAGGATAGATATAATTTTTTTAGAAACGTGTATCATAAAAATACATGACAATATTTTTGATTTCCTATCTTAAAAATGTAAATTTGAAAACTCTATAAAAAAGAATAGCTACTATAGTTGAGAATAGTTATTATTATTAATAACTAAAGACGAAGCATTCATATTTGTGAAGTGCATGACTTGAATCTCCATTTCCTCTTTACAATCTAAGAATCTTCAATTGTTGTTTAGTAATTACGGCTATAACAAATTAAATATACATCCAAGTATACTCGAGTTAAAATATTTCTTCTTTTAACATGTCCAGTTTCAGAATGACATTCAACGATAGAATGAAATTAAATTTTATGGTCTTAACTAAAATATAAAATTTGCCAAATCCAAATTACGATTGGCATAAGTTTTGTTTTATAATTAAACGAGGTATAAGATGTATAACAAAATTTTCTTTAGATTGAAAAAAGCTTATAGTTAAAAATTTCTAAATTACAATTATAGTGAATTTTATTATAAATCACTGAATGTGAATAACATATGAAAAATTTCAATAAACTTCGACTAGTGCAGCCTGCTGTCGAGGTACCTAGGTCCGTAGAACCCTCAACCTTATCTGGAACTTTTGCAGGGAAGATAAGCTATAGTTGTTACTAACTGGCATATGATTGGTTATTACATTTAAGTAGGCCGAACTAGTTGAAATTATTTTTACTGGAGTTAAGACTATATTCTTAATTTAAGAAGTATAATACTAGTGAGGCGAGAAGAAGTTAATTTGAATAGCTTGTCCATAGAGGAATGAATATTTCTTAATTGATTTAATAATTCCTTGATTGGAATTCCTTTGAATGTTTTTGATTTCATTCATTAGCTGTATTAGTGCTGCAAAATCTCCTGAATTCCCTGAAGAAAAAACTGGAGGAGTTTGTTGTTCTGTAGCGGGGGAGGGGATGTAACTTTGCGTAAGAGACGCCTGGTCTCACATTGCTGGATTTTTGGTTATTTTGAAAATAATTATTCCTCTAGTAGCAATTGATGGTATTTTTGACTTGGACTTTAGAAGTAGAGGACAACCCTTATACCTTGCCAGGTGCTTCCCGTCTCAATTGCAACACTTCGGTTGTTCTACTTTGTTTTGTGGGCCCTCTCTTGTGAGTGTCTTCACACTTAACACACCTTGGTCCCATATGGCACATTTCGGCACTGTGATTGAATTTTTGACAGTTGCAGCACTGCATCGCAGATCCGGGTCTTCTGTAGTGCTCAACTGTCATTCCTGAGGAAAATTTTCAGTTGAATAAGAATAGTTGAATGCAATTATGCATTCGATTATAGAAATATTTTAATACAAAATGTTTTTAACCCACTTTATAAAATTTTCTGGATTAAAGTGTAAAAACTAGTAACGAGAAAAGTAGACATACTTTCAAACTACACTGCGTGCCTCCAAAATATAACACCCTAAAAAAAGTATACAAATCACGTGAAATTTACATCATACATTTGCGACGACAAGATACGCAAATCAGTAAAATTGTAGCACATATGCACATCACGGGCGATTGTAGTGCCGTCTGGAAACGCTATGTAAAACGTGAAAAGATTGTCGATTTGAAGTTCGGCAATAGTTTCATCCTTGCTTTTGCAATGATTTCATTCTCTATGAGCGTGTGCATGTGAGTAAGCTGTTTAACTATGGCTCTTAGAAGGCATCGAGCGACTTTCAAGCAAATTTCTGAGTTCGAATGAGAAATCTATAGGGGTTGCGAATTATCCTTCATAGAAATCAGTATTCGTGTTGAATGAAACCAAGCAGATGTGATGCGGGTTTGTAATCACAAGGGAACTGGAGAGCATTGAAAACAATCTCACCCGCCCGAACACAACAGATCCTGTCTGTTACATATCATTCTGAGTTCTTTCATACCATTCGGCGTCAACTTCAGGGGGAAGTAGCTCAGGGGGAAGTAATGGGGTTCTTTTTTTTTTTCCATTGTCCATGCTTCTAAACTGCAAAGAATCCCAAGCTGGTAGAACAAAACTCTATGGTATGTACTGGAAAGTATGGCAGTACAAATCGTTCAACGTCATTTATAACCGAATTGAATGTCATCAAAGTGTCTATTGCTCCGCTTATCTTTGACTTAAAACTACAAGCATTTGAGCAACTAATGGTGTCATGAACGACGGACATGGACAACGAAATGGGGAAAAAAAAAAAGTAGTCTTTACTGACGAATCCCGCTTTTATTAGCGACATTACTTGTTCTAGAGTATCAGTCGGATTCGAGTATGGTGTTACCGTGATAAGAGACTGGAGAACTTTTGCGTTGTGCATCGTCACATTAGAGCTGTACACGATATCAAGGTTTGGGAGTGGTATTAGATTCAATTCCCGTATTTCCCTTGGCAAGCAGTGGCCAGCATACTGAACAGCGAGCTCTGCATCTTTTACATGTTGGAGCTTTTGGTCCATTTATGCTCAGCGTTTGTCGCCAACCATATTCCAACAGAACAATGAACAACCTTCTATGACACACAATGTTCAAGAGCTCTTCCTCCCCCATTAGATTGAATTGGTTCTTTGGCTTGCTTGTTTTTTTTATGTATCGCCAATTGAAAATGTATGATCCATGCTTCCACAACAAAAGGCCCCGGATATACCACCTGATGCTTGACCAGACAACTTTGGTAATATGTGGTAGCCTTTTGGACGGCTATCACCTAAGAATAGATTCAGTCTTTGATTTTATGCCAAAGTGTTTAGCAACAGTTTTAGCCAACAATAGCTACTGCACTGACTTTTGATTTTGTGAGACCTCAGTGGTTTGATTAGTTAGGAAGCCATTCTTATTATGTAGTGAGTTCGAATCTTTTTTAATCTAACAGAAGTCCCATTGTATTCACTAAAGGCGGCTGGGGCACGTTAAATATGTAGTGATCGCATTGCCTTTCCAGTGAAATGATACCTCTGGTATGGTAGGTTAAGTATTGTGAGATCTTCTGCGAGGTCCATGCTTTTAAATTACAAATACTCGCCTTCTTCCTCAAACTAGCAGAATCCAACTCAGGACTATGCACAGAGTGCAATAATTACTACTAACAGTGAAGTAAAATAAATACTAATTTGGTCATCATCTACACTTTACAAGAGGTTTTCATTTCTATTATCTGATCTTTGCATAACGTGTTATCCGCCAAATAAATTTTGCTATATCTCCGGTATATATTGATTTTGGAGTTTGGTTAGTCCGCAGTGTAGTAGGAAATAATGTTGATTTTCAGCATCACACATTAAATATGCAAATGCTCTTTGCCTATTTTAAATTTAATTGATTATTAATAATTTCGAAATGTAAATGTGTCTCGCTCTAGTGACTAATTTTCAGGGGGGGGGGAGAACTTAAAAATTGTAAAGAGAAACACAAAAGCTAACAATATCTAAAATTGTATGTGTTGCGTTTTATACGTAAAATAAGTTAATTATTTTAAACTGTTAATAAATTTTTAATAAAAATATAAATTACATTCTTTAACTTTTTCTCACAAGTTATCTTAAATTATATGAGATTTTTCACATGTGTGTTTCAGTGAAATTATATAATATATGTGTTTCTCTCTCTCTTTTCCTCTTCTCTTTAAATACTATTTTTTAAAATTTTCTTTCTATTTACGATGAACGTTTGTTTAGAGATTTCATATTTTACAATAAATTCATCCATATGTATGAATTGCAAAGAGATTTTTCGTATGAAGAAGAAAAGAAGCTGCAAAGAAATTTTTCTAAATCGATTTCTAAATTTTTCTAAACCGATTTCACGAATGGAAAATTAAAAAATTCTATATGAAAAAAAAAATTATTAAATTAAAAATAAAACCATTAAAAATAAAAATATGACGGACGAGTATTTTTAAAGATGGTTATTCAAGTTCGTAATCAAATTTTATCCTGAAATATATCATATTTATGAAATCATCATTCATCAATTAGCTTTCCACACGGGGAAAAAAAAAAAAAAAAAAAGAAAAGAAACGTTTTTCAAAATAATCAGTAATTTTGCAATCTATTTTTAGACTACATAAAAGGTGAAATAGTCTACTTTAAGGGCAGGGTAAAGGGGTGGTTGTCGTAAATTAATTCCTTTAATTTACGACAAATTCTTGGAAGAAAACCTCAGTGAATTTAAAATTAAAATTCACCATCTTTTCATGTATTCTAGAGTATGAGCTACAGTTCTTGTGGTAAAACCAGAGGGATGTGTAAGTAAGTTGAGAGAACTAGCGACTGTCTTTATAAATTAGAATCTTCTTACTTTTATTTGTTCATAAAAATTATATTTAATTTGGTTTCTTTTAAAAATTTCGTTCGTTTAAGCATTTACGAAACTTCTCTATGTTTCTTAAAATATTTGTCTGTCTGTCCAAGAACATGACATGCACAAACTGATCAGAGAATTAGAGGAGAATACCTTATGAAATATAGTTTACAAAAATAAAATATAAGAATCGCAATGTTATATTTTAAGCGATATGAATGTCAGTCATTCTTGAGAATTTCTCTTAAGTTATTTTCTTTTCCTGTTAATAGTATTTTATTATAATTTATTTACAGGATTATGTGATTTAAATTACAAATTTCCTAACATCAAAAATTAACCAAACAGATGTATGATCAACACACAACCTTAATATCCTTAAATTGTTTTGAGCAGTGTAATATACCTACATCTAAGTCACTGAGACAACTAATGTAGGTCTCAGAATGATAATTAATATAATAAGCTATAATTTTTAATTCAAATTAACATTTTGCTTTTTTGCATACAGTACTTACAAATAATTCATTGCAATTTAATGATGCCTAAATGAGAGATATTGTGTTATAAATACAGCATTTGCATGCTTTATTAAATCAAATAAATAATGGAAAATCAAGCATATTTCAGATGTTTTTATGCAGTATCTTTAATAGTCAATAGAGAAGTTTTTAATCTTTTAGGAAAAATTTACTTTTAAATACTATCAGTTTTTTAAAGTCACAAGAAAATAAATGTTTCTGATTTTCAGTTACTTTATCCCCTAGACAACCCTGTGTGCCTAACAATGTTTTCTATATAACAGAAGAATAGCTTTGTAGTAAATTAAATTTTTGACCAACAAGAATTTTATAAGTCAATAATTTTTATTCAATGATAAAGTCTCTCATAGAAATATTTCATTGATAGTATCACAAACTATAATGTAGGATGATAAAGGAAAATACAAGACAAAAATAAATTTTTTTTCAAATATAAATACTGATTCATAAAATTTGAAAATAAAAATTCAACAAACAATTTTATTAAATATTTTTCTCCTGAACAAACAATATTATGCAGTAAAACAGCATAAGGACTTTAAAAATTATAAAGTTCACAGTTTGGCACACATTAATCCAGAAAACAAAAAGTTAAAAATTTACAAACATAACTTTTTAGATTTAATAAATACAAAAATCACTCACATACATCTGATTTAAAGAAAGTTTTGGGCAGAAGCAACAAGAATTTGATTTACCAAAATATATATTTATAATCTTTACATTAAATATTTTGTTAGTAATATAATGTAGACTTGATGTGTAAAGATAATCAATTTAAATAAAATAATACATTTCCATGTTATTTTTTATAACATACATAAAAATAATTTATTAACCTTCTTCATGCATATAGAAAATTCAATGCATGAACAAGATGTGGAAAAGATTTTGTAGGGTAGGTGTAATTTAAAAAAATCTAAACATCATGTAAAGTTTAATGTTCTAGTTTTCCTAAAATAAAAGTATTTTTTTTTAATTAAACATGCACATGAATATATATCATGAGAATAAAGAAAAATAATATAAATTACCATTTCCAAATTAAATCACAGTTTGAAATTTAAGTAAATGAGTAAACATGATTAATTATTTGAAAATAAAAAAAGAGAGGCATTGATATATTTTTTTTACATCAATATGTAATGCAGTCAATTATTTTTCACAAAAAAAGAATGAATGAAGATGTATGATAAAAAGTATAAATGAAAAAATAACATTTTGAATGATACAGTATGTACATAATACACACAATTAGAATGCATTATACTTCAATCAGTAAAATACTAATGAATAGTAATTAAATATGATAGCAACACACTGCAAACATTTTTCTAAGCTTTTTGATCTCTCTAGTTAACTCACAATCACAAAATACTTATTTGAATTAACAATAATGTTGTAAATCAGTACAAATAAACTTAAGTTTACAATATTAGAAATTAAAAACAAAGATTTTATTCTTAAAAATTAATTTTACATATTTTATTTATGCAGTCAAGAAAAAATATGCCCCATATTGTTAAAGAAATTAAAATTGCATATTATGCATGGTATTTAAATACATAAAAAATTATACTTACAGATTATGATGGAAAATCCTTTATTTAGGTATTATATAATAGATCAATTCTAGTAGAAATATTTTCTTGTCATTAGAAAGGGAGTAGATGTGAATAGTAACCAATTTAATTAATAATTTATAAATATTTAAAAGGAGATATGTTATTATGGATATTTTAACCTAATATAGCAAATATCTTTGTTCTATTTTATTTTGGTTTAAGATTTTATTAAGATATAACTTTTTAATAAACTTAATTTTTTTTTAAACATAGAACAAATAGGGCTTAACCAGATTTATAGTTAAGGAAGTTAAACAATATTAAAATACAAAAAATATAGCAAATATTTCATATTAAATTATAAAACATCTTATGAAAAGCATCTTATAAATTTAACTTGTGATAAAATATTGAAATAATTTATTTTATAGATTAGAAAACTTTTCTAATTTAGGAATAATTAATTTTTGATTGAAACACAAAAAATTATAAAACAATTCTATGCAGACACAATGTAAATAAAAATTTTATAAAAACATTTTAAATTTAATAAGCATATTTTTTAATTAAAATTTTGAATATTTATGAAATACATGTACTCCACAAATTTGAAATTTCTTTCTTATATGTAATTTACTTTATTATTATTTAAGGAGTCCATTCAATAATTAGAGCTCAAAATGAGAAAATCAAATTGTGAATGTATTTTATTCTATTACTCTTCATTGCATATCAAAAAAGGAATAATAAAACTTAAAAAAGCATAAAATGTACATTGAAAAATATAGATCTATAAATATGAGAAATTGCATATTAATAAAAGCTTTACTCTTTTTTGTGAGATAAAAGAAGTTTTAGAATAGGATTTTATGCCAAATGCTCCAAGCCTAATATTTAATGGTTTAATTTGTATGGCTCTTGCCCATTCTGTTAATAAAGTTGGACAACTTCTTAATGGGACTGAAATGCAACCCTAATATTGAGGGCAATAGAGAGATTGGGCAAGAGCATCACTCGAAAAATCATGTGCCATGCTTTCTAATTATTATACTTCCTGCATATAAGGTCTTGTTATTAATGCTCCATTGTCTGAAGACATTTTGTGAAATGGTAGTGCCTTGTGAAGTGATCACAATATATTCATTCAATTTATTTTTAGAAACACTTTTTTCCAAATAAAATTTTATCTGGATATTTAACAATCCAAGAAATATTTTCAATTCTTCAGTAAGACATTGAGAGAGAGAGAGAAATTAATATAAATTGCAGTTTTAATAAAACAGAATATAAACATTACTTGTTTGTTTGCACCAATCTTACTTGTTTGTACCAATAACTGATATCATGTATTAAATTATATAAAATAATCAAATCGAAGTAGATAAAAAGTAACAAAGCAAGTAAAATGTAAAGGCACTTGATATTAAATGTGTTAATTTAAAAATCTCAGGGGAAATACTAAAAGTATATTTTACTTTGATAAATTTATTCTGTGATGTTTTCAAGATTTATGGTTATGTATTAAGAAAATTAGAAAGTGAAATGGCTTAATTAACTTTATTAAAATTTCACAAAAATGTTTTAACAGCCACTAAGAAAATTTACTCTAAAGGCATTTTATAATTTCACATTTTATTTACACATTTATAACAAAAATAGAAGATCAGTAGTCCTCACAGCTGAGCAAGAGACTTGCATGTCCTTTCTTAAAATTATACCAATTTATAAGCTCCTAATTATTTTGGTTTCACAGTTTTATTTATTAAAACATTACTTTTATAAACAAGGAAGCCTTAACTTATCTGTTTTGATTTTATCAAATTAAAATATTTAAACAAAACATAATAATATTACGAAGCATGAAAATGTGCAGTAGGCATCCTGAAATCAAAATATGTGCAACTGGTTGTAAGTTATATATAATTAGCAGTGCTTCTTTTTTTTAAAAAAAAAAAAATTATTAATACAAAAAATATATTTAAATTTTCTTTTACATACTGTTATAAAGAAACATCACAATTATAAATTGCTGTTTTTACTTCTTAGGAACAAAATATAAAATGAAAATCAACTTTATAAGACTACTTTTATAAAAAACTTCAACTTAAAAAAAAAAAAAAAAAAAATTAAAATCACATAAATAAATCAAATTTACCTTTGTCATAACAAAAGTTTGAGTAAAAAAAATGCAAGATATTGAAAGGTATCAAATTTATTTATTTATTACAAGTATCTAGAAATTTGGCTATAACACCATTATTTCTCTAGACTTCCAATAATATTTCTGAATTCTACAGTTAAAAAACACAAATGCAGAGCATGAGTCGAGATGAGTAGCATCAAAAATTTGATGATGTTTGCATAGAGAAGATATTAACAGTAACACTAACATAATTACTAAGATAGGAAAGGTTTTAACACCTCAATAAAAAAATATTAACGGTGATTATTAACGAAAGCATGGAGTATTCTATAATAAAAATTAAGACTTCACAAAAATGAAATTGAGCAAATATAAATACAAATTTCAAACAAATAATTGAAAAGAAAAAACTATAAGCTATTTATAAAGCTGAAATATAAGTTATTATAGTAGATATTTGTTTTTATGAATTTCTAATGTATGAATACTCAAGATTTTTATGAACTATTAGCTGGTCCCTAACAGGATCCTACATAGGCACAATGATAATTTTAAATACCATTTAGAAACTAAACATTTCAAAAATCCTTTTTCAATCAAAAACACTTTCAAGTACTTTTATAATTTGACATTTAATTCATTTCTTTTATTTTAAAAAACTTGAAGATATTATTGCAGAGAATCTTTGAATTTTGGATAACTGCACAACACTAAGCATTAATTAATCAATGTAATGAATAAAAAGCGGTTTTTTTAATTCTAAAATTGGAATTGTTTAAAACAGAAATTAAAGGAAAATATTTTTTATTAATCCTAGTGATTTATGTCAGTAGACTTTGAATTATTAATAGGTACGAAACTTTAAGTATCATTTCAGCCTGGATTTTTCGAAGCAATCTGTGAGGAATTCCCCCCGCATCTGATGGATTTTGCATGCTTTGAGCATAATTCATGGATTCAAGTGAAAACAATGTAGGATACTTTTAGGAACTGTGATCATGCCTTGGAATCTTTCTTACACCTTATGAAATTAACATTTTAGGTATAATCCTTTTGTAAATTTATGATTAAAATAATCTTGTAAAAAAAATAAAAAAAAATATCTAAATCATTTTGAACCTGCATGTGTTATTAAATAATGTAACAGAAGTAAAACAAAAAATTAAAACATTAAAACTTTATGACTTAAGAGAAGAGGAAAGAAACTTACTGCTGCTTGAAATCTCACTTTATTACTTTTTAAATGTTAACTCAGATGAAATTTGTTTGTAAGAGTTACTGGATGATTAAATGATTAATAAACTTTCAGATATCAAGCAAAAAAATAATTGAGTTGTGACTATCTGCAAAACAAGTAGATGAATGGCTAATAGAATTAAGGTGCTTTTTGAGAAAAATAGTCAAATGCTTTTCCATAAAAATAATGCATTTTTAAAAATGTAGTTTTGAAGTAGAAAAAAGTAACTGATTATTTTAATCGATTTTTCCTCAATAAAATGAAAATAAGAATTGTTTTTAGTAAGGAATTTTACTTTGCATGTTTTTTTTATATAATGCACACTAACTGATTCATCTAAAAGTACTTTATTTATAATGAGATAAATGTGGTTAAAAGAAATTTTAATATCCAAGAGTTATTCTTCTATTTCATGAGCTTTTAGTTTTAAGAGCTGTTTTTTAAGCCTCTATTTGCTTTAAAAAATGAATGTCTACTGTATAAACATATGAAACCAGAATAAAAGCATTAAAATCTAATTATCAAAAAATAAAAATATGCAGAAATATGATACACATGAATAAAATCAAGGAACAGAACAACTTAACCCAAGTGAATTTTCATGTAGACGTGATAAAAACAAGCTTATTATTATTAGATTATTTGTAAAATAACTTGGCAAAAATCAGAAATGTCTAAAAAAATAATGTTTGAAAGTAATCTGCAAAAATGCAGATACTTTAGTTTTGTAAAGCATAGCAAAAAATGCATTTTTCAAAATTCCTGATAATTAAAAAATGAATAATAATAATAATAATAATAAAAAACCCTCATAGAAACAGAATTAAAAAAAAAAAAAGAAAAAAAGAAAATCTGAAATTGGATTAAAGGGATTATAAAAGATCTGAGCCAGTGATGAAATAATTTAATTATAATATGAAAGACCAAATGTTTGGTTTTAGAAACAATACACATCATTGTTAGTATGAAGTTCTGGTAATATTCATGATTCAGAAGATAAAATTTTAGTATTTACCCAAATAAAACAGCCAAAGCATTCTAAATTTAATTATATTTTGTTAACATGTTAAAACTTTCTGCTTATAAAATATATGTATATTGTATTTTTATCAATTAAAGTGTAATCAATTACAGTATTAAAACCTATAGTCAGTTAATAAAAGTTTAATAGTAATTTAATTTTAATAATTGCATAGTTGAGAAAAAAACAAACAAACTGATTTCATAACTTTAAACACAGAAAAAACGAATTCAGATGAATTTTATGAAAATATGTAACACTATGAAAATCTGTATTTGAATAAATGAAATACTATGAATGAAAATTTTACAATAAACCATAGTAATTTACTAATTCAGTGATGGTTTATTTCACTTGTTACTCAACATTATTTTTTACACATTTGGGTTAGTGAGACAGGAATCCAGTTTAAAGTGGATTTTGAACCATTACAAGCATTCAAGCCCAAGGAGGGATTTAAACTTATGAATGAAAATCAAAAGCGACTGCCAGCTTACCATACAAATCCAGTAAATATAACCATATTTTATAAATACTATTAATTATAAGCTTATTTACAAAGCAATTCAGGCATATACTGTTGATATTAGAGAATACAAATATTTCTAACAAAACTTATAGACCATATAAAGCTTTTTCCATATAACTAAAAAATAGGAATAAATTGATATCAGCCTCCTTTATATCAAGAGATATTTTATAATTTTAACATTCAAATCACTTTTTTACAAATAACAATTCTCAATAGTCTTGAAAGATTGTAATATCTGTACAATATAATTAAATGGTAATATTTGTTATTTTCAGTGTACTTACTATACTTATTTTTAATTTAATAAGCTTGTTATTGTAATGTCAAAAAAATTTATATTTTAATTTAGTCTTGGTTAGTGGTACAGAATAAACATAATAAAAATTTTGATTCTATATAACTACATAAAGTTTAAATACATGCACAAACACAAATTACTGATTAAAAAAAAAAAAAAAAAAAAAAAAAAAAAAAAAAAAAAAAAAACAAATATAGTTTAAACATCAAAGCAAAAATAAGTTATAAGAATAAAAGTTAAGCCTTGTTATATATTTAAATTTTAAAATATTACAATATCCAATCAGTATTATTTCATTTTAAATATTAGTTTATTTTTTACTTTTTTAGGATGTATAAATACAGATAATGACTATTCTTAACTGAAAAAAGAGCTGGGCACATTTATCTAATAATGTTTTAACTGTACAAATGTTAATTAACACATAAATATTTGAAATTAAATAGATATGGAATAACAATGTTCAGTAAGCATTTTTTATTAGAACAAAAACAATGAACTAAATAAATATAGAATAGTTTATCACTTAAGAATTTGGTTTTGTGGCTCAGTGGTCATTACTGTACATGAGGGATAATTAGACTCTGGAATTTATCATTTAAAGAATAAGTATGATTAATTTGTTCAACAAATATCCTCACATAAGATATATATATATATATATATATATATATAATATACTAATAAACATTTAAATTATAATTTCCTCTGAACATTAATATTTCCAAAAATTTATAAAACTATACAAAATTTGATGACAATGCTCTTTTAATTGTTGAATAATTATGGAATTGACCAAAAAAAAAAAAAAAAAAAAAAAAAAAAAAACAAAACAAGATGAATCTACAGTTTTATAAATTTTAGGCATTTGGGTAACTTTTTCACAAGCCAATGTTAAACTATCAAGCATTAAAAATAAACAAAATAATTGTTATCAAAAATCATTTTTACGAAAAAACTATTAACAGACAGGAATTTCATTAAGGAATACTGAGAAATTTATCATTAACAATAACTGTAGGTAACCAAGAACATTTTTTAAGTATCCACAACTGTAAAATAAGAAATATTTTGATATTCAAACAAAATTATAACTTAACCTGATGACATACCCATAATTAGAGATAACACATATTTCATTTAATAAAACCTCAATCCTTTTTAAAGTAAATCTTGTTAATTTTCAAAATACGAAAAGTAAAGGGTAAAAATTTACCGTACGGTCACCCTTGGCGAAATTTTCGAAAAGTCAACAAGGGTGACAGTACAACGAATTTCCGATCAAACAAAAAAGGCGGGAGGAAAATGACTGAAATAGTGACAAATATTTCATACATTGTTGGTATCTAACAATATGCTCAACTAATTTTACAAAATTAACAAAAAATGCAGATTTATAGATTTCAAACATCAATGGTAAAATAATAAAATTGATATGTTAAATTATCCATAAAATTTTTTGATGTAATTTTATATTAATGAATTTAAATTGGTATATATTCATGAAAAATTAATTACAAATAGCGTTGCCAAAACACTAGTTTAACGTGTTTCAAGTAAAAATGTTAGCCAAATTTGGAGCTTTAAAAAAAAAAAAAAAAAAAAAAAAAAAAAAATTTAGGGTGATTGTACATACATCTGATCCAAGTAAAGCAGCAAATGTTTATTTACATTATTTGGGAATAGGAGAACAAACTTCCAAACAAATTGAATTTATAAATTAAACACTTACTTAGAAATGTTTTTTTTTTAAAGAGCATAAATTAATTTATCTACAAAATATCTGCTTATGAAACTACGTATTTTATTTAATCAATAGGTTTATAATCTATTTAAAAACTAGAACATATGTTAAAAATATTTTGTACTATAAATAAGTTATCGGGGATATTCTTATACAAATATTTAAAATGTTTCTCTACATAAAATTAAGTTTATCACAAGAGAATATACATAAATAAAATTTTGAAAATAGCATTATTTAACCTTTTTTTTCTTAGAAGGACCATGCATATCTGTGAAATTTGCTAAAGTCAAAGGAACAATACCTTTATAGGATAAATTGTATTTTTTTACAGCTCTAGCAGCAATGCACTTAAGGCTCATATCATATTGCGCTTTAAGAATTATTTCAGCAACACCAGTTAAGACTGCATCAAAAGCAGATTCTCCATTGTTATTTATACGATCTATATGGGAACCAGAATCAATAAGTTTAGTGATTATTGAGTGCAAAGTCATAAAATCTGTTATTGGTTTTTGATAAGCAACAATTATGTGTAATGGAGTATTCCCCTCCTTGTCCACAGCATTGACATCGGCACCACACTGCATCAACATGCGAGCTGTGGCTGCACAAGGAAACTTGCACACATATTTAGTGTGGAATTCATCAACTAGAGTGTCTGCATTCACAGCTAGATGAAGTAAAGTTGATCCATCACTTGTAGTTACATTCAATTTAATTATTTGATAAACAAGTTTATACACATTGTGTTCTTCTTCAGGAGACAGCTTTTTTAAGAGTTTAGTTGTTATGACTAATAAATATAAAGTCGTATAAATATTATCTTCTAATTCTTCAAGGGCACTTTCATTAGATTCTTCAGTAATTGAATGCAAAGATTTGAGGTTTCTCACTAATTCTTGTAATGTTATTTCAAGTACAGGATAAATTTTACTATATTGCACTTCCTCACCCATATGCATCATTTGTGCAAACACTTGAGCAAATCTTAAAATGTCTTTCCTAACTGAAACATTATGTGTATGCCTAAGATTCAAAGCTCGTAACCATAGATCAACACATCTGTCAAATCTCCCAATGTCAGCAAACAATGCTCCACGAAACACTATTGGATGGGGAACTTCATGATTGCTTGAACCAAGTATTCTCTCTCTAATCACTAAAGATTCCATATGTAAGGCATTACTATTGTTTTTAATTGCTTCTAATTCTCTCAATGTTTGGCATTCTATATGATTGTCATATGCAGGTATGGGCGGCAATAAGACTTTTGCAGGATAAGCACCAGGATGATTTTCACGTTCAGACATAGCCCAATGAAGATAAAAATAAGCTTTTTCTAAACTGTAGAAGTCTTTATCATTTGCAAAAGAAGCACCTAGAAGCTCAAGAGCTTCAACTGCTTCATGTTTATCACACCAAGACTTCTTAATGAAAAATTCAACAACTTTAGATTTAGTTCTTTCAGCAGCAGATAATAGAGGAGTCATTCCCATTTTGTTCTTAATTATTTTCGCCCCAGATTTCAACAACTTTTTCACTATATCCAGATGTCCATGATCAGCAGCAAAATGGAGTGCTGTAGCACCACACTGAGTTTTAGCATCTGGGTCTGCCTTTTTACTGAGAAGGTAATTCACTACATCAAGATGACCACGATAAGATGCCAGCATCAGACAGGTGTTGTTATATTTATTGGCAATGTGTATGTCAGCTCCCTTTTCAACTAAATACTGGATAACATCCAATCTACCATCAAAGCAAGCAGCACGTAATGGTGTGGAATTTGATTTGGTGGCATGATTCACATCAGCACCATGAGACAATAAATATTTAACAACATTAATATGTCCAGCTGAAGCTGCACACCATAGTGCTGTGGCACCTTCGATGCCATATCCGTCAATCTGAACTGTGCCGTCTAGCTCAATATCAGGATGGAATCTACGTATTAACATCCTTATCACATTTAAATGCCCATTGAGAGCAGCTATTAAAAGAGGAGTGCACTTTTGACCGTCGTCTTCTACAGGATAATCTAAATATTGATGTACTGATTGAGGAGATGTATTATCAAGCAAGGCATATAATGTTATAGCCATGCCATCTCTAGCAGCATAATAAACACGACGTCGGAGAGAGTCTTTATTTTCCGCCATAGCCATCATCCATGGCAATTTATGCGTTTCAAAGTCCATACAATCGAATCAATAAAAAAAATTAGGGAAATTTCTTGAATTTTAATTCATAATTATACATTTTATTACAAACTTAATTCCGAACAAAAAACTGCCACACTTAAGAAATAACTTGTGCACGCAACGTTAAACAATGCAATCACTCCGAAAGTAAAGAGCACAGCAAACCTTCATCTGAAAAAAGATGTTACGGATAAGAGTACTTTTTTCTACAACAGCTGACGTGATTCAAACTGGATTATATTTTTGTTTTATTTAAGGAGTTAGTATTTTGGTATGCTGATAGTAATTTCCTTAAGTTAAAATTTAATAGTTATAAATAATAATGTAAAACATTTCATGATATAATTTAATTTTGACTATTTTCATTTCGTTAAATTTGTTAAAATGTAATAATAATTTTAAAGAAAGGTTTTAGTTTCGTAATTTGGCAATGGAAGCAAATGATCACTGATGATCCCCGGATGTGTGATGGTCGTCAATTTTGACTTTTGAAGGGGATTGAGTGAATTAATTATTGGACCATTCTCAATGTTGAATTTTTGTAAATTAATTCAATTTTTGAAATTTTGATTAGGCTGATACAAATTATCTTAGCATTAATGGTAATGCAGGCAAGGAAACTTCCAAGACTCAGCGATGGGTATTAGCATTCTAATTATTTCCCTGATTGTATTAAATAAAAACAAAGTTTACAGTTCTTGAGATACACTTTGTAAATAAGATTATTATTTTTATCATAATATTTTTCTGAGTTTTTGAATACAAGTTTAAAGACTGTTGATTTCACTTTTGTTGTTTTTTAAACAACTGACGCGTTCGCGTATGGTAAGTTCGTTATTGACAGACGAGCCGTTATGAGCGAAAGCTGTTTTCATTCAGATGTCTTTTATTGTGATTGTTTATAATGTAAGTTGAACCTAATAGAGTTGTAGGAAGTAATCATCATTTATACCATTATTGTAAAAGTCATGAAAATGTATTGATTTTATCTAAGCGATTACTTAACCAAACAATGAATCCATTATCATAAATTTTTCTGTCAAATGTTATGATTGCAAAGTCGGTAGTAGCTCTTACTAAAAATTTGATTTTATTAAAAAAAAAAAAAACATGCATTATAAAATATAATTAAATGATATAAAGGCTAGGCGATAAATACGGGAAAAATAATTTGATAAGTATTATAAATTTATTCAAACTTAGTTAACTATTTTTTAGTCTAATTATATGATATTTAAACACTACTTGCAATTCATATTTATATTTATATAGTTACTTCTTAGAACTTCTTTAGCAGTTATATTTTATCATAATTATATTTAATGTATTTGCAGTATTATGAATATACATAAAATCTTATTAATACTGCTTAATTTAGTGACTGACATTTTAAGTTTAATATCAATTTGATACTTCTGTTAAATAAAATTAAACAAATTTATAGCATTTGAAAATTTTAGAAAGCTTGTTTAATGTGAAATATCTTAATTTTGTAGCAATTTTAATGTGTACACAAATCATGTAATGATATAGTACAAAAGATAAAATTTCATTTGGCAATTCACTGTTTCTTATTGGTGGTAGGATCTTTATAAAAGCAATGCAAGTGTAACAAAAAGCATGAACTATATATTAATAGTAAGTAACAATAATGGAGAATTTTTGTGCTTAATTGCATTTTACTGAATGCGGAAAGAACCAAATTTTAGAGAAACTTTAAAGTGGTGTGAAGCTATAGTTATTTTAATTAAAGTAATATTAGAGATAAATATTTGTAAAAGAAATAGAATTGCAAAAAGTTAATTTAGCGAAATTTTTAGAAGTTGTTTTTACTATTTATAAGGAATGAAATGTTTTATAGAGGTTTTTTAATATTATATGAAAATAGTTAACAAGGCTTTCACCTATATTATATCTTGTATCTCTGAAAAATTTTACTAAGACTCCCATATTTTCTTGACATTAAAGATATATATGAGCTATAATAAAAATGAGATCTTTCAGTTAGCCTAGTGTAAAAAAAAATAGTCTATTTAAAACATTTGTAAGAATATCAATGATATATGTGTGTGTGACAAGATATATAAGTATTGCTATTTTAAAAGTAATAAAATTAAATAATACAAACTATGCTTTATAACATTTGTATTTGATTAACCTAAAAGTACCATGGTTATTTTCTTTAGAAATTTAAAGATTTGCCCTTTCTAATGCTTCTCATATTCAATATCTCTTGAAATTAGTTTTAAAATTATTGGTTGCATTATTAAATTTATATTAATCTGATGTTGTTAGAGTGTTTAACCCCTTGACTGACGAATTAAATGGAATTTGATGCGACAAAAAAAAACTATTTAATTTCGCTTAATTGAACTACACCATCAATTTACACCATCATCCCCACTTTCATATAATGCATCCGGCTTATACATGTTACGGGGATTATTTATAATCTTTACTAAACTCAAATATTGGCTAGTATAACATTCACCGTGCGAGACTTCTGCTAAACTGAACTCTGACTTTCAGTGTGCTTTTTTAAATGAGAATCGTCGAACGAGTGAAGCAACTATGTAATCTAATTGTAACTTGCACGGTGTCCACGAAGAAGAGCGCTTGACGAGTCTGACTCGTCAAAGTCTGTGATGGCCCAGGAAATCAATGACGAGTCAGACTCGTCAAAGTCAGTCAAGGGGTTAAATTAAATATTTTAATCTTATTTTTAGTTGGTCAACTTTTTTTTAAACTTAAGTTTCATCTTTTTATTGAATTTCAATTATATTCAACAAGTTTTGATTTCAAAACAATCGGTTATTGTGTAAAAAGTTCTTATTACAGTTGATAGCAATTTAAAGGCTTATTTATTTTTAAATATTTACTATTTATCGTATTTAGAATCAGCTATTTAATCTAATTTGGAAGAATTTCATAATGAGATTTTTAGTTTTTCATAGCTTTATTTTAAAAAAGCATTTTCTTAAGTTCATTTTCATTAAATTTTTTTTATGAATGATAAGCCTTTTTAAAATATTATACTTATGCTATTATCTTTATAAAGCAAATTTATTAGAATGAGGAAATTTTTATTTAAGCTGCTAAAAATGCATATGAAATGGCTAACTTTCATAATTTATATGTTTGATACTTTTATCTAATTTGTAAATTTAGTAATTTTGAATCAAAATGATTTTCTCAGCTTTTAATAAATTTATTTGTTCAAAATTTCTTCTTTAAGTGTATGAGAAAGAAAAATGTGTGTATTTTATTACTAAATCACATTTCACTTCCATATCAAGCTTAATGTTTTGAATGTAAATATGTGAGGAATAAACACTCGTATAATAGTGATCTTGATTATTATAAAAAGGATGTACAATATATATAAAATGTGTATTTCATTTCAAATATAATTTATATATGTTTGTGGAATATATTTTAAAATACATTTCTTATTTTTTGTTATTAATTGCACAGCAAAAAATATTTTTGTTAAACATAGTAAAATATTAGTATGAAATGAATAATCAACTATGTTTTGTTAAAAGTACATGTGTGATTAAATATATATAAACATTAATTTCTTTTGGAATTCTATAGTTATTTATTACAAATGCCAGAAAATTGGCTATAGGATGCCATTAGATTTATGACTTTGCAATATCTCTGAACAATACAAATTAAAAATATAAGGATAGGCATGAGTCAAGATAGTTAGCATAAAAAATTTGGCCTAAAAAAGTGCCATTCTTATAAAAAAAAAATTAGAAATAGCCTCTTGAGCTCTTAACCAGTGCATGAATCAGTGTCTTCTGCTTGATTCTAGCAGATATCCTTTTATAATCAGTAATTTTACTGAATGGAAAGAAAGGCTATTTGGAGGTTCATGAAGGATCCTTTGCCAAAAAAGTCAAGTCTTGGATAATAAATTTATCTGTTTTTATGAAATTTTATGCAAATACTTGAATGCATACAGCTATAAGAATTTTAAATTTATTTGTATCTCTAAAATGTATGCTTTGATTTTTTTTTTTTTTTTTTAGAATTATTGATAAATTGTGCAGTCTTTCTTGTGGAATCATATCAGTTTTTACTGTTCACTTTTTATCTGTTTATTTTACTTGAAACTTAGAATGTGCTGCAAATTTTCTAAATCTGAAACTCCTGAATATTTACACTTCAATAATTAATTGCAGATATTAAAAAATCATTTGTTTTTTGTTTTTGAATGGATATTTTATATCTCAGATTTCATCTGTTGTGTTATTGTTTATCTTTTAAATATCTGACATGTCAGATCAGCTTCAGAAGGTTGTTGACTGCCAAAAAATCTAATAATGAGGGTATTGGATGTTAAGTTTCATTTAGAAAGTCTGATGTGTCACATAAATATGATTGGTGAAACTGGATGGTCACAGAAATTACATTTGTGTTTATCTGTATTTACTAGAGTAGTTTTTGACTTTGATGTGTAAAAACAACTACATATTCCAAAAAGCCTTTATATTTCAATATAATTTCAATGCATTGTTTCAAATAATGTTCTAATTTCTTTTTTTTTTAAATCCTTCTTAAAAATGAGATTTCTGAAACTATTCACAATAGCTTTTTGTGGCATTAATAATCTCAGAATTTGAAAAGAATCTATGAAGCTATTTTTTTGGATCTGGAAAAAGAAAAAAATAATAATTAAAGGCTAAGCAAGTATTTAGATGAAGGAGCAATTCATAGCATAATCAAATCAATTTAGCAGCTGCAATTGTATATAAGTTATGCATATGATTATGGTGATGAAAAAGCACTTTTTTCTTGAACAAATAAGGCTCCTTTTAATTTTTCATTAAAATGGTTTAATAATTCAATATAACACTATCTAAGGATTATTTGTATTTTTTCCAGATAGTCAATGAAGATTATGCCCATTGACTCTTAAGAAACTGGTCATAATATTTTTGGCTTGTTTTTCTCTTTTAGAGAAGTTTCATTAGAACCCCACTGTGGTCAAATTGTTTCATTTCTTGCGTGTAGAAAGTATCCAAGTTTCACATTGACTATAACATATTTAAAAAATTTGCTTATATTATGCATGAACTTGTCTGAACACTACTTTGAAATGGTTACATGAGTTCACCTTCAGCAGCAACATCCATTTTGCTAATATTTTTTTCAGACCCAAATGTTCATACAAAATGTAATACACATTCATTTAATGTTTTTACTTTCTTTATACATTTTCACACATTGGTCTTCTAATATCATAGTTATTTATTTTTTCCCATTTCCTCAATTGTAAATTTAAAATACTCTGCATCTTTTTTGCTCATATGGCCTCTACAAAATCTCATAGGCTACTTGTCAATCATTTCATGTGATTGAGTCCCCATAATTTTTAACTTTTCTTTAATTTCGATAATTTTTTCTGCATTAAACAACATGCAAAATTATTTTTTCCTCCAACCAATAATATTAATCATTTGCCTTTTAATCTAATAGAATGTAAGTTATTTAAAATATTGTCTGATAATTTCATGAATGTTGCAGCAATTAGTAATAAATTGGACACACTAATAAAAGTGCTATCAGAATGTCTGCTGGAAATTGTTTTGAAGTCACATATTTATCACAAACTGCCCTTTGTAATATATTATTTACTGTAAAGACACTTATGTATGTTTAAAAATATATATTTAGTTTAAGAATTTGAGTTTTAGTTTCTACTCTAGTGTATGAATATTTTTAGTATTTGGAATCTATTTTAAATTGTAAGCTCTATTAAATTGGACATCTTATTCTAAAATGATTGATTCATAAGCAAACCAGTTTGTATTTTGCAAATATTAAATAATAGATCAACATCTTTATTAGTGCCCATCTTTTCTTGATTGATTTTTATGAAATTTATAAGATCATTATGAGATATGTCAAATTCTTATTTTATCAGAATATTTTTATAAAGATAATTTTCATCTTTTATGCATTCTGAGAATTAACTTATTTTTCAACTGTACACATATTTTTTTATTATTGTTAATACTAAATTTATGTAGAATATATATATTTTTAGTTGTATATATACTGTATGCTAATTGTAAATTTTGGCACTTTTAGTTTTCTTGGAATAAAAAGTAAAATTTATATGAAGAGTAAAATTTTTTTTTCAATAAATCTTTATTAAATTATTTTTCAATAAATTAGTTTTAGAAAAATTAAAAGTTACTGTAAGCCTAAATTACATATTGTAAATGGAATACTGATGTCACATTTATATTTTAAAATCATTATTGGAAAATGATTTAAACATCTAACTTTGTAACTGTTTTTTGATATAATATAGTTAAATTTTGTGTATCTTAAGAAAGATTTGAGATTAAATAAAAATAAAATTAATTTCAATTAGTAATTCATGTAAGTTTGCTATAATACTAAGTTAATCTTTTTTTAATGCTATTTGGATCTTGCATTTGTAATTAAATATATATAAACATTAATTAAGACTGATATGATTTCTTTAAGATGGTTTCTATTTGCTTTAGTATTTAATGTAACAATGAATTTGTTTCCAATTAAAATTTTAATATTAAACAGTAATAAAACTCATGATTTGAATCACTGGAAATAACATCAGTGGTCATATTATTGCTTTTGTGTCATGTGTAATTTCAAAAATGCTCATTTCATTATCTTCTTTTAAAGATAGGGTGATATTACATTTTGCTTATTCTCATAAATATCACTTATAATTTAAAAAAAAAAAAAAAATCTGATATCATAGTATATTTGGGGATTTAGCACTTGTAACAGATTCAAGATTTCATGTTTAATAATATTTTATCTAAAATTTGCTTATAATTCATTGACCATTCTTATTTAGAGATTATATTCTTTTGTAAATATACTTGATTTTTATATGATTTATTGATATAACTTTGAATTGATTGAAATGTGTGTGACAAATTTAAATATTAGAATAAAACCCTTTGATTATGTTGAATACTATTTGAAATTCATTAAAATAGCCTCTTAAAGCTGGAAATAAATTATTTAGTTTTTTTTATGCACTAAGTAATTTGCTAAAGATTACAATAACCTATCATGTATATGTATAATAAAAACATTGTCAGTATGTTGTATATGATTATATATTTATAACATTGTCTATTTGATTTTTATTCTAATTTATTTTGTATCAAATAGTATATTTTTATGATTTACCTCAAACTTTTTTTGTTTTAAGAACTAGTTCATTAGTTTTTTTTAATTATTTTTGTATTATTGGAGTAATTACTTAATAAAACGTGATTCTTTGAGTAATAATGATGAGAAGAATGTAATTAATTAATAAATAAACAAATTTGATTTTAATCATATTTAAGAAAAAAATTAGAATTTGTTTGTACTTTTCATCATGGTAATTAAAAATATTTAACCATATTTAAAAAGCATTTTAATCTTTTTTATTTATATATTTTTTTTTAATTTTTTTTTAAGTTTCTGTTTAGCATTAGCAGTTTTAGTCATCCAAAATCATGTAAAAGTTACTTTAGTTTATACTGTATATATACTTCTATTTCTTGACTAACTAACTTAAAATTTTGGTAGTATATATAAAATCTTTGTTGTATTAATATAATTACAAGAATGATACTGGATACTATTAAAGAGCTGTTGTAAGGTTTAAGAATACTTATGTGGAAAATTTATCATTATGAAATTGGAAAAATGTAATAGTGTGATAGTACTATTGTATAAAATTGTTTTGATGTGCCTAATTAAGATAACATCTGTTATTTCGATCAGAACTCTTAAAAAATTGATGCATCTTTGAAAAATGTCTGACAAAAAAAAAAAAAAAAAAAAAAAAAAAAGTTTTACAGAAAATTTTTTAATGTAAAAATTTGTAGATAGTATTTGGAATTGAACTACTTTCATTAACAATAAAGTATAAGTAATAAAGGTACTTCATATTAATTTTTTTGTCCACAATTTCAATTATAAATATTCATGATTTTTGCAATATCTAGTGAAGTTTTTTGACATGCATATAAGTGTTTATCATAGTATATTTGGGGAAAAATTAAATGTTGAATTTCTTTTTCAGGTATTTTGATAGAAATCAAAGCCATTCATACGAAGTAAGTGTGTCAGAAAATATCTTTATTTAAGTATATATTTATACTAAATTTCATATTTAATTATAAGATTGATTTTTTTATGAATATTGATTTCAAGTTTATAGTTAATTCTACTTATCAATTTTCATATTTAAATAAATTTTTGGTAAATTTTTTTCCTGATATAACTTAATATATTTTTTAATCATTTTAAAATGTAGATAAAATTTATGATAAAAATTCAAAGAAAACATATTTTGATAGCTTTTTAATAAAATGTTACGGACTTAACACCTAAAAAATTTAATGTTTGAAATTATTTTGAAGAGTAAGAATGTATTTTTTAGTAGTTCTGAACTTAACTAAAATATTTAAAAATTGTTTGGATTATTATAATTCATATTAAACGAAATTTGCAAAACAATAAAGAGGAAAGCTAAAGAAGAAACTGTGAAGCTGAGGTTAGAAGTAGAAGAAAAACTTTGCAAGGAGGAGGAAGAACGAGCAGAAAGAAAAAAGCGATTGTAAAAAATTATGAGCTATACTCAAGTTAAAAGCATGTAGAGCATCACTTTCTGGTAGTGTCAGTGGAAGTGATCATTTGGATTCTGGTAAGAATCAACAAGAAAATTTCTCAAGTGGTGCAAATTCTTTGGAGAGTGTTGAGGTAGTAAGTGTGGAACTTCCATAAATTTATTCACTGATCACTGTCCTCTGAAGTATCTTATGGAAAGCATCCCGAAGAATACCAGATTACAGAGATGGTCATTGGGTCACTCGCTATCAGGTCACAATAGCTCATAAACCCGATCAAAAAGACACAAAATTCAATTTTATATTGGGGGTAATAAACACCCCCAATATAAAATTGAATTTTGTGTTTTTTTGATTGTATTTTAGAAAGTTGAGGAGTGTTATGACTCCAACCATGGGATCTTATATATTAGTGCATCAAAATGTTCATAAATGTCTCTAAAAGATTACGTTTGGCTCCAGACATTTCTAGTTACTAAAGTCTCCTAATCAACCCATCCTTAAAAGAAGTCAAATTTTTATGTTTTTTCGAACAAATTTTAGAAAAATGAGGAGTGTTAAGACTCCAACCATGGGATCTTAAATATTAATACATCGAAATGTTCGCTACAGTGTCCTCTATGAGATTCCGCTTTGTTCCAGACATCTCTAGTCTGCGATAATAATAATGTTATCGCAGAGGCCTTATCAAGGGTCTAATAGGATGATTAATTTTTCTTTCTTTCATTAAAAATCTAGTAAGAAATAGAAAATAATTTCTGATATATCAAAATATTTATATTTAATTTTTTTATAATATAATGTAGTTATTCCTATTTGTTTTTTGTTGTTAATTTTCATAAGGTTTCTGTGAATAATATTTGCATAATTATGTATTTTTTTATGTTAATATTGATTCTTATTTTCTTACATTATATTGTTTTGTAATAAATATAATGGGTATAGCAGTAGTATAGGCAATTTTCCATTAAACAGAATATGAAAGGAAAAGACATAAACTGAATCATGTCAGTAAACAAGTTTAACATTAAGTTGCATTTAAAATTTTGGTATTTGGCTCTTGATGGAATGGTGATGAAAGGTAAAAGAAACATTCTAGGATTCTTTGTAGTTTTCTTTTGCGGGACAAGGTCCTACAAGGGAAACTGGAGGGAAAATGTAAAAATCAAGCACTTAATGGACGAAAACTTTTGATTTCGTTATGTTCCGATGTAAGAGATACAAGAGGGATAGTAGGAGTGTGTCAGAGCGAGAGGAACGGCGTGGTTGTATGTGAATACATGTGGTAGCAGAGGTCCCGGTTCCAGGCAATGAAAAATACATGTATTTTGAATAATGTAAAAAGAATCTAAATTTATGTTTGTGTCTATAATTAATGTTATGTTTGTCAATGTAAAATAAATGTGTCGTAAAAATTAAGATGTTTTGGTATTACTGAACGATCAGGGAACATCACAGTTATGTCATTATTTAAAATTTCATATAATTTATGAGTAATATACCTATTTTCTCATACTATGTTACCAATTAATAAAAATTTACTACCTTTGGAAGTTATTTATATTTAATATAGTTTTTCCTCTCAAGAATTTTCTTTAATAAGATGGTAAAAATTGTAAGAAATGGGAAAAATCACAAGAAACATGAGAAATTTTCTATAATTTATTATTATGATTTATATAGATTGTGAACATTTTATCATTCCACACATAGTTAAGAATTTACTATTGTAAATACATTCATACACATTATTAAACATAACAAAACTAATGCCTGATTTTTATTATATATGTACAATGAAATACAATTTATTAACTGTATCATAAAATTAATTGTATATAAACTGTATAGAAAACTGATTACAAGTTAGCTGAAACATTTTCTGTGGGAATAAAGTCAGATTTTTGTAGAATCTAACAGGGTCAGATTATAGTTTTATCAACTTATTACCATTGCATAAAATAGGCATATTGTGTGCTTGTCAGTGATGGATTGCTCAACCACATCACATATCATAGCACCACAGATTTAGATTGTTACTCATTTGCTGTTTGCTTGTACCATTTGACTTTATTAATGTAATTAATGGCCTCAAATTCTTCAAGCAGACAAGTACCAAATAAATTTTGTAGTGATATTTCTTTTCTTTTATTATTTTTTTTTGGGTAGTTAGTGGCATAGATTGTTATATATATGTTCTTATGATTCTACACTGTGACAACACATTGTTTCCATTTATATTTGTTGCCTTTGAATTTCAAATTTTCATCATTATCTTTAAAATGTTAGATTAATTTTTTATCTCAATATATTTTTGAGCTGATGTTTTACTTTTATATCAAAAACCTGGTTTTCTTTCATAATTAATTGATATTAATTTATGTGGTAATTTTTTCTGTTTTGTGGCCATAAGACAATTGTTCATTAAAATCTCCACACTTGGAATATAAAATTGTGAACTAATGTAATAATACTCTCAGTCATTTTAAACAGTCTTTTTTTTATGGCTGAGTATACATGTTTAAAATTTCATTTTACCTGGATTGAATGTTAGATGGATTTTTGCTGTTTACAATTTCTTATTTGTTGCTACTTGGTTTTTGTTGAAATAGATTTAAATGTTTCACAATTTTAAAAGTTCAGATTATTCATAAAAACTCCTTTTCATTTGGAAACAAAGTTTATCTTATTGCGTATATTTTGCATGGTGATTTAAACAAAATCTTTTTGCCAATAATCTTCCACTACTATGAACCAAAAGATTACAATTTATTTATAAATTTGATAATTTCTTGCAGGGAAAATTAATATTTCCTAATAGAATTTTTCTAAAATTTGAACAATTATTAAAAATTAACGCATTTTTATTTATATCTTGCTAATATTATTATATATTTAGTATATTTAATTTATTTACAGAATACTGGTAAATTTTCTAAATCAAATGACAGAACAAGTGAAAAAATAAAGAATTCCCCAGTCACAAGTAATAGTGATATTTCAAATCGAAATGATGTATTAGAAAATAGGAGCAGTCCTCGTTATCATCGTACATCCTCTCAAAGGCAGAAGGATAAAGATCATCATGAAGGTAAACATTTTCTTGTTTTATGCTTGAAAGAATAATTTATTTTTATAATTTGTCATGCTTTTTTCATTGGTGTTGGGAAAATGTTCTACATTATTCTTTTCCATTTTGTAAATTTTAAAATTATGGGAAGAAAATTTTAAATGCATTTTTACATTCGTAAACACTGGGCACATTTTATTGGGCATGATAAGAATATTTAAAAAAAATATTCAATTAAATTTAAAGTGAAAGTACTAAATATGTAATATTAATCTTTTTCTGAAATTTAACTTTTACAATATCTCATTGTTAGCTCAAAAGTATTGTTAATGTTTAAAATTCATAAATTTTAAAGTGGAGGAAACTTTAATTTATACCTTGCAGTTATGACAATTGTGTGCATGTTTTAATTTTTTTTTAAATGAAGTTACTAATGCAATATTTAAGGAAAACCCATTAAATTATTCAAGAATCATTATTTGGTGTATAAACTTTCTTGATTTTTTAAAACACAAATTATCATATTAAATTAGATACAGGAATGGATAGCCTCTCAAATTTTTTAAAACTTATACGAAAACCAATTTCCTACAAAAATATCAGATGATTATTTTTTATATGTTATATTTTGTTTCTTCTACTTTTCATTAACAATAAATGTAATTATCTTTTCAATGGTACAGTAGCTAATAACAATGAATACTATATTGATCAATAGTGTCTTTTACTAAATCTATTTAAAAATTCTGCCAATTTGAAGCTTTGTAGCCACCATGTACAATATAAAATTATAGTCATTATGATAAAAAAAATCTGTTATTTAATGTCTTTTCTCTCTCTTTTTTTTATTTAGTAATTTTTTTACAAGACCTATAAAGAGTATTACTTATTTTTTGAAATTTATTTCCATCTGCTTTCAATTAAGTTTAATTATTTCTATGCATATTGAGATATCAATTTAGGTTTATAAAAATAAGTAAATGGTTATTTAAAGTAAATATTTTACTAATTTTAAATAACTATATCCTTTTAATAGTATGGAACTAGCTGTGATTATTGAAAATGCAATCTATTTGCCTTATTGCTGTTTATTTCAATTAAATTTAATCAAATTGATTGTTTTTATGAACAAAATTGATGCATTGTTGTAATTTTCATTCTAGTTCATTATATTTGAATATTCTAATTATTTAAAATTTCATTCATCATAATTATACCAAGTTTTATTTAAGTGAAATTCATGTAATGATGACAGAAAGTCCGAGATTTTGCAATAATTATCTATTCTAAATTAGAACTATCATTTTACCAATAAAAGGAATACACCTTCTGTAAGCTTTATAAACTCATATATTTTTTTGGATTTTAATGATATGTTATAGTTTTTAGTAGCTTTGTGCAATTTTACTAAGACAATCAATGATTTTGAAACAATATGATATATATTTTTGTAACTAAAATCATAAAGTGGGAAAATATAATCTACTCTAAAATCATTGTGAGATTATGTATGAACTAGACTTTTTTTGAGAAGTTTTTTTATAAAGACAAAACCAGTCCCACTACTAATGATTTAAAATTAAACTGGTAAAAAAAAATTCAATACTTTTTCAATATGTCTAAATTTGACATTAAAAATTTGGTATAATAATTATTTGAGTTCCTTAAATTAATTAATTCAAGGAATTTTTGCAGTACTAACTTTCAATTGTATCTCTGTTATATTTTTAAAATTTTTTTTTTCAATTATATACTTAAGTATGTGTATTCAACCAGCATGTTTTCATATACCTGGGCCTGAGTTTGTTTCTGCCAGTTGGATGGAAGCAGCTAATTTTTATTTTATGGAATAATTTACTGGCTAAAATTCATAACCATGTTTTTTATATGGCATGAAAAATTGAATTATTTGTTTAAGTCGTTTTATTTTTGTGTGTTTATTATGCCTTATTTTTAATAACTAACAAAACTTAAGAATTATTCTATAACAAAATTTTACAGTAAATGAAAATTTTTTGCAGTTGGTATAATGTCTCATAACAATTCTAATTCTATAGAATTTGTGTCTATAAATATGTGCTGGCAATCATTAGTTTTGTAAGATGTTAAATATTAGACTCAAAACATTTTACATGAAGGAAATTTGATATGTACAAGAACATTTATTTACGGCTTTGTATATTTTGAAACTTGTTGAGAAATCTGTTGTGGATCACTCAAATTCCAGCCATCATAGCTCATTCAAAGAGATTTGATGGCATTTCAATTCAAAATTTTTAATATAAGTATTTCCATATTATACTTTTCAAACCCCAATATTAATTAGAAACTAGCAATGTCCAATTTAAAAACAATTCTGTAACCTTTTCGCAAAAACACTCCTTTGTTTGAGATGCTCCCTGAAGATGAAACAAAAGAGACATGATAGGGATTTTGCACTATTGAGCCTAACTTCATAAAGAGAAAATATTCATAAAGTTTGAGTTCTAAAATGATACCAAAAATTACGACATTCGGTTATTACACAAGTTGTGATATACATTAAAATGTAATAACATTTTACCTTTAATCCACATGAAAATATGTAAATTAATAATACTGTCCTTGCGAAATGATTTCTGAAAACGCTACTTAAAATCCTCTGAAGTTATATCAATTTAAAACACATAAAAAACTTTCAAATTAAGAAACTAATATGACAAAGACTGTTAACAAAAACAAATAGCAAAATTAAAATGACAACTAAGTGTGGAAAATTTCTGTACATGGAAAATGGCAAAGTCTTACTTGTACAATTTGTGAGCTTAAAATGTCTCTTGCATTTTTCTTTGTAAAAACACAGTGTGTGAACAAATTATTCACTTCAGTTTTTTTACCCTTTTTGTTCATGTTAAGGGGAGGAGAATGACTACCAGACAATCAAATAGATTGATGTAGAACTGACTGTAAATTTTTCACTTAGTTTCATTTTTAAATTGGAGAAGCGGCATTTTAGTGCCATGTTTCTAAGAAAAAAGAATTTCGAATTCAATATTGTTAAATCCATAAGCCCAGAAAATAATTTTTTGTACCAATACACTGATTTTCTAAATTATGAATATTGTGGCATATAATTTTGTCTTCATTAAAATTGTTTTTGTTATAATTGATAAATACATTTAGATTTTAAAATGTTCTAGAGTAATTTTTATCTTTTCTGCCAGATTAAGCATTTGTGGTTCGTGTATGCATTTATTAGCATAAAAAGTTTTTTTCTTTTTCTTTCTTTTTTTTTTTTTTTAAAATTATTTTTTGATTTAATGCTGTGTTTATGTTGCTGAGTTGAGTCATATCTGATTCACCCTTTTTTTGTGTCCTTTGTGGGAAGTCTTTGGGCATTCTTTTCCTTGTTTTCAAAACTGTTCCACAAATATTTGTTTTATAAAATGAATATAATCTGCAGTAGATGAGGAATTAAAAAAGGTATCCAAATATTAATTATACCTTTTCTCAAATTACCTGTCCATCAGTGTTTTTACTACACTTTCTGCTTAAGACCCTATCACTGCTTAACATTTCATTGTGTCATTACCACAGTAAATTAAAAAAAATAATAAACCAAGATTTATCATTTCTAAGCAAAAATGGATTCATATATGTAAATATTTCCCTTGGGCAGTTTGTTTTAAATTTACTTTTCAGATTTTTATTTTATGATTTATCCCAGTTTTTCCAACTTTGGACAAAATTTTGAAATGTTGAGAAATCTCTGGGGCAATTTTATTGAAAAACAGAGTTGTAAATATCTCATCTGCAGTAAAATACATTTTAAGTTAGGTTTTTGATAATACCCATTAATATTATCATTGCAAAAAACATTTTTTTTCTCTTAATAGTTAAATTTGGAATTTAAACTCAGAAGTTGTTTGAGTACTGCTTTGATCAAAACAGTCTGTTTCTTTAGTAATCAAATTTAACTAATCATCATCAAAGAAAAGATTCAATTTCTTTTTATATATTCACTACAGGATTTGTTCCCAGTATTCCAGTAAATGTATGAGGATGCAATTTCTAAAGTTTTTTAATCCATAATGAAGCATCTGAATCCTTACTTACCAGAAGTGTAAGACAGGCATTCAGCAATCTCTGACTCGGACAAAATGTCTGTCAGAACCATTAGAAATATCAATTTCTAACTCTTAAGAAATTAAATCATCACTTTTATCGATATCACTAAATGGTTCATATATCCTATGAGTATATTCAATATTCTTCCTCTGATAAATAATGCTTTCTTGCTATAATAATCTGGAGTTAAAGTTCTTACAAAATATAAAAACATGTGAAATATATCCAAATGCAATGGAAACTGAAATAGAACTGTTGCCAAAACTTTTTAAAGGACCTCACAAACAGTTGCTGAGGGGGAGGGAGATAATTCAGAGAGCTATTAGAAATGTGAATGCTTATCTCATGTGAAGAGGTGAGAAGCACGGTTGTATTCAGTTACAGTGATTCTCTCCCTCCCCATGTAACCGCTGGTGATCAGAATACTAAAAACAGGCAGAATATGAACAAATTGAATGTCAGGATGTTAAAATTATATATATTTCAATTGCAATGGACACAAGATGTTATCTAGAAGTTATTAAAAATTATTTAAGGTTAAAATGCATATTATTCACCAGTCGTACACTTAGTTGGGTTTTTCGGAATGCATGGGCAATTGGTCTGGCCATGAGAGATGTTCTTGCAGCATGCATATATGATTCACCTGCTACAAAGAGGTTAAGTTGTATTTGTAAAATATACGATTAGACACTTCAAAAGTTATTCACAAAAAATTTCATAGCAGTATACTCTTAATTATCTGCTAAAATAAGTGTGGAAGTATTGTTGACAGTTCTTAAAATTATGGGGAAAAGGTAAACATCAATACAAAAGTGCATTTGAAAAATTTATGTATTTAATAGCTAAAAGGAACTCTTATTACTTGAATCAAAATAAAGTTGTTCACTGTACAAATTTTTTCACTAGTTACTTTTTCGAAAAAATTGGTCTTAAGTTCCTGTTTTGCATTATTATACTTAAAAGGGGCTAAAATTTTTCAGAATTTAGACATCATGGATAAAAGTTTACTGTATTAAATATTTGTTGGAAGTTATGTTTACATTATTAGTATACAATCTTGTAATCTGATTTTAATACCTATAGAATTTTCTTTCAACTAACAAGAAATGAATAATACGAAAGAAAATATTTTGTTCTACTCTTATCTGTTATAGTTGTGATTGCAATTTTTGAATTAATAGGATTTTATGTTTTATAATAAACTAAATAAGAGTAGGGAATAAAACATTTAAGCCTGGCTTTTATTTTTCTTAAACAATTTTATCATTTAGCGATAATATTAATATATTTAAAATATTTTTTGAGGAATATAACTGCTTCTTTTATAAATCAAACATTTAAGTTTTATTGTTGCTAAATTTTTCCTATTTTTAAATAAATTCCTCTTTAAATTAAATAACTACCTTTCTAAATTTTTATTTTTGAGTGCTACACACCCTGTCTTAATGATAGTGTCCTAAAATTGTTAGTTTTTATAGGGACAATTTTTTTCATTATATATTTTGTTGGTAAACACTCTTTCTTAATAGTTATATCTTGCAATAACATTGAAATTCTAGTATATATTTGTAAACATAAATTATGGGATAACAGTTGCAGGCTTTGCATACTTCTATAAATCCTTACATTTTTAAAATATTTCTTTTAAAGCTCCCATTGAAAAAAAATATTTCATCTAGAAATGAAGCTGTCATTAGTCAAAATATTTGGGAAAGAATTTCTCAATTCATGCTATGCATGGCAATTTTTATAAATTGTGAAATGAAATAAACTTGGGTATTGATGAATTAATTTTAGATTGTTTTAGTTTTTTAGAACATTTATGTATAATTAAATTTATTTTTTATTTTTAACAACATTGAGAAGAAAATTATATTTCTGTAACTAAGAAAGAAATGTATATTAAACAATAATTTTCTTGCATATAGATTTCCATTAATTAAGAGAATTGGAGAAGATTTCTAATATGAAAGAATAAATGTATATTTTTATGTTTCTGGTTAAATAACAAAGTTTGATTGCAAGAACTAAGGATTTAGAAATCTGCAATGATGTATAAATATTCAAATTATTGTATGCCAGCAAAAATAGATTTATTATAGAAAAAACATTGATAAAAATGGAGAAAAAATATTAAAGTGTAAAAAGTCAACTTTTGTTGTTTTGTCAAATTTTTTGAGAGAACCATCTGTATTATAACATGAAAATGAAATTTCAGGTTGCATTAAAGGAGGTAATTTGATTTCATATTTTGGTAAAAGGTTTGGAGTTAATTTAGAACACTCTACTTATAATTGAATTTTCTGATAGCATGATCTATTAATCCAGATTTTAGGTTAAAAAATATTTTTTATTCCACCACCAACAAACAAAAATAATTGGAAAATTCTTGAAATCAATGATATTTTTTAACAAATATACTTAAAATGTGATAAAATAATAATGTAAACCTAATTGTATAAAAATTCCCTGAGTAAGAATTTTCATTAAATGTGAATGTTTATGATTCAAAGAGACTAAATTTTAACCATTCTGTTTAAAACACTAAAAGAAGTTATATCAGCTATTTACAATTATTGTTTTAAGATATTAAATATATCTATTACAGACCTGCTCACCTTTATGCATTGAGTTTAAATTTTACGCAAGATTGCCAGGTTTCATGCTTTTACTGATAGCATGAATTATTTTATGCGTTTTGGTTCTTTTGGGCAAAGTTGAACAAGAAAAAAAAATTATGCCTTAGCACATTATGGTGATCTTTTCTCATTAACCATAATGAGAAATGGAAATTAACACCCCCTTTCAACTCATCTGTGAAAGGAGAGAAATAACTTCCCAGGGTCTGTTGTTGTGTCCAGACAGTCCGAGAATGCATATGCTAACTCCTTTTCCTATTGGTGGGGGGAGGAAGGCTCCAGCTTGAGAAATTATAAATGGGGACAAGAAATGGTTGAGGTATTATCTAGTTCTGTTTTAGTCACAGATCAAAACTTTAATGCCATTCATTTCAACTACTGTGATTGGTGGACTGTTGTAGATAAACGGAGTTAACTCTAAGGCTCTCTTGGGTGAAAGTTAACATTTACGCTGTGTTATGACTCATGCGGTTGTTGATAATTTGAGAGAATGGCTTTTTGCAAACAGATTTATTAAGTTCACTATCTCTTAAAAAATAATTATAGTGTCAAATTTCCATGGATTAAAGCTTAATCTAAAGGTACTCAGTTTGCTCACTGCATAGTTTGCAATTGTGATTATAATATATTTCACGTCAGTCCTTTTGATATTTCTCCTCATGTCAAAGGCCCAAAACAAGTACAAGAAGCACAAAGTACAGCAATCACTTCTAAAATGAATGCTTATTTTAAAAATGATACTCAAGAAATCACTCAGTCAGAATTATATTTTATTTCATTCTTCATTGAGCATAACATACCACTCAGCATTTCTGATCATGCTGATCCCTTTTTTAGGAAAATATTTCCTAAAAGTGAAACTGTGAAGCAATATGGATGTGCTCGAACATAAACTTCTGCCTTTATTAAGGAATTAGTATCAGACAAAAAGAAAAATGTCGTTAAACTCTTAAAAAAAATTACTATTTTCTGCTACATGTGATGGCAGTAATGATGGTGATTTGAAATTGTATCCAATTGTTGTAAACTTTTTAACCCCATTCATAAATCTACACAAAGCTGCTTATAATAACTTCCAAATTTAACAGGGAAAAATATAAGCACTTTAATTTTAAGCAAATTTGAATGATTAAATATCCCTTTTAAACATTGTATAGCCTTTGGTGTTGATAAAGCAGCAGTAATGCAAGAGAAGAAAAAGAGGTGTGATAACCTATTTAAGAACAAAGCAGAAAAATTTGATAGCTGTTGGTTGCTCTTGTCATTTCATAAATCTTATGACAAGAGTAACCAATACTGTTTACCAATTAAAGTTGATGAAATCATAATTGACATTTCTTATTATTTAAATTGGAGCTCAAAAAGAAAAAGTCTGAAAAAATTTCCAGAATTGTGTGACATATACTAAAAAAATCCTTAAACATGCTTGCACACATTGGCTTTCACTACAAAAAGTCTTCAAAGACTCATAGATTAATGAGATCCTCTTTTAAAATATTTTAGTGATATAGTTAAAGTGGGAAAATGAACTTATTCTGAAAATCTGTCATCTTTCAGCATACCAAGAATAGGAGCAAAAAATTCTGAAGTGGATATACGATGCATTAAACCAAGTTTAAAACAAAAAGGATGTGAAATGGGGTCAAAAAATAGTACCAAGAAACCTTCTGGTGAAGATAATAGATTGAAATATCAAAATATGTCTACAGAAGAGAAACTTTCCCTTTTCTTATCTTCCATAAATAAAGCATATAGTCTGTTTTTGCTTTACACTGTAAAGATATTTGGAAAGTATAATATCTTATTTCAGCCCAGTCATCCGCAAATTCATAAACTTAAAGATATTATGTATATCTTGTTCAAAGAACTATTAACTAAGTTTGTTAATTCATCCATGATTAGAATTATATCTTTGTTTGAAGTGAATTATCATTCTTCTGATAATCAAAAAGTATCTTTGATTTAATCATTGGAAATAGTACTTATGTTGTGGCAATATTATCTAATAAAAAAAAAACACATTTTCTGATGAAAATATTTCATAACTTCTTGCAATTATATTTTAAACAAATTTCCAATGAAACAGGATCTTTTGCATGATTTTGCAGTTGCCAAATATGGATAAACTGGATGGCCAAATTTTCAAGTGTAAGGGGTACTTTGTTCAAAAGTTTCCATTTTTGCTGTCAGTTAATGATGGTGAATCTGAGGAGGTGGCTGTAGATGAAGTAGAAAATCAGTTTTCTTCATTGCAAAAGGAAAACTTATCAAAGTTGAAAAATGAAAAGATTGGTTCTCTGTGATTTCAAATTGGTGAAATTTAGAGTGCGGATAAAAGTGACAAATACGATAGAATATCTAAATTCATGTTATCTTATTAGTGATACCCCATAGCAATGCAGAGTGCGAAAGAAGTTTTAGTTTAGTGAAAAAGAATCAAAAGAGAATTTAGAAACTCTCTATCTAATGATAATTTAGAAAATTTGCTTATTGAGAAATCTTTATGCGATAAATTTTGTTATGAGCAAGAGTTCAGTAAGAGTTTGATAGAAAAGGCTAAAAAAAGCCACTGTTATATATATATGTTATTGAACTCTTCCCGTGAGTAAAGTGTTAAAGAAATGTATTCAATGAAGAAAATTTTGTATGGAATTCTTTAAATCTTTAACCCAGGATTTTTATTTTATTAATTGTTGATGTTTTCTTAAATCAATTATTAACTTTATAATTGATTTAAGAATGATTGTGTGTATCAGAATTCTGCCTGGATAGCTTATTTTTATGAAAAAATGATTGAAATAAATATTTTAACAGTGCAATTTAATCTCATTGTGGAACGCAAAATTATTTGTAAGTATTTTAACATTCAGAAAACACAAACGGCATTGTATTATGAATGCAGTCTAGGATCTTTGGATTTTAATTATTAAATCTTTAGATGAATTAAATTCTTAGCATCTGCATTTTCATTAGTTAATAATTTTTTTTAATATAAAATTAATAATCAAGTAATTAACTTAGTTAATTAAATTACCCAAATATATATCTGATAGATTTGTAAATTTAACACCCAAAAAGTTTTACCGAAGTACTTTTGAGAAAGATAGCAAGTATGCTATTATTTAAACTACTGAAATCAATTACATTTCTAAATTGAAATCGTTAAATTAAAACCAATCAATAATTTTTTTAATTAAACAATATCTTAAGGTAATCTTTGGAAAAGTGATCTGAATAATGATAAAATAAATAGGAAACTTATAAAATTACTTATGATTCTTAAAATAAACAAAACATATTTTATAAAAAATTATCATTTCACAAGAATTGATAGCTGAAGTGTTAAACGTGAATATTTTCCTCAGTGTGGACATAATTTAATGTCAACATGTATAATCTTTCTTTTGCATCATAACTTTATCTTAAGTTTTAATTATATTCATTTGTCTAAATATTTTCACATTATTTTTTTTCTAATAATTGTTACTGTTTTTTTTTAAATTGTGTGAATTGATCAATATTGATATTAATTTAATATTTATAATTCTTTGATATTGTGATATTGCAATATTTCATATTTGAATTTTTTGTTATTAGAAATTTATATTTAGATAAAATAAAAAATTAAAAAATTATTCTGCATCCATTATTATTAATTTGTTATATTTATTTAACAGTTTTAACATGTGTAAATATAAATGTTTACAGTCTAATGCTATTATTGTGAATAATTTTTTATTAAAATATTGTATATTTAATGTTTTTATTTGTGGCTTTTTGTGAACATTTCATAGTTGTTAATTAATAGGTGTATTTTAAAAGTGGAAATATTCTTGTTATTTAGAATTCTATATTTTTTATTTTCTTAAATAATAAAATTTTTAGTTTTAAAAATCATTTGCTTAAAATGATAATGTTTTTATTGAAGATTATTTCACTGCAAGCTTAGAAGTATCACTTAATTTGTTTGTATAAATTTATTATAAACCTGTTTTATATGAAGCATTAATTTGAAGAAAAAATATTTACCTAGGTTTTTAGTTTTCAAAGAAAATAATTGCACTGTTAAGAATTATAATTTTATTTATTGGGATATCAGTTGCAAATATTTAGAAGATTATGAACAAATTGTAAACATGACATTTTTCATAACTATTTTTAAATTTAAGTTTTATATAAAAATTTTTTTGCTGATTTGAGAATATTTTATTTGTAAAAAAGACCTTTTTAAATGTTTACTCCTGATTAACTCCATTTTTTTAAATGCTGAAAAATAACTATTTTTTAATGCAATGCGAGTGACTTATCTTGACATGGAATAATTAAATCTATAAGTATCATTACTTTTGATTTTGCCAATTTTTATCAATAATTTATATTCCTAAAAATATCTTCCCATCCTTAATAACTTTCACAACTTGTTTTTCAACTATTTATTTTCTGATAAACTATTTTATTTTAAGTATGTTTGTAAAAACTTTTTAATGTAATTTTTTTCCATGAAATAACAGTTAACATTTTTATATTTCAGACTCCAGCAAGTCACCTATTGTGAAAAATGATTCTAAATTAAATAAAGAATTTAAGTCACAGTCTTCCTCTGAAAAAGAAAGCTCCTCAGAGAGGTACCACAGTAACCATGATAGGAATGCTACCGAGGTAAATATTTGCGTCTTGTGTTGATATTAAATTTTCTAGATTTTTGAAATTTTCTGGGAGTATATTAAGAAAAATTCTTAAATTTGTTATTTCATTTACAAAGCATGGTTATGCAAAATATTATTTTCTGACAATTTATTACTCTAGAAAACCTAAATTTTAAAAAACAAAAAAAATTATTTTTCACAATGCATAGATTTTTTAAAACTCCTACTAAAATAAGATGCTCCCTGTATAATATAAATTATTTAATGATTTAAAAAAGAAATAATAATTTTTGTGATTTTTCATCCACAGTTGTTATTATCTTCATTTCATTGTCATAATGCTTATAACAGTCAATGTCTTATCAGTTATCAGTAAGAGTTACCAGAATGCTCTGGTTACATGACTTCAAAATTCTGTCAATTTAGGAAGTTCGAAGTAAATTTATTGCTGTGTTTAAAGTAAAATTTTTGTTCTACATTGTATGATTTGGGTTGAAGTTCTTACAAATATGTTAGTGTTTACAAAGCATAGTTTTTACTACTCTTATTTAATTTTTAATGGGAAAGATAACTTTCTTATAAAAGCAGATATATTATTATATACAATCCAATCACATTAATGTGACCATACGTAATTTTGACGTTGACATTAAATAACCAATTGCAGAAATCAGGTTATAGTATTAAGTGTATATGAAAAATGTATCAAGACTTTGGAAAACATTGCAAGCATAATTCAAAAACAGCAATTTATCCAACATCCAAAAGAGCGAGATCATTGACTTTTGAACCAAGGGTAAAATATTTCTGAAATTGCGAAGTTTGTGAACCGTTCACATGCCTGTATGATAAAAGTATACAATGCTGGGCAAAATGGTACTGACCAAAATCAAGGATGTGGGGCAAATGTGGTGCACCATAGATACAGCAACTCAACTAGCAGAGGACTACTTCCAGCTCAACATCAATAGAATGTCCCCATCTGTAGAGAAATAGATCAATTGATTAGTAGAGATAAAAACTTCAATAGAGAACCCAACATCAAAACATATTCAATGGAGCTGATGATGCTTGCTAATACAAGCTGTCCCAGCAACAGCCTGATTAATGCCTGATATCCTTATATTTACAGGGAAAACTAATTTTTTAAAATGTTTTCTGACTAATAAATAATTATATTTGAAAAGTTTTGATGAATAATTTTTAGCGAAATTGTCTTTATAAAAATATATTAATCCACTAATTTTTATCTTTTATGATCCATTAAATTGTAAAAATTTCATAAAGGGAAATATGGTCTTAAAAATACCATTCATGATTAATTATCAACATACAAGTTGTCTTAAAATATTTGTGGCAAGATAGCTTCATTTCAGTTTTGATATTTTTATTGTTTAGCAAACTTTTTAAGAAGCAATGTAAAATATTTATTAAGAAGCAATTACTTATTAGAAGCAAATTTTCAAATGAAGCTTATAGTTGCATTCATTTTAAAATGCATTACAGTGTTAAATTTTTAATTGCAATGTAATGGTGAATTCATTTATCTGTCTAAAGACTGATAAATTAATCTTGAACTTTTAAAATTAATTTTTATTTAAACACATACATTGTCATGTTTTTATATGTTAAATTTCAGTTATGTAATATAAAATAAATATTTTTTTTAAACTGTAGACTGTTCCTAATTTCTTCAAGATATTTACATATTAAGTATTGTGGGAATCCATATGAATTTGTATTAAGCTAATTGTTAAATTCATAAAGTAAATTCTTCATTTAACTTACACATAAATAATGTGCTTTTCTTTTCTTGAAAAAGCATATTTCTTTTCAATTTGATTTGAATGTTTCTTTTTCTATCCGACCATACTTTGCCAAACTGAATTCTTAATGCTCTGGATTTAATTTCAACAATTCAGAATTTCAATTCTCTTCTGAGACTGAAATGCTTGTAATGGTTAGAAATCCATTTTAAACTACGCTACAGTTCAATTATGTACAAAAAGACAATTTAGATACATTACAGAATAAACCAATAAAACTATACTCATTTAATTTGTTATAGAATTATTATTGATTAAGTTTACAAAATATGCATGTGATATAATTTTACCGCATTATTACTGGTTTAATAATATATTGATTTTTGAAATTTTGATTTTTAGGAAGTTGAAAAGAGGCTTCCTGTTATTGATTGGTCAGAACACATTAGTTCCTCTGGGAAGAAATACTATTATAATTGTAAGACTGAAGTTTCCCAATGGGAAAAACCCAAAGAATTGATAGAATGGGAAAGGTAAGTAAAAATGTTAAGTTATTTTTTTATTATTTTTTATAAACGATGTTAATTCCGTATTTAATTAAGTATATTTATTTATTTTTTTGCTTAGAGAATGTTTTTGATTTAAACTTTATATATACATACACAACTAGTATTTCTTTGTTACAATTTTTAATATATTTAATGCTTCAAGCTTATGTGAGTAGGTTTTCTGTTAAAAGGTAATTTTCATAATTCAACATCAAAATAGAATCACTTTTGAGAGTCAGAAGTGATTTTATTAGCTGTATGATTTAAGCTAGCAATAATAAAAAAAAAAAAAAAAAAAACTATTCAAACAGTACAGACATTTTTTAAATCTAAAATGCATGAATTATTAAAAAATAAATTATAATTGAGAGAAACAATAAATAAATTACACATTTGCAAGATTTACTTAAATTATATTCTTAAAAAGCATATTTTTCTCTAAAATTAATATTGCAGTAATTTTCAAACTTTAAAATAATGCTTCATGCTTCACTATAACTTTAGTCGTGTTGGATTAAGATTTTTCCTGTTAGATAGTTAGAAAGTTTCTCTCCTTTCTATGTTTTTCCCCCCCTCAATTGGTTACCTGATTGTTGCTTTTGTTTGTTTTTTAATCAAAAGTGTCCAATCAGTCAAATTTTCATTTGTCTAAAATATCTAATTTCTTTTATGGAATATTTTCCAAATCGGCTAATCTTGACTTATGTGTTGTAGTTAAAAAAAATATTACCTTGCCTGAAGTTGTCTTTTTAGATTTATATGCTTTTATGCATAATACACAAAAAAATAATAAAATCTCATAACGTAGTTAAATTTTTATCCATTAATTTTAATATTAATTTGATTTTTTCTTGTTTTCAAAAATTCTCACTATGGAAAATATTGAGTTAAACTAGATGTACTATACATTTTATTTTAAATTTAATTCAAATTATTTTGAAACTTAAATTGCATAAATTATTTTATATTTGAGAGTTGTTAAAATATTTAGTATATGTTAATTTTGAAATTGTATTTTATTATTGAAGTTTCTCTTTACTATGAAAGGGAACCTGAAAGAAACCAAATTTATTTATTCATATTTTAAGAACTGGCCCTGATTTTCCTTCAAAATATTTGCACTAATGCATTTGTCTACTCCTTTATTCCACTTTTCAAGTATCATTTAAATTCATTGTTTGTGATACTTGATAACATCTCCATTGTTTTCTTTTCAGTATCGGTAAAATGCTTTTGCATCATGTCTATTTTTATTCTTGAATCATTTCATGACTCTCCCAAAAACATAGTCTTCTTTTACACAACCTTGTTTTTGTCCAGCATATTAAGGAATTTGTCATTAGTTGATATTGACCAGTATGAAATTTCATTAGTTGACATTTCCTCATTTTTAAAATGGGGAATACTATTTAGATATATTTGAATTTTTCACATAATCACTGGAGAAACTAGTTTTGATTTATGACAATGTTCTTGCTATGTGTGTTGTCTAAGTAATAAAATGAAGTCTGTCAAAAAATTTTGTTGATTTCTTTTGGGTGTTCCTTATTTTTCTTCTATATTGTATTTTGAAAATTAATTTGCTTTACTTTATGAGCAATCATTAACAATATTAAAATAAGTTATAAAAATGCTTAAACTATGAATTAAAATTAGTATACCCTAGTTTTTAAGATGATTTTTTCTTTGGATTTCATAACATTTATTTCATTGTTTTTTAACAGCTGATAATTTAAAAGAAAAGTATTTATCTTTATTTAAATTGTTTGATAGTTTTGTAAAATAAGCTTAGCAGTAAGCTGAATTTACAAGTTTGTTTCATAGTGACATAATGTGAATTCTGAAAAAAAAAAAAAAAAAAAAGATACCGATTTTTCAGTTAGAATCTTTTACACAATCTCAAATAACTACAGTTTCTACATAATGCAGAAATTAAGCAAAGCAACTTTCAGAGCTGAAGACTTATTCACCTAAGTCTTCCTTGGCCGAACTGGCAACCGAATGGTTATCGCTCTTGCCTTCGGTTCAACAGTTTGTGGGTTCGAACCTGGGCTTGGAGGTTTGTAGTGTTTCAGAATCCACTTTAAATCATAGGTCCCAGTCTAATTAGCCCTCATATGCAAAAAAATTACCATTGAGCGACAAACAAACCATTTAACTCCTTTCTTTTGACTAATTCGCTAATTGGCTGAAGCTGGTATTTTCTGTATGTCCTACAGCATTCCTCCCTGGAGATTTCTAGAACATTCCCATTTTGAGTTGTAACTTGGCTCCAATTAATCCTATTGTCCCAAAACTTCAAGAAAGAAGACTTATGTTTTGTTACTATGCTATTTAAATCTTGCATTTTTATTTCTTATCTTTTGAAAACTGCTATTTTCACAGAATAACCATTGTTTAGACAATGATTTCAAAAACTTAACAAAAACAGCACTAAAATAAATAACTAAATAAAATATAAGATTTGAATACATATATTTACATTATTTATATTTTTGTAATTATTTTAATGGTGCATTAAGACAAAGTACACATATAATGCATTGTAATATACTTTTAATTTGTATACATTATCGTATTTAATATTTTAGTTAGGTTGTAACATATATAGTAGTGTTACTGTCTTTGATATATATATATATATATATATATATTTGAAAGAAAATTTTTTAAGAACTTGCACCAGTGAAAGTAATTTCAGTGGAGAATCAGAAACATTAATGATTTTGATCATCTAATCAAGTTAGAGAACATTTGATTTAAAATCCCTGTTTCTTGGTTTGGTACTATTAAAAGAATAAATGAAAATTAGGTTTTTTAACAAATTATAAACTGAATATTTTTAAATCAAAGATCTAAAGGAAAATCCAAAAAAGACTTATGTGAAAATACAATTAAATATTTAACCATAATTAAAGAAATCAAAGACCCAGAGCAGGAAAGTTTGGAATTAGCTAGCCAGTGCCCAGTTTGAACTGAAATGTTTTGAATAAGGAATTCATTTCCTGGGCTGCAGTTAAGTGTGCCAATATATCACTATATGGTTTTTGTATGTATAATTAAAAAAAAAAAAGAGGGGGGAATTACAAAATTTGAATTGAATGAGGGATATAGCTGTGAATATAATATTCTCAAAGTTAGCATTTTAATACAATCCATTTCATGCAGAATGGACTTTCATACAATGTGATTATAAATACTTAAGCAAATTAAGGATAAAATGAAAGGTAACATTTTAGTATTATTTTTTGTGCTATTCATAGCATTGAATGTATATTTAAAAGCAAAATTAAATATCAATTAGCTATTTTAGCTTTTTACTATATAATATAAGTAAATCTTAAATCCCTGTCTATTTTAGGTTTCTTGTGCAAAAAATGACTGAGTGAGAAAACTTTAAATGTTAGTGAGAAATCTTTATACATTAAAATGTAATTAGGATCATTTCTGAAACTACCTGAAAGAATTACAAGAAAAAATCAGTTATTTGAATATAAACACTCTTAAAGTTACAATTATTTTGTTTTTAAATAGAAATTCACTTTTCTAAACAAGAATAACTAAAACAGGATGTTTTCTGGGTGCAGCTCATTAAAATTTATGTTTTCTCAATAGCTGCTTTCTATGAAAAGAACTTTATAAATTTTTAAAATTTTCGCAGGGGATAAGTAAAAGAGGAGAAAAATTAACCCACATTTACTAATCTTGTATACCACATGCTTAAATAGATTTGTTATACTAAATATATGCTATAAAAATTTGTAAGGAGGCAAATATTTTAACGATTATCTTTAGATGTTATATTAACTTTTTTTTTACTTCGATTTTAACTTTTCATTATTTTGGGAATTTATGTTTTAAATTTATTCATTTTATCTTAGCAGTTTAAACAGTATTTTTTTACCCTGTAATTTCTTGAGACTTGTTTCTGTTTTGTGTCTGTTAAATAGTTTTATACATTGAAATTGCTTAGTGTTTAGATTTTGTTATACATTATCTTATAGATATTTTTTTATTTTTAGGCAGCAGAATTTAAGTCGACTATCTTATGATACAAATCGATCTAAAGATAGAAGTCATGAAAGACTTGGTGGAGCTGGAGGCAGTAAAAGTAAGTTGATATTTAGTTTACAATATTTCCTTTTACTGTGTTCTTACTTTTATTGTTCTTTTCAATAGTAAAAATAATTTTTAATCAATAATATATATTCGGTATGTGTGAGAGCTTTTGTTTCAGTTAAAAAAAATTATTTCTAAATTAAGTAATTAATAATTACATTTTTTTGGAAATTTTTAACAAAATATCACAAAATACAAAGGAAAGAAGAATTTAAAAAATAAAAATAAATTTTCTATAGAAAATTTATTTAAAATACACAAACAAGTCATTTAAAATACAAAGAAGAATATTCAGAGCAATAAAAAATATTAGAGGAAATATTTCTGGACAAAAATTGTTTAAAATGGTGGAATAAAAACTTATTTCTTATCAGGGAATGAGGAGAATGCCATTTACAATTAATTTGTGCAAAGATTTTAAGAATAATACGCAAAGTAACTTTTCCCTAATAGCTTGAATCTCAAAGAAAGGTTAAAAAACACAAAAAGGAAGAAAAATTCTAAATTTTTTCAAAGGAAATAAAAATTTAAATTCTATGTAGTGATTAAAAAAAGAAATAACAGAAATATTTATAATGAATAAACATTGATGGGTTAAAAAAATGAAGATATGAAGTACATTTATAAATTAAAGAATTAATAGCATTTAAAAATAATTGGAAAACATATTAAAATGTAAAATAAACGTATTAATAGATGTTGAGATTGCATATTATTTATTATGGAATTAAATGAATAGATCAACCTGTTAAAAATATCAATACATTGAAATAAACAGCATTTTTAGTGGGGGGGGGAGGCAATACCATATGTTAGTGTAGTAATAACTTTTCTATCAAGAAAATGCTTACATTTTTATCAGTTATTTAAGATTGGAGTTTATTGGTAAATATGCACATTTAACTAAAATATAATATAGTATGTGTAAAGGCATGTATATTTGTCCCCAAGATATAAGATTTAAAAAATTGTCATTTTAGTAACTTAAAACTCCTATAGGAAAAAATTTATGCTGGAAAATTTGTATTTTTGTTTGAAAATCTTATACTTGAGTGGTCATGAAGGAAAATTTTTGCACTGTTGCAAAGCTTGATCAATAGAAAATAGAGTATTAGAATGTTTTGTTCAGTTAATTTTTAATATTCTCTAGAACAAATTTCTTTTGAAATTTTGAATGGAAAACAAATCTGTTATATTCTTTCTGTTTAATTATTTCTTAGTCTGATAAAATAGCATGAGGTCTGTGGACTTAGTAACAGTGCTTTGCATTCCCAAGGTATGTGTATACAAGGTTTGATCTTTAGGTTAGGCTGTGGGCCAAGTCTGTCTTTCATCCCTTCAATTAGTCAATAAACTGAGAAACAAGCGTGTTTGCGAACTAAAAACTGGTGGTTTATTGTTAAGCTAACCATGTAACTGTAACATGTGCTTCACAATTCCAAGGCCCCTCAATCACGAAAATTGATATAAGTATTGTAAGCCTTGACCCATGTGTAGGCTGTTGGATCACTGGTTTAATTTTTTATTTGTAAAATAGCACACTAAAATAATTTTTATTAAAGACATTCTCTTTCCAGAGATGGTGTAATGACTTTTAAAAAGCTCTTTCACTTTGTCTAATTATAACAAAATTGTAAGAATTACTCTTAAAATAGCTATCAAGTTTTTTAAAGGATAAAAAATAAACCATGTGTTTTATGTATTCATTTCTGAAGAAATGAGATTCCATTCATAGAAGTAGACCAAAATTTTTACAATAAATTAAAAACTTTATAAATTAATTTCGTAATTAATTTTAAGATGCATAAAGAATAAGTAAGATATTGTGGCTTTATATGAAACAAAACATTTTGAATCGTTGCCAATAAGCTCTAAATGATTTTCAATTGTGGGTCAACTATAGAAATTATAATCTTTTGGTGAATTTTAATGTATATTCTCTATACTTATAAGATCAGATTTTATTAAATGTTTTACACAATATTTACATGTTCCAGTCTGATTTTCTTGAATGTTTAAAATATAGGGTGCTCCAAAAACCATGATCAAAAGTATTTTAATTTCCCAATTTTAAATATATGTATAAAAGTATATCTTTTCCTTCGTGTAATTGTATATGAGAGTTACTCTGGAATTTTTGATATGCGTGCAGACGAGAATTTGCAAAATAAAAATAACGGTTTGATTTTAATATACAAATATTATAACACAAAAGACAATTTTTTACTGACTTAGTTCAACTTGTTAAGCGTAGAATAAATTTTAAACAGAAGAGAAAATGGAGCTGACAAGAGAACATTTTCACGCTATGATTTTCTACGATTTTAAAGCAGGATTAAATCAAGAAGAATGCGTTCAACGGTTGCAATTAGCATTTAGTGATGAATCTACAGCTCGTGCTGCTGTATTAAGATGGTTTAGAGAATTTAGAAGAGGTCATAATTTTCTTCAGGATGAAGAACACACAGGAAGGCAGCCATCAGCAGTAATCCCGGATAATGTGTTTGCCATACAAAAAATGTTAATGGATGATAATCGCTGTACCTATCAAATGATGCAGAAAGAACTTTCATCTAGAAAAAATAAAGATTAAGCATCAGATAAGGCATAATTGGTATCCTTAAATCTCTTATGATTAGTTTATTTGATCACACTGTTTGTATTGTATTTGATTGTGTGCCAATTTAACATACTTTTGTTATCTATGATTCGAAATTCCCCTCTGAAAAATTAGTACTTTAAAAATTAAGTATTAATTTATTTACCCAGGACAAATCTCAGTGTTGACATTTTTGGGGACAACTCTTTGATAACATAAAAAAATAGTAATTGTTGACTGGAAGAAACATTTAAAGCCATAAATTTTTTTATTATCGTATTTTTCTGTACATAATCCGCAGCAATTTTTCCGCTAAATGGTCAAATATTTATGCTGCTAATAATTTGGTGCCAAATAAAATAAAAAATATATTCATTATAATTAAAAATATAATAAATTCTAAAAAAAAAAAAAAAAGAAAACACACATTTATAATGATAAAAATCTGTTTGAATCCACCTCAAAGCAAAGTTCGATCAACTTAGATGAAAGCATGATAACAATCCATGTCTGAGAAGATTCCAGTAAAACTTAACAATTTTTAGATTTTAATAAGTTTTAAAACGAGGTTTAGAAATATTTTTAAAATAAACTGTATTTGTTTCATTAATAGTTAAGTGAAAGAAATAGATTATTTTCTAACTGTGCATGGAATACATTTTTTTCTTTTATACTGCACCTGCTTTATTATACACCTTAAATTACATGTTTGTTGACATTTTTTCATTTGCCTACCTTGTAGCTTTCAATTTAAAATTTACTCTGTAACTTCATAATTTTGACTTCCCTTTGACAATATAGGAATTTGAGTGCTTTCAGAGCGAAACAGTTCATGTCAAGACAGAATGCAAAATGACATTAACGAATTGCAACTTTAATAACTGTTCATAAGAACTGAATTCGTTCTTGAACATAATTGGAAAATGCTGATTATAGTTAAAATAATTCAACTGAATATTGGTGCCATCAGTTTATTTTATGTAACATAAACAACATTTCTTTCAAAATTTTATTGTAAACGTTTCTGGTGAAAAAAAAACTTTTTTTGTCAGATTATCTGCGGCAGCGTATAAAACACAACAAGATTCAGAATTTTTTTACACATAATCTGCGGATCAGATTATATACAGGAAAATATGGTATTTAAAATATTTGTGAAAGCTAAAAAGTTAAAAATCATTGTCAGCGCAGAAATGTAAATTTTTTTCCTTTTTTAAATAATATTTTGTGATATTATCACTTGTACTGATAAAATGGGGAAATACAAAAAATTATTGCTAAAAATTTAATGATATAACTTTAAAGTCTGATGTTTGCTTTAAATATTTTAATTAAAATTTGTATTTTATCATTTTGAATGATGTAACAAATTGTAAGTTTTCTGGAATAGAAATTTTTTTAAATGCAATCTTATAATGAAAAACAGATATTTTGAAAATAGTTTAATTTGTATTATTTGTATTCAGATTCTCATTCCCAAGAGGCTGCAGAAAATTCATCTGAAAATAGTGATTCCCATTCAAGTCGAACAGAATCTGCATCTCACAATCGGGTGCAAACAACTGCTAGCCATTCCTCTTCTACAAATTCTTGTCCTAATGCTCAGGTATCCCATTTACCATCTCCATCTGAAGTAACATCATCAAACCTGCCAAAGGTGATCTCAGAACTTTCTGGAACAAAAGGCTTTCCTGACTTGAAAGGCCTTCCTCCTCAGGAAGGTGAGAATATTATGTTTCCCAAAATCAACAGATTGCTATACACTTGATATCTAATTAAATTGATTATATTGGCTTATTAGTTGTACTTATTTTTAATTAGTTGAAAGGAATTCAGTTTTATAAATTATTTATAAATATGGAAAGAATTTACTTTTATTAATGTCCAAGATATTTTGTGAAAATAGGTTTTCATTTAAAAGGAATTATATTGAAAATTGTTGAACATAAGGGTATTAAAAATGTGATACTCTTTCATGAAATGATACTCTTTCATGAAATTATTATTTCATTATTTTTAATCTATATTTCTATCTTTAATGTTTTTGATATTAAAACCATAATTTCCCAGATTTAATTATATGTATACATTAATTGCTGTTATTAATATGTTTAACTTTGAATTATGTTCTTATTAATTTTATTAGGTTCAGATCTTTTCAATTACAGAAATACTGCATCAAATTGAAATTTTGTCTAAAATCTTTTTATTTACCTTGATAATTGATAATTTAAGAATTAAAATATATCTATATACTTCAACTCTTTTCTGACTAAAATTTTCCATAGATGTATTCCTATGTGTTAATTTTAAAAGTGTTAAATTCTGAAATATATATATAGAAAGAACAAAATATCTTAAAATTGTATATTTATATAAAAGCTAAATATTAATGAATTTTGTGCTATAAAACTAAGGAATTTCTTTAAATAGACAATTCTTTACATTTTAAAATTAATTTAACAATAAGGTTAATAAATTAGAATTTATGAAATAACTGAAGAAAAATATAAATTTTGCTTGCTAATTAGTTAATTTTTTGAAAAACATACTATTTTATTCCACACATTGTTATTTTTTGAACATAATTGCCTTTTTGTTTTTGATATTTGATGTTATGTTTTGTGAGCCTAATTATACATTTTATCTTCTTTAGCTTTGAGAACAATACAACAAGCTCTTCTATTAACTAAGCAAGTTACTAATTTATCACGGACTACAGGTATATATAAATAATTTTAAATCTGCAAAAATAATTGCTTACTATTAAAGATATTTGTTTTCAAAATTATAAATCACTATTACAATTTCAACAGTTTTAACAACATCTAGATTCAACTCTTTTTAATTTACAATTTTGTTTTAAATTTCACTAAAAATTGTTCAGTGTCTTTAAAATTAAAAATATTTGCTAATTAACTTGTCAATAAGATATTGTTATTTATTACAAATGTCCTGAAAATGGGCTGTGACACCATTAGTTCTCTGTCCTTCCAATATATGTAAGCAGTACATATTAAAACTACAAGTGCAGGGTGTGAGTCAAGATGGTTAGTATCAAAAACTTCTGGTTTATTTTAAGAAGCATTTCTTCTCTTAATCAGTAATTTTACTTTAATGAAAAGAAAGGCCATTCAAAGGTCTGAAGGGCCCTAGCACCTTTCTTCATAAAAATAATAATAATCATCAGCCTCATTTCCAGAAATCACATAATGAACTGGAAAGGAACAGATATTGACCTTGCAAGATTTCGGCACTCCAAATTGCAGATGTTATTTTTATATTGTCTATTTGTAATAGATAAGCGAGCCAGTATAAAGTCTGATAAGAAAGATCACAATAAACTCCAGCTTCTGAATCATCATCAAACATAGGTCCTCCTGTAAAGACATGTAACCATGAATCTCTAGGGTATTTGTTTTCAACTTTAGATAAAGCAGTTCATTGCATATTATAAGATTTTGTTTTATATACTTCTGTTCTTTCTAATTCAACATAACTTTATATGTTATGACTATTAATCTACATATCTATCTTAAAACTTTTATATTCCAATTCTGACCAGACAAGAAAATTGATAACTCAAAGAATAATAAATTCAATGCATAATTATAAAGTTCTTAGAAATTGTTCTTTGCTAAGCTTATGATTGAATTTTCTGTTTCTTAAAATAATCCCTCTCCCTGAAAAAAGATGTCAGAGTATAAGAAAGTAAACCATTTGACTTTACTAATAGGCTTGCAAATCATTCACTAGATTTTTTGTGTATTCCACATTATGAATATATCAGTTAATTCATGTGCTGATTTCAGACTTATTAACATTCTGGCTGAAAAGTATGTATTTAAACATCCGTGAATAATGTTACATTCGTTATTTTAACAAAGTTATTTTTGTCAGTTAACTCTTATTGTAATTTACTGTTTTAATAGTTTTTTTTTTTTTTTTTGATTCTTGCTTTTCATTATTTTATATAATATCCATACGGAAATTTTGTGATTTTTTTCATTTTAGATAATTTTATCAAGTACTCAAATAACTTAATATAAGTCATTGTTCCTGCGGAAAATTTTAAATTCAAATAACTTTAACAAAAATATTTAATATTTTAACCTAATTCAATATTTATTTAATAAGAAATATTATGAATTGTAACAGATTAAGATATTTGCACTAGTTTTTGTGATGAAATTTGATACATTATTGCAAATAGTATGAACTAATGATAGTGTTTTTATACTCTTTATGTAAGAATTACTTACTTTTTTTTTTTTGAGAACTTCTCTTCTTTTTCAGATGTTTTTTGTTATTGGCATGCAAAAACATCCTTTTCTGATAAATTACCAAAGTGAAGTTGAAACACTGAAATTTAAAATTGAGAAAATTTGATATAAAACTAGCTTAAATGTTAATGCATGTTTTGAATATTTTTTTCTTACAAAATATTAATCAATTTCATGGGTAAACTTTCATGCATTTAAAGTAAAAGCCAACTATATTTTAAAAAGTCCTGAAAGATTAGTAACATTATTGTGAGTCATATTTCTGGTTTTTTCTGTTAGTAGAAGGATTTTCTTCTAGATGAGATTTCAAATCATCAAAAAATTTCAGCTTCAGAAATCAAGTTTCATAGTTTATGGGTTTTTACCAGTAAATCAAAGTTTTGTAGTAAGTGTATGCAAATATCTATTTTTGAAATCAATTTAGCTCTAGGCATGAATTGGAATATCATTTTTTTGCACTATATAAAAACAACATTTTTAAGAAAATACTGTTGTACATTTTTGTTATTTAATTTAGTTCTAAATACTTTAACCATCATCACTGAACAAAAGTGATTAACCGCTTTTTTATTATAAACTGAATATAAAAATTTATTTATGAGAATTCTTGATAAAAAATAACTTTTCTTTTTAACTTGCGTTAATTTCTGAAAAACTAAGATTTTGAAATACAATTTGACAGTTAAAAAATAGAGAGATCCAAAGTGATATTTTGCAAATAATTTTTTTATTGGGTAAGAATTTTTATATTTAAGGTAATACTTTGAAAACTGTTAAATCAGTATGCTTTAGTTTTGGACAATTATTTGCTGAAGTGTTTCAGTTTCCAGCGTCTTAGAATCTAGTTCTTTGTCCCGATATTATTGCAGAAATTAAGCAATGTATTTAAGTTTTGGGGTGATAAAGTTAAATAATTTTGCAAAAATTATCTTTTTGAATAGTTTTGATTATTTAGTGATTGATCCCCATATAGATTATGTGATAGGTTTGTTTTGGAATCTCACCCCATAAAAAGGAAAGGAAATTGATGCATGGTAGTTCACTTGGTTGTAGGGATCAAGGTCCATTTTAAACTAAATTGGGCTCATATTAGTTCTGTTTGGGAAAAAATTATGGTAGTGAAATAAAGAACCTAATCTTGTTGAGTCACATTTCTTAGACTATTTTCTGTTTTTGTAAGATAAGAAACATTGTCTTGTAACTCTCCTTCATATAGTCAAATTAGATGAAATTAGAACTTCCAAAAATTCCATACAGTTACTTTTAAAAAAAGAAAAAAATGAATTTAAAAAGGCAGGCAGCTATTTTTCCATTTAGCTTTAAGTATCCATTATTGCTATGGGTAAAATTTTGAAGCTTCTAAGATTCTTTAAAGATTTTGCTGTTGACGTACATAATGTAAAATATGCTTTTTACCTTCAGCAAATAGTTTGTGAGTTTGACTCTTTTAGCCATCATGGATTCTTGATGTTTAGAGTAGACTTAAATTGTGAATTCTGGGCAAATAATCTTTTTGTCCAAAACATGTCTATAAATCAAAAAAAACTAAAGAGTTATTTTTCTTTGAAATAAAATGTATTTTTCAAAAATGATATTAATATGTGACAGGTATTTCCTAGTTTTGATTGTTGTATTGAATTAATTTTTGATGATTGTTTTTGAAAATTTTGTGTCTACTGGTATTTGCGATTTCAGTATTATAAGTATAATTTGTCCTGCAATACATAATTTTAAGCTCTGCTTTCTCTTTGACTATGCTTATGCACTGTTGATTATTATTTTTATTAAGTATGCATTTTTATTACCAATATACTAGTGTATCAATCATATGTTCCATGGATCTGTTGACCTTAAAAATTTCAGTTTCTGAGAACTTTCAAATCTATTTTTTTTTTTAAAAAAAAATGAAGGAAATTAATTTTTTTCTCTTGTGAAAATAAGATTTTTTTATCTCTAATTTTGTTACCAAGAATTTATCATCAGTGATGTTGTAATCTTTCAAGCTATTTTACCTGTCTATTCACAATGTCTAATTTGATTTAGTATTATAAAAGTGGGACTTTTAAAAACATCTTTTTATTATTCATGTTTTTTAATTTTGCTGCACATTCTTAAATTTTGATATTTTTTTTATGGTATTTAATTCCTAGTTTCCGTTAAAGTACCATAAACTGCATCTTGTCATATTGTATACTTGATACTTAATCAAGATATGATTTTATTATAAAATTAGTTTGAAAATTATGAACATTTTAAAATGTGTTTGTATTTATACCACATAGACTCCCACCATCAAACAAAACCATCAGCTTCCTCTGCCCCGTCCCAAAATCAAGTAAATCATCACCCTGTAACAGTTCATACAACTAGCAGTTTGTCAAGTAGTACCACTCTTCAAGTCAATTCCACAAGTGGTGCTAATTTTCCAGATGGAAAAGTAGAAGCTGACCAAGAAGGCAATTCTCCAGACTCTGACAGTAGCACTCATTCTTTGAGGTAATTACAAGCTTTTAATATTTAATCTAGAGAGCAGTGTTACAAAAGGAAATTTATAATACTTATATTCATGCAATATATGTATAAAATTGCATTGAATGTAGTAACTAATGACTTAAATTGAGTATTCTATTAATTAAAACTGTAAAACTTATTTATAAACTTAAACTAAAAAAAGAATTCTGCATACAAAATATATTATACATTTAATTTTAATTTGCTCAAAGATTCAAGGAATGGAAGTTCAAAGAAATAAATTGCTACAAAATAAAAATTACTAGTTTGTGATAGTTTGTACAACCTCTTTGAAATTCATTATTTTTCCAGATCCCTGGAAGGTTCTAGAATCTTAAGTTGACTTCTTAGGAAATAATATATTATGATTTTTTTTATTTCTTTTTACTTTTTTAGTAAGTATTTCCATTTTATGAATTTAATTTATTTACTTTTTCTTAAATTACCAATAAAATGCACAAAAAATTATGCTATTTTTTAATATCAATATTAAATGTAAACAAAAAGATAACATAATGTGCCCAAGATTTTAATATCAAGAAAGAGAAAATACTTCATAGCCAAATAGTCTCAGCTTTTGTAAATGTGGTTGTTAACTTTGATGAACAAAGACTTGGCTGGTATTCTGTTGTAAATTGAATTCTGAATTACTATGATCTAATTTAAAGAATGTTTAATGTAAATTTTGAGAAAAAAATTTTTTTTTATAATTTGTTGAAAATATTTTTTGTTTATTTAGATTATTTTTTACATATATTAATTTTAAAAAATCAGCTGCATGTAGTCTAAAGAAAATGAGTATAAAAATGTCTATCGTGGAATAAAAAAAAAAATTCTCATATTTAAAAGTTGCTGGAAAATAGACGCATGTGTTTACCTTGCAGGCATTATGTTAACTATGGATACAAATGTGTGCTCAACAAATGTTTTCCTGCCACTTGGTTATATTCTGAAATAGTTTTACTATGAATATCCTACATTCACTGAAATTTCATACTTCATTGCTAAATTTTTTTCTTCTGTTCTAATGGTAATGGTAACATTAAGAGATTTACAATGGCTGCATTACCATAGACTTATTATAATATTACAATTTTAGTACAAAGGATTTTTATATTATTTACTCATATTTATGCTCTAAAAAAGTGTAATAATCTTCAATAATTTGTTATGAAAACAACAGAGATGATTGATTTGGCTAAAACTTCAGACTTCGGGAAAGTTATAATCGTGAAATACATGAAACATAAGTTCTTAAACCATGTTCTTATTCAGAACATATAATAACAGGTTTCGTATAACTCATGCAAATTCCTTAAATTACTAAAAAAATTTTAAAGGGTCCTTAATACTTCTGGAATTTTGACTTGGCTCCTTAAAAATCATGAATTACTTCTGGAATTTACTTGATTCATTTGTTTTTTTAGAAATATATATATATATATATATATATATATATATTTTCAATGGAGTTATCCAGAACCCTAATTGAGTACTCTTAATGTTACCATTAGATGGTGGTACTATCAATGTTAAATTTTTAACTGCTAGATCTAGTTCAGCCACAATAATTTCATATAATCCAGTTTAGTAGTATTTAGATATGTGTGTGAAGTGAAATGATCATCTAGCAAGATTATCATGTTGTGTAATCAGACAAATGATTTTGATTATTTTTTATTTGCTTTTTGTTTTCTTTATAGTGTATAAAATTCACTGAAAATTTAATATATAAATTTTTTTAGTTTAAATATATTTCCTTTGTCTCATTTGGTGAAAATTGGGTATAATTTCAGTGAATCATGATGAATATGTTTATCATTGAAATAAAGGTTGAAATAAATTATTTAATATGCCTGATGTGGAAAGTGTTTTTTCACAGATCAGTGGACTATGAATAGCGATGCAAAGTTTGGCATTTATGTGGTTCAAAGAAAAATGCATACCTATCATCTATTTTTGAAGAAAGACTTCTGTATTTTAAATGTGAGTGAATCAGCAATCAAATCCCATATGAAAGGGAAAAAACTTGTGTATTTATTAGAGCAGGTTGTATCTGACAAAAAATCTGCTTATTTAAAAGATTTTTTCATTACTGTTCCTGTTAAAGAATGTGAACTTTTAGTTCACATATTCTGCAATTTTAGATTCATTTATTTTCCAAAAGAACATTTAAAGGCTGAAATTCTTGGGGATCTTAAAATTTTAAACAGTGTATTCAGTTACAGTTCTTGTAGCAGTATAAATTGTCTCTTTCAATCTACGTTTTCAGACAGTACTATTGTAAAGCAATTCAGTTGGACTAAGAAAAAAGTGGGATAAGTTAACAATTTTTTGAATTGCATCTTATTTTTTCCAATTTATTGAAAGAAAAAGTTAACGCTAGTAATTATATGTGCTTTTCTTTGATGAATGATTAAACAAATAAAAAAGACTAGTACATGAATATGAAATTTTATAGTTTTAAAAGAGTTTGAAAGTAAACAGTAGAAATATTTAAAATTGCTCTTATTAAATAATTTGGAAAAAAAATTGTTTTGAAAACTTAATTTATTAGTTGTATTTATTATGAGTAAGTATATTTATATTGTAAAAGTGGTTGTTGATACTCATCTTGTGTGTGAAATACTAAATAAATGAATAGAATCTATTTAAGATGTGTTTAAAAACTCTAAATTTAATTCTTTATTTTATACTATGCATTATCCAGTAATATAAAAAGCATTGATTATTTAAAGAAAAAATTTTATGTTATAGTTGTAAATTCATTTGAAGGTTTTTGAAGTAATCATTGAATATAAATCTAATGTAAATAAAAGATATTCTCATTAATTTTTGCAATTATTAATTTCTATTATTTATAAATATAATTGAAAAAAGTTGCGTCTTCATAATTATATGCATATTTTGTTAAGAACAATTTTTAATATAAAATAAAAAATTAGCTTGATTATCAATACCTCCTGGAAATTTTTTTACTACTAAAAAACTCCTGAAATTTGATTTTTGGAAATCTGTGCAAACCCTGTAGTAATTAATTAGATAAATACATGCAGGTGAAACAATAATAAAAGGCAAGGATTATTCCACAGATGGTGGGAAAAAACATAAATTCATTTAAATTGGGAAATTTTGATGTAGATTTTAAAACTATATATTTAGCAATGAAAACTTCGTAGTAAATAGAAATTTAACAGAAAAATCCATTCCTTTAGGTACTTTCCAACTTTTTTATTTTTATCTTTATAACTAATTTATTGTATTACATGAGTAACAAACAATTATGCTTTTGGAAAAAATATATCTTAGATGAAATGCTTCCTTATAAGTTCCTGTATAAACATAATATGTAAGATGTATGGATTTTAGACTATTATGATATTAAGGCCACAGATAGAGAAATTATTATAAATGAGTGTTAGTCAACTAGTAAAATTATAAAAACTAACATTTTTAAAAAATTATGACAAGATATTTTTAAGATACTGCTGCAAATGCTACTTTTTAATATCATAAGAAGTGCTAAAACGTTAGTAAAAATGCAACCATTATTTTAGCATTGATGAGTTTTATATTGTTCAAAGACTGATGCAGTTTCAAACAATTTCTAATTAAGCAAATTTTGCTATCAAATCATTTATTCACTATGTTGTGCACAACTAATTATTCTTGAATTCATGATATATATTAGAGAGATGCACAAATTATAGTTAATTTTGCAATTTTTAAATAATCATCAGGTGTTGTCACAGCACTTTTACAACTATATCTTGAGTAAAATCATACGATAACATACAATTATACAATTTTACATTTCTAAAACTTTTCACCTAAATAAACAGCATATGTTTTAGTACACAAAAATTGTATGCCTCAAATCAAGGAAAATCTCTGCATGTGTGCTAAGATAAAAGAAAAAGATGTGTGAAATTTAAAGAGTTCATGAAATTAATAATATAAAAGCTAATGGAGGAAATAATATTGCAGGATTGCTGAAGTTGAAACCAGAATATGTTACAAATTATATATACAGTATAGAAATGGATTTAGTGCTTAATGTTAATATGAGTTTAAGACACTGAATTTATTCAGAATATGTGTAAAATATAATAATTTTTTTTATTTTATGTCTCATTATATAACTTCTATGTTTCATGCTAAAACATTATTGATATAAAGTTATAATGAACAATTTCCGCTTATTAGCAATAAAACAAATTCTACAAAAATGTCCACGAAATAAGTTGTTAATGTAAAAAAAAAAAAAAAGTAGAAAACCTACATTTTCATCCATTGGATAGTCGTTTTTCTTCAAAAATTTTAATCGAAGCCTGCCGCTTTAGATTTGCTAGCAACATAAAAAAGAGCAATAATTTATACAAATCACAAAATTGTGATATTTCAGAATTAAAGTAAATCAAGAAACCTGTTTCACTATATTACTATAAGTATGGAGTGATAGTTGTTTCATGATTTACCATATACAATTGGACTATTAATTTTCCTTGCTCTTATTTCTTAAAAGCAGTTTTTGTTTAAATATTAAGTGTTTGTGTAATTTAATCCTTCAGTATCCAAATATATACCTAGTGCAGCTTGTCCTTATCTGGACTTTGCACCACAAAACCCAACCTAACCAAATATATACCAGTGTCATATGCTATTTTTTTAAGTTACTATTATTATCATTGATATATAGACGATTTGTATTAAAAATGAAAAAAAATTCTTTGGATTCATTTTGTAGTGGATAAAATAATAAGTTAAAATATGTACTGTATTATAGTGTGTTAATATGCCATTGGCAAGATTCATATTACAGAAAAATACAATTCTGTGTAATGCAAGTATATGTTTCATGTTTAACACTTCAATTCAAAGCAGTAGTTCTCAAAGGCTGAGTATTTCAAAACAGACATTTAACTAACCAAGAACTTTTGTTTTTGTTCTCTGCCAAGAGTGGGAACACAGGGACAAAATTGGTATTCATGTGTTTGCGTAAAAGGAGTTAGTTTGATGGGTAGTGACAGTTCTGCTTCCAGTGAATATATATAAAATAAATACTATTATAAGTATTGAAAACATCTAAATTAGTGTTTGTGTTTAATGTATCATTGTGATGTCTTAAATTGTTTTATATTATTTAAAGAGATGACAGGGTTGCTAAAAACTGATAGTATTTAAAGCTACATAGTTTTGTTTTTTTTTCTCATTTTATATATACATTATAAAAATAGTTTTATTTTGTAACTAGAGAGGATTGTCTTTATTTTGCATGTTTTGATTAAAAAATGAATGTAGTTATAAATATATTTTTGTAATGAAATTTATTTCAGTAAATGAATTTGTTATTCAATTCTGTTTTTTAGACATGATAGTCCAACATCCAGTGTAAGCAGTTTGCAAAGCCTAAATACTGCAGGAACAAGTTCATTAGCAACAGCAGCATTGAGGCCATCCATCCCATCATTAACACCATCATTAGCCAATTATTATAGGGAAGATCTAATATCTCATGTTGTAGGTTGGCAAGCTGATCATGCAGAAAGACAAGTAATTTAGTTTTGCTCAGCATATTTTAATAGTTTAATATCTGAATTTAATTTTCTACATCTTTGTAAATGAACTGTTATATTATATTAGAAATCGCATTAGTTTTTATCATAATTTTATGTCTAATAAAAGCATTGTTTATTAAATTATGGATTACTTTTTTGAAATAATTAAGTGATAACATGTTTCAATTATACAAATAACTTCATTTTAAAAAGTAAACATAATTTTTCTAAATTTTAAAATTGTGGTTCATTGAATAATATTGATTCAGAAATAAAAAAAGATTTAAATTGGAACCCATCCTTTATAGTGAAAATATTTTTTATTATCCTTTGAAAAGAAAGAAAAAGATTATTGATTTTTTTTTAATTTTAAAGAATTATTTGCATTAGTTTTGAGACATTGAGGTGATTATGCTGTCCCATGACACATATAGAATTTGATGGGTTTAAACAAATTGAACTTCTTGCGGAAATTTCTAGATTTTATTGTTATTAATGCATATTATATTCTTAAGTAGCTAATTTCTATAAATTATGCAGGGATCTTGTTTACATTATGCAGAGATTTTTACCCTACCAATAAATACATAATTTAAAATTATTTTACATAGAAAGCATCCTGATATAGTTGCTAGATAAATATATAAATTTTATATTTTTCCATAAGAAGTATTAAATGATCAAATCAGTTTAAAAATCATTTTTGGTTAATTTAGAAAAAAAACTTGCATATATATGTTTAAAAAATATCAATTACAGTATAAAAAAATAAAAAAAAATTTTAAGTTTAAATAGTGTTGTTATAAATAATTATTATTTCTGCTGCTAAAATGTTATATTAGAGTATTACAGGTCTACCTGCATTCAGAATGGAACATTTTTTAATTCTTTTGATTTTAATCAAAGCATCAAATATTTATGATATTAATTTATTATATTGCTTAAAACCTTATACTTAGTGTTCTGTTACTCTCTTTCTGTCTGCATTCTCTTATTTGCTCGTTTATTCTTTCTAATTCATGCTATTCTTTACTTATCAGTTTAGCTGTTACAATTCCATTACTCCCATTCTTTCATGTGAATCCTCTAATTACTTCTAGCACATCTTACAGTTGAAATTAGAACTTCAGTATAAATATGCCTTGTTGATATCATCTGTTTTAGCATCTGTTATAATTATATTTTGTGAATGCCTTATAATCACACTGAAATGTTCAGTCTTAATTTTCTTTTTAAAACTATTGTGGGAAGTCAAATCATTGTTGATATCCTCATTTTCAGTTTCAATGGTTCATGGGTTATTGAAATTTCTGCATTTTAAAATTCATTTAACTTCTAGTGCATCTCCATGCTTTTCTTTTGTATGCAATAGGTTAACTTAATATTACTGTAATTTGCTTTTCCTCTCAATATTTTCTGCTATTTCTATCTAACTATTTTATGGCATGACTGATCTACATGTTTGTAGATTTTGAAGCGGAGAAAAAGTTATGCAGGGATAAGATAATAATTGTATAGGTACTTTTTTTTTAATTTTCTAATCCTTGGATTGAATAAACGAGGTGTCTTTCATAAATTTTATTATCTTAAGGAATTTTTTTCCAATTTAAAATTTTAATCTAAAATATTGAAATTTGAAGAAAGGAAAGCATTCTATTTATCATTAGTATGATTGACATGTACAACCTGTTTGGTAATTTGCACACAGCTTACTTTTTTTAGCACATCAGTATCATTAATCAAAGAAAAATATTTCCTTGGATGCATGTTCTTCATAATAGGTGGTTGTAGCCCCTGGTCTGATGTATAACTGTAAACAGTTCAGTTTTAGTTTATTATACATCCTGAACATTATTCATGTGTTTGCAGATAAGTTTTTAATACAACTTAAAGTTCTCAATTTTATGGACTCACTTTAGTTTAGTGAAAAGACCATACCCTTTAGAATAGAAAGTCCTAGTTCATTCATAACCACTTTTATGTAATCAAAAATATGCATTGCGTTTTTGCTTTCTATACATACTTGTTGAAGTTCGTGTATCAGTTTTCCTACTTTCTTCCTTTATAATCTTAGAAAGCAGTCTATTATAAAAAATGCTCATAGAAGGCAAAGAGTGTTCAAAAAGTTAAAACAGTTTTATAGTGTACATACTATTTTGTATCAAACTCTGCGCAATTTTTATCTATTTGTACTTCTGAATTCTTAAGCTTTTATCTTGTTAATAAATTCTTTTAACTTTAAGAAAACTACTTCCCTATGAATAGAATTTTTTTGAATAGAATTTTGATAGAATTTTTTAATAGAATTTTATCTTTGATATTGTCATCTTCATTTCATTTCCCTTGCTATTTATCTTTAAACAAATCAAACCAAATTCCAAAATACAGTATCTTTCCTTTTATTTCATATATTATTTATACTTTTTCTGCAATTGTTTTAAAATTATCTTTATTTAGTCATATTAGAGCTCCTATCCTTGCTACACTTTTCATTGTGTTAAACTAAGACTTGAACTTTATTGCTTGCTGAGTAAAAAGAAAAAAGCTAACCCTTTTTCTATCAGACATTGCAATAAAATTTTTTATAAAAATATTAAAATTTAATTTTTGTTGGAAAATAAAATTTTTCAACAAAAATGTCATGAAATTAATGTTTTTAATTTCCTATTAATTCAAAATGTATGATATTAGGCATTGAAATATTAGTATTTGCTGGGGATGCAGATCTACTAAAGAATTAATAAAGAATATTCTAGATTACTAGTAATAAAGAATATTCTAGATCTACTAATAAAGAATATTCTAGATTTGCTAATTAAATTCTTTATGTCAAATATTCATTCAAATTAAATATTTTCCTTTTGTTTATTCAGGATTAATTATAATGAAAAAATCAAAATGATATCTGAGTATGTTAGTGTAAACAGTGGGTATTTTGTATACTTATGCATGTAAAATAAGTATCATTTCATAGACTGCATATGTTGCAGTTATGTACTCCTTATATTAAGTCACTTTATTTTTTTCCATCATGAAGTATAATTTTCTATTTTAATTTCCTTTCTATCCGCTTTTTTATCAACATGCATAAAGTGCAACATGCTATGTGCATTGTTTTATTATTCATACCACATATTTTTCTTTAGGAAGCTTCATCTTATAATGCAGAGAGGCCATCTGTTATAGATCCTAAATCAGCCATGGTTAATTTTTTTCTTATTTAGTTTCTTTGTTTTTTTATTTATATTTTTGAAATGTTTTTAATAAAGTAATTGGAATTATTTAAATAGCTCATTCAATCAATTTTGGATTCTTTGATTTGTATTCCTTATTTGTGAAATTCCAACTATTATATACATAGCTGAATCAAAAATGTTCTTATTATTCTTTTTTGCATACATTCTTTGAAAATTTTAAATATGATTATTAATATATTGTGTTAATTGAATAAATTTATCTGTATTAGTTGTTTCACTTATTTCCACTATACATTTTTTATTTTTTTCTTCTCATAAAAATTTCTGATTTCTATGTTTTATTAATTTATGACAATTTTTAAATTTTAATTTCAAGCATTTTTTTTTTTTTTTGTAATTTCACTTTTTTTAATCTATTAACTTAAGTTGTTTTGATATTATAATGCGTGTAAGATAATTAATATAAGTAATACCAATTTTTTTTAAAATTTTCACATCTAAAGTATATTGACAGGTTTATATTACATTTAATTCTTAATATTATAATTAAATCATTTGAAGTTTATTTGGCTTTCTACTGCCATTACTGGCTTTTATATGTAAAATATCACTCACAATTCAATAATTTTATTCTGTAATTTATAGTTATTTCTTTACATATAGTAGGAAGACTTATAAAAAATATTAATTGTTATTATTATTATAAAAGGTAGTCATGTAACATTTATTTTACATAAATTTTTGCTTGTAAAAATCTGTTCAGTTGAGCAAAGTAATTGTTGTTTAAATTTTTCTTTTTCTAGTCTTAACAATTAATAAATTTGTCAATAAAAAGAAAAGAAATTTCAACAATATAAATTTCTAGGTTTTAAAAGAATAATTTTTAAGATCCTTATTTTATATTTATAATACCTATGATCTGCTTAATATCAACTATTTTTACAATGCATGCAATATGATATTCATTTTGATTTTATAAAAAGGCATGTTCTCATTTTTCTTATGTTGAATAATACTTCTTAAAGGTTAAATCTTATTAAAGGTTTTATTTCTTGTTCTTGAAATTATAATTGAATTTTATTTCAGAACTAATAAGAAAATAATCTTCTAATTGAAACAAAATGTTTAGAAATTTGATTAAAATTAATTGAACTTTCAATATTTTTTGATTTCTTATTTAAATTAATGATACTTATTTAATTCCTGAAAGAACTTCAACTATAAATCTTCAAACTGATAGTAATTTTCATGTTTAGATAAAGTCATTCATACTATGTGCCTGTGTTGCAAGCTACATTCATACAAAGTTTTTTTTAAAAAAAATACTATGTTAATAATAAAAAGAGTATATCTTATTTCATATTTTAATTGTTAGCCATATATAAAAATACGACTAAAACATAAAAGGTGTAGTGTTTCCTTCATGCAGGTTCCCAATAAAATTCACTTATCTTGAAATAATGTACACTATTATCAAGATTGGCATTGTATCTTTAGCAAATAAAGATTAACAACACATCAAATCTCAATGTCCCCCCCATATATGGGATTTAATTGTGTATCATTATTAGTACCAATGTCAAAAAAGTTAATGGAAAATGTTCTTTCCAATGCTTTGTAGTATGGAACATATCATGTTTAAATCCTTGAACTCTGATATGCAATGGGTCATGTAATTTGAATAAAATGTAGAAACTTCTTTTGTACTTCTCTAATGTGTCTCAAATGTTTCAAGATGTTATTTTGTTTTTAAAGAATTTTATAATTTTGTACAATTTAAATCATTACAACTGACTGTAAGGGTCCAAGATTGTATTGAAAAGAATTTTAATGCTTTTTATTTTAACTTATTGTCAGATCGACAAAATTTTTAATTGTAAAAAATAGTTAATTTGCCTTTATACTCTCTTTTGGTCAAGCATCTGTTTAAACTGTTTTCTGTAAACAAAAATTTGATAGTAGAAAATTTAAACAGTCATTCTACTGTGGCTAAGTGCATAATTATCACATCTAAAACATTGTTGGGAACAATATAATAATTTGCAAAGACGTACTTAGCCAGACAAATATATAAATTATATTTGAATAAATTAAGACAGCAAAAAAAAAAAAAAAGAAAGAAAAAAAGCAGCCTATAACAGAAAGAAAAGGAAAAGATCTCGAAGAAATCGATGAATTGAAAATAAAAAAACAGTTGAAAATGGAAAAAGGTAAAAAAAAAAAAAAAAAAAAAAAAAAATGGAAGATAACAAACTTGAAAACTCAACAATGAAGTATGCTGAGGAAGCTGAAAGAAATGATAAATTAACATTAATTATAAAATCAAACATGTATTTCTGTGCGGTTTTATTGAAGCAAAAGCTGTAAAGCTAGAAAGTTAGCATTCTGATAGAAATAGTTTGTGTTTATAAATAAGAAATGTGAAAATCTATTGAATGATTTTGGATGTGATATACATAGTTTTAAAAACGTTTTAAAATAAACAGAAAAAAATTTAGATTTGCTTTTACTAAATTGGAAAAAAGTCATTCTGGAAACTTATCTAGTAGTTGTATTTGCTTTAAGTAAGTACATTTATATTTGAAAAGTGGTTGCTGTACTTTTCTTGAAATGCTTAAAAACTCTCAAATTACCCTTTATTTTACACAATGTGTAGTTCAGTAATATAAAAAGTATTGATTACTTAAATAAAAAAATTCTGTTATAGTTGTAAATTCATTGAGGGCTTTTGAATCATTAAATATAGTTCTAATAAAAATAAAAAAGTAAATAAATTCTTTTAATTATTTCTATTTACAAATATAATTGAAAAATGTTGCATATACATTAAGATATGTATATTTCATTGAGAACAATTTTTAAATTAAAATAAAAAAATTATTTAACATGAATATCTATACATCCTGGAAATTTTTATTGACTTCTGGAAATTAATTCTTGGAAATGTGTATAAGTTCTGGCAACCTTAGTTTTGGATTCAAAACCAAAGTTCAAGTCTAAACCTGTTAAGTGTGTAAGATTTAAATCTTTATATTGTGCACACTTAACATGTTTAGGCTATAAAAACTTCTGAATTATATTTTTATGTAAAAACTCAACCAAATATTAATTTGGAAAAAGAAAAATCTCCACCAAATATTAATTTTTTGTCTTTTTATTATTTTAGTTAGTTAATTTGTCTTAAAATTTAAGTAAACTTAATAGCTGTGTTTGGCAATGATTTTTAGTGATGATTGCTGGTTAAACAATTATATTTTTAGGTATTGGATCATCAATAAATAGATTAACGATCACTCCAAAATGTCCTGGGGGCCACCATTCAATTGAATGTACTTAATGCTTACCCTTGAGGATTATAAAATTACTCAATACTTCATTTTCTTTCAGGGCACAAAATTAATAATTTTTTGCTCAGAATTTAGTAATTTTGTTTTCAAGTTTTGCTTATAGAAGCTCAAATTTTCAAGTACAGTAAAAGCTCCTTATTCACGCTTTCACTATTCACAGATTAAAAAAATGCGAACTAATTCCTATATTCACAGCTAAAAATTACTTTTATTCGTGGATCTAATAAGTACATATGTAATAATAAAAGGATTCCAATAGGTATCCTACCCAATAAATGTAAATATCATCTAATGGACTTTTGTAAATATCATCTAATGGACTAATAAAAAAGTAAAATAGATCTCATTGCAACTTTGCCTAAAGTATGTTGTTAAATGATATCGCAGAAGATTTTGACATAAGCAGCATACTCCGCGATCAATGATTTTGAGAATGTAAACAGAATGAAACAACCTTATTACTCAATGAATAAAGTATATATTTAAATTTTGCTGTTCTGTTCTATGGTAAAAGCTGCTTTGATTGTTCTATTGTTTTGTCTTTCCCATTTATTACAAAAATTGTGATTGAGTCACACGTCTCTACCGTTCTTTTTCTAATCGATAATGTCAACTAAAAATGATTAACGAGTTTAGACACGAAAAAAATCTGTGTTACGCCTTGGAAAGTCATTTGCATCCTTATCATGCTCATTCAATGTCAACGAATCAACTGTATAATCGCTAAAAAAATCTGAATATAAAATAAGGTTGCTTGTAGCCTCAACTTCACTGACCGCGAAAATTTTTAGTGATTCAGCAATAAAAAAACTGTAAGTGGCGTTGTCATTATGGATTGAAGACCACAACCCTAAATGGGTGATCCAATGGTCCAGGAGAAGGCAAAGCATCTTTATGCTCATTTTAAAGACCCTGATGGTAGTTGTACAGATGAAGGATTTCAAGCATCTGTAGGTTGGTTCAATAAATTTAAGGTAATGTAATCATTGGAAGATCTGAAGCCACACACATTGAAGTCATGCGGAAAATGAAGAATCTGTGCAAGTTCAAACTTTGCAAACATAACTGAAATCACAACTTGAATAGGATAGGTTGGGTTTGAACAGATAGTATCTAGTGACGTTAAAGAATTTACTGAAACCGACTTGGAGGAAAAGTTAAATTCACATCCCATTGAAGAAGCTTAAACAAGCACTGGAAACGTGATATTTATTTTGAAAAATCTTAATGAAGTTTTAAGAATGGCAAATGAGCTTTGCAATTTCTTTATAAACTTTGATCCTCTATGGAACGAAATCTTTCTTTTAAGAGGCAAATTGCTAATGTGACTGCTGCGAATCAGTCTGAATTGAACGATCTTTTAAAAACTGCGTAGCAAGCGAAAATTAAAAAATTCTTCAAACTGTTACCCGAGTCTTAATCAAAAACTCAAATTTAATTGATTTCATATATATATGTATATAAAATCAATTTAATTAATATTATATATATATATATTCCCATTTTGTCACCTAGGAATGTATCCCCTATAATCCCGTATAAATTACCATTCTGTATTCCCAGCATATTTATGGAACATACATCCCGCGAATAAGAGCTTTTATTGTATGTCTTTCTATTGTTATATATAACATCGGTTTTTTGGTGTAATTAAATTGTGGTAAAATTTAATTACACCAAAAAACCGATGTTATTCATAACTCAGTTTTTATATTCTATTACAAATAGTGGTGACTTGTATATTCTAATTTTATTTTCCCATATCATATCTCTTTCTTTTTAAATTTAATTGGCAACTTAATGGTTAGTGCTCTAGTCTTTTAATTGCTTATGGATTTAATTCTCACTTTCGGTTTTAATATTCATAGTGGTTTAAAGTTCACTTTAAAATGCTTATCCCATTAATAGTAACTCCTGTGTGCAAAAAGTGAACTTTAAGTGACAAGCAAAACCTTTTTTTGACTTCAACTTGTTTATTAATGAAGAATACATTAAATTTATAAACAAAATTATTTAGAAGGATTTACATATATTTGATTTGTAGGCGAATCGCTATTGGGAAGAAGCTCATAATATTGGTAGTTTAAACTGCACTCAAGTTTCAGCAGAATTAAAAATGGCCCGAGCACTTGTGAGGTTAGCAGAAATTCAAGCAACTCTCCAAGAGCAAAGGTAAATTTTATTTTCCTAGTATTTTAATTTAATTATATTTGTAAGATTTCTTTTTAATTTCTTTAATTTCATATTATGATATAAGGGGAAAAAAAACATTGTTATATATATATATATATATATATATATATATATATATATATATATATATATATATATATTTGAAGTACAAACTACTGGATAACTAATTATTTTATGTTATGTAATAAATAAAATAAAGTAACTTGCTTATTTAAAAAAAAATGTTCTTTATGTATAATTTTTAAATTCATTGTACTTTTTACATATTATAAAATATGATTAATGCATTGAGTAAATTTCAAAAAAGTTTTCATGTTTTCTTATTTATTCAAAGGAAAAAAAATTACCGAAATAACCGTAGAATCATTAAACAAGTTATGTATATTAAAAAAGATTATAACAACTAAATAGCCCACGCTAACTTTCAAAGACTAGTATTCAAAAACTCATTAAATTTATTAAATCATTCAAAAAAATTTATTGCAGGTAAGCTGTAATACAATGTTATTAAATTAGTCACTATGTTTATAGACTCATATAATAGCAATCTTGCCTTCAGTCAAATGTTTGTGGGTTCGATATCTACTTTAAACCATAGGTCCCAGTCTAATTAGCCCCCGTGTGCAAAAAATGTCTGTTGAGCGACAAGCAAATCAAACCAAACTAGATTCACATTAACAGTTAATTATAAATTTATATCCATTCTTACGATATTTGTTGAATGTCTGTTAACAATCCTTCATTCATTTAAATATTTCTTACAAGTTTTTTTTTTTTTTTTTGTTTACAAATTTTTTCATAACTAGGTTGGGATTACTACTATCATAGTTTTTTCTTGAAAATTTTATTTTCATTCCCTTTTTTGTGCTTTTTTGTTTGCATTTTCTGTTTCTTTAAATTTAGCATAATGGAAATATATACATGGGAAAATAATAGCAATAATTAATTTGAGTGAAGAACAATGTTTAATTTTCTAATATATTTTTGTAAAGAAAGAGGAATTGCTTTGCCAAAATTCTTATCAATGTGGAATGCATTTGACTAATAAATGTAATATGGTCATTGCAGCAGAAAATAAATTCAAGAAATGTTTGTGAAGTAACAAATAAAATATTTAAAATCAATTTGTTGCTCAAACCTATAGAAGTTTGTTTTATGTGATTGTTTCTGTGTTGTGCAAACAACTGAAACTTCTTTCTACTTTGTGTCACTTTTCTCGTATAGGTTGTATTCAAATGTAGCAAAAGTGAAAATATCCTTCACTTCAATAGATGTACATGCAAAAAGCAAAAGTGTGTAATATATTTTGAATCAGAAATGTGTGTTATGTTTCTTTTTTAATGAGCAAAAATTTTATGAGTTTCAATCCCAACATTTCTGGTTTGTGTCCAATATAAGACCTTTTACTCTGAAGTGCTTTATCCTAGTGCTGGTCCAATATAAATAAATTACAAAATATTGCATTTTATGGAATATTAATATAGTGCTTTTTAATATCTTTGCATATAAGCCTCATCACTGAAGTTAACCAAGGATACTCATTATTATTTATCAATATGTTATAAAAATGGAATTGGAGCTTCAGTTTTATTCAGATCTTCCTGTGACAGTATCAAAAAATTGCTATATACATATGATTATCATAAATATTACAGAAAAAGAAACTAATTTTCACCTTTGACTTGCATCAGTCCTAATTAGAATTATTCACATTTTTGAGGGTAGGTTTTGCTGAACACAACTAGTTTTAAAAAGGGAGCATTTTAGTTCCTATTCAAAAACTTTATTTATTTATTTTTTTTAACTGTTTGAACTTTTTTACACATTTGTTATTTAGAAAATAATATTGGTTGTATATATAAAATTTGATAAATTACTCATTCTTGTAATTTATATTATATAAATATTTATTGAACTTAAAGAGTCTGCCTTTTTATTTTTTCTTAACTTACTCTATTACAATTTATAGAAAATATTTCGCATTTTATTATTTGTACTAAAAAATTGTCATTCAGTATAAGGGATTCTACTTTCTTTTATATTTTAAAAAAATGTACTTTTGTTTTATTTTATTCATATATATATAGAGATAGATTTAAAAGATAAAATTCTATTGTGAATTATTAAGATTTTCACTAGACAGATTGCTTTGGAGTCAAATAATTAAGAAGACCAGGGTCCAACACAGTATGTTTTACTAGGAAGTTAATTGACTTGCTTTCATATAAATAAGCAATTTTCAAGATGCATTTATGCTCAGTTTCTTGCATCATATTTTGTTAAATTATTTGATTACATTTTCAATTTTTTAAATATTACAAAAAAAAAAAAGTTTACAAGCAATTTTAAATAAAATAATGCATATTCCCACATAATGCTGCTAATATTTTATAAATGTTATTAATTTATCAATTATTGTTGATTTATTAAAGAACTAAATAGTTCTTTAATAAATCAACACATTCACATTTTAACTATAACCTGCATATTTTTTGTAGAATCTTGTATGCATTGTTCTTGTCCGAACTTCAATGGTATTCTAACAATGCTATGCTGACAAGCATTTAATATTCATCGATTTTTTTTATATAAATTTTTCATTTTATTCACTTTATTTGATTAAAATGTACTTTTTGAGTTTTATAAATTTTAATATTTCTGTGTCATATTTTGGTGAATCTGATTTCCTTCAGTTTTTCTTCTGTTAGTTTTCCCAATTTTTCTTACTTGGCATATCATTATTTAGTCAATGTTAAGCAAGCTATTTCAAGTGGTACAGTATAATAAATTGCATGTGTACAATATCAAAAACTCAGCATTTATCACACTTCATTATACTATGTAAGATTTTTATGAATAGTGAGATTTCGAACTATTATAATTTGAATATATAATAATATGTAGCAGTGAATCAATGCACACAAAACTTGGAAAGAATGGCGCTGAAGGTTATCTTGTATTATAAAAAGTATTTGTCAACATTGAAAAGTAGGTAGACAAATTTCTAAAATCTTGATAAAATTTTATAACATTCATTGCATTTTTGCAAAAAAAAAAATTAATAGAGGGTAATGGGTCTTATTCTTATGTTGCAATAAAAAAAATTAGAACACCAACCCTAGAGCAGGTGAGTCGGAAGAAAGTATAAATACAATATTCCATCTTTTGTTGAGGTTGATACCTTCCACTTCAAAAGGATTGGATCTATCCAGAAGCCACAGCGATTCCAGAAAAAATTCATAGTAATGAACCTCCAGTTAGAGGACATGAATTTTTGTTTATGATCAGGAGAATATTCATTTGCAGTCTATTTCTGCATTGTGTATCAAGATGCTTCAAACTAATCCTAATATTGCAGTGTTAAACCATTTATCTTATTTTCCTGAAGTCAAATCTACATTGAAAGAAAGGGGATTTCAAGTTGTGAAAGGAGTAGCATGCATCATGAAGGAGCTGCTAGACTTCCAGTACTGTTTACATTAAAAAAAAAAAAAAAAAAAAAATTATATTAGAAACCAAAATCGCAAAAATCATGTTTATTTATTTTCATCATTTCAATCAATTGTATTCAGTCATTATAGTCAATTTACTATTCATTTTATTTACTTACACTAATTAAGTTCTCAATTATTGAATGTTTAAAAGTGCTTGTAAATTTAAAACTTAAGCTGTTAAAAAATATTGTATGCTATACTTTTTTTATATTTTAGGATATTATTTTTGAGACAGCAAACAAAGGAGCTAGAAGAATGGCGAACATTAAATAGCTTCATGGGAGACTCTTAGTAATGAAAGGTATTAAATTTTTTCTGCTTAAAACTAAAATTCAAAACTGCATACACCAGCAACATAAAAAAAGTTAAGGTTTTTATTTATTGTAATATTTTTAACAAAATATTTATAACATACAAATTTAAAATTTTATAAAAAGAACATTTTTACTTATCTCAGTTTAGAATTTGAAAGTTATATGATCTATAGTGCATGCATATTCTGATAAGTGGTAAGGCTCAATAATTGGTATGATGGCCATTTACAGCCATCTTATGTTTTGGATGTGTAAAAGCTTAATTGCAAGCAAGAGTTGCTCTTTTTGGCAAAAGATACATATTGATTTGGCTCATGTTACATGATTTTGATATTAAGGTAAAAATTGTAATAGTGATGCCAAATTAAATTTAATTGTTTGAATTTCTTTAAATTTTTATTCATATCCAGTAACAATTTTGTTGATGTTTTTCTTCCAAATTAATAAGCAATATAGCTTGGGAAGATGTGTATTTTGAAATGTGTGTGTCTAAAAGATGCTACATGTTTACTAATTAATGTTAATAATTCACTGACAAAAAATTCTAACATTTAAAAAATTTAGATTGTTATCTTAAAATAATTGCAAGTGATATGTATATGTTACTCTAATTCGGTGAAAACAAAAATCATTCAAAATTCATTAAGCATTTCTTAATATGATGACAAAAAGTTTGATTTAAAACAAAAAAATTTCCATCAGTTGCAATTACCAAATGCAAATAAATTGTATAACAAATGTTTAAATGTAAAATATTTATTTCATATCTTACTGCCACCCAAAAATCGTAAATCTGAGGATGTAGCCATGGGTAAATTAAAAATATAAATTATTCCTCATTAAAAACTAGTAATTTAGAAGTGAGAAGATAACTGGTACTCTGTAAAATTGGAATGGACTAAATTAGAAATTATATAGATGATATGTATACAAGATAATAAATTTCTCTTAATGGGTTCTATCCATCAGCAATACAAAATGTAAGAGTTGCAGCTTAGTTATAAAGAAGTGAAAATTCAAATAATTAGAAATTGTCCATTGTTAGTTATATAAATGTAGAGCCTTGTAATAATCAAGAGAATTGAATCATAAATCATAACAAATGTTAAATCCATTTGTTATGAATTCTCTTGCTCATAGCAGGGTCTACTTCAAACTTTTCCATACCTCAGATTTTAATAATAAATCTATTAATGAAGGAAATTTGAATAAAATACCTGATACACTTTTAACTAAAATGTTTGATTCCATTGAATATGTTCTGTATTTTCCTGTATATAATCCACAATGACATAATCTCAATTTTTTTTCGAGTAAAAGAAAAAATCTCTTCATAATCTGCAGCAATTTTTTATGCTAGTGGTCAAAAATATGCTGCTGTTAATGTGGCTAAAATAAAAAATACATAGTATGGTTAAAAATATTGCAAATTGTACAAAAACACATTTATTATGAAAATGATAGGTTTGAATCCACCTCTTTCTCATCACAAAGTTCAGTTAGCTAAGTTGAAAGCACTAGATCGATAATTCTGAGAAGATTTTATTATAACTTACCTATTTTTATTTTTTAATAATTTTTTAGACAAGGTTATACATATTTTAAAAATAAAATATATTCTCCATTAATAATTAAACTGAAATAAGTCAGTCCAGCTGTGTGCACCATCTGTTATTTATTTTTGGAATATAAACAGTATTTCTTTCAAAACTATATAGTAAGCTTTTCTGCAGTGTTTTTTTTTAATCCGGTTATCTGTGGGGGCAAATAGTATGCTCTACTAAATCTAAAACTTTTTATGCACATAATCTGCAAATTATATACAAGAAAATATGGAAAATATGTTCTTAGACTTTGTGCAAAAAAGTCAGTTAAAAAAAATTTTTTTTTCATATTAATTTTTGTCTTATTGTATGTTTTATTTTTTCCCCATACTATATTATAATGAAGAACGGCCTTTCTTTAAGTAATAATTTATGGATTTGTATTGCTACTATATTTTTATAATATCTAGTAAAGATACTAATTCTTTTTACATCTGAAACTTTTAGTCATCATTGCGTTCGTTCAAATGAAAAGTGCTTTGTATTGATTTAACCAGTTTCAGAATTGGAAGTATTTTATTGCTAGGTATTGTTTGATTATGAATAGCCTAATTGGATTTTCTTTAAAATATAAATTTCATATAAAATATTTCCTTAAGAAGATTCTGATTATCTTTATTGAAACCAGACTCAAATTCGAATCCATATGAATTGTGAGTCATCAAATCATGAATTATTTTTAGCTGAGTGATACATTGTAAAATATTATTAAACGTTTCAATGGTTTGTTTTATTTTTAATTCACTGAAAATTATGAATTTTGCAACTACTTATTGGATTTTATTTGGAAAAAAGTTGGTTTAATCATATTAATATTTAATTTAATATATAATTTTCATTTTATAAGAATTTGTGAGAAATTAATTATAACAATGCAAAAATATTATTTTATACTAATGTTATGGAAGAAATACTGTATTCAATATTACATTTTGTGAAAATTTTTATTGCTTTATTTTTAAATCAATAGTTTGGATAGATCTGCTGTAATTTATATTAAAATCATTGACTAAAAATTACTTATTTTTTAATAATTGACTAAATTTCAAAAGTCATATTAACACTATTTCACCATTTTTTTTCAATCAATTATATGATTAGTTCTGCTATTTCAGAAAAAACTAACATCACTTTAAAGAGTATAATTATTTATGCCCAGATAAAAATGAATTTACTCAGTTTTAGAACATAATTTAAAATTTAGAATAAACAGATTATCACACAAAAAAGTCTTTGTTTTTATTAAAATAAAAATTGCTGTTGTGAAATTTTTATTTCTTATGTTTTTCATTGCTTGAATTTTTCATTTTGATTTTTCCCCACAGAATTGCACTGAAATGGACTTGATCCTCATTAAAACTATTGTGCTCTTCCTGACAAGTTATACATCTTGTTATGTGTGGGCAAATTATACTTTGTGGCATTTAGAATTACAATAAATGCTGCTGAATCCCTGCTATGGGTCCAAATGCACTCTATCAAAGATCTAATTGTGCTGAATGCTGTAAAAAGTGATTATCTTCCATAAGTCAAGTTTCAATAGCACAAGTTTTCTCCCAAAAAAGCAATGAGTTGCAAACTGTTCACATATAATATGTGAAAATTTAATTAATGGGCATCAGAAGCTTGTGGGAAATAGTGAGAATGAAGAGTGAGTTTTAACTATTGTTTCCAAACATTGAGCATCGGTGTAACCAATGAACCAACAACAGATTATAATTGTCACATATCTGTATTTAAGATTTCTGACATTCCGAGATATGTGGTAATAAATGTGTGCAAGAATCTGCTTTCAGTGCATCTGATTAATTTCATACCGCCATTATTTTGAAAAAAATCACCAATTATTCATTTCATTTAGGAATATATGCATAGACGATGCTTATTATGTCCAGTGAATTATAACCTGAAAATTCTCAAGCAAAAAACATGATGTGAAAAATATGAATTCTCACTCTGTCTTTGAGATGTATATTTTGATAATCTGTAAATGTTTCCTATAATACTGTATTTTGTATGTGAAAATAACTTAGTTTACTGTTAGAATTGAAATTTTGGTTGATTATTAAAAATAAATTTTTAACTCAATTAAATGTATTTAAGATGCCGTAAAAAATTTAAATATTGAAATGCCAAGTACTGTTTTGTTAAATTTTAATCTATTAATATATATATGTATATAGATTTTCTCTTTTAGAATAAAGATGGAAATTACCCTATCCTTTAAACATTTTCATGTTTTTGATTGTTTTTCAAATATTCTGTTAAATTACATAATTTATTCAGAAAATGGAAATATATGATGGAATATATTAGTTATGTTTAAAAAATATTATATATTTTTAAGTACTTGAAACTTGATATTTTCTGAGTTTTTAATTTTATATCTATTTTTATGTATAGTGTCCCCCCCCCTCCAGTTTAATGTTATGAACGCACAAATTATTTTTTAAAAAATCAATTTTCATGTATTGATATGAAACAATGTTGATATCTAAAAAAAAATAATTAACTGAATAAAGATAATTTTGTTGAGAAATACTACTTTGATTACATTGGTATTGGAAAATGTTCTGGTAAATATGATTCTAAAATGTTAAATTCTATTTTGAGAATAGATATTTTCATTTTTAATATTGAGAATTAGTTGTGAAGATTACATTTATATTCAGTTTAATTTTTCATTTTATTATAACAAATGTTGGAAGTATTGTTTTGTATTTTTCAGTAGACATTGAATCCTAATTCATTATTAATATATAATTTTAATTCTTAACTTAATCTCAGCTAGAGATAACATGTTTATTAAAGACATTTTAAGGTGGTAGAAGAGTTTATACAATAAATTATGATGTTAGTAAATTTTTATACCCATGCTTTATGATTTATTTTCATTTGATAACATTTCATATTAACCTACAATTTTGGTGTCTTGCAAAAAAAAAATTTTAATTTTTCTAATATAATTGGGATTTTTGCAAGATAGTTAATTATTATATAAAGTATTCATTTTCTATTGAGTGTGCCAAATTATAAATTCAAGAAACAAGGAAAGAATTATCTCATTATCATTGAATTTCGTAATTTTTGGTTTTATATTTTATTCATTTTTCCTCTCCAAGCATCACTTATAAAAATGTTTTGTGTTTAATTTTACTATTCTTTTATAGATTTAACATATTTATTTGAACTGAATAAAATTGCAACAGTACCTCAAAACTAAAAATTTATGTTTAATTAAATCTTATTGACCATAAAAGTAATATTGATGTATTTCCAAAAGTAATTATTTGTTAAGTAATTCTTTAGAAAAAATTGGATGATACAAGACAATATATATTACAATTTTTTTCTACTAAAACATGTTTTATGTTCTGAATGTGAATAGTTACATTTCTAAAAGACTAAATTAATATAAAATATTCTAAGATCTTATTAATGGATATCTACACTGGGTATCTGTTTTTAGATAATGTCTTTAATGATTTTTATTTATTATATAATTATAATCTATTCTAGTTTATTAATATAAAGATATTTGCATGATATAATTCTAAAGAAATTAAATGTTATGCTGCTTATCCAAATGGTTACAGAGATTTCATTTGAATGCTTGTTTAAATTGTATTTAAAAAATTGTATAAATAATCATAGATTAAGAAAATGTTAATCAAATCTTGTAAAAATATCACCCATACAGATTTACAAACCTATCTATTTTTCTGTTAAATAATTTTGTTATTTATTTTAATAAATTTTATTATTTTTCAAAAGTTAGTGATTTACAAAAGCTATTTATTAACATGTTTTCGTTGAAAGTTAATTAAATATATCATTATAAAATATTCTTTATATCATTCTTTTGAATATTTAAAAAAGTAAGATCAGTAAATTAAAGATTATTCAAGTATTTTAATAATTGTAATTTAAATAAAAGCAAGAAATAGAAACTATTTAAGGCATCACAAATTTTTAGTTCAGAGTGCTAGAAAAAAAATATATATATTCTTTGTCTATAAGATACAAAAATATTTGTTATACTATATAAAAATGATTGATTACGATTTTCAAACTTATCTTACGCATTGATATTTTGAAAATTGAGTGTAATTTTGTTATGACTGAAATTTACTCAACTTAATATTTATTTTAAAACTATACAAACATAAGTATTGATTACATAATGATTAAAATTGACTGAGTAAACAAATTTAGTCTTATTCAAAACTTATTGAGAAATGCAGAATATCATTTCAAAGCCATAAACTGTTGAATCGTCACATACTTTCCAATATCAGTTATAGATTTTATTTTGAGGAAAATTTTGACTTCTAATTTCCTGACGTCAAAATTTAAAAACAATTGCAAATTATTTTACTTATTAAAATTTATTTAAATTTTTATTTATTATTTTTTTTAAATAGAAAGCAAAGGAAGTTATAAATCGTATTATATAATTTATCATTATTTATATTTTACAGTGTTCTCCATATTTATAAATGCATTCATTTTATTACAATTTAATGAAAAATGTTATATCAATGAATAATTTGTGTAGATTAAATTTACTCTTAAAATCTCTTTTTGTGTGTATGCATGTATTTGCAAAATTTATTACATTGATGAAAAATTTAATGCCAATTTTCTTGAACTTTGAGTGCATAATATATAGAAGTTTCCCCAATTTTTTAATAGATATATTTTTTTACTATTATTAAACTTGTTTATATTAAATCCAGTTTACTTTTCATAAACACTTAATACTTTTCATTGAAGTTACATATTTTACAGATATTACTTGTAAGAGACTGCATTAAATATGCACTGTGACCATAATTTTTTTAATGTTTCGGTACATATGAGTTCGACATCTATTCCTTTTACATTTTCTAAATTTGAAAGAAACTGTATAAATGTATAATTAAAATTGTTGATGCAACTTAAGTAATCGTTCTTTTATTAGTATTAAGAATAGATTTCAAAGTTATTTTATGGTAATTGTGATCTACATGTGATTTTTTCATTTTACATGTAACTGAAACATTACTTGGCATTTTTAGAATTTGAATTGTCCTACTCTGTTCAAGTTGATAATTGAACTTAACAGTCTAAGTGATGTGTGTACTTGCTTTATTATCCAGGCTCTTTCTGCAAAGCATTTGTCAATATATTTTAAATATTACCTCTCAAAAAACAAAATGATGTTCTATCATTATCGGAAGCTTATATGAATGGCCTATTAAAATGTTTATTTTAAGCATATTTACTAAGTAGAAATTTATTGTAAAATATATTTGTAAGCTCTTTCTTGTTGGAAAAACAATAATGATTTTGTTTGATTCCACTGTTAAATTATACAGATTCATTCATCCCTTTTTTTCTTCATTTATTCATAATAACCATTGCATCCTTTTAAATTATTTTTATTCCTAAATAAAATTGTTTTTAGTATTGTATTGGAATTACAATTGATTATATGCATTTCAATTTTATTTTGTGCACAAATTCTTTAACACAGGAGACTTCACATAAAATGAAGGTGACAAAAAAGGACGCATTTTTCTTGTCAAGAGCTACATAGAGAAAGAGTAAAGTATTTGTAATGTTTCCTCAATAAAAATAGAATTCTTCTAATTGTTTTATGTTCTCTTTACCAGTTAACAGAAATCTGAAATCAAGTTTATGTATCAAAAACAAAAGAAATTTTTATGTATCTCAACTAACAAAGTTGCTTTTTTTTCCCTCGCTCTTTCTTTTGGCTATATTTTTGTATTTTACTTATTTACAAAGTATTAAAAAATATCTATCTGCTTGTAATAACCTAAATGAAAATCTAGTCTTTCAATTGAATATGAATATGGGAAAAAAATTATGATAATTGTGGAAAAGGAAATTTAGTCTAATGTAATTGTTATTGAATTAAAATTTGATTTAAATTATTTATTCCGCTTATTCTACAATTATGGAGTCAAATATTTCTTAGTTGAGCTAGTTCTGAAAAGCCTATAAAAATTACTTGACTTTATGAAAAACCTTGAAATATGGGTCATTTACTTATTATAAGATCTTAATAAATGTTCATTTCAAATGTTTGACATTCAAAAAGATGTTTAATTAAATTTATTGAAACTGTCCATTTGCATAATATCCTCATTGACAGCAGTCTTTTATTCCTATTTAATTTTATCAAAAAATGTATTACATTGCATAGTTTAGGAATTTGTTACCACAATCTTTCATGCATAAAATAACTTGAGTGTAATAAATAAAACAAAATTTGCAAATAGGATTCAAGTTTTTCTAAAATCTTTCTTTTTAAATAAAAGGATTTTATGAATTGCTTCAAATTTAGTATTATATACATATGAGGTGTACAAAAGAAGTATTAACATAAATAATAGGGAAAAAAAGATTGTGATTATTTTGTAAATGAAATTTGTGAATTTTGATTTTGCATAATGATTCTCTTTGGAAATATTTTTATTGTATCTTAAAAAATTTAATATTAAATATTTTAAAAGATATCAGATAATTGTCATTACTGTAAGTAAGACCCAGAAAATCGATAAAAAATTTTTTTTCTCCCTACGTCAGTCAGTGGCATTTATCTGCCATAAGACTTCTGTCGGCCCAATAAAATTCAGCCTTGGTCAGTTGTCAGAGTCAAGTAATAAAAGCAAGTGCAGTGCCAGTTGCAAGTGATCAAAGTCCATAGTTTCACCCGACAAACAAAGGGGGCAAGGTATCATCAGCAACTACAACGCTACGGTGTAGATTTTTACACAAAAAGTCATGTCTAATTAAAAATCGAAAATTTGCAGTAAAAACTGCACGAGCCAAATCCATCGGGACAGGCGACTTCATTAGAGCGTTCCACTTTTTATCGGCTGAAAATGATGCATAAATTTGCTCTAGGTGTTGGTCAATTTTCCCTCTAGCCTCAGAACTGATGGGCAGTTAGTGCGAACAGGCTGAGGCAGCTTACAACCATTTTTAGCCAACACATCTGCTCTTTCATTCCCAGGCACCCCACAGTGGCTAGGGATCCATTGAAAAACTATCTCCCAGCCAGAGGCAACAGCATTGGAAACAAATCTCTTAGTCTTCAATAGGTGAGTAGTCGCAAAGTGTGTAGGAAGCAGCAGCTAAGATTGCAGCCTGGGAATCAATAAAAATAACTGCCTTGCCAAAGTTAGTATCAAGACCAATGAGATTTAGGATTGCTTTATTCATGGTGAAAATCTCTGCATCAAAGTTTGAGGCCTTTGGTCCAACAGCATAGGAGTCCTTAAAATAGCCCTCACAGTACAGTCCGACACTAGTATTTCCATCACAGGCAGAACCATCAGTATAAATGTGGATCCATTCAGAGCTAGGATACTTTGTAGCCATAATTTCTATGGAAATAGCTTTAAGAGCATAAGGAATTTCTTTACAGGCGTACCGATGGTAAGATTGTAGGTGGAGAGGAGCCAAACTGTGGTGGGTAAGGTATAGTTGGCGAGATGTCATAAAAAGTATAGAGTTCATCAGCATGAGAGATAAATGATTTATGTGTTTTCAGTCTAGGGGAAGTATCGTCTCCAATGAAGTAAATTCAATCTTTTACACCTATCATGGAATCTTAAGACTTGCAATTCTCTTCTGGAATTTAAGGGCTCAATATCAGTCTGAAGCTCCCTGGCAGTGATTGAGGTGAAGCCAGCAACACTAGTAATAATCCTAAGTGCCTTATTTTGCGTGAAGTCAATAACATCCTGACAAATTTTAGAGACAGTGGATATAAGTTCACCTCCATATTCCAAAACAGGCCTGGCATAAGTTTTATTGGTGGTCAAAAGGGTATCATGAGGAACCCCAAGTGATTCACTTGTCTATTAGCCATCTTATTAGCGTGTCTTCTTCATGAAAGCTTATCAAAAAAGACGCCTAGGTAGCGATAATTGTCCACTTGAGTTAAAGTTTGTCCATTATAGGAAATATTGAACTGAGAGTGTTTTATTGGCAGGGTAAAAAATTGGTACACCGTTTTTTCAGGGTTAACAGTTACAAGATTTTCTTGCACCAATATCCCAAAAACTTCATAGCGTCAACTATAGACTTATTTAGGTCAGAAATGTCACCTCCGGTGGTGTAAATAACCAAATCATCCGCAAAAGCCAGGCATTTTAATGCCCGGAACCTCCATCAATCTACTAATCACTTCATCAATCATGATGTTAAACATGGTACAACTAGTCACAGCTCCCTGCGGGAGCCCATTTTGGAGAAGGACATATTTAGAAAAGGAGGAATGATATTTCCCCTGTCACCGACCTTGATCATCTTCTCAATCAATTTCTTTCGCCAGATCCTATCATAGGCGTTTTTAAAGTCAACATAAACAGCTAGTGTGGATTGTTTCCTCTGAAAACCATCTTTTATGCATTGTGAAAAGAATGCCGCCTGTTTCATAGTATTTCTCTTCCTTCGGAAACCAGCCTGAAGGTCAGAGAGAAGCCCATTGCCCTCCAGATAGAAATTTAGCCTATTTGTAACCATTCTTTCCATTAATTTGCAACAACTATTTGTTAAGGAAATAAGTCTAAAGCTGGAAGGGGTGTCGGTTGGCTTGTCTGGTTTCAGGAGAGGAATTATTGTAGCCTTTTTCCACTCTGAGGGGACATATAATTTCCAAGTGATGTAAAAAGTGAGAAGAGTTTGTTTGGCACTTTCACAAATGTAAATAAAAAATTCAACACCGTCTCTTCTAAAGTCCAAAGCCGAAGCAAAAATTCTAAAACATTTTTTCTTTGCCTCTTTAATAGTTCTCTTAAGGACAGCTTGCGCATGATGAAGAGTTACATTTGACTTGAAGTCACCCAAGAGCTCAGCTTGTAAACGGGCATCATCACGCTTTCTCTTCAGATCGGTTAACTCATCTGTCCAAAAAGGTTTATATTTTCTTATTTTACCTCTAGGAATTAAGGCATGAGCGCAAACACGAACAGCTTCAGTGATATAGTCACTACTTCTATCCGGGTTTGAAAAGTTAAGTTTATTCACAGCAAGAAGTCTGCCAGTTACATGGGCATACTTTGACCAATTAGCCGTTTTTAGGTTCCATTTAGGCAAGAAATCCCCATTTATATAAGGGCGCTGCGAGTCACCTTCAGGACTTTATGTTCATAAACACTACAGGACTCCAAAAGGTCAAATTTAATACTTTTGAACAAATTAATGTGCGAGAGGACAAGGTCAGGGTTAGTGTTTCTCCTTTGAAAGAAAGAAAAGTATGTTCATTTGGTTGGTGAAGAACAAGAGCTTTAGAGTCAAGAAGGTCATCTATAGCTTTACCGGGAGAATCTGGGTGTCTGTATCCCCAGCTGCAAAAGTGGCAGTTGAAGTCACCTATAATTATGGTGTTTTTATCAAGAGCGTTCTCTAGAATAGTGGTATTTGGAACATTACCAGGAGGGTTATAAACAAAAACTAATTTTGTTCTCCGAAAGCCCTTCCAGACATTTATTTAATTCAACAGCCCTTAAAGTATTGTCCTGCATCGAGCAAAGGATTTTGAAAGTGCAGGTATTAGAACATATAACACCTACAATAATGCCGGAGGCAACCTGACGAGAACTTGGTAAAGTATAAATATTAAAATCTTTGCATTTGAAATAGTTCAGAGTATTAGTAAAAGCATCAACGAAGGCAAATACGTAGCAATTTTCTCTAGCTGCTACAGTCTTAAATTCAGTAAATTTTGTGCTAGACAAGCCACCCGCATTCCAGAAAAGGACTGAGAAGGCTGCCACGTTCGAGCCCTGAGAAGGACTATATTTTGGCTTACAAGAAGGCATAATTCACTTTAGGCCGCGACGAACACTGTTACTCATTTAGCACTACCCAGGAGGCACGTGTAGCTTAAAGACTGCTATGGACGCGAGCAACATTACCTTCCATAAAAAAAATCATTGCCAAGAAAGATATTGCACTGATTTTCTTGATCGTAATCTAATTAAATGTGTTTTTATTTATTTATTTTTATTTTAAAATGTTATTTTTCATTTTGAAAAATTGTATAAATTCTTGTTGAGGAATGAATAAGTTACTAGATGTATAATATTTATGCATTTATTTGAAACTGGTATAATTATGTATTATAACATTCCATCAAAAAAAAAAAAAATACCATAGTAGTTATCATTCATTGCAGTTATTTTCCATATAAAAAATTTCATATAAATGGCTTACTTTACTATTCCATTATTTTAAACTAATTACTAGAATTCTCTTTATAAGCATTATAAAGAATTTTCTCTAAATATATTTTCATTCAAACATGTGAATATGAAGATGTAGTTTTTTGAAATGTCAAATTATTGAAAGATTTTGTATTCCAAATCGTACAATAAGAACTAATAAGTTTTTTTTTTTTTTTCTGTCTTCAAAGGGTGCAAAATTATTCAAATTATCAATAAAATGGTTTCATTGAAAATTGAACTTTAAGAATGGAAAAAATGCTTACATAATGGACATTCGACAAAAATTTTCTGTCTTTTATGGTATATGTCATAATTTAAGTACATTGCACATGCCCTACAATACATTTGATACGTTAGCAATATAGATTTTTTTTAAAGTGGTATTGTGTCCTATTTCTCTTTGTGCACATGATATCACCAATTATTCACCTATACATTTCCAAATATCTCTAAAGACAGTTTGTTAGTTGGAATTTATTAACACTACCTTAATTTATAGACTATAATTTGACATATTGCAATCGTGTAAATGCTCTGGTGATGTGTTTTTTAATGATAGTAAAAATATATATATATAATATATAATTTGGCCTTGTAATCTGGAAATAGAAAATGTGGACAAATACCTAAACTTATGTATAAGAGCTGGGACAGAAACTACTAAATTTGGTAAAATATAAAAGTAAATGTAGTAACCAAATGCAAAATGTGCAAATTTTTTTAAGACTTCTTTTCCTTGGAATTGAAGTAAGAGATTATTCTATTCTCTCTTCATATATATATGTATCATAATTAATTGCTATACCTAATTTTCTCCTTTTTTCAAAAATTATTTGTAGTATTTCGAAAAATTATGAAATAAAATACAAAGTCGGCTTTTAGCTTGCTTTGACGTTTTTAACGTGACAATCCATTTTAGACAGCTTTTGATTTTGTAGTCACAAAAAGTAAGAGAGAAGAGCATTATTTTTATTATTATAAAAAAAAAAAAAAAAAAAAAAAACTAAATCTTCTTTGCCAATAGAAATTTAATTGTGAATTATCTTTTTTATGTTTTCTCTTTCCTTTGCACTTGAACCAACGTGAAATAGCTTGTCGAAACAGTTTTGGCGTTCGCACAGTTATCCATGTATTTGAGCAAAACGTACTTCGACAATTTTTGATTTTTGAGTCGATCAAGTTGATGCTGCTAACTCATTACTTAAAATGAATACCGTGTTAATTTCATTGCAGTTAAACTGTCCACGTGCATGTTGCTTGAATCATTTTGAACTATCTTGTAAATCATGGTTTTACCGTTCGTGGAACAATCAATGTTTTACGTGAACAAAATGTTCCTCAACTAACTGTTGAATATCTAATCAAGAGTCGATGACGTAGATTCCTTACCTGAAATAGGCATAATATGTTACAGGCCCATCAAGCAAGCCATAGTTAAATAGAGCAAGTGACAATCTGCGTATGGCTTGGGAACCATGTTTATGGCGTTCGTGTACTAATCTATATTTATCATTCAACTAAACAATTTTAAATGGAACTAGTTGAATCCATCGATTCATTACGCAAATTGAATAACGTTTTTTTCGAATTCAATGAACTATTTTTAAACAGCTTGTATCGATGGAAAAATTTTGGAAAACCATGGTTTTAGTGTTTGTGAATCAATATTTTTTGTATGAAATATATCTGTCAGTGTTTGGAATTAAAGGAAACACTAACCCTTTCTTGCGCACTACCCTTTAAAGTTGAAATATGAACAAAGAAAGTTGGTTATCTATTTAGGTCTATATGAGTAAACAGGGAAAATTTTGTTAAGATTGCATTTACCATTTCCATTTTGTAGATGTTCCATTACATGGAACACTGCGCCGCAAAGGTCGTAAAAAGCAGGCATTGCAGTGAAGCCCATATACGCGTAAATGTTTTTGTATAAGAATGAAAAAACGATGCATTACACCTGCTTAGCAGATTTAGCGTGGTCCAGGGTGCATCACAAAAAGGCCTGCTACTCTACTCCAAAAAATAATAAAATTATAAAATAAAGATTTTTGTACATTTTTTTTAGTTATGCGAATAAGGTTTTGGTGTTGCCTAATAAGAAAATAATTGAGATAAATCATCACCATCATTTTCATTGGCATTCGACACAACATTATCAGACTTAGACTGATCAAGTGGTTTAGGAACATATTTCTTTATATCACTATACATATGTTCTGATTCACTAATAGAGGCAATTTTTGAAGCATTTTTATTGCTTCAGAAAGACCTCTACGTACCATTTACGTGAACAAATTAAAAAAATTAACTAGAAATTAAAATTATATTTGAAAAAAGTAAACTAAAAATATATAAATTCAAAAAAATATAAACACCATATTATAAAATGAATAGCAGCGAAAAGAAAAATCAAGAGCATAAAAATAATGCTTCTCTAACTTAGAGAGGATTCGAACTAACTGATGTATTCCTATACGACACTAAAGCTTCCCAATTCAAGAGGCCAATAAGGGTGTAGAAATATCCATATAAGTATTCCTTCCTTGTACATTCCTCAATATTAATTTACTACATTCCAAAGGAGAGAAAAACAGTAAAAAATGTATACACAGCTGTTCCCCTCAACATTGAGTTCAAGGCTAATTGCACTCTAAATCGCGGGAAAGAAAAGTGCCGTTGCGGCTTAGTGTTCCAGGTGATGGAACACCTAAATTTATCAGATAATTCTGCGTATACTTTATGCGTAAAAAAATTTAAAGTAATATAGAATCAATAGTTTCAGGTACAGGCAACAAAATAGCTTAGAAATTTCTTTTCCAACAATTATTTTTGCATAAGAAAAACAATTCAGAATTATTCTTTTAAAGTAAAGGGATTTAAATAATCCATTATAATTGACAAATTATTGATCATCTTATGTAGTGCTGCCATCTATTATCGAAAAAGAGATTCTAAAGAACATTTTAAGCCAAAATTCTTTTTATAATAAAATGCAACGATTTGGTAACAATATAAACTTTGGTGTTCCATCACCTGGAGCACTGAACCGCAAAGTGTTAATTAAATGATTGGCTTTGGACATTCATTTTGATTTAAAAATTGAAATGAATGTCTAAAGCCAATCGACCGTGGAGAAATGGTTTGTAAGTGCAAGTGGTTCATGGATCTGAAAGGATTCTCATTCGATGAACGGCTAGCATTTTAAAAAACCAATCAATTATTTTCTTGATAAACACTTGACAAAGACCCTTTAATTGCAAAGTCTAAAATAATAGAGAGAATTGAAAACTGCGCTTGAGTGAAGGCTGATGAGTGATTCTAAAATACGACATATTGCAAGAGAAACGGATAAACTTGACAACCGGGCAAAAAAACGAATTATTCAGACTCGATATAGAAAAAAAATTCCAATAAATCTTAAAAGCAATAACGCTGAACTGTTTAAAATCTGAATTTCAAACATTAACCTATACAATTTTCATGATGTTGTAAACTAAAAACAATGAAATCATGCAGGTATGAAGCCATATCTGAACGAAACTACTTCATAATTAAATTATTGCACTACATGCAAATATTTTTTAAAATGTATTTACCTTGGTTGTATGCAAACGAATATTTGAAACTTAATTTATATCAACTCCATTTTGAATATTAATATGTGTTCTTTTTGGAAATATTAGTCTTACTGTAGAAATATTAAAACTAGTGTCAAAAGAATTTTAATAAATTTATCATAATTGAAATGCAAACTATTGACACATTAACAATTAAAAAGTTGTTATTGCATTTTTTCCTTTAAATTATTTTATTTGGCAAGATATTCAATTTGTAAATCGTTTATTAAAGAGTTAATAATTTTTTTAACTGAGATACGCGAGTCTGTAGATCATAAATAACTTAATTAGAATATATTGTTGGATACTAAGCAATTTTTCATTTAAGAAAAAATGTTAGTTTTTAAAATATCTATTCCACTGATGTGTAAAAATAGCATATTGACTATGAAAATCAATTAACATAATATTTTCTTTCGTTTTTGCTTGTTAATATGTTAGTTATATTTTTTTTAATAAAATTATTAATTAAAACTTCTTTTTTTTTTTTTTACAATTTAATGTTACATAAGTTCTCGTTCATGAAAATTCGTGCTGTGCTTGATGCAAAAAAATGCCGAATTTCTCAATAAAAATGCTTTTTATTGGTTTAATAGAAAATTCGAATCATGATCAAGATGATTTTAAGCTTATCAGGCAATTTAAGCATATCATAGCATGAAGTTGCATGCATTCAAGACAATAAAATTATTTATATTTGTATTTTTCCTAGTTACGTTATACAAATAACTTTTTCGTTCTTATCTAATATGGTAAGTATTTCAATATATATCAATTAACCCTCATGATAAACTCAACAAATAATTGTATCCTTATTTTGTAGTAATTTCTAAACGAAGGCAGGACGCTAAACAAACTCTTAGGAGCACTGCAAAATGCTTGATGATTTTTTCTAAAATGATAACTTATTTGGAAATATGCGTCAATCTGCAGATAAAATTTTATATTAATTTAAAGACAATATATTTTATGAGGAATACGGGAAAAAAAATAATCCGGATAACAAAATATGGTAAAATACAATAAGTGATTTTTACTAAAAATTTAATTGGTTTCAAAGTGGTCACTTTTTTGGCTTTTCTCAATGGGATACAAGTTTTTTATTCGGTTATGTATTCCATTCTTTTCGATAAGATTGCTTTAGAATTCAAACTTTAGTGTGGTTTAGTACAAGAACTAAGCTCAAAAATGGCCCTAAGCTCAAGCTTCAAAAATGGAACTAAGCTCAAAAATATTTATGGGATCGTGATCTGGTGAACAGAGTGGCATTTCTTCAGATGACATGTCTTGAAAATAATGACAACCGTCTAATGTTTTCCATATCGAGGAAATATGATTGTGCACTGAAATATTTCATTACAGATTTCTATAAAATAAAGTAGAGCAAGAGGCTTAACATACTGGAAATATAACGGCCATGAAGTAGAGATGACTGAGAGATTGTATTCATTGATTTTCTATGTGATATTGAGTAATCATATGTCACCTCTTCAAAAGATCTTTGGTTCAATTTTAAAAATTGAAAATAATTGGATTCTCTAATTGCACAGTGTGGTATATTTAAGAAATAATTAAAGCATAAGTTTAACAGAAAATACCACATTGTTAAGATTGGCAATTATGTATCTTATGTAAAAGTGCTTTGCTTAATGAATTATCAATATAGAAGATTGGTCACAAATACATTATAAGATATTAAATAACACCCATTATGGTCACACTGTATCCTAATGGTAAAGGAATAAAAGGTTCCGAAATCAATTTCTGACGCTGTTTATCAAAAGTACATGTAATAGTTTACATAAATGTCTGTTAAGATGGGTGTTCGTGAATTTTTCCGCTTTGGCATTTGGATTTAATTTTCTATCTATGAAACCTTGAAACTCATTTGGTGTGTGTTCAATTGTTTACAGAAATATTTAGCTGTTAAGCTGCTTGCTATGTGGCATCTCAAAGTACTCTCTCTATTCATTTTACAGTAATATACTTCATATATACATGTAGCATATCTCAAAAATATGTTCATAGTTAATTAAAGAATTTATTAGCAAATCGTATTTTAGAACTGAAAGGTCAGCAGCTGAGCTAATTTTGTCAGAAATTGTGCCTTTTTTTTTATTTTTGTAACAAATGATATTTGTTTCACAAATATTTTTAAATTTTGCTTTTGCTTTAATACTTTCAAGTAAATAGTACAAAATTGCTCATAAACTTTGTATTGGTAACTAGTTTAACTGTTTGGGATACGTGACTATATAGCTGTGTGCGATTTCTCAAAAAAGTGACTAGTCATACATTTTTATCACCTTTACTTGTTGAAATTATTTTTCAAATATGTACGTTATTTTCATTGGAAATGCTTTACTCGCATAAGAAATTTATATACATTTTCAGAATTAATTAATTAATGTGTACTCTGGTATCTATTATGTATGGAATAGGATCCGTTTGATAAATTTTACCTTTTTCTCTTAAGAGAGCTACTTCACTTATATTGTCTACATCATCTCATTTATTTTTAACTTTGTACCATTAAAAAACTTAAATGACACAAATTTAAATACCCTGGGAACTCTCTTCAAGACTTCCGAATACTGTGAATTCATTACTCATATCAGTCATTTGGGACAAATCGATTTCCATTGGATTAATTCGCACTCCCAATGATATTTCAGCTCTGTGTTCCCGTGTGTGTGTTCATAGCAGTGATTCTAAAAACTTGATTTGATAGAAATGATGGCTATATTAAATTTTTTCATGATTGATATTAATTTTTTTGTCCCAATAAAAATATTTATTCTAAAATTGAACTTGTTTCATTTTGATGAGGACTGAACTTGAAATAAGTGGTTGTGAAAATACAATACTAAAAACAATGAATTTTATATATGTATTGACACTGGTTCTTGTTACTAGGAATGACGAGATAAAAAGTATTTTTTTAGATATATATGTAATAAGTGTTTGTTAACGTTACTTTAAACGCGCATTTCGCTATCATTCTGGAGCATGTATATTCTAATATACCGGGTGATTATAATTAAAGTCCCGATTTTGAAAATCGATAATTTTAAAACTACTGGTCAGAATGACTTGATATTTTAGCAGAACAATCGTAAGGCAATAGAATTTTATTTGGCAAAAAAATAGTTCTAAAATGTGCCGATAGATGGCGCTGTCAGCGTTCACATTGTTTAGATATATGCAAATTACTAATACGTGACATGCGCACATGAGACTTAGCTGCCATAAAAATGCAGAGCACCAGCTCTTTGCCTAAATGCTTCATCATGACTCTGACTATGAAGGATCGCGCTCTGCTCTTGAAGATTTTTTATAAGAACGATGACTGTGCACTTACAGCTATTAGGAAGTTTCGGACATTAAAATCCAATAAATGGGGTCCAATAACCGCAAAAGGTCTGCGAAAACTGATTGCTAAATTCGAAGAGACCGGTTCATTTGATATTAAACGGGGTAGCGGAAGAAAACCAGTTTCGGCTGCGGCAGTGGAAGATGTGGCTACAGCATTACAAGAACAGACTAACAGTGATGTTGGAATCAGCAGTGCACGGGGAATTGGCCGAATGTTGGATATGCCGAACAGCACGGTGCGTAAAATCCTACGGAAGATCTTGCTCTGTTATCCGAATAAGATAACTCGTGTGCAGAAGTTGCTACCGGCTGACCTGGAAGCACGTCAATCTTTTGAACTGCAATTTCTTGCCCGGATGGAAGTGGATAACGGATGGCCATGGAACATTCTGTGGTCTGACGAAGCCCACTTTCATTTGCAAGGTTCTGTAAATACGCAAAATTACAGGATATGGGTGACCGAGAATTCGTCCCAGCTACAGCCATTACCTCTTCAGTCTGAAAAGATTACTGTGTGGTGCGGAATAACGGCAGCGTTTATCGTTGGTCCGTTTTTCTTCGAGGAGATCACACCTCTGGGTCCCGTTACCTGCACCGTTACTGGCAAACGGTATGAAACACTTTTGCGTAACCATGTCTTTCCGGCACTTCAGCAGCGTCAGTGTGTGGATCGCACAATATTTATGCAAGATGGCGCTCCTCCGCACATTGCTACTCCTATGAAGCAGCTACTGAGTGATAATTTTGGAGATGACAGGATCATAAGCCGTCATTTTCCAACAACGTGGCCGCCACGTTTCCCCGACTTAAACCCGTGTGATTTCTGGCTTTGGGAGTACCTGAAGAATGTTGTTTACAGCGGGAGTTTTCAGAATCTAGCCAACTTGAAGGCAAGCATCACACACCACATCCATTGCATCAGTACAGATACCCTCCGATCTGTTGTGGGGCATGCCGTTTTGCGCTTCCAATTAGTAGCGGAACAAGGCGGAGGGCATATCGAACAACTTATGCTTTAATCATCAGCAAGCTGTTGATTCCATGAAGCTCTTTTTTTTGTCATAATCGCTGTTGTCGCTGCATTCTTGTCTTTTCGCTAATAAATCTTTAGTAAATCCCTGAACTCTAATTTTTTTTCTTTTGGCTAACAACATTTCTGTGTTTAACGAATACATTTTTGGACTTTCCTCCTGATATTACCCGGACAGCGCCATCTATCGGCATATTTTGGAACTATTCTTTTTCTTTTGCCAAACAAAATTTCATTGCCTTACGATTGTCCTGCTAAAATATCAAGTCATTCTGACCAGTAGTTTTAAAATTATCGATTTTTAAAATCGGGACTTTAATTATAATCACCCGGTATATTGAAATATTATAAAATAAAGTAATAATTATATTAAAAAATTTTAAACAAGTTTCTTATTAATAATTTAGTCTTATATTCTGTTCATTTCTTTTTGTAGGGGAAAAGCAATTTTTGGTATTAACAGCTCATTTTTAAAAACACATTTGTCAAATTTCTTAATTCTTCAATATTTAAATAATAAATTTAAAGGAAGAATTTTCACACCATATCTACAGTTTCTGGCTCAAGAAGTTTCAAAATAGTCTAACATAAGTATTTTATTTTATATACCTCCTACTAAGTTCTTAATGTTTTCGTCAGTTATTCTCAGTGTTAAGAAAAATGAATATCAAATTTCCTAAAATAAAGGAGTTATCCTATCCTATCTTACCCATTAAAATGTTTCAATTAAAAATTGAAATTATGTATTCATTCCTTAATTCAATCCTAAGGAGTGAATACATAATTTTGGTCTCATTTTGAAGGCTGACTAATTTTTCATAATTTATGGAATCCTTTTAACGCAACAAGGAATTTATGAATCCATTAAAGAAAGTGAAATTATATAGATTTTGAACGTCTAAATATTAATCAGTTTTATAAAATAAGCTATCTGATATTATTCTACTGACAGTATACTATTGCATGCTGTAAATATTGATCAGATATTTGCATCAAGTTGATAAGAAAAAAAATATATTATAGTTATACAAAATTCATTATACTTATTGCTTTAAAATTTAAAGTAGTTATTCCATTGTTTGGCATGAAAATATGAAAAACAAGTTATCACTTGCACTTAAAAATAGTATCTAAAGTTAAAATACGAAAAAATTCATATTGTTTGCTTTAAACTAATCCACTTTAATAAAAATATTTAAAGTGTAGAGTTGTTTTATGCACGCGAATTGGATTATTTTAGATAATAGAGCATATGTAGCGCATTTTTTAAACAAAATAAAATGTAACTCGAACGGTGTTCAAAATTACCTGAAAATCGATTTTATTTTGCAACTTTGAGACAACAGAAACTTCAGTTGAAAGCTATTTGAAATAATTTAATTTTGAATAATTTATGTAATTGAGAATCTGAAGCTTTTCTACAAATAATATTTTTTTTTTAATTTTGTAGAGTGGTAAAAATATTAATAAATTTATCACATTCATTTTATACCACATTACTTCTAGGGAACGTTCATTTAATGTTACTGGTTTACAGTTTTTATTATCTTTATTTTAAAACCTTAAAAATTTATTAGTTAAAAATAATGTATAAAGTCTTCGAGAAAATAATGTCAATTTTACTTCCCGTGATTCCATATTCCACAAATATTTCTCTTCATAATAATTTTAATTTGAGATTAATATTGAATCGGAAAATTTAATAATAAAAAGAAATTTACAAATATTCTGTGGTTCAAATGAAAATATTTAATTATTTCAAGTATATTTATAAGCTATTTAAAAAATGTTAGGTACAATTATTGTTATATGTAACCAATTTTTATTACATTTCATAAGACCCATTTATGTTTCAAAGAATCAAGCAAAAATATTTCAGGTTGATTATGAGTTGCTTGGTATTAAATTGCAGAAATGTAATGGATATGTAATCGTTTCCTTATATTCAATGAAGATGACTGAACTTGTACTGACAGAGACGAAGATGAGGAATCATATAATTCGATATAAGTCAATAAATTCTCATTTTCTTTAAAAAAAAAAAAAAAAAAAAAGTACAAAATATAATTTTATATGATACCAAAGTCTATTTAGCAACATTTTTCATAGTATACCTTTAAAATAAAATTTAAAAAACCGTTGCGTGATTATTATAATTAATATAAATTGACCATACCGTGAAACATTTAACTTTTTGATTTAAAACACTTTTTTAAATCAGAAAATTAGTATGTGTTCTAAAAATGTGCAACAAAATAAAAGGTAAATAGATTTACATACCTTTACAAATTGAAAAAGAAAAATTCTGAACAAGCAGAATTCATACATGTTACAATCGGTTGTAATTTAAGCTTCTTTAGTATAATATTTTCGAATCTGAACTTTGATACTGCATCACCCGTCGCGCAGGATAATCAAGAGCGCGTATGAGGGTTAGGTAGAGGGCTTCGTTCGACAAGTGGATTACAGTCCCCTTATAATTTCAGTCATAGTAAATATAGCTGAAAATTATACAGTGTAATGTGAATGGTCTTTCTACCCCAACCATGCGGGTTAAATTGGATCAAAATTTGAATATTGCGGATACGCATGGCGTTCAAATCATTGTTCTGCAAGAAAACAAGCTCAGGGATCATTCCGTTCTCTTAAAATAAAAAAATTGCTCAATATATCGTATGGATAGATCCAGAGGATGTGGTGGTGGCCTGGTCCTCCTCATTAGAAATTTAAATTTCAAAAGCATCCATATCCAGCACAGAATGGTATTCTTGAGCTGCAGGACATTTAAGTAGTAGGGAAGAAATAATCTATTAATATCTTCAATAAGTATCATTCATCTGATCTGGCATATCTTCCGGTGAATTTCCTTGAATTGACAAAGAAACACACCATATTTCTTGAAGATCTCAATTCTAAGCACACATCATGGGGATGCTCCTCAAACAATCGATACGGTAGAAATCTATTGGAAGCAGCCGATGATAACGCTTTGATTTTCCTTAATGATGGATCGCCTACATATACCGCATTTAGTTATGGAACCTCAGATACTTTGGACATCACAATAGTTAGCCTTGAATTATATCCGTATTGTAATTGGACTGTTCTCAATAACACTGGCAATGATCATCTTCCCATCCTGATTAATAAAAAGTGTTGTAAATATTATTCGGAGCCCAATAGAAATTTTTGGAATTTTAAGAAAGCTAATTGGGATAACTACAGACAACTTACGGAATCTTCTCTTAGCCACCAACTTTTCGGCGATAACTTGGAACATGAATGAAATTTTTTTAAAAGCAATATTAACCAAGCTGCTAGGCATTCCATACCTAGGGATATTATTATGAAGGGTTTTAGACCTTATGTGAGATTCAAGGATGCTACACTCACCAACCTTTTTGCAAAAAGAGATTTGTTGTATAAAGAAATTGCTAATTCTAACAATATCACTGACATTATTAAACTTAAGAAATTAAATGTAGAAATCAAACAGCACTACATCAGACAGAAAAAAGAGTCTTGAAAAACTCTGTGTAGCAGAATTGACGTTAAACTCCTAACTCAAAATTATAGTGGCTTGCCAAATCCTTTACCAATAACCAGCCTCACGTGAATAACAGTAATATTGTCCTAGACAGCAACGGCCAAGTTCCACAGGATAATAAATCAGCTGCTGACATTATGGGCAAATTCTATAAAAGCATAAGTACCTTGTCCTTTCACGAAAATGACAAAAAAGACTGCCAGAAATATGTTCCATAAATGCCGCACCTCCTCTTTGGGAGATCACTCTATGATAATTTCTCAATGCTAGAGCTGAGTGTCGCTCTGAAAACTATGGGCTGTAGAAAATCTCCTGATCCTGATACTATACATGACCACATGATTCAACATCTAGGTGATACATTAAAACAGATTATTGGATCTCTCTAATTTTTCATGGAGAATGGGTCGTCTGCCCTGGGAGTGGAAAAGGGCCATTATCATCCAAGTTGGAAAACCTGGAAAGGATGCTAGCTCTGTAGCGAGCTATAGGCCTATTTCTTTGACATCCGTTTTTTGAAAGCTCTTAGAGAGACTTTATTTTGTCCAGATTAAATTTTTATTTGTCCACAAATGGCCTTTCCTTAGGGAGCAATATGGATTTAGACGAGATCATAGAACCATTGATCAGATATTGTTTTTGTGCCATAATATAAAGGATTTCCAGAACCTTAAGCCTATTAATCATACTGCTGCTGTCCTTTTGGACATGTCCAGGACTTTTGACAGAATCTGGAGACAAAAATTAATTACTAAACTTTATGACGTTTTTTGGTTTTCGGGATTGGCTTCTGCCTTGGATCTCAGACTTTTTACAGAATAGATCTATACGAGTGAAATATGAAAATACTACGTCTGATCCTTTCGGACTGAGTCATGGCCTATTGCAGGGATCGGTTCTAAGACCTACACTGTTCTCATTATATGTTACTGTGCAGGAAGAGGTATTCAATACCTACAGTAATGTGGAACTATTTGCCGATGATGTTGTCCTTTGATCTTCTGATTCTGACATAGGAAAAATTGATATTAATCTCAACAATGCTCTTATTGAGATCTGTACATTTACTCAATCACATAAACTGATTTTCAGTAGCTCAAAGTCAACGGTTACTTTTTTTTACCACTAATAGGCATCTCTATAATTACAAACTAACTGTTTTTATGAATGGCAATCAATTATGTTATACAAAAAAAGCCAAGTACCTGGGGTATATTCTGGACCAAAAGATATTGAGTAACAGACATATAGAATCTCAGGTAGACAAATGTAGAAAAAGACTTAATATTCTAAAATATATTTCGGGACGTGACTGAGGTGCAGACGCTCTTGTACCCTAAGACAACATACCTCACTGGTCAGGCTATTTTGGAATACGGATTCCCGATATATTTTTATGCATCTGAGGTTAACTTAAATAAATTAGAACGAGTACAATTGAGCACCGCAAGAATAATCACTGGTTTTCGTAATAGTTGCCTTAACAGCATTGTATTGTACGAGAGTGACTTATACCACCCCTCTCTTTGAGAAGAGGTTATTTTATCTGGCTATAAATACTACAATAAGCTATTTAGTTATAATGATCAACACAGAACACTTCTGACTATCTCCATTCTTGGAGCAATAACAAGCGCTTAAAGAATCATAGTCCTTTCTCCATGGCTTATGATATGGGCTTGTTTTCTTTTGAAGTGGAACCTCGTTCCTTGAGGTCTTTCTCCTATTTTCAGTTGGACTCTGATCGAATTCATTTCCATAAAGAGCTTTTGACTAGAGTGAGTAAAGCCAAGTACCTGGGGATAATAATATACTAGATTTTATTAGGCAGATGGCTCTCGAGACAATTAATAGCATCCCTGATTCAGTATTAAAAATGTATATTGATGGCAGTAAGGGCGACGGCGTATTTATGGGAGCGATGTGCATATTGAGTAATCTGATGGTACAATTGACATAAGAGTTAGAAATACTGACTATTGTTCGGTTTTAAGATCGGAACTTTCGTAATTTGTACAAAAATACATAATTTAACTGCTACCAATTCTAAAGTAATATGTTATCATACTTTTTGAAACCTTGAATTTGTGATCAATAGTTGAGGAAACAGCCAGTGTGAGGATACATTGGATACATGTTTTAATTGATGTATTAATAATTTTAATATAATATGATATATTAATATTTTTAATATACATAATTTCAGTTTAAAATATTAGATTGTTTAGCGAATGCAACGTTTGAATGCCAAGATATTCAAGTAGTGTCTTTATTACATGAGCTATCTAAAGTTGAATAATTTATAGCATTATTTCTTTATAGAACACAATCAATAAATAAAAAAAAATTTATTTATTAAAAATTTTATTTTAAAGTACAATGTAAATTTTTATCTCATATTCGATTATAATGAATAAAAGAAGACATTAAAATAAAACATATTGTAGTTTTTATATCTCGGTCGTGTCATTTTATGCATGCGAATATACACATAGTACTCTGTTCACTCTTTATATGCAATTTTTATAAAAATCTATTTCTTTAAATCTAGTTTAACGTAAACATCACTCTGAAAATTGCGTTCGCTCGAAAAAGATTTATAAAATATTGGTTTCTGTTAAGGCTTATTTATTGTTCATTCATGTTATTAATTATAGAAGAAAATTAATATTTTATTGTTGAGTTTATATTTTAAACATTTAAAGACAAAAATGATGTTAATTAATATTGGGATGTTTCGAATGGTGAATATGAAACAAAAGAATGTCGTTGACAAATCTACTTCTTCTCAAATCTAAAACAACTTATTGATGCTTAGTTAATGTTTTTATGAATAATTCTGTTCTATTATTTTTTTCAAATTTTGCTTCTTTCATATTTATTATAATCAGAAAATATGTATCTAAATTTTGGAGACCTAGACTAGCTATGAAATCAAACGATAAATATTAAATTAATGCATTCAAAACATACCGTATATTAATTAAATACTTTTTGTAGGAGACATGCCAAAATAAAAATGAAAATAAATAATAAATAAACCAAATGATTGAAAAAATCACTTAAAGTCCGCTAGAGAAAAATTTTAATTTAAATGTAAAAACTTAAAGTTATACATTTAACATGTAAAAATGAGTACATTAAAAGTAGATTTAATTTACATCATCAGAAAACGTATAAGGCATCATAAAATAAAGTCTCGTGTATATATTAGCTGAAATTCTCCTTAGTTAAGAAGTTATAATGAAATCAGGATTCTTTTCATTTGTGCTCCAATGCTTTTTTAACCTGTGATGTATAAAGAAAAGCGAAAACGCATAAGCTGAAGAGAACAGAAAGCAAAGTTTTTTGTTCTCTTCAGCTAATGCTTTCATACAAACCTTTTTTCTACACAAACCTTTTACTTCTATTTTTTGAATAGTAGAAGGAAGAAATCAAAGGTTTTATAGTTTTCACACTTATACCACCAGACATACTAAGTACATAGCCTATGAAAAATTGTTCTGGGAAGTAATAAGTCTTTGAAGTTTAAAAAACTTTGCAGTCAATACTCGGGTTAAAATATTTTTTAGAGTTGTCTTAACAGGTAAAATATATTGTAGAGAAAACGTAATGAAAAATATTTTCTTTTTAATTAAATAAAGTGCATGATTAAAAATCTAATTAAATAGATAAAATGAAATTTTTATTAATTTCTATTCAAATTTGATAATTTAATAATTATGCTATAAATTTAATAATTTTTTTATTTTTACATTTTAAATTAAAAATACAGATTTAAATTATAAAAACAAGTAAAATAAAATAAAAAATTGTAACAACAAATGTAGCATACAAATAAAAAGTACAAAACTATGGATTAACAATACTGTATTCTGCAACTTATTTCACAATTTAAATTAAAAGTAATCTTAGATATAATACTTTTCTAAAAATTTAACCGCGCGTTTTTTCATTCGGTTCGATTATTTCTCATGCATATAATTTTACTTTGAACATCTATTGAGCTCGTATTTAAATACATTGTATTATGATCTTTAGTTGATTGTTTTTGCTACTATTTTTTTATCTTTGCCTTTGCCGTTGATATAATTAGTAATTCATATTAAAGAATAATTCCTAAATGTATTATAGCTCAAGTTAAAAAAAAAAGATGTTCAGGAAAATTAATCAAACTTCTTGAAAAGTTTAGGTTTCAAGTGGCAACATCTCTGGAAAATACTTTATGCTTTTGAAAATACAATTGTTTTAACAAGTTCACTTAGCCTGATTAATAAGCATCAAGTGTTTTGAAGTCATGCAAATATGTTCGAAGTTAATAAAATACCGAGTATTTTGTCAAGCGCTAAAACGGATGGCATAATAGTTTATTTGTGACATGAAAAATTTATCTACAGTTTTTAACTTAATCTATCAGTTAAAATATTTAGGATAATAAATGTTCTTACTTAATATATATATATATATATATATATATATATATATATATATATATATATATATATATATAAAATTAAATAAATGACATTCTTTTATTTTCATGAAAAAAGTATTTTCAACTACTTCTTAATTCAATTCAAACTTATTTATTACTTTATATAGACTAATTATTTATAGCACAGTTCATAAATATGATGATTATACTATTGTTGAAATACAATATTTTGATCCAATAAAACCTGAGGTATTCACATATAGATTACTAATCCTCCTGACGCAAAAAAAAATTAGATGATGCTTAGAGATTAAAATAGGATGCATCAAAATTTGCTTTTGCAAAATCAAATAAAATTTTTTAAATGAAGATAAAATTTTTAAAAAATGTGAGATACTGTTAAATTTAATTTAATTTAATTTTATCTTGAACAAAATTCGAAAAATTAGACTTTTGCTAAACTAACTGGTTTCCAACTAAAATGCTTTTTTCCCTAATTTTGAGACCTAAAAATTTAGACAGTTGAAATTCATTACATAAATTAATTTCTGTCTTATGTGTCTAAGTATTTATTAAAAAGAATTTTTCTAAAAACTCAGCTTAGTTGTTTTGAGACCTATTTTGTCTAATGGCTGTTTTCAAATCATTTAACAATACAAATGTCCTAAAGAACTGAAATTGGTTAGACGTTATCTGACGTTATCGTTACAAAAATGCAAAGAAAATATTTTTAAAAAATTTAATTTTTGAAGCATAACTTTGGTTTTAATATATTTTCCATTTTTTAAAATAACTTTAAAAATATAAAATTCAGTACACTGGTTAATTTTTTTTTTTTTTCAAGGAAACTGAGAAAAATGTCTATAATTATTCTATTGAATGCTCTAAAATTTATTTCCATATAATTAAGAGCTTGAGACCAAAATCTAGTACATTATTTCAGCTTGAGCTGGAAATGCAACAAGAAATTTTTCCAAAATAAAATAGTTTTAATCTAATTTTAGGTTGAAGTAAGTTTTCACCATATTTTAGAGGCATGAAATTTGATAAATCTTTTTTATGTGCGTAAGCATTTTGTTTCGCTATAGCTAAATCATTTTCAACACTATATTTCACATACAAACACAATCAAATTTCACATCGCTTGAATCCCAAAATAATGGTGAAAACTTGCTTCAACCTAAAATCAAGTTCAAACAATTTTATTTTGCAAAAATATACATAAAGAAACTAAGAAAAAAGTTTATAATTACTCTTTTAAGTGTTCTAAAATTGCCCATACATTTATTTTCATACTATTAAGAAGTCGAAACCAAAATCTATTATAATAACCGCGCATTATTTATAATGCGCTGTTATTTTACTGACAATTGTGTTACTTGCATATTATCTCGACTACTCAAACGAGTTGAATTTTTGTGTAATAATGATCAGTGTAAGTCCCTTAAAAATCTATTTGTCTTTACAAAGTAAAAAACTTTTTTTTTTATCAAGAATTAACTTGTTCCAAAGAAGTGAAATTCTTAGGAGATTTTTTTGACATTTACTTAAGTTGGCACAAGCTTACTTTTGCATTGAAAGAGCAAAAACAGCTTTCTGAGCATGTAGAAATAATTTTAGAAAAACTTGGGACTCAAATCCCAAAATTATTCTCTAGATTTACAATATGATCATTTGTCCCGTCATTTCTCATAGCTCAGTAATCTGATGGCCCAGAATCAAAAATGAAACTGTTAGGGCAGATTTAACAAAACTGTTAAGTTTCCTTTGTGTAGTTATCTCTGGGTGTATATATATATATTATATATATATAAATAAAACAGCTCCGACTTCTACACTTGAAATTTTGTTTGGTATGGTCCCTTTTTACATGCATATTGAAGTGGAAACTATAATTTATATTAAAAGGCTTAAATATACGAGCCAGTGGAAGAATTTATTCAATTTATTGAATTGGGGAAATCTTAATTTTGACGTAATTTAGTCACACATAATTTTATATATCTATTGATTACATGATTGTTAAATATATTTTTTACAAGCTTTATGCAATTAAATTTCCCTTACAAGAAGAATACTGGAATGATTTTCTTATCAATGAAAAGTTTACTTACTCGTACGCAAATGGTCAAAAATGAATTTCAACAGGGCTGCTATTTGCTGTCTAGCTGATGATACAAATTTGTCTCATTCCCTTTGGGTAAGCATACAGCTGTTTCTTCCAAGCAGAAGTCTTTGCCATTCTGATGTGTACCAGAAAATGCTTTTACAGAGCCTATTTTTGCAAAACGATAATTATTTGTTCTGACAGTCAAGCTGCATTACAGGCTTTGCAGAGGTCTGCTTTAAATTCTGCTCTTGATAGAGAATGGTACCTAACTCTGCACAAATTGGCCAACAATAATTCTTTAATGTGGGTGCCCAGGCATTTCAATGGTCTTGATGATGAATTAACCGATGAACTAGCGAGGGTTTGATGAACAATAAATTTTTTTTGTCCTAAATCAGTGCTAAGTATTTCAAAAGAACTTATCAAAAGTATTGTTTTTAATCTTTCAAGGAAACAACAGTTTTTGAGCTGATTTAACACCAGTGGTCATAGAAAAATAAAGCTATTAAATAATATTTGACTTATTAAAAGATTAAAAGAGCTAAAGTTCAGTATAAGATGTTTAAAGAAAGTAGTGGAACACCTTATAGGACTCTGCCACCTTAAAAGACATCTCACCATAATGGGAGTATTAGATAATCCTACTTACAAGAGTTGTCAATACACGGAGGAAACTTCATTACATATTTTATGCTAATGTAAAAAATTTTCAATTAATAGTTTTGAACAATTGAGTTCAACATTTAACTAAACCTTGGATGCTGTAGAATATCCCTAGTAAATGTGTGCTTAATTTCGCTTCAGCTGCTAATTTCTTTAAATAAGAGTTTTCTTTTTGGGGTATAGTGTAACAGATTTTTGGGGCAGTAATGCTAGGTTCTTTTAGAACCACATTATCCTAAATTTAATTTTCTCAACCATTTCCACGAAAGAAAAAAAACTTCTAAGATACAGAATTTAATGTCAAATGTTGTAATTTAGTGACCATACAACCTAAACTGTGCCATCATTTTAATGTTTGATGTTTTTTAATTTTAACACACAGAAGTTTTAAGTTTATAAGGATAATTTCTATAGAAGTGGCTAAAAAACAGGCTAAAATTGAAAATAAAAATTTTATACATTTCTTTCATTAAAAATATATGTTAATTCCTCTATTTTTGTCTTCGCATTTTGAAAAAAAAAATTATTGAAATTCGGGACCTGTTAGATAGTTAATTTGGGAGTACGTGAAATAAGGCTAAGATTTTTGCCATGTTGCTGAAAATGATACGAGTGTGTGTCGTAAATTTTCCTATATTAAATAAAACCAAGGAAAATTATAAAGATTCTAAGAATTTAAAAAGCACATATTTTAAAATATACCAGTGCATCATGTTTTGTCATTTTAATAAAAAAATAAATAAATAAAAAAAGCTATTATCATTTTTACAAAAATCTATTTCATTCCTATTTGTATGCTGTATTATTATGTTCTTCTTGCATATTTATTATATTCGTTTTATAATATACTATTCTACCGGTCTGAAATCTATAATATGTAATATATTAACACCAATTTAATAATTTATAGTTTTAAAAATAACGCTAAAATTTTCAATAACTTTATTTACCTTAAAAGGTATTAAATAACATTTCTAATATTATTATGTATTATGTGCGATTTGTTGATGAATATTTCTTCCCATTATAAAATTCTTTTTGGCAATGAGATTTTATTGGTAAAGAAATAAGTATATAAAAATAAAATAATATCTTTGTTATATCGTCCGGTTTAAAAGCAAGTCAGAAATTTTTAATTTTAGATGATTTGATTAAACTGCTTCCCAAGAATATAGATGCATAAAATATAGATATAGTTATAGATGCGTAAAATTATTTCCGTTTTAATTCCTTCATTGCAATTATATGTAATAAAATAGGAAAACAATGAGTTTGTTTACATCCACAGCCACAAAAATATTCATATAATGCTCTATCATGATGCATAGACAAATAATTTCTTATACTCATCTATACCATTTTGGTAAAGAACAAAATTTTGGATTTTTGACATGTTTATTTACGTACCCCTAAAAATACTGAATTTTCTGCTAATATGAGTGTTTATTCAAAAGTTAAACATTCATAAATTAGTATACAAAGATTAGATTAGATATACAAAGGTTATAAATTAGTATACAAACATACTGATAGTGTTTTTAATTGGAATTATAATGAAATACCATGAAACAGTTTCTATTCATAAATCATAAATATAAAAATATCATAAATATGATTTTTTTTCTAAAATACTTAGACTTAATAAATATTAAAAGAAATGTTTATCTTTGAACTATATTAAGTAGTTATTGAAAATTGATAAATTTATTTGTTTATGTATGGTCAATAGCTCTGGTATCTAAATAATGGACTGTATAATTTTAAATATAAAAAATTACTCTTTATTTTTCGTAGATGATTCTTCTCACTCATTTTACAACTGCTCTCCTCAAAGGCAGAAACTCGACTCTCTCCTCTCTCGCAGCTTTTTTTGTTTAGTTTTTCTCACAAACAAAGATGGCGCTGCTGCAACAGCGCTTCATGGGTACGGAACAGTATTGTTAAATGAAAATGTGAAAACTTGTCCATATATATGCATTACTTTACATCAAAGTAAAATTTTTCTTTTTCTTTCTAACCCCTCTGATCTGGAATCAGATCAGATCTTTGAGGTCATGATGAGATCCAAAAATTTTTTTGTTTTGCTGTAATACGATTCATGTTTTAACTTAATAGATTCGATATCATGAACAATATAAATTGAAATTAAGTGGAATAACTTCTTTTTCAAAAGAAATAAATCCCTCATCGATGTGACATAAGATTTTCTTAATGCTAAACCAAAAAATGTTAAGCTCTAATTCATAATTTAGTCATTTCATTTGGTATACCGATATTTTTAATTCTTGTAATCAAAATTAGAATTAAATAGCAAATTAAATCAACGAATAACGAATCAAAATTAAATTACAAAATACTTAAAATCAATGTAATTATAAAAATATAAGTGAATAAATCTTAATATGCTTATTTTTCGAAAATAAATTTTTTATTAAAATCTCAGTTTATTATATTTTCTTAAACGTGATAGGAAATGATATATATATCATTCAACAATCAACAATGAAAAATTTCCTCTTTCGTTTCTCTTAAACAATGTCTTGACGTCAATCATTGAAACTGTAAACATGCACATTGGGATTCAAAAGTCGCCTTAGCTACATTTTAAAGCAAAACAATCTCCTATTCAATGTTATTTTTAGGATTTTAAACTTACTTTTCTTTAACCAATTAAGTTTTTCCTTATAGACATAAACTATGATAAACTAATAAGATAAAAGGAAAAATCTGATTTAATATCTCTTTTTAACCAATAAATTTATATATTTATGCTTGACATGCTTTTTTAAACCTATTTATCAGTTTAAAATATTTCTATATTAATCAGCTTAATGTTTGGTTGAATTGGCTCTTTTTTATGTATAATAAATATTTCATTGTTGAGTTTTCTTCACAATGTGAAATCTTCCACACACAGAACACCAAAACTTAAAAAAAAAATGTGCTGAATAATTTGATGAACTCTTTTAAGCCACTGATTTATTATTGAAGTACTTAAAATAAATGTAATCTACATTTTAATTAAATCAATATATACTTTTTTTCAATATATATATATATATATATATATATATATATATATATATATATATATATATATATATATATATATATATATATATATATATATATATATATATATATATATATATAATCCCAGATGAAATGTCTACATGTATTTTATAAATTTATTTATAGATAACTAAAATTACAAATTAATTCAACATGATTAAGAGATTATATATAAAATAATATTTTTATTTCAAGTCTAAATTAAAATTGAAATTTAAGACGTGAAGTGTTATGTTGCTATTTACAGGATTAATTATATTTTTATTTATTGACATTCTACAATTATTTCACAACGCATTAACCTAGCATTCTCGTAAGGAAATTAATGGACATCATATAATGTATAACATAATATATTAAAGCTGTTGTAAGGCATCTCCCAAATTTCGCCTTTTGGGAAGATTTTTCGTAAGTAATGTTTTAAAGTTACATATTTCAAAAGAAAAAAAAAGTTTTCTGAAAACATCTTCGACAAACGAAATGCGGAATGTAAGAAGAACAATTAAATTATTATTGAGAACGGTGAATTCTTAGCAACAATTATTTATTGCTAAGAGTTTCTCATTATTCCATAAGGACTTAGTTTATTTAAATCTGAGGTCTTACAACTAACTCATGAAACACCCTAATAAAATTACACAGTATGGTTGATATTTAATTGTTAAAAAACTGTGAAGAATTTATTTTTAACATTTGCATTTTCCTTTCAAAAAAAAAAAAAAAAAAAAAAAACGTTAGTGGGTTTATATTTATGTGCTACAAGGGAAAAAATCAGCAAAAATTCCAATCACCGACTCATAGTATGATTTAATATTTGATAAAAAAAAATGTAGTTTGTAGAAAAGAATATTAAACAAGAAAACTCCATAGAGAATCGGTAATACAGTCTTAATCAGGGAAAGGGAACATTCAAAATTATCATTATAGTACTAAAAATTTTTGCAGTAAATCTGAGATAGGCTCAAGTGTCACAAAAAATACTTCTTACCTAAATTTCCCACTGAAATTGTTAGAAATATTTTTAATTAAAAAAACTAAAAATGAACAGATTGTGCACTTTTTTTTAAAGCTTTTACATTTACTTTTAATTCTTAATTGTTAAGAGAGTTTAAATTCCATGTGTATCTGTTGTAATTTCCCTAGTTCTTACAACCAGATAGTATTTTAAATACATATGTTTTACCTTCTAAAATTAGAAATAAATAATATTAAAAAACTAAGCGAATAAATAGAAATGTATGATCGAAAAAGGATATTAATTACGCACATTAAAGCAAAAATATCATATCACTGATTGATAAAGTAAATCAGTAATAATAAATATCGGAATCTAAGTATAGTAAAAATCAAAATACACTAAGAAATATTAAAATACACTAAATATAGTAAAAAGATTACTCATAAATTTCACTATATATGTTTGCAGTCCTTAAATATAAATATTTTGAAATTGACATTATTAGCTCTTTATATTAATGACATAAATTAATGAAAAAATACCAAATTAAATATATAATATTTTTTTATTAATTAATTAATAAAAAATAAAGTTAAGCTTAAAAAAACTTATGTTTTTTTCGCTTAATTTTATTTTTTCATTCATGTAGTTTCTCCTTCTGAAAATGGAAGAATCTCCAAGTAAGTGAAGCAAGTTTTAAACATAAGTTTCTGGAGATGTTTGTCATTAAACATTATTTAAGAATTCCATCGACATTTTTCCGTAGATAAAAAAAATTTGAAAAACTATACTGCAAGCGTCGACGATAATGCTGTATCTACCTACAAAAATCATTGATTCTTTGATATGTTTGTTTTTCTGCGAAAGTGGAAAAAGAGAGAGAATGATCTTATCTCTTCAGAATACATTCTCAAAATATTTTAGAAACGATTTCAGTCTGAAATATTTTGTAATCCATTACTCGAAAATAAAAAAAAAATATTTCAAACTAAAACAAAGGAATTTTTTATTGTTTTATTTTAATAAATTATAAATAACACTGAAAAAATTTATTTAAAGATAGTGAAATTTCGAAAAGAACATATTTATTAAAAATGTATATAAGACTTAAAATTGAAAGGAATGAAACTTTCATTTTTGATTTAGTTTATGCTGTTAGTTCAAATTTCTCTGTTTAGTTTTTTTCTAATACTTTTTTAGAGTTCATTATTGAGCATATATATTCTAAACACAAGTTATTGTTTGATATTTCAGTTTAATGTTTAATTAACAAGTTAGATTCTTCTAATTATTTAGAAATCATTTAAAATGTGGACAGCTCCTAAGGCACAGTTACTAGTAAATTTATTTTTAAAATTGGTGGAAAATATTGTGGTTAAAGTTTGGTAAAAGAGTGGGAATTCACTTTATTAATGCTTCTGATTTAGCCAAGGTTAAGCGAGCAATTAATAAATTTTTATTATATGCCGAAGATTTGTTGAAAATGAATATTTTATAAAGACGGCGACAAACAGTCGCGACACTCTTCTTGTTTTGCTCCCCTCCAAAAGCGCCAATTTCGGCCTTCGTGTTAGTTTTCGCAACAAAAGGGTTGATATGAACAACATTTGATTAATTAATCATGTTACTGATTATAAATTAATAATGGGATATGGAGATCTACACCTCTTTACATCATTCAGTCGAATTTAAAAAAAAAGAACAATCTTACTATAATTTATATTTTTAGAATTATTGCTTTTTTATTTTGATATCATATATTGTTACTAAAAAACAATATATATTAAATGCCTGAAAAAGTGAAATTGCCTAGTTAAATGGGCAATTAATTCTCATATTATGTACAAATTTTCCACCGTAAATAAGCATAAAATTGATATACAACAAAATGAGCTGATAATTGTTATCATCACATTCTGTTCACGCATATTTAAGAATAGCTTTTAAAGTTTAATCATTACATTTTAATTACCTATTGACGCATTTAAAGAATGTTTTTTCTACATTTTTAATTAGAGTTTAAAAAAATAATTGGAATATAGTTAAAAAACTGAATCGTTATTATTATTATTATTACAAAAATATCTCAAAAAATCGCTGTTTTATGAAAAGTAATTTAAAAAAATTAAACGCTGATTGCAATGCATTCAATAGTAACTTGAAACTTATATACAAGTTTTCCTGATTTTGTAAAATTTGACAAGTAAAAAAAATATTATTTTTGTCATAATCAGAAAATGATCTATTTGCAAAAGGAAAAAAGAGGGATTGTCAACTTTTATCTAATGGATTATAAGATAATTCAATTTTATCTTATACAATTCTACATTTTTCATTTATCCATTGATAGGAAAATGTACTGAAGCTCTCTCTCTCTCTGACTGGACTATTCATCCAGTTTCATTCATTTTCTTGGTCAGAGTCACAATTGATACCTAAATTAAAAAAAATCATTGTTCTATAAGAAGTTACAATAAATATAAAGATACATACAAGGATACAATGTATCTGTAGAAATATGTCTTATAAATAATTTAGTTTTATAAGTTTAATTTTTCGATGGAAATGGGTTTTTTTTATGCTTTTTCATTATTAAATAATTTTCCTTTAACATCCCACATACCAATACTTGTTTCTTATTTCAACGATATTTTTAATTCTTAGCCGGTTTAAAATAAAATTCACTCATTATATATATATATATATATATATATATATATATATATATATATATATATATATATATATATATATATATATATATATATATATATATATATATATATATATATATATATATATAAATTTTTATATTTTTGAATTTTGTATGCTTATAGAAAAAATTACGTTTCGCAAAATGCAAACTTGTATATATCATTTTCAAGAGAATTTATTACTGAATTCAATACGAAACGCAAGCTTCAATTATTTGCAATACAAAAAAAGGTATATGTACTTTAATATAAATAAAAAACACAGTTATGAAGTGGTTTGTAATGTCAAGCTTTCCTAACCAATAATTGTTCTTATTCTGAGAACCAATCACACAAATGTTAGTAACTTCCAGTAGAAGCTGACATCATGTTCATACTTGAAACAATTTATTATTTTGCTTTGTTCTGTAGAAGGAGGACCTGTTTCGTATACGCTGCAATTACAACTAGGAATTTTTGTAAAAATTTTTAATATTTAGTCAAGAAGCAATGACATCAAATAAAAGAGTAGATTGGACACCTAGAAAGAGATGTAATATTATTGTGTTAATGAGAAAGTGGTCTTTCCTATGCTGAAATTGCAAAACAGGTAGGTGGTTCAGTGACCACATCTGGAGTCCGTATGTTTAGTTTACGATATCAGGAGACAAATTCAATAAAAACAAAGGAGGAAAATGGCCGAGAAAGGTGCACCAGAGATCTATTGATGACAGACGAAGAAAAAGACTATGTTTCCAAGATAGAAAAATGTCATTAGTGGCCGTCAGAAGTGATCTGAATGATGCTGGTGTTTTTGTCAGTTCAAGAACAATCAGGAGAAGAGAAGGTTAACAGATGTTGGACTAAGAGTTAGAATTCCTCGAAGCCTTATCTTAATCTTCAACAACGGAAAAAAAGGACTACAGTTGGCAAAGGAACACATTAATTGGACAAATGATCAGTGATCACAAGTTATGTGGAGTGATGAAACTAAGATATCGTTATTCCATAGTGATGGGCGGAAATATGTAAGACGTAGAATAGGAGAAGAACTACATCCTGACTGCATTCAAGCAACTGTGAAGAACCCAGTTAGTGTTATGATTTGCGTGTCAGCAGATGGTATTGGTTGCCTTCATGTCATCAATGGGACACTAAATGCCAGAAAATGCCGACACTATTCTAGAACCAAAACTTCTACCATCCATCAGATATCTCTTTCCCAAAGCTTCGTTTATTTTTCAGCAGGATTCTGCTCCTTGCCACACGGCCAAAATAACGAAAGAGTGGTTTCGTACAAAGAGCATTAAATTGTTGTCATGGCCAGAAAACAATCCTGATCTCAATCCTATCGAAAATTTGTGGCACCGTTTGAAAACTCTTGTCCGAATGAGGCGCCCATCAAATAAAAGGGAAATAATTGAGGCTATAATTCTTTTCTGGCATCATGTAATAACGAAATAAGAGCTTAAAACTCTTGTCAGCTCAATGAAACGTCGATGTAAAGCATTAATAAAAAATAAAGGGTACTCTTCTAAGTATTGATAACTCACTGCAACTATCTCTCTATCTAATATATATCGATAACTATTATTGTTTAACTTTTTTGTATTGCAAATAGTTGAATTTTGGGTTTTGTATTGAATTCAGTAATAAATTCTCTTTCAAATGATAGCGCTTTCTATAATATATATATATATATATATATATATAGTTTGTGTGAATTTCAATTTATAAACCGGAATTTAAAAAAATTAAATTCCAATGATGTTTATAAGGATTTTAATTTAGTATATTTATTTTTAATGCTAATTCATTAAGTTTATTTCCAGTTAAATTTCTTATTAATAATGAATGTTTCATTATTAATATAGTAAAGTATGGAAATTTTTCGCAGTTTTTTTAGTATAAATTTATTTATGAGTTTTTAAAAACACATTTGTTTAAATATTTAAATTAAAACTCTTATAGGTGTTTAAACTATTTTAATCCATTTATAAACGCTGCAATTTACAAATGATCCAAAGAATTTTCAATAAATTGATAGTGTTGTTCGGAGGAAGTTAAAGTTTTTCCAAAATTTCAGGAGTTTCATAGGGACTACTCTTCAATGAAGTTCTTAAAAATTAATTTAAAATAAATATTAAAAAAATTCATTTATATTAAAAAAAAGATTTTAATGAAAAATAATGGGAACTAATAAACATTATATTAAAATGACTACACATACATGAGAAAGTGTTTACAATAAAAAAAATTGGACAGAGAATTTAACAGAAATCTATTAAATTTTATTTTTATTTTACAAACTCAAAATCTTCCATTGCATGTCTCTAAATTGCGATCCTTGATGAAATGAACAAATTTTATCAACTCCGGTTAAAAAATAAAACTAAAAGAAACTATAAGACATATCTATAAATTATTCTTACCAAGACCTCTACATATTTAACAATGGTTTATAAGGATTACAGAAGCAAAAAAATAAATGTTAGTACTCAATAGAAGAGTATTTTAATCCTTAAAGTAAATGTTCAAATCCTCAGCCTTATTTTGTTGCGTAATTTGAATTTCCTTACTTTTTTTTTAATTTGGAAAATAATAATGACCATTTTTAAGCTGTAAATGGCTTGGATAATGTCACTCGACTCTGTGATTAGGTTCACAGGTGCCTACTGAGTAACGATAAATGAGAAGCAGTTTCCGACCTTATTGTGACGAAAGGTTAGTCACCTAGTGCTCGCCGTTATTTAAAAAATACTCATAAAAGACTCTTTGGTAAATTGTCAAACTCTTCGGTAAAAATCAACTCATTAAATTTGAAATACCAATCAGTTAATGATAAGTCAAACAATTCTATAGATTTCTTTAAATGAAAACTTTATTTTCGATATTAGTTGGATGCCCCACAGTTGTGTCTGGAAATCAGATATTTAATTTCTTTTCAGAAAATTTAATGAAGATCGTAGAAATTTTCCAGCAAAAGGAATTATATTTTATAAATATTTTTGATTTCTGTTTCATTATAAAGATAAGTATGATTTACTACTGAATGAAATTTATTTTAAATACTTAATTTACTGATTATTTGAGATTAAAATCCTCAAACGTATGAATTCACATTTTTTTTCCAAATAATTGCTTTTTAACACAAGCACACATTTTTATTTTAATAATAAGGAAGTCCGATTAGTTGAGAAATCGAACTTCCTGTTTGAGTTGAGAGAATTATTTGATCTTCTTAGATACCAGACTACTGAACTGAGGGGGTCTGTTCACATTAAGTATTCTTAAGATTTGTTGTTTCTCCGCTAAACTGACTAAAGTGTCAGTTCAAATGTCGATCTCGTGTCATTTGATCGTGTTTCAAAATTAAAAGAATTTTAATGCTCTTAAGAACTTACCTATTAACTAATTTGTATAACCCGCGGAATCTATCTACATTACTATATATGGATATTAATATAAAAATTGAAATTGATAATATGAAATTCGTTTCAGTGAGCATGAAATTAATGCTTCTTTAACTTCTTTTAATAATTTTATGAAAATTTAAAAAAAAAAAAAAACTTTGTGTAAATTTTCTATTTGTTGTTCAGCATGTAAATTAAATTCACCATTAAGAGTTTAGAGTACATAAGTTAAAATGTTTCGAAGGTTTTCTTAAAATGTTTAATTATAAAAAATATTGAAAAAGTAACATTTACTAAGGATTGATTACATTGCCTTTGAATGAAAACCACAGCTATAAATACTCACTCCTTCAAAATGATTGTAATATTTCCAAATAACAACATGTATCTCTTTTATTTTAATATGCATAATATCTTGATGAACATGAAAATTAAATTAAATTGAAAATTAACAATTTTACTTCCAATTATGAAAAACTGTCGCGGAACATTAAACTACTACAGCTTATTTTACATTTTTATTGTACAGAATTTATTTGATTTAAAGTAACTAACACATAAACTGAATTTATAAAATGATGATTACAAGACAGATAAATTCTTAAAACGAAAGTCATTTTGCTTATACATTTAGTCTATATGTCGAGACATTTAAAATAAAAATCGCATTTTCCTTAAATTTTAAAACTGCAAAAGTGTCATTTGAATTTCTTATATATAACTCTCGCATATAATACACAACAAAATTATTTTAATTCTTATATATAATACACAACAAATAATCTACTTTTTTGTATGGTGCACAGGACTGAATAATTATTTTTTGTTTATTTGTAACTAAATATTCTCTCTCTCTCTCTCTCTCTCTCTCTGAAATAATATATTATTATCTTATAAGAGTTTTTCTGACTTTTTATATTGTCAAATATCTTATTTAGAATAGGTGTAGAGTTAAAATTCGCATTGAAAATGGAATATCATTTTCGTCTGAAATGTAATGGTCTAAAAATTTTCATAAAACTAAAATGTCTTTTGATATTTAGACAAAATAAATTATTGTTCGTGACTACTTCTCCTTAATTGATTTGCTTACCATAATACTTTGAAATGCATTATTTGCCCATTTTTTTAAATTCGTTTGTAAAAATATTAATGAATTGAATTTAAGGGATAGTTCATACAGTATATGATAGGGGAATTCACATTGGAATAAAATAATAGAAAATTAAAGAAATATTTTAATTAATAAATTAAAAATGTTGTATTAATTTAAACAAAAAATAGCATAGAAAATTGGAATGAAAAAAAGGAAGATAAACGTAACATATATAAAATATATAAGTATGACACAAAATAAAAATGCTTGAGAATTGTCTCTTCTCAATTCCCTTTAAAATTTCCGCGTATTGAAAGATCGATAACATATATGCCAGAAGTTTGACACACTTAAGCATTTTTTAGTTTGTGAAAAATAGAATAATGCTCGTCCAGCCTGATGCACTGCTTTATTTCCCTGCCACCAGCTGGTGCGGCGATCGCGGAAACAAGCGAGGAATCTCTCATATAATAGTGATATGCTCCTCTTCTCCAAATATATCGGATACTCGTCCAGTCCGTCCGCGATGGTTCTTGAGCTGATTATCATGCTCCTCTTGTGCCGGCGCGTGCTGACCATTTGTCCTGAATGCGCTGTCAACGATCAGCAGCAGGCTGCTAGGCTCAAGTTAGAAGCCATTAAGCAGCAGATTCTCTCTAAGCTGCATTTACAGGAAAAACCCAATATTACGACCCCTCATGCGAGGGAGGTTGCTCTAGAAGCCTTAAGGAGGACTCAGGGAGGGATACCGGACGAAGCAGGACGTCCTCCGGAGGAGGATGAGATTGGCGGGCGAGATGATTATTTCGCCCGCACATCCGAAATCATTGCTTTCGCGGAACCCGGTGAGTAGAAAATGCACCTTTCCCCCCACGTGGCTTTAAAGTATGATGCAATAATTTATCTCTTAGTGAATTGTAATTCAGATGTTATCGCTGTTTTATAAACTTGTTCAATCAAGAAATCATGAACTCTAAAGTATTTATTCAGGTGAGTAATTTGCTCCTAGTCTCTATCGATATTGTTTTGGTTAAATTTAATTTTTGAAATATCTACAGAGTGCGCTCATTTATTGTTTGTTGCTTGAGATAAACTTATTTCGTTTGACATGCTTGTTTAGATTAAAACGTTTCTGAAATCGTGATGCCTTGTATTTTTGAAACACTTCGGACATTTCTTGATGCATTGTATGTATGTAAATATCATTTGATTGATATAATACCTTACAGCAATTATTAATCGGCAGCAAATAAAGTCTCACATAAAAACAGGAATAAAATAATATTACTTAATTATATAGATTATTGTTATTAAAAATTAAACGAAAGTTTAAGCAATCACATATCATTATTAAGTATATAAGGAATAAAGTCTTGTGAATGATATTTGAGACATTATAGTATGTTTTAAATATTTGAGTGTTACATGAGTTAATTACTAGCAGATCATATTTTTAGTAATATTTAACACGTTTTATTTTGCATAATATTATTTTTATTCTTTAATTCATAAAAATAATTTCTCTCATTTATGTTAAGAAAGGTTATTGAAGAGACATTTCACCGATTTTATTATCCTATATAAGGCATCTAAAAAATTTAATTATAACTGATTTTGAGCAAACTATAATTAACTTTTCATGATTTATCTCGATGTTATTATATATTTTATTATTATAATATCATTTAAACTATTGCAAAAGTATTACGCAGCATTATACAATAATTTCATACTTGAGAAATGCATTTCAAGATAATAAAAATCTTTTTTCTTAAAAAAAAATATAAAATATTTCTCACATCATAAAATTGTTGTATTTAAAATTTTTGCAAATAAATTGACTTGAAAATTTCATGTGAAGATGTGTGCGAATATTTTTTATGCAATCACACATAAAAGATCAAGTATTTGCTTAAAATAAAATTGCATCGACGGTTATTAGTTGTAAGTATAAAGCTAGGATATAATAACAAAAAGAGGGCAATTTTATGATTTTAAGGATGCCCCTTTTTTAAATACTAAATATAAAATAGATAAAAGGGATGTTAAAAGTGACATTCTAAACTTAAATTTTTAATTATTTTAGGTATGAGAAATTGAGAAATAATCTAAAATCTCTTCCACGATGTTGAAATTATCACAAACTAGATTTGAGAAATAGTAAGAATAATCGTAAAATAATTTTACTTATCATATTGTTTTGTTTATATGTGACATGATATTTATTGGAATATTTAAATTATATCTTTTTAAATATAAAATTGAAAACATGTTAAATATTTTTTAAATATATCTGGTTATGTAATTTTGTTAAACTAATTAAAAATTTGACAAAATTTAACAAAAGTTTGTTAAACTAACTTTTGTTAAATTTTGTCAAATTTTTAATCATGTCTTGAGATCTGAAATCTTTTACACTAAAAAGTTTTCTATCTATAAATGTCTAATGTTACTTTTCTCAAAAATGTATACTATATGCTGGCACTACTATTTATTCTTCATTTTACAATAAACAAGTATATTTTCAATGCAGCATAATAATATATTTCCTAATATGCAAGGATTTTTTTACTACTTTCAAGTAAATTTTACAATAAAAAGAATAAAAAAACACATTTTAGGTATTTATTTACTATGCATGAATAATTCATGCAAAATTGCTTGAGTTATTTTTCTCGGTGTAAAAGAAAAAAAGTTTTAAAGAAGTAAAAACGTATATTTTTAAAAAATAAATTATAAAAAATTAAAAGGTTTTCATTTCTAATGATTCTCAAAAATGCAATAAATTCACAAACAGAAAATATTTTCTTCGTAAAAAACATTCCACCTTGTGTTACAATTGTTCTGAAATTAGAAAGCAAGGAATTCTAATGGCTGTAGGCTTTTATAAGCAACAAGTTGATAAAGGTCAGTAGGGAACTCATCTGTTTTTCAGTGATAAGTGAATTCTTGGAAACCTTTTACTTGTTCCATAACTATATCTAAGAACTAAGAGTTTTAATCTGACTCCATTTCTCTGAATTATTTCTAGATCACAATGTTTTCTTGATAAGATATTTTGTTTGGGATTTGTTTTAGGTTTAATGGATTTTATCTAATGATTTTTTTTTCCTTCAGAAAATTGACATTTGGTTCAACGAACTGTCGGACAACGCGAGCTTTTGTTATATAATCTACATAAATTAAATTTTCATACAAAGAAAAGTAGAAAAATTAGTACAGACAACTGTATATCGCACATTATTATCTAGATATAATAGCTTTCATATCTTACTCTTAAAAATTTTCAGAATGATATGTTCGATAGGTATTTTGGTTTTTGAAATAGTATAAGGTATCGATCGGTTCATAAGTGTAAGGAAATGACGTTTTTTTGTCTGAATATTTAACTATTTTATTTACATTTAGTTATGTAAGCTTATAGGTTTTTAAAACTTATCGTCTATTTTTTTATTTATTTGTACAATAACAAATGTTTTTCACCGAATATTTTTCCAATTATTATATATAGATTAATCTGAGTTAACAAGTAAATTTTAATAAATCGAAAATTTTCTAATGTTTTTTAATCTAATATTTTACGATTATTAATGACTTAATTATTTCAAAATAAATGTTTACTTATAATAAATAATGAAATATTTTTATTTTTTATGTATAGCATAAAAATAAGGTTTAATTTTTTTTTCTTAAGCAAGAAATTGTTAAAAAAGCCAAGAAATTTTTTTTTATTTATTTGATCAATACATTTGTCAAATTTAATGTTAAAAAAATATTTCTAAGACTGAATGAAGAAAATAACTATGTCAAATATTTTTATTTCTTGATATTACACTGAAAGTGGTATTTTATTTAATTTTTCTCTGCTTAATTCATAACAAAACTTAATTTGAAGTATCGAATATTTTTATAGTTACATCCAATAAAATTTTTGATTTTTTGGGCTTTAAAAACTGTTCTAGTAATAAAAATTTTTGCAGCATTTTTTACTTTAAAGACTAGAAATTACACATTTCTGTTAAAATGATTTGATTACCTATTGGTTTAATTTTAGTTATTAGCACGAATAATAAGTTTTGATAGTTTCAAAGAACAGTTTTTGTGTCAATTTGTTTTAAATTTAATTATATCTTTGTTTTATTGCATTTTTTTCTCAATACAAGAACTGCAAACTGTTTTTGCCTACGCGCTTTAAAAATTTTCTATTTTCTCATATAAAATATTGTAAGCAAACTATTTGCAGGTGTTATATTTGAAATAATTCTGTATATCTTATAGTTTAAAAATGAATTTTGAAGGATGTTAATTTTAATTTTCAATTTTTAAGGGATTTTTGTTCTCCATTAATATAAATGTGAGTTAATGAACTTTTTATTAGTTTAAAATATGGTAAAAAGCAATTTTTGTAAAATGTTTTTATAAAAATGCTAACTTAATATTATTTGTTATGAATTAATAAAATATGATATTAATGAATGTATATATTAATAATATATGGTAAGAAGCAATTTTGTAAAATATTTTTATAAAAATGCTAACTAAATATTATTTGTTATGATTTAATAAAATACGACATTAATGGAAAAGGAATTCACAAATTTAATAATTATTAACTAATTGAAAATAATTTAATGTAATTAAGTAAAAGCTTTTCAATTCAAATGTATGAAATGCATAATTGAAAACTCATCTTTTTCGTTTAATTATTGAAATTAAAGAAAATTATATTAAAGGTCAAAATTAATGTGCTTGTTCACAATTTATTTGTGAAAGAATTTCAAAAATGAACAAAATAATATTAAAATATATATATTAAAATTCCATAAAGAATTAAATAAAAATATACATTTATTTATGAAAATTTACGTGTAAATTTTTATAAATAATCAAAAACCTATGTTTTTGACATGTGTATCAAAAACCTATGTTTTTGACAACAATGTTTTGAACTTAGGTTTGTAAAATTTTAATAACTTCAATAATTAATTTAGGAAATCACCATAATAAAACACAACATAATATATAAAGGCATAAAATTATTAACACTTATATTCTGATAACTTTGAATGGATATTAATTATTATTCATAAATTATTCTAGGAAAGAAATCCGGAAATTTTTTAGGCCTGAAGAAGAGTTAGATATTAAATAAATGTTTTTGTTCTTTTTATTAGTGATAGAGATTTTTACCCAAATAATTATCAAATATATGTACATTTAAATCATTAGCTCACACTTGTTTTAAGCACATTAATATTACAGATTTCATATAAGCGAAAAATATTTCTTGAATGTTATCAAAAAATACAATATCTAACGAAAGAATAAATTTCTTTTAATAAGGGAAGTTCTTTTGAAAATAGGCTGAACAAACGACTTTTTTTTTAACAACTTTACCTTTTAACATTACTTTTTATGTTTTATGTTAAATATTTTTTTATGAAAATATGCCTACAACAATCACCTTGTGCCACACAACCCAACCAACAAACATGACTGTAACCATCAAAATATTATTTTTTGATAATTATTTGAAAAAAATATGCATTAGGAAAAATTAAAAGCATAATTTTTAAACTGAAAAAATTTTTATTCGGTGAACTATATATATATATATACTTTCTTATTTCATAAGTACATTAATTAGTAGTTTATATTAATGAAACTATATAGAAAAATTGGGCTCTTTGAATTTCTAATATATAATTTCAAAAATGTATTAATAAATGAGAATATAATAGTCTTTAATAATAGAATGGCATTCAAAGCTATACTTCTGATAGAAATATAACATACAATATTCAGTTCAATTTCCCCAATAATGCGCTGCTTTAAATTTCAGGTAATATTAGCTTATTATTCATAATATTTGCTTCCCAACATTTTACAGAAAGATTATTAAATAAATTTTATTAAAGAAGCAGCATATAAATGAGACTATCGAAAATTATGTTTACATTTACGTCATCTACCTTTCCTCTACCCAGCTCAAAAGAGCTATATCAGAATGATGGAAGACTTTGGAGATAAAAACGGAGACACTGCAAGGGAACCACCATTTTGCGATTCTGAAATATCAAAAACAGCCACCGCAATAGACAATTTAATTTAGGCTAGCAAAATATTACAAATAATAGGGAAAGATACATACAAATATGTATAAAAAATTATGGAATAATAAAACAATATTATGCTAAATATAATTAGAAAATTATGCATAATATTAAAAAATATACCTTTAATTATTAATATTTTAACTTGTTATTTATAAGTTATACTCATGAAGTTTATGTTTAATTTCTAGCGGCAAATATATTTCGTCAATTATTTATTTTTACTTACAGTGGGGATCATCACTCTCCTTTTCATGTTCAGTTTAAATGATTAATAATAAGAAATTTAAATATTGGTTTAAAAACATAAATTTGTACTTAGAAGCTGTTATAAATTACTAAAATAATAAAAATCAATAACAATACAGACACAATCCAAAATACTTTGGTTAAAATTCAGTCAAAGAAAAAAAACAATATTCTACTGCAGGCTTTATATAACTAGACATTGACTAGATATATTTTTAATTCAATCTTATTAGACAGACGTATGAGTCACAAATATTTCTATAAAGGAAAATAACAGTTTCAGAATATATATTTTTAATTTGTAAATTGTCTATTAAAATTAGAATCATTCACAAACTAACAATTTTATAATAATGTAATACTACTTTAAATAGTTAAAAATTAATAAGTTCCTTTTGAAGTATAATATTTATTTGTGGGGATTTATAAATTTCTTGAATGAATCATTTATTTAGTTGATAAGCCTGAGTGACATCCGAATGATTAACACTCTGTGGCTCTCAGTTCAACAGTTCTTGGGTTCAACTCTCACTCTGGGATGAATGTTCTCATAATTGTTTAAAATCCACTCTAAAGTGTAGGTCCCTGACAAAATTTGACTGTAGATAAGTAACTAACTAATTATGAGCTGATAAGGTGAAGTTTTTTATTAGAAAGCATGGAGATATCAAATTCAAAGTTATATCTTACAATCGAGTGCTTCTGACTTTGATTGCGAGTGAAAACTGAGTGCGTTATCCCTTAATATGAAGATAAACATCATATTTTAATGGCGCTGATTAAAATTTTTTCTTAGTTATTACTGACTATTACATCCCAGACTTTTTCATTACATGTACTTGTAATTACTTGAAATATTGGTCCTTAGTCTTAGGAACTGCCTTTAATAATCTTAACATGGTTGAATAATAAATTATAGTTTTGATTTTAAACTTTTCATTTCTTATTCGTCAAGCTAATAGTTTTGAAATAAAAAGCATTTAGCTTGTCATTATTTCTCTCATTGCCCAAGAAATCATAGACTGGACTCTATTATCGGTCATTCTTAATTTTTTTTTTATTTTTTCATCATAGATCATAGTGGACTACAATACCCTATAACAGTGGAAAAAATTATTAAGTATACCTTTAATCCAACTTTTTCTAATTAGTAGTTTATATACGTATTTAGTTTGATGTATGTATTTTCATAAGCAATAGATTTATTGTGGAACTGGAAGATCATACAAATGTGCATTTATTTACAAATAGAATTTAATTCAAATGCTTTTCATATTGGTCATCTAAAATTACTTCTTTTTCATTTTCGCTTATAGGATAACGATCATTGATTTTGGTCGAATAATTATTTGGTTCAATCATTTGTTCAAGTTCAAGTTTTTAAATTTGACAATTTTCAAATAATCACATTGCAAATCCTAGGAATTTTTTTTTATCCCTTCATAGGCAAAAATTACAAAATTGAACAACTCAATACCAAAAAACTTAAATGAAAAATTTCACATCGCAGCTGAGAAGATTTTTCAATCACTCATAATTCTTACACATTGTAAATAGTACACTTTGAAAGCGTAACACTAAAGTTCAAGTTTGAAAATGAGCAATCACACACAGGAAAAAAATGATTCTCTCTCAACACCTTTGAATTCAAATGTTTTTTAAATGAAATTTTAAGCAATTTTTAATGCTTGAATGTATTATCTTCTTTTATTGTGAATGTGGCGCCTGAAACATATAATGCAATCTTTAATATAATCGAAAGAGATTTTAGTGGAAACTCCAGGTATATGTTCTCTCAAGAAACGAATAGTTTGGACCAATTTTATAATTACAAAATAAAGACTTAATGGTTTTATAAATGAATATGAATTAAGAGTCATTATTATAATTAAATTATTATGAGTTTTTGTATTCGTGTCTGGAAAAAACTAAGATAACTAATGCTTGATTCCATCTTTCGTACGGTATTAACATTTATTAACTTTCTTTTACTTTTAATTATTCATAGTATTTTGAATTTATCTCTCCATTGGATCAATGATACAATTAGAGCCTACTGCCGCCTTCACTTGTGTTGTTTCTCATCTGACAACTCGGGAAACCATTTTCAAAAAGAAACGGTTAAATCGCACTCAGCAACACCCCGCCCCCTTCCTCCACAAGAGTATTACAAGAATACAAGAGTTGAACCTTTTCACAGAAAAACAAGCCCAATTTTTTTTTTATGCTCGACACGTCTCATATTTAACCCAAATCAAATATGTAAGTGTTTGATGGGACATTAGATTCTACCCTCCATTAGTCTGGTCTATCTAAAAACCCACTTGAATGATTTAACGATCAGAAATACTTTTGGACTTCTATAGACTCTATAGGTCTCTATTGCAGAACATTAAATCTTACAATCATATTGCCAGTACCATACTTGTAATCAAAATGTAGAGCTAATATATAGGAAAGATATTTTTGGATTTTTAGAAATTTCCTTGGGAAATTATGTTTATTCTTTAAAATTTTGTATCTATACTACTAATATCGAACTTTAGATTTTTTCATTATAGATAAAATTTAATTCTAAATATAATTTGTTTTTTAAAGATGAATGATATTGTACGTATACATATATTAATTACCAATATTTAAATAAAAAGAAACAATTTGCATGTTGTTGTAAGAAATTTTTCTTGTGTAACCTTCCCAAATGCATAGCTTAAATTATCCATATTTTGAGTAAAATAAGATAAAAGCACAGATTTAAAAACTGGTGTAGTGTAGGTTTAAAGTCGATAGCAGCTGATTATATTAATGACATTTATTGTTATCAAAAACTTTAATAGTTTACTGCTAATACATGATGTAGCTTTAAATATCTAAGTCCGGCATTTAAAAATAATAAAAGAAAATTGTTTATATATATATATATATATATATATATATATATATATATATATATATATATATATATATATATATATATATATATAAGATATATTATGAATTAAATAAACGACACGGATTCGAACCGAACAAATATGAAATTACCGTATTGTTAATTACAAACTTCTCCCTTATTGTCAAATCATCTTCCATAATGTAAAATAATATTTATTGGAATAGAAAAATATTTTAATAAATACAGTTAAATAATGTCATCATTCAAATAAAAATTTAATGAATTGTTCCTAAATAATTTAATAAAGCTAAGATTAATATGCATGACTTCTTATATTTAGACTGAATGAAAATAATAATTCCATTTAATTATACTGATATAATAATAAATGCTTTTTCTTTTCTTTTCCTTTTTCTTGAAGTTATTTAGCATTAAATATTAATTAAAAATCATATAAATATTCATAATATGGCATTTTTACAAGTAGCATGCAATGATAGCATACAAAGTGTTTGACTTTTTATTATTCATTTTTTAAATTATTAAGAAAAGAGGCTCTTTTTTAGACATTCTTGACTAAATAAAAAGAAATTTTAAAATATTATTGGTTACAATGTATTTTCAACTACATTTGGAGAATTTCCAGAGGAGTGAAAAAAATATGACAAGAAATAATTTCAAAATAATTGCCTATCATTAATAGCATTAACAAAAAAAATTTGAAATGCAAACCAAGTTTCCACTTGAAATTTCAAATCAAGGAACAATTTCCTAAAATATGTAATGCCAATTACTTATAAAACATGAGTTCATTCTTATGATTGTGTGTATATCTTATAATTTCATAAGAAAACTTGACTTATTATGATATCCGTTAGATTTTTCTTCTTGGTAATATACATTCCATTAAAGTGATGGAAAAGTGAAAAAAACATCTTACTAGGGATTAATACTTCTCATGATTTCTTCTTTTGTATATAAAGATAGATAGGAATATTTAATACAGGGCTCATTTACAACTTACTAGTAGTAATACCATATTTGCCAAGACAGTTTTTTTAAAAGAAACTCTATTAATAACAACTGAATCAATGCATGAATTGTTTTTCGTAGTAATATTACCATATTACTATTGTATGAATAAATAATTGATATACATGATGCCTGAGATAAAACACCTTAATATAAAACATTTATAAATTTATAATGAATATAATAGCAGATACAGAAGTAATTTTGTTTGAATATATATATATATATATATATAGAAAATGATAATGAATGATAAAGATGCTCAAATGTGATAATATGAAGAACTAACTTTGATAAATTAGTGCAATTCAGCTGTGTTACAGTATAAAATACTATTAAAATCCTCCAGATACTAAGATAAAAAGAAAACGAATATTGTATCTTTTTTCATTACTGGGAGAATTTTTGCTAGCCTCACATATTCTCATCATCAGTTTATTTTGTGTTTCATTACACAACACATTAATAGCAGGATGACCTTCAAGTCGAATGAAGCATCTCCTCATTGCCATATGAACACTTTTAACGCATTTTATGACGAATTCTTCCAAAGATTAGGGTTGGGAGAAATAATTCTTGGCCTCCTTTGCTCAACTGAGATTGCTCTCGAGAATTTCTTGTCGTGGCGGAACATAAATATAGGATGTAATTTTCCTAACAGAGAATTTTATAATAATTTTTATTTGCAATGATTTCGCTGCAAATTAGAGTTCAGAAATCTACTAAATAGATTTTGAAGAATACTTTGAGCGAAATATAGTATTGATCTTCCATGCCTCATTCTACTCAAATAGTATAATTAAGTAAGCTTCCTTATTCTAAATTGTATGAAATTTTTTCACATATAAAATGTATTATATATTTGTATTATAGAAATATCAAATTAAGGTTTTCTGCGTCGCAGCGTGAGTATGTGTAAAGTAATAAGTAGCCCTGCAAAAAAAAAAAAAAAAAATGTTTAAGGAATACACATATTCAATAAATTAAATTAAATGTTTCAGTTCATGTTTATTGTCTTTTAAGATAATTTTAATAAATGAATCCCAAAATGAAATAAAATAATAAATTTTTATAAATTTTAAATTTTCATATAAAGATATTCGTACTTATTTAATAAGTAAAAAAAATTATTAGTTAAATGTTTCAGTATAATCGTTTGGAAATGGGAATTTCCATTATAATATAATTGATGAATTTTAAACACACATAACCAAATTAAGCAACATAATTTTTGATAAAAATGAATAAAAATTTGCTTTAAAAACCTTTATATTGTAAATTCAAATGTAAGTAATTTTTTTTTTTTTAAGATAAAATGTGATTTAATAACTTCCTATTTCATGTTTCATTATTTTCAAGTAAAAGATGAAATATTTTCCGTTATAAGTACATTAACCTATGAATAAGAGTTTAATAGGTAATAATTTTAATTTGACGTGTAAAAAGGGTCAATATTTTACAAAAAATGTAATGTTTTCTTTTATTGATGATTTTATACTCCTAAATTTTACAGATATAACTTAATGTAATCAATATGGCAGAAAGTCAACTGAAACTTTAACCATAGAAATACTAGTTATTCTAGCAAATCAAATGTGTAGCCTAGATATTAATGTAAATATTTCTTTTTTTTATATAGCAAAATAAATTATTTATCTTTTCTTAAATAATATTATTTAAATAGTTTTCATAATTTGTATAAAAACAATAAAGTAATTTTCTTAAATTTTTCTTATCTATATACTTTTATTTTTCTACCAAGCGGTATCACAAAACGCCCTTTCAATCGTGAAAAATTACGAAAATAAATGAAAATTACACACACACCACCTAATAACGGTGGTCTCATTGGTATGCAGACAGTGTCTAAAATGTTCTCCATGACATCAGGGTGTGTATTCTGAGTCAAAGGCGGCAAACTTTTAAGCGTCTTGGGTGGCAGGCAATACATACGGAAGTTTCTAAATTTGAATTCTTTGATAAAGCCAACTAATGGGTGTGGTTTTAAAATTTTTAATAGATTAATATTTATTTTATCACATTTAAATGAAAAATTACAAGTAATTCAATAGTTTAAATTTAATGTAATCATTTTCGAATTTCTATGTTTAAAGAATGCAAATTTTAAAAAAGATTAATTTAAGAAATTTTTTAAAAAATGTTAATATATATATATATATATATATATATATATATATATATATATATATATATTAAAATTTTTATATATATATATATTTAAAATATGTATATATATATACACACACTATATGTGTGTGTGTGTAAAAGTGAAATGTATTTGCTGTTAAATGACAATTATTTTATTATTTACATGTAATATAGTTTCCAGAATGATTTCAAATGATATATGTATTTGACGTCTTTAGTTTTTTCTACTGTTAAAAACGTATACTCTTTTATTCAGTATTTTCTTAAATCATTATTTCTTGTACGTTTTAATGGCTTAGGAGTTGACTGTGAGCATTTTTTAAAAAACAAAAATCTTTCAAAACTAACGTTAAAATTTTTTAAAATTATATTAGTAAATAAAATATAGTATAATTAAAAGAATATTCTAAGTAATCCATGAAATAGGAATTATATGACATGCAAAAATTTCTTACTTTTTAAGAAGACGTTGAAGTGTCCATGATCCAATCTATTTCATTACACTTGACTAGTCTTAAAAATTTGAAATCAAATACGGCATTATTATACCTTATGCTGATTCAACTATACATTGAATTGTTAACATTCCAAAATTAAGAGTCAGGAAATAGCTTAATAGAATTTTAGAAATTTAATTTGAGGCATATTTGAGAAAGTTATTATCCGTGAGAGAATAGCAAGAGCTGTAAGATAAATGTTTAGGTAAATGTATAATACATTGGTTATGATATGAGAACATGAGATATGCTGTTAACATAAGGTTGTGCTATGAGAATAAAAAAAAAATTTAAATGATCGAAACAGCAGTCAAAGGAGCATGATCTAAATTTTTTGATTTGTCAAATAATTTCTGAGGGACCAATAAAAATTTTCATTTCTTGAAATACAGTAGCTTATACTATAGAACCAAACTGTTGAAATGTCTCAGAAAAAATTTAGATCCCTCTCTCTCTCACACACACGTGCACACATTAATTTCATAAAAAATTCTCCCAGTAAAGAACCTCAAAATTAAATATATGAATAGAAGTATAATTTCTGGAAAATTTTTGTGTGCTTTCGTAGATTGCAAAGAAAAAAGTTTTTCCATACCTCAGGTTTTTGTATAAGTACCTAAATAAATCTGACTAATTAAAATCTATGGTAGGAAAATTGTAAAATGTTAATATATATATACATACATGAATATATAAGTGAAATGTATTTGATGTTAAAGGACAGTTATTTTATTATTTACATGTAATATAGTTTCCAGAATGATTACATATTATTTGAAAATCAAATTGGATATAAATTTATAATTAGTTTTGGTAAGATTAACTCTAATTTTTAAGATTAATTTATAGAATCTAAAATTTATAGAGTGCCCAAAAGTATTCCTATAAGAAATTAACTGTCTTTAGATACTATTTATGTGAATTTTAGGCATTCATTAAAATCAAGATGGGAAAAATAAGGGATGATTGAAGTAATTAGAAACCAAGCATTCTTCCTTTCTAAACTATTTAAGTAAAAAATGTACATTATACAAATGTTTTATTTTTTTGGTATTTTTTAAATCAAAGAATGCTTGTAATGATTTCAACATATTTTTATATAACACTAGTTATTAATATATTTATTATTAATGTCATATTTTTTTCTTCTCTTAATATATGATTTTCAAACTCTAAAAGGAAAAATTAAGCAAAAATTAAATGAAACTACGAAGTATAAGTCACGGAAGTTAACACTTTATGATCTTATAGTGAGTGTATCAAGGAAAATTGCTTAAATTCAAACTGTGTTGCGTGAGTTGAAATGTTAAGAAACATTATTTTAAAGTTATGATTACGATACAATGAGATTTTTAATTTAAATAGTCACATATGAACAACACTTGTAACTAAAACGTAATTTAAAATGCACAAGACAATTTTTCAGTTCTATTTGTTCATTAATTTAATCAAGCCTGAAGTTTATCCTTTATTTAATTTATGACATAGATGCCAATAAATTTTATACTTGGGGACATCGTTTGCTTTAAATGTCAGAAGTTTAAATCATTTATATATGAAGCTAAATTTACACGATATTTTTTTAATTAATTTCTTTTAAACATATTGATTAAATGAAAATATAACTGATATTTCCAATCACATCATTCGTTCAATATATTATACAAAAACTATAAAGTAAACTGGAAAGTTTTTGCCGTTTTCACGGTGTCATTGAATGGAATGAGAACAAATATGCAAATTAGAGTAAAACGTAGTTGAGAGACTGCTCAATCGAGAGTAGGAATATAATTCGCAATAAAAGCAGGTACACAGCTCACATTTATCAATCATAACTAATACAACAGCAAAGAGATAGAAGAGATATAGAAGTGTTAATGGAGCCCCTTCGTTTATGTTTGCTTTACGAGTTCAAAATGAGCTTATCAGCTGCTGCATTGATTCACCAAATATGTCGAGCGTTTGGGGATAGTGATGTGAATGAAAGTGAGGAAAGGAATTGGTTTCAAAGATTAAGGCCGGGAGATTTGTTTCTCAGTGATGAAGCTCGCAGTGGAAATCCACGGGCCTTGAATGACGAGTCTCTGCAAAATGGCCATTGAGCGGGACTGTGTGGTAAACTCGCCAGGTAGTTTAAAGTTTCCGGTGAAACAGTTAGACTTCACTTGTACTCTACTTAGGTAAGATGTACAGGCTTAGCAAATGGGTTCAAAAATGCTCATTGCTTTCTCTCCACCGTAGAGCCTCCATATTCTATCTACCAGTGGCGAAAAATGTGTCTTGTATTGACACTTTTAAGCCTTAAACACTGATTGTTACCCTAGGATACTGTTCCGCACAGCGCAAGACCATCTGCGCCAACATGCAAAATTATGCTTTGTGTCTTGTGGATAATCATCAAGTGATTTACTATGAGCTGGTACCAATTGGTTAAATGATCATAGCGAACCTATACTCGCAGAAAATGGAACGTGTCCAACAAGTATTGTAATAGAAGCAGCCAACAATCGGAAAGGTGTACTGTTCTTACCCGATAATGGAAGGCCGCATGTCGCGAGGGTGGCCAGGAATACCATACATTGGTTGAGATACTTTTTGTTGTCCTCTTTACTCATCTTACCTTGCATCATCAGATTATCAGTTCAGCTTTCTCTAGAAAATCATCTTAGGAAAAAACCTTCCCCAATGAAGCAGACTTGAGCCAATCATTCACGGATATCTTTTCATACAAAATCCTCTACTTTTACCCCAAGGCACATTAGCAGAAGGTGCTGGATGACGATTGTGATTATTTGAGGTCTAATAATAGACACCACTTTCTATAGGGCATGTTCTTTTGTGTCTATAAAAAAGACAAGAACTTTCTTGTTTACTTCGATTGCATAACAAATATTTACTATGAAATATATCAGTTTCATTTAATTTTCAATATATCTTCGAATTTTTTACATAAACTTTGCTAAATTATGTGTGAAATACACGTACAATTGTTTAACATTCCTTGCTCAATACTTCTAAAAATAATTTTGAGTAATTTATTATCACTATTTACAGTTTGTTTATATATTAAATTTAGTTTTTCTGATTTTTTTCTTTGAACTTGAAACCAATGAATAATTAATGAAAAAGAATGCAATAAAAGTAATAGAAATGAATTAATGTTCGAAATGTTATAGTATGTATCGGAAATCAAACTGGTAAATTACCCTGATAAATTTTAAGATTTTGTACTAGATTAGAGTTAAAATCTATGTAAAAACATTAAATAATAATATTAAAACCTACTTTTTAAAAGAACGACACTCTCATGGCCTAGAACATTTTACGTAAACTTAACTAAATATTACAGAAATAAACCTTTATTATTGTTTCAAAACAACGCTGTTGTACAATTATAACAGTATGATGATGTCACTTTTTTCTTTTTGTTAAATTATATATTTGTAAATTGTATTCTGATGCTTAAGTAAGCAAAGATATTTAGTATAAAAGCTAAAATATTAAAAATAAATATGCTGAATATATCATTCTAAAGGATTTGGTCGGTTACTAAAAGAAAGTTTATATACACTCATGTCCATAAATTAAAGATAATTCAGAATCACACAGAAATTGAACTCTAAAATAAAAATTTCACATATCGAATTATCACACACACCTTGAAGAATAATATGCAATTAATTACAAAATATATTAAAAAAAACTATCAGTTGGCGCCGATAGTACGTCACAATGACGAGAGTGTAATGGAGGGGTATATAAGGAATGGTTGCAAAGAAGTAAAATTGTTCACAAGCGCTTTAAAAGCCTTTCAGTACAATAACCGCATAATTATGGCACAAAGGAAGCATTTGAATGATATTTTACGTGATAGAATTATCGAGCGTCTGGAATGTGGACGTACTCAGCTGGAAGTATCTGAGGAACTTGGAATCGCCCAGAGTGTCATCTCCAGGCTTTTGCAACAGTTCCTAGATCATGAGAATGAGAGTAGACGTTACAGCACAGATCAACCCCTAGTTACAACGCTGAATGAAGACAGGTATTTGCCAGTTACTGCCAAAAGAAACAGACGGGGCACAGCATCAGACCTTTCTCGTCAGCTGTCTTCATCTATCAGTACGACAGTTTCAAGGCAGACAGTATATAGACGCTTAGAGCATATTGGTCTATATGCTCGTAGGCCTGTCAGATGTGTTCGACTTACCGCAACTCACTGTTGCCTGCAGTTAGACTGGCGTAGAGAGCATGCATTGTGGTCACTGCAATAGTGGTCTTGTATGATTTTTTACGACGAGTCCGTTCAGATTTAGTTTTTAGTCTGATTTTCGCCGAACTTTCATATGGAGTGGTTAGATACCCGTTATCACCAAGAGAACACCATTTAACAACATCGTTATGGTGGTGCAGATTTGCTTGTTTCGGAAGGAATTATTCTGGATTCCAGAATTAACTTGAAAGTTCAGAATGTAACATGACAGGGCACATCTATCAGGATGTCGTTCTGGTACAACATGTACGTTTGTATCGGGGCGCCATGGGTTTAGAATTTCTGTTTATGGAAAACAATGCCCATCCTCACTGTGCGAACATTGTAGACGAATGCCTTCAATCGGAGGATATCCCCCGTATGAAACTGGCCAGCACACTCACCGGACTTAAATACAGTAGATCATGTGTAGGAAATGCTTGGCTGATGAATTGCAGCCCGTCAACCCCTTCCCACATATCTACCGGAACTTCAGAGAGCATTTCTTAATGAGTGGTGTAATATTCCCTGATGGATAATTTGATATTCAGCCTGCCTAGGTGTTGTACGGCCTGTATTGCATCGTTTGGGGGGCATACTATGTATTAATCATCATACCAACCCTGTTATATTGATTTTTGTAAATAGGTTCTTTTTTTAAATTTGCTCCAGGGAGTAAAAATTTCAATTTTTATTAATGATGCCAAACATATAGCATCTTTTTTGCTATTTATCTTTTGTTTAATAAGCAGACTTTATAAATAAGTCACATTTGTTTTGCTTCTGTCTCTTCCTTTGCCTGAACTTGCATTATCCTGAATTTGTGGACACGAGTGTAGCTAATTTCAAAAGAATCATGATTAGTGTGTTAAAATAATGACAGGAAATATCCCCGAACCTATGGAAACATTTATAAATGTTGCTAAAATATTTTGTAAAATAGAAGTGAATGACAAAATAATACACTCATTGTTATTATTTACACTATTTAATTCATAAAATGTATTAACAAAAAGTGAAATAATCCAACGCATGCATAATATGCCCTTTTAATCTGAAATTAAGTACGCTTAAAACTTCTAATTATTCCTTGTCCTTGACCATTATTTTAATAAAATATACACATCATTTTACAGATAGTATAATTCAAATATATTTAAACTTCCCTTAATTCTACTTTTTCAAAAAATGTCTTAATATAAATTTAACTTAAGTGTGTGTGTTTATTTTATCTCTTAAATTTTTTCAGGTAAGTTTTTTGATATTTTAACTTTGCAAAATTAACTTAAAAACCTGTTTGTAAGTTATGGCACTAATAATATATATACCATGGAATTTTACTGGTAAGTTTAACTTTTATTTTTTTAAAGTCACTGAAATATAAAGTTTAAAGTTCTAAAAGTCACTGCAATAAAGTTTCTAAGAAAAAACCATAATTCAGGATTATTTAACAATTATACAGAGCCCATTTTTTTACTTTCATCGAAAAAGAAAAAAGATGAACATAACTACCTTCTTTTATGAAAATTTACTCAATTGATCACAAATTCTGAAATAAAAATGTTCCAATAATTTAGATTGTAAAACAAAATAATAATATGAATAAAGTTTTAATACCTATCTTGATTAATGAAGATAGGCATTAAAACAAGAAAACTCTCATTTACAAAATTATTGTAGTTCTTAAAATATGATCGGAAACATTCTTTTCTTAAATATAACTAGCTGATTAGTTGTTTTAATCATTGACTTCTGCTAAATTCTACAAATTAGGACAACAAAATAATATATATTAATATAAGGCTATAAATATATTAAAGTAATGAATACAATACTGAAAATACAATATCATAAAATAAAATACCAAAATACATAAATATTATAGGAAATCAAGCCAGCGCAAAAGCAGCTAAAGAAAGATTTGCATGTGTAAATAAGATAAAAACATGAAAAACATTAAGACTATGAAGACAAAATTTGAAAATTACTAACTAAAATGTACAGTACAAAAAATGCAAAATAAACACACTTTTCTAAACAGCAATATGCACAAAATATATCAATATATTATAAATTTCTTATAATTTCTTTTTAAGAGTAAATTGAGTAAGACGCTTTATGTTAAACTTTTACGTATTTTTAAATTTTATATTTAACTAAACATTTCTTTTATTTGAAATTATTATTAATATTGTAATTTTTCATAACCTCTGAACTTCGCATTTTCTAAAATAGTATTTCTAAAATTTATTTCTATTCTTAAACTTCAACTTTTAGAAATATCAACACATTCAAAATGAATTTTCTGATTATGATGATAAATTATTTATATTTATTTTATATTAAGAAACTTTTATAAAAAGAAAGAGTTAAAGTTTTCTCACTAAAATAGATGATAAAACTTCCTTTTTACATACAAATATGAAAAATAGTGATGCTTTTCTTTTCCACAATTCTTAAATTTAAATGCTCATAAAATGTAAATAGTACTTATTATTTTTCTTCTGGAAAACGAAATTTTTTGTCATTTAAAAACTATAACTTTCATCAAACGAATTTTCTATGATAGATGATTAAAAGACTGTCCACCAAGTAATTAATTCATACCAAACACTTTTTTAAATGTCATGCAATTTGAACGAGAAATTGTTTTCAATATAAAAGTTAATGCTTTTGTGTGCTTTCAGATTAAATTAATTTATATAAATGAATGCATTTAAGGTTAAACTTTTAATTGTAATAAAAGTAATTATAATAAATTAAACAATAAAAATAAATTGTTTAATTTATTAATGAAGTATTAATATAAATAATCTGATTTCGTGATAGGCATGTATAAATATTGAAATGTGTTTTAAAATGTCCTCTTTATATGCATTCGTTTTATGAAAATATTTCTGAGCAGCAAAATTAATATTCTAAAAATATAGTAATGAAATATTTATAATAATGCAAAGAGAATAAAAAACTGAACGCTTTGAAACTAAGTTAACCACAATATGGAGTTATGCAAGATAATAATAAAACTATTATCGTAATCAAATTAAAATTCCGAAAATAAAATTTTAAAAAACTCGTTAAAATTATGCATGAGCTGAAATTTCCATAACTTTAATCGTGGTAATCGCTTTTTCGCTTTAATCGTGGTTGATACCACGATTAAAGCGACGCTAAGATTATCGTCGAGTAAGAAAATTTTCCCATATAATGCCTTCTCTACCTTGTTCATTGTCGCAGCATGTCCACGTTTGGACCTTGCGCCATAAAACCCAACCAACCAACTGCCTTGTCATTGCTTTTAAATATGATGTAAAAAAGATTTTCCGATAGGATTTTTGCATTATGATTTCCATGAGATAAATCTATACATGATAATCAGCTATCTCGAATACTTTTATTTCCATTTTTTTTCACGTTATACTTTTATGTACTTCCATTCACTAATAATTTTGCTTCGTATCCTTATAATCAGTTGTGAGGTAATACATATTTTTCTTAGAAAAATGAAACAACATATTTTTCACTTTTCATTAAATAAAAAATTATCAATATCATCTTATTCTATTTAAATTAAAGAAAGAAAATTACAATTTAATGTGGCAAACTGAAGTTGTAAATAAAAGTGATTATATCTGCTTTTCGTTTGTCTATTTTCCATTACGTTTTTTTAAAAAAAAACTGGTGGTTTATTTCAAGTGTTAAGAAATTCAAATGACACCAAAGTTTTATTCAATAGAAAAGTTTGGAAACCAATTCAGTTATAAAAAATTTTAATGCAAGGAACAAAATAAAATTAAGACCATCATTAAATAAAAATTGGTGTTGAAAATTTTCAAGAAGAAAATAAAAAAAATTTATTATTTTAAAAAAGACTTTGTAAAGTAACATGATGTTTATCAATAAATGTGAGATTATATACAGTTAAACGTTTTACAAATACATATTGATTCTATGAAACGTGTTCTGTATTAACTAAGTAAGGAACAAAATCGTGCTGATAACAAATGTTTATTAATTTTAAATTACAGTTAGTAAATGCAGTTGACAACGGAATTGACACATTTCTATCCGCAGTTCATCATTACTACTAGGGATTGAAGTTATCTACTACACCTCTTATTGAAATTTATAATACATATCTTCTCTCTAACTAACCATCTTCAGTATAGATAAAAAAGTCCTAATATAAATGATTTTTCATTTATCTCTATTTGAGCCCCTGGAATTTCAGGCCAACCAAAAACCCGAATACTTTTCACACTCACCAGGCTTGATTTTGTTAACTCTGACAAACATCTCAAGGAATAATTTATAACTACTTTTTAATTTCGAAATAAGAAATGTCTTTTATCTATTTTGATCATAATAAGCAAATATGAAATCATAGCTTCTAGTATTTATTTTTATTATATTTTTCTAGCATGCTATAAGCAATAAACTTTAAGTCAAACAAGGAAAAAAGGGGAAAAAAAAGAACATACATAGCAAAAATTTTTCTATTACTATATCTATTATTATATTAATATTTTTTCTCTCAAGTAAACAAATGCATATACATATTTCAACCACTGGAAAAGACACATTTTTCTATTTATTTCACAGATCTCATCAAGTTATTTGAAAAATGTGCTCAAAAGAGAGATTATCTTTCTAAACTTCTTTTAAGAGGTTTTTGGAGCAAAAGCAAGGAGAGAATTTTTCTCACATTAAAAAAATTAAGTTTAATGATTTTAAAGAGAGAGATTTTAATGTGATACTTTTTCCTTAACTTTTCTTACCGTAATCACACCATCATAAGACTACAGATGCCAGTCTGTAATGTTCATGATTAATCCGCATTATATGATAACCATCTTGCAATTGTAACAAGAACTACCGTCAAACTTACATTTCACTCTCTCAAAATTTACAGCTTTATAGAAAGATATAAGATAAAGATAATTTTAGCACTAGGTTTACTGCTATTTCTTATATACTTAATTCTATGAGCAAGCGTGGATTTGATGCATGGACGAAAGCCTATATTTAAAGAAAAAGCAACCACTTAGAAAGCAGTATAATTAAAGACTACAAAAATAAAAAATGAAAATTTGAGATAAATAGTGTATATGTGTTTTACAAACCAAATTATCCCTGAGTGTATACATATTAACATTAAACCATACTTTCAGGAAATATTTGACACATTATACAGTTCTATTAGTTAAAATTTCAGATGCAGTTGTGACAATTCTATTATTATTCTAAATTTTTCAAATGCAGACAAACTAAAATAAAAGCTCTTTCAAGCCATATTTAAAACTAAAACAAGAAATTTAAGGAACAATTACACGTGTTTATAAATATACTTTTTTAAAACTTCAAAATCCGTAAAATTGAAAATTTGAAGAAAATTAATGAAAAATTTGGCAACTATTTCTAGTGCCAAATATAGGATTCTTTATGCATTCCTGGTCAAAAACACTGTTCGTTTTAATTTGTTCGTTTGGTAAGTAGCGCAGTACTTTTATATATATATATATATATTCTAAAATATTGATTGATTTTCAGTAATCGCGTGATAGGTGTCAGATTTGTTCAATTCGTTTACAATCTTAGAGTTTTAATTAAATTTTTTTCATAATTTAATTGAAAGAGAAAAGTTTAACCCCGTCTAGATTGTTTTACAATGTTATTTTTAAAAATAATTTTAATATTTTCAGATTGGTTGAATTTTTATCAGTTAAAGATTAGAAATTCTTGACTGAAATTAAAATCGTAATTTTTAAGAGAATATATGTAGTGTGTGTAATTTTGAATCTAATGGGCTAATAATGTTTGGCTACAAAAATGTTATTAAGGACTAATTAACTGTTTCTTTTACTTTTGAAAAATTAGGAAATATTTTATTTTAAAAATTATTAAAATAAAATATAAGGAAAACTGAATTAGTAGACTAAAAAACAATTTTCGAATTTTGAACTATACAACCTCCTGTTTTTTACTATACAACCTCCTGTAAGGTTTCAACATTTTGTTGGATTTCCTTTTAATTTTAAAACATGATTTAACCTTCTTGGGATGGATTTGATTAATTTTTTTGGGATTTCTGGAGTGATTTTACTCCATTCGTCTTGAAGCACCGATTTTAATTGTTGTTTTGAAGAAATCGTATATTTACAAATTCTTGATTCCAACTTTTGCCAAATATTCTCTATGGGATTTAGGTCTGGATATTGTGGTGGTGTTTCTATTATTTCAGAACAGTTATACAGCAGCAGAGTCTAAGGTTTAAAACAGTGTGCTTGGGGTCGTTGTCCTGGTAGAATTTAAAATCGTTATGAAGATTCAATTTTCCTGCTTAAGAACTCAAATTTATATCAATATACTTGTACTGATCCATTTTACTGTCAATAAAAACAAGATTCACAACTTCAGCGGATGACATACACCCCCATACCATAACTCCTCCTCCACCATGTTTTACTGTTGGTACCAAGTTTTGTGTAGGATATTCTTCCCTCGGTTTTCTCCACCCCAAGATTCTACCGTCAAAACTAAATATATTAAATTTACTCTTATTAGCAAATATAACTTTATTCCAGTAATCAGAATTTTTATTTATTTTGAATTTTACGAAAGTCAGTCTGAATTTTCTATTTTCTCTCACAAAGAATTTTTTCCTGATATCCAGCAGACTTTACCGTGATATCCAGCAGATCGAATTACTCTTCTAATTCTCTTCTTTAGGATAAACAATTACACCATATAATGCTTGTAAATCTGCTTTAACTTTAGGAGCACTTATTCTTGATTTTTTTTTTTTTTAAATAATTCGAACGACAATTCGCTTTATTCCGTTGGATATCTTTGATAGTCGGCCATGTCTTCTATTATTCTAAATCATATGATTCCTTTTATATCGTTTAATGATACTGAAAATTGTTGAATGACTCAATTTAACTGTTTCAGCGTTTTTCGAATGGATTTTCCATTTTCAATATGTATATTAATAACTAATTTTCGAATTTCAGGCGAAGTTTCTTTTCATTTAGCATTCATTGATACACACAGCTAAAAAATGCAAAAATTCTAAAACAATCTAAAGAGAAATACTGCAGACAATTTTATTAATTATTTCCAATCGCTATTGAGTAAAATTAAAACATCCAAAAAATATTTTTATTGCTTATTTCAGATGATTTTTGCTGCATATCTAATGGTGTCCCATCACTTATGTGACTAATTTTTTGCACCGTTCTAAACAATTATAATTTCATTAAAATAATATTTTAATATTTTGACAAGATGCATGTAATAATTGCTATTAACTTTAAATATGAAGCACATCCACAAAAAGTTTGTCCATGAAGTTTTAATTAATTTTATTACAGTTTCCTTTTGTAAAGCACAAGTGTCCCATCACTTTTGTGAGACACTGTATGTAACAAATGTGACTTTTCAAAATTTTAATTTTTTGCTTTTAATGATTTTGAGTTATTTACTATAACTTCCATCGCATTTTACTTAATAAGATATTTTGGTAAGTACGGAATACAGTTCATTTATATAAATTTCATTTTAATAAAAAGAAGAAAACATCAATAACTTTGAAATTTCAGTATTTTAAATTTATTTTATTTTATAAGCCATATATATTTAATTTCTAAAATTTTGGTGGAACTTATTTCCTTCTCATTACTTGCGGGAATAACATCATGTTCAAATAAATTATATTAGATGATTTCATACATGATAATAAGATAATAGATAATTTACATTAAAATCCTTTTTTTAATCACTCTCTATAAGCAATATTATACATCTTTCCACTCATTTAAATGTGAATTGCTATTCTATGACTGATCAAATATAACCGAATTCAATGTTATCAAAATAAACGAATATAAACATTACCGAAACATATATCGGTACTTTCAAATTAAAACCCAAACTTATTCAATTTTAAAAGAAGCAGCAGAATATACTAAAATGAGAATCTATACAATAGAATACAATTTATATAATTGATTTTTTTAATAAGTATGTGAAATTTTATAGTAATAAGTCAATTGAAATAATATAAAATTTTTCTAAATAAATAGCGCTATAAAAATTTGTTTGTATGAAAAACATATATATTTTTATTTGCAACGTGATCGATAGATATTTAATAAAGAACTCGCTTCATTGTAAATAAACTTACATTTTAGCAGATTATTGAATTCTACGTAATTAAATTAGTTCTATAATTGGTACATATATAGTATACACAAGTTTTTTTATTTAATTTATAGAGTTATAAAAGATTTACTATCATTTATTAGTATACATATTAGGAATTTTTTATGATATGAGGGAATTTTGAAGTCAATCTTGGTGGGAATCTGAAGTCACACGTACCATATGGGCCCACCACACGATATCCCTTTTTTCTCATAAAATATATTTTTTGTAATAAAATGAATACGACAGTTAGTCTTAGAATGTGATTTACTACAAAATGAAACCATTTGTTTGTCCATAAATGGGAAATTTATGCAGATTTTGAGTAAATTTTGAAATTAACGTATATGTGTTACCTGGGCGCACTTTATAAAATCTCATTTTTCACGTCAAATATATTTTTTATTTAATTTTTTATTTAGTTTTTTATTTAATTTATAGAGTTATAAAAGATTTACTTAAAATTAGTACATTTAAACCTTATTTTGTAAAAATAACTAGATTTAAAGATTGACTTTTATATTTCATATATTTATATTGATTTTAATCTCTTTATTATACAATTATTATTACATTGACACATAATTATCAATAATAATAATAAGATTATAAAATTATCTTTTATGTAATTATTATTGAATCCTACTCATATATCAGAGATATGACATATATATATATATATATATATATATATATTAATATATATATATATATATATATATATATATATATAGAGAGAGAGAGAGAGAGAGAGAGAAGAAAAATATCACTATAAATCGTATTACCCATTTCCTTTAGTTGTTTTCAAACAGAATTTATAAATAGTAATTTTTGATTTAAATTAGAATTTTTCTTTATTGAGTTCTTTAAAAGGAAGATTTTTTACACTATATCATTTCTTATTTATAATATTTCAGATATAATTATTATAAGCTGTAACATTCCATTATTATATTTGCGCTAGATATTTTAAGTAAATTTTAATTATAAATGCTACAATTTTAAAACTATTTAATTATTTAGCAATTGCTTAAAAATATTGTTTTCTCACAAGTTAAAAATTTTAAAGAGAATTTTAGTTAGTTGTAGAAAATCAATCTTTCAATTAACTTTAATAAGAGATTTGTATTTATATAGTTGAAACTTAATTTCAGCTTTATTAATAAAACTCAAAAAAGAAAATTAATTTTGAAATAAGGTTTCCTCTTTATTTTCTACTACTAAAACAATGATCAATGCAACTATTGTATCAATAAATTAGTCTCCAACAAATAGAAATTTATCAAAATAAAATAAGTGCTAAATTATAAAAAATTATAATAGAAAAATTTTAAGCATTTTTTTTAATAACGTGTTCGAAGACACTTGTAATTCTGTGTAATTAAATTATAAAATTCACCTCTTGACATTGTAGTTGTTGGTTGAAATTTCAGTTGAAATTCAAAAAATAAATCTGAAGCACTTTATTGACAAGACAATTTTTGCAAGCTGTTTAGTACACATTAATTTAAAAACAGGAACGCACACAGTTAATATTTGTAAAACATTTATTTTTTTGGTTATGTGAAAACAGTAGATTATGTGGTAGATTTTCTCTATTTTATTTTATTCATGATAATATGCCTCTACGTAATAATACGATAATACAAAGGAATAATTTTTCTATTAGGTATAAGAATGTCGCGTTTAACATTAGCCAATTTCAGAGAAAGGATTTAAGTGCATTAAATGCACCGAATGGTTAAATACAGGACATTTTTAATAAAAAGTAAAATTTAAAATATATATATGTATAGTATTAATTTTCAGTTTAAATATATTTTTCTTTTCAACCAAATCTTAGATTATACAAATTATTAAATTAAAATTTTTTAAGCGAAAACGTAACCAAAAATATAAAAATGTCGTAATTACTTTCACACATATTATAAATTGATGTTCTGCATATTTTTTAAAGAACAATCTATTATTTCATAACGTAAAAAACAATGAGATAATAGATTACTCCTATATTTTTCCTAAATAATGGTAGGTATATGTAGTTATATATTTTAATATGCATGTTTCTTATCTCTTCAATTATCCTAACCAATTATAAAATCAGACTGTATTAATTTTTATCTTGTTTGTATTGCCTATTGTAGAAAATATATTTAAAAATAAACTAAACAGTAAGAAATTGTAATTCATACTTCCTTTAAAAAGATTTTGTACATGGAAAGAAATTATAATAAAGAATATTCCTATATTTATTGCACCAAACTTATTAAGTTACTAACATTCATAAATAGTATAAATTGAAAGGTTTTATTGAAGAACATAGTGAAAGAGAGACACACAGTGACTTCCACTGGCCACAATAATTCCATAAAACTGGATATTAATATGATTAAATATAAGCTATAAATAATGCATGCCTATATTTTAAATTATAACGAATATCTAATGTTAATGATCAATATTTAAAGTCATAACTTGAAAAACAAAAAGTAGTATATATATATATGTTATAAAATATAAATATATATCCACATTAAGACATAAATAAGTTTATATTGAGTTTGCCGAATTTTAATTATCATATTTATGTAAATTTTAGTGTATAGCAAAAAAAAATTTCTTTTATATATTTAGTATTAACCTTGTATTATTGCTTGTTTTGTATACATACATACATACATACGTATATATATATATATATATATTATATATATATATATATATTCAACTTATAAAAAACTTTATTATATTTTATTCTCCAATATGTGAATTTTAAATGATTTATATTTACTAGAGATTTTAATATGGCTTTAAAAAACACAGACCTGAATTTATTAATTAAACTATTAATTGTAATTTGATACTTAAGAAATAGCAAATAAATAGAATAAAATAAAATTATGGATTTTAATTTTATATATAGCACAACTCCTGTTGCAGAAATTTTCATAGTAGTTACAATATCAAAATTATTGACTTATAGTCCAATTTTTTTTTCAATAGTATTTTTTTAAATAATGCATCGTAATGTACTTTTTTTTTTACTCAAAAAAGAGGAATCGATATTTTGTTCCGTTGATTCAATCGCTTACCCTGAAGGCACAGACAGATTTATATTAATCATAGAGCTTGTTAAAAGGAAAATGAACTGTTTTCGATTAGCTCGGTCAATCTTTCTTTTATCATTTATAATCCAAGCATCGCGTCGTATTTAAGCTACGAAACGTTTCTTAATAGACACATCAACGTGTGCAGGAACACCCCACGTCTGAAGTTTGTTTTTTCTTAAGGGCGCGGTAGCTATGATTTTTATTCTATTCCTTTTAATAACGTCTAGCACTCGTTATTATGCTGGGCAACTGCTGAAACTCTAATAACGATAGAAATCTTTGAGAGTACCGAAATCCTTTGATGAGCCGATCAAATTGGAGTTTAATTAGAAAGGGTTGGTTATTTAATAGAATCTTAAGCGTTGACAGTTTGTAATTTTAAAAGTATTAATGGTGCATTATATATGTCATGTCTGACACATTATCACAATTCTTTAATTCTACAAGATAAAAATAAAATATTAGCTTGGCTGATATGGTTTTTTTCTTTTGAAAGCATTTTTTATCCTTACGTTATATTCTAAGAAAAAAGTTTTTTCCATTTTTAATTTGATATTGAAACTATCTTTTATAAAATTGTTAATCTTATAAAAAAATTGTTTCAATTAAACTTGCTTTTATAATTATCTTTTTACTAATATTACATTTACACAATAAAAAATGTACTGAACAATTATTTATCCCAGTTTGTAAAATTTGAATTTCTTAAATAATAATTTTATTTTTTAAATTATAATATACCCAATAAAATTTATTTGTAAATCTAACTAGACTTTTTAATAAGAAATTGTAAGTTCAGTTTTTGTAATCTAAGGTGAATTTTAGTTGTTTTTCTTAAAGTTTTCTATAAATATAGAAAAGTTAAAAAAATTTTCGAAATTTATTTAAAATTAGCTGGTAAAAGGAAAATTATTTTTACTATGTACAATATTCTATTCATTGATTTCCTTGAATTATTAAAAAATAAATAGGAAAAATTCAGAGGTTTCTTCATATAAATGCTAATGTATTTCGTATAATTTTCAAAGGTATTTTGTCTAATTAGTTGATTGATTAGCAAAATTATATATCATATTTACCTGAATCTTTTAACAGAACTAAGATCCAGACACCATTTTTTTATTACATATCTACATTCTAAGCTATTTTAAATAAAAATTTTTGAAAAAATTAAACTGAAATACGTAATAGATTATTCAAATTGATGTCAGAAGAAACTAATTTTACTTTTTGTATTTAGTAGAAAAATATTCTTCAGAAATTAAGAAGAAATGACTAATGCATTCTTGGCATTTTAAAAACAAATAAATTGTAGCACGTTGTATGTGCTTAATTTTTTATTTTTTATAAAATATTATATACAATTCTTTTTATTTTTTTTATATAGAATGCTATTAAATAAAAAATGGTATTTAAAGAAAAATTTTACAGTTTTATTATAAAAAATATTTTCATACTTTTAATGAAGTACTTTAACACGAATTTAAAATTTAAGAAATTGTTTTTGACTAATGTTTCAAATAAAGCAAAGAATCTATAACTATAGTCAACATTCAGTGCAGAAATATATTTATATCTTTTATTCATAATTATGGATTATACTGTCTTAACCCTACATGGAAACGTAAATATTCACTGAAATTCAAATAGTTTTACAGGAATTTTTATTTGAAAAACGCGACGCAGATCTATTCTTTTTCAGAGAAATAAAATATGTTTTCTTGCGTTAGACGTTTGCGCCTAAATGCTCTTTGTACAGTTGCATAGACACTTACATGGCGTGATTTAACTACCAGACGGACTGTTTATCTGCTATGTCAGAGAGACAACCTTCATTTATAAAGTTTTCCTGACACGCGACCAAAAATAAAAAGGAACAGTTCCAAATTGCTTAAATATTTTATAGGGTATGGCACTTGATAGAAAATATAAATAGGAAATAACTGAAAAATACAGTATTCTAAAGTACATGAGCTACCATCGCATTTAATATAAATTAAAAAACAACCAGCGTATTATTGTACATAGATGTATTTTACTAATTATTTTCAACATCTTCTGGATTAGTTTTTTTAAAACAATTAAGCTCAACAATATATGAAACAATTCTATGTAATATAAATAAATTAAATAAAATCCAATACATCAACATTTAGCATCATTTTTGGCGAAGTTTATTGTTTAATACCATAAAGTAATATTCTTGTAGCCACGCAATGTCAAATATTTAAAAATAAATAAATAAATAACAGCTTAAGAGATTATTAATAAATAGTTTAATGTTTAAAATTTTAAAACTGTTAATTTTTTAATTGAAATATTTCAATTGTTATAATCATGAGTGATATATTTAATATATTTAAAATAATAATGTTTATTTTACTAATTTGTTTTATTCTTATTCAAAAGTTATTTATTTTTAGTGAGGAAATTTTTTTGTATGGTAAGAGTGTTAATTTTTTTTGGTATAAAAATGATTTCTGTGTACATCACACACATACACAAATTCAGAATATATATATATATATATATATATATATATATATATATATATATATATATATATATATATATATATATATATATATATATATATATATATATATATATATATATATTTATATTAGTGATTGATTATAATGATATTGCAGAGGAGAAAGATATATGATTTTGTTATTGCCAACTGATGACTATAACAAAGTTGCCGTTACATAAGTATTCAAGTGTATAGTCTTCTACGTTTGATAATTATTGGAGAATATGATATGGAAACAACGGATCTATATTATATTTACAATAACTAATTTATAGAAGAAAGAAATAGGAAAAATCGTGACATGCATTAATCTAAGTAAGAGATATAAATGTATAATATAATTTAAATTATATTAGTGAAAAAACTCATTTTACTACACGTATTATGGAGACAATATCAAATGTGATTCAAAATATGAAACAATTTTTAAATGTCATTATTTAATAAGACAAAATTTTCACATTTAACATTTTACAAAGCAACTTTAATTTCTAACATCTTAAATTTCTTATCAACCTTTTCCTAGTTTGAAACTAAAAGTTCAATATTATAATAATAACACATTTTAATAATTATTAATTTATTAAATTGAAATTTAAAAAAATATATTCAAGACAAATTGTATGGCTAAATTATTTCAAAAACGAAACAAACAAAAAATTTTAATGTTGTCGTAAGCAAGGTATTAGTCTTAAGATTTAAAAGAAATTGGAACATTAAGGAAAACATTCCTTGAAATAAATACCAATGGCAAATGCTAATGCAACGCAAATGCATCGGCTGCAACGAATGATAACATTTTCAATATAAACTTCATGACTTCTGAACATATGAATTGCATAATTTTTTAATTTTTTCAATAAAAGAACTTAAAAATTAGAATAAAAAATTCCATTAAATTTATATACTTTTAAGGGAACAAGTTCTATATAATCCATGATGCCAAATTCTGAATTTTCTTGGTGATGAAAAAATGTTGCCAAGATGACGTTTCGTGACGTGAGCGATGACGTAAATATTAGGGTTACCAAAATAGAATTTTCTACATAATTCTTATTAGTATCCATGTGCATGACGTAATAAAAACGAGGTTGCCAGATGTAAAGGAAAATCCGCCTAAAAATCGCCTATCTTATAATTTGGCATCATGAATTATACGGCACCTGTGCCCTTTTAAGTTTAATGTTTTACTTTTAAATGCATGAAAACGTTTAAGAAAAACTAACAAAATGCCAAAATACATATTTGTGTCAAATACGGAAAAAATATTTGTTAACTGGACTAATAGGTATATCTGAATTTACATCGGTAGAACAAAGTATCGCTCCCAAATCATAAGTCCAATCCTCGGGCTGGGCAAGATCGACTCAGCCTTTCATCCCTTCAAGTGGATCGATAAACTAAGTATCAAGCATCATTGGGAACTAAACACTGAAAATTTCATGTTAGGCTAACCACCTAATCGGGACATATGCTCCCCCCCCCTCCCAGAACCTATCGGTCAGAAAAACAAAGATGGGAATTGTAGGCCTTGGCCCACATGGTCTGGCGTGTCACATGTTTAGTTTAGAACAAATTATATTTTCCCTATAATTATTTAAAAACCATTAAATATTAAAGAAATTCATTGTTTTAGGTTTTTGCATTTAGAAACAAATGCGAAACAATAATAAATTATAATATACTATAAATATGAATAACCTAATGGCCGAGGTTCATTATAAAACATTTTAATATCCGCCTCATAAAAGGCTTTTATCAATTTTCACGTACATGTTAGGTGTATTCATGAGTCTCAAGCGAAGAAAACCAGAGATCTGGTTTTCTTCGCTTGAGACTCATGAACTCATCACTCTTCGCTGAATCTCAATCCCCCACTTCAGCAGACATACGCAAAAACGAAACACTCATCTCCCATTGTTCAACAATAGCTGGGATCGAATCAGATAACCTTGTGCTCCGAAGAGCGCTCCCTGTCACTAGACCACAATGAACCACCTTTACCTGATAATTTCAGACGCGATTTCATATTTCATTCATGTGGTTTGGTGTTTTAAATTTTTTAAAAAAATTTGATAATAGCTTTAAAAGAATTTATTTTTATAAAATAAATTCACATATTTAATTTACGTTCATTCCTTTAATAAATTAAATATTATTTTTCAAATTAACTCATTGCTAATGATATTATTACTGCGAGAGAAAAATTTCCTGCATGTAAGAATTATATATGTGGATATTAACGAAACTAAATCATAATTTAATATTATGCACAAATTTTCAATTCTTTTACTTAATCATACTAAATTAAATCATTAATTACTACTAAATAATTTACTGCCTTACAAAAATATTCTCTGTTTCAAAATAATATGAAAAATATTTTTTGTAATACCTAGTAATTTTGGAAGGAACAAAGTTTTATGATATTAATTATTTAGACTTATTTATTAAAAATTGCAAAACGTTTTCTTCAAGCAGTTACTGTTCCTATCCCAAATATATTACGCAATATTAACATTATCCCTTTAAAAGGTAGCGACTAGCATTTTTGTTGAATGTGAGCTTTCGGAGAATTAGGGAAAGTTTGTTCAGTTCTCTGTGAAGCACTTCAAAGTGCCAATAACAAAACGGCTGAAGAAATGGGGTGAAACAAGCTTAAAATTGTGTGTCATTTAGGATGAGGAAAATAGCTTATTGTTGAAGTAAGTTGCTTAGTCATATATTGTAATGATTCTTTCCAATTTCCATCTCAATAGGAAAGAAAGTTCCTAGTTTTTTCTTAAAAGAAACAAAAGTAATGATTTTAAATTAGGTTTTAATAATTATCTTGCGAATCATTACAAATATAAGTGCAAGTTATAATGCTATTAAACATCTGAGAGACAAGCTGTTGTATCTAGTTATCATTTCTGATTTATACATTATAAATGGTAAGCAAAACTCTAAAACAAGGAACTTTTAACTATCATATGAGGAATGAAATTCTTATTAGTGTGATGAATGAGAACACTGCTGTGTGATATAATCAGCTGAATATCAAATAACTTTAAATTTATTTAATAATATGTGATATATAATGATTTTTTCTAAATTAAAATTTGTTAAATCCACACACGCGTGCGCTATTGGACTGCAAAGTGTTAATCTGTTGGAGACTTCAAATTTCATCGCAATTACAATAAATAAGTCTGAGTAAGTAATATTTATAAAATTACAATCACTAATGTTCCTATAATAAAAGTCTTTCTATTGTTTAAAAATATTTTTAAATGTTTCTTAATATTAGCTTCAAATTTGATTCTTACTTAAAAGTCAAGATTACTTTCTATTTCGATTCCCATATCAACCTAAATAGGAAGTATCCTATATTTTCAGGTTTAGATAAAAAAATATATGAACTTAGATATTTTCTTTAATAAATAAAAATGTGTAAGAAATATTTGATTGCCATTTTTTTTAAAGATAACAAATGAAATTACATATTTGGGATAATTTTTTCATCCAGACTTATAAATAGTAAAAAATTAATTGAAAACATGTGGCAATTTATATATACCATTAAAATTTTAAAATGTGCTTATGTGACACAGATTTTGCTAAAGTGTCAATGTCAAAATATTTAATAAGTTTCTTTAAACACTACATCTGCAACAGTTTGTGACTAAACATTTGAATTATTTATATATACCATTAAAATTTTAAAATGTGCTTATGTGACACAGATTTTGTTGAAATGTCAATGTCAAAAATAAGTTTCTTTAAACACTACATCTGCAACAGTTTGTGACTAAACATTTGAATTATTTTTGATAGTAAAAATTACAAAATTCAAAATTAGACCAGATAATAAAACAAATAGTTTCAAAATTAGACCAGAATATAAGTTTACAATTATGGAACATTAATTTTAGTAACAACTATTGTATAAGAAGTTTCTGATTTAAAAAAAAAAATTATTGGAAAAGAAAACTGGAAATATAATTAAATAACAAAATATATAGTTAAATCATTTTCAGGTAACTCCTCATCTAAATCATAATTTTTAGCAAGAAAATGTGTAATAATTTTGAATTAATAATATAGTTATAATAAATTTTTTATTTATTCCTGTATCTTGTAAAAGAATTATCGTATCTCTGAGATTTTTGAGAATTATGCTTCTAACATTTTTTTATTTAATCTATAGCTTTGTCGATATGCTTGTGATATATTTTAAAATACTTTTCAATATTTATTTATTGTTAAATTGTGAAAATCTGCGCTATATATTGCATTTGGCACTCGGCATGAAGGTACATAATTTTATTTAATAACTCTTCCTTCTACATAACAAAGGATATTTTCTCAATTTTGGTAATATTATGATTTTTTAAGTAAATTTTGATAGCAAAATAATATTATTTTCTTACTATTAACTTGATGACAGAACATCAATTTTGACTAAATCATTGTAAAACAGTAACATATAAGAAGAGAAGAAAAATGCTGAATGAAGATCTGTTTTATTCTTACTATTGAAAAATTACTAAGACATGTAGTTTTCCTAAATTTTAATAAAGATCATGTTTGTTGAATAACTTATTTTTGTGTTTGTGTCATTTGAAATCATGAAACCAGTGGTTTATTCTGGAAACCATAGCAGTAAAATATACTCTTACTTTTTAAATAAAAAAATCTTAATATAAAAAACCCATAGATTTTGAAACTAAAATTATCTTTGATGAAATAAAAATCTAAAGAATGTAGGGTCTTAAATTTTTAAATTTTAAGTTTCATATAATTCTGTTAGGCACGAAGATTAAGTGAGCTACAGAAGAAAGAACCGGAAAATATTTGTATCATATTCTTGACTGTTTTTTCCTACTAAATATACTTTATAATTTAATTTGTACCCACTAAAGAGCTATTTTTTAAGTAAGCATGTCTAAAAAGTATTACGTTCATCAAAAATTACATATAGATATTAAGTATGAATAATAAATGGAAGTGATGTAAAACATTTACAATAAGATTTCTTAGAGTAATAAAAAAATAAATTTAAAAGAAATTTGATGTGATTGTTTAAAAATTTTTCTTAAGTAAAAACTTAAATCGCTTAAAAATAAAGTTGCAAATTATTAGTTTGATAGGATAATTTATACAAATTTTCCATTTGACAAACATTAAATAGCAATTAATGTTCTAAGATAATAAATATAACAAATATTCTGTCAATGACGTGCTAAAAGTGACAAATTATACATAAAAATTTAATAAAAATAGTAATAGAATCCGTATAAAGTAATTCATGTTAAGCGAAAGCATATTCTTAAAACCAATACATGAAAGAAAGTGTGAATAGGTAAAATGTATTTATTATATTATAATATTAGTTATAATATACTTTATCTGATTTAATAAATAAAATATCGTGTGAATATTTTTAGATTAAAATAAGACAGTTTTCAACTAAAAAATACCAATAAAATGATAAGATATAGTACCAAAATAAAACTTGATTGCTTAAGCTATGTCAATTTCATAGTTTTTTAAATGTATAAATATTTATCTATAATTAAATAGCAGCAAAAAAACGTTTTTATAATTTTTAATTGATTTTTTTCAGGTAATCTTTTCGATGAACAAGCAGTCGAATTGTAAACATTGTCGACTGATTGTAACGGGGAAGATTGCCTGAAAATAATACTAAAGGTATATTTTTATTAATCATTGTTTTCGGGATTAAGCTTAAACTGATCAGGAGTTCTCTAAGCTCTACTTGATCACACACAAGGATACTTTAAGTAAAAATTTTTTAAACTAATGTTATGCAAAACTGCTTATATTAATATATCATATTTAATTTCATCCCACAAAATTTTAAAATTTACAAATTTTAAGTTATTATTTATGTAAATTTATATTCTTTCTGTCGTTAAATGTATGTTCTCTAATTTTCACTGCAAACAAAATTTTAAATCTAATTATTGAAAAAATATTACTTTTCGAGTACTTCATTAATATTTTCAATATATAACATCTTATTAATATATCTTATTATTTTATAGCTTAATTTTTTTTTCTATTAATGTATGGATTAAGTAAATTAAATATTGTAAGTAGAGCATAAGTATAGAAGCGTGTAAGTAAAATTATTGCAATATACTGATAACTTTATAATTTATTATTACTAATCAATTTCTTTAAAAAATATTAGTGAACTAGGAATTTAGAATGGATATATATTTTATTTCTATTTTCTAATTCAGTTGTATTAATGACCAGCTGAATGTATCTTCTCTACATTTTGTGTAAATCATTACCGTTATATGTCGCAGTTTTTATTTTAGTTTCAAACAAAACTTTGGCAAACCCACAGAATATGAATTTTATTTATGTCGATTAAGCTAATATTTGAGAAAAGGGTGGTATATAAACAAATCTTAAAATTAAAGTTTCAAAATCATTCAAATATTTTTTATTTCAGCTTATTATAAATAAAATTCAATTTGTGAGTTATAAATGAAATAAAGCAAACTAAAAAGAACTTTTATGCTGCACATTTTTCTCAAATACAGGTTAGACTGTATGTAATTAAAATTGATATAAATTATAATGTACAATTGTTAATTGCAATTAGAAAATGTATGAATAATAGTTTATTACATTGCGTAAATTTAAAAGAATTAGAAAAATGCTTTGCAGTTTGCAAACGCTTAATTGTAAAAAATACTAGCTATTTATAAAAAATGTCAAAAATTGTAAATACTTTTATAGAAATAAGGGATGATTAAATCAATATTTTTGACGTATTCGTGCTTTAAATATCGAACTTTTGATGTTGTTAAACTCACAATGCTCATTTGAACAGAGAAATTTTTGTTTCATTTATAACAGAATAAATTTTCATCGTTTGGGTACATAGGCCAAAGAGAGCACACGATTTCGATTGAATTTCTGTATACATTGTATCATTTTTCGTTCAGTTTATAGCTTAAAAATATAATTAAAGGGATATTTTTTAAATTATGAACAGTGTATAAATATATTCTGTTAAATTAATAAATATTTTGTTAAAAATAAAAATATATATAAAGTTCTTATGTTAGTCTAAGTCAGGGATGAGCAAACTTTTTCGGTAGTTTTTATAATTCATAAATCGAAAAAAAAATAATAAATAAATAAATAAAAGATGGTGGGCCAAGATAAATTTTTCTAAAATTTTAAGAACAATATACTGGTTTTACAATTTAAATATGTTAATGAGATAAGTGAATAGATTTTGAATATGTTAATGTGTGAAAATGTTAATGAGATAGTGAGCATAGATTTCTACACCATATGTGGTTCGTGTGAGAATATAGCAACACGTAAAAGTTCTTAAACATTTGGAAAATTTAAGTTATAAATAGTTTACTAACTAAAATATTATTGGTCTGAGATACCCCATTCTTTTTATCGTAGTGCAAAAGAACCATATTCAAATACAATCAGAAACAACTAAAATTGGAGCTGAATTTTTATCTTAATGCATAAATAGTGGCTTACGTTAGTACAATATGGCTTCAAGTTCAGCCTTTCAACATCACAAGGAAAATATAATTTCAAAATGATCGTAATAGTCTTTGCTATTAATATGCAGGATGTAAAAGTCTCAATAAATTTTAATCACATTATATAGTTATAAAAAAACCTGTTAATAATTGAATATAGCTTATACATACAAATGTAGAATCTACAATACTCATTGTCACATTTAGAAAAACAATGGTAGTTTTGGTTCAAAATTCAAATATCATTGAAAATAAAAATGAAAAGAAATGTCACTAAAATGTTTCAAATGATCAGATTATTGTTGAATACACACATTTACATTCAGTTACAATTCAACAGATTAATTATTGAACTTTAAACTCTTAAAAATTATAAAATTTTGAGTATTTTCGGATTCATTTAGGTCACACTAACATGAATTCTTAAGCATATTTAAAACAGGTTGAACGTACCCGCTTGGCTGCCTTGTCATTCAATCATTTTACATCTGATTCAATGAATTCATTCATAATTAACATTTGATTTTCCACATGCTTACTTTATTTCGATTTTACCAGAGGAAAGAAGATTCGTACCTTAATTCTTGGGTTCCACTAGATTATTGACTTAAAGGGCAAATAATAAACTAATATACTAGAAACAGAAACAAAACATGCTTAAATAATTTTTATGTAGCATACCGAAATAAGGAAAGATCCAAGGACTTTTTAAGTTTCAGCTTAAAGATGAAAAATGAAGCTCTACTGTTTAACAATAAAACCATATTCATTACAAATAACATTATCTGAAAACGATATTTTGCATAGCACAATGAAGTCTCATGTTGTTGTCTTGTGCCAGATAGGCTGCCATTAAGAGTGCCCGACTTTACTTTTCCAATTGAGCCGTAATTTGGTGTGGAGTCCGACTTCTTCTGTAGACACATGTCATAGGTATCCGTTTATAGGGTATACATCACCATTCACAGGCCATTCATGCAAGAAAAGAGCAAAGACAAGAGAGAGTGAGAGAGTACACCAATGCTCGAACCGGGATTCGAACCCAGGAACTCCCCATCCTCAGTCAGCGACGCTGACCACTAGACAGGGTAGGTGCCAAATGATGTCTCTTGTATAGATTAAGTAAAAACAATTCAAATGAAGTGCATAATGATTGAATACATATTTTAATAACAAAGTTATTTGTACTAAAGTAGAAATTATTTTCATTCGCTTTCCAATGCATTTTCAAACTGTGATTAACTGGGAAATTCGAAAACACATTCAACTGAGAGGTCAATACAACATTGTTCCAACAATACTTTTTCAAAAATTGATAAAAATACACTGCTGGCTATCCAAATTGCAACACCAAGAAAGACAAGAGATACCACAACAAAATTATTTTGTAGATAACATGTTGCCTAAGTATCAAATGATTAAATTTATAGACTTCAGTGAAATGTGGTTCCTGCTAAAATAGTAGCTAGAGTAGCCGCCATTGTTGGATATCACCGCTCTCACAAGCTTCCGCATTGATTCAAAGAGACTTTAGATGTGTCCTTGGGGTACAACAGACCAAACAGACCACGTTGCCAAAGTTGATCTGGTACGACAGCTGGGGATGTAATCTGAGTCAATCGTTGAGCAACTATCAACCATATGTTTTCTATCTGTGAAAGATCCGAATAGCGAGCTGACCAGGACCGCAGATCAATCTGGCAATTCACAAAAACCCTTGGACAATGCGTGCCACGTTTGGTCGGGCATTATTTTGTTGAAATATGGCTGTGAGAAAGCCCTGAAAGTAAGGAAGGACAACTGATTTCAACACCTAGGAGATGTAGCTCTGTCTGTTTAAAGTACTGGCAATGCGTACTAGAGGAGTGTGAGAGTAATGTCCAATACCACTCCGTAATATAATACCCGGTGCAAGACCAGTGTGGTGATGCATAACGCAGCTGTCCTGGATTTCTACTCCATGGTGTCTTCAGACTCGAATGCGACCCTCATAGTGCTGCAGATAAAAGCGTGACTTGTCAGTAAAGACAATTTCATTCAATTCTGCCATCCACATCCTTTTTTTTCTCACACCATTGGTAGCGGAGATATCTGTGGTTCTGTATCAAGAGTAGACGAAGCAATGGACGTCTTATGGACACTCTACTATAAACGGTGAACAATGGTATGTGCAGACACTGGATGATACGTTATACGTAGACTGAATATGCTGTGCCATGGTTCGTGATGTGGCTGAGCGATCTGTCACTACATACGCACAATTTGCCTGTCATCGTGTGAATTGATGCTCTGAGGTGAATGCGATCGAATACGTCGGACCGCCGTACCCTCCTGCATCCAATGAACACATATCCGCATTATACTTGTTTGGTTTCGTTCAACACGACTACCGATTTCTCTGAAAAATAATCCACAATGTCAGTAAGCTACTATCCTTCCTCTGTCAAATTTGAATACTTGATCAAAAAAACGATCGCTGTTTTCTACGAGGCATAAATAATCGTTTTTTGAAAAAATCACAAGAAAAACACAATGAACTTGAAATTGGCGAAATCTCCAAGACTTAAATTGCACTTTGAGATGGCACCACAGGTGCGCGTGTTGTGCATCTGCGCTGAAATTCTAATCACTTGTATATCTCACCTCCGTTAATGTGTGTTGTAAATTTCATGTTATTTGCAAGCTTCCTTCAGGGTATTGCATTTGCGATTGCCAGCAGTGTAGTAAATATCATTATTTTAAAAAACGAGAATTTAGAAACACACACAAAGGAAACTCTTTCAGGCTGCAAATATTTTTTTCTCCACTCCCAGCAGTATGCATAGATTGCAATTTTAAAAAAGGAAAAGAATCACACATTTCTTTCTTAAAATGAAAAAATTCTAGAGTGGAAGAAAATTAAGCTTATTTGTGATGTATTTAATTTATTACTTAAATTTAAAAAAATTATTTCTGTATAAGCAATTTTACAGGGAGATAAAATAAACGTTAAATGTTTTAAATTATTTTCAAATAGCATTGTTAAAATTTCGAAATGAAGCATAATTCTTATTTTTAATAAATCAAAGACCAACACCATGATGCAAGTTTCATACCATTTTATTTAGATGCTCTAATTCAATTCCGGACAAGAATTCGGTGGGGAAATACAATAAGGATTTTATTTATATAGAATAATATTAAAACTTATATTGGAATACGAAAAATGTTTGATACTGCATAGTGGACGTTTATAATGGCTTAAAAATAATGTATGGCATTTTAGCATCTCTATCACAATATTTAAGTTATTATCATAACATGATAATAGTGCATATCATGTTAAAATTATATTATCATCATAATATCTAAGAGGACTTTTTTTTATATAAATAGTAGACTTTATTTATGGGTCTTAAAAAAGGAAACCTGTAAGAATCTCAAGAAATTACCTCGACAGAGTTACATGCAAAAAATAAATGTGCAACCTCCATCTCCCATTATTTAATACTAGCTGAGATCGAACCCAGATCTTTTTACTCTAAAAAGTACAGTCCTCTATCATAAAGTGATTTTGAAGCTGGTGAACTCACACTCCTGCATTCAATATAATAATAATAAGCAGAAGCTTTTACTAAAATAATTTGAAGATTTTAAAATAAAATTTCCGCAGGGAAATTTCTTGATTAATCCAGCTTTTGAAGCCTTGGATTCAATCTTCATTTTTGCGTGAAAACAGCACATATCATTTTTTGTTTTGTTTTGCTTACATTTCTTACCTTATAATATAACCAGTTTTCCCGAACTATATGCAGTAGTATTTTAACGGTGTCATATAAAGAAGATACATTTTTATACAAAATTTAAAATTTCATGCATATTATATTTTTTAATAAGAAAATTCAGATTTATTAAATAACACTTAAGGCTTACATAAGTAACTGGTAAGATTTTATATTTGACCTAGAATCTTATTTTATTACTACAAAATCATATTAAAACAACTAATATAAAATAAATGTAATAATACCAAATATATTTGTTTTATTATAACATATAATGTACTGGAATAAGCCTTATGTGTCTTCATAAATATTAATAAACACTTCAAAAAATAATATCCCTCCATTTTAACTGCTAAGATAACATTGCTTAATATTTTAACTTTTGATAAGAATAACAAGCAGCAGCTATGCATTCTATACAATACAATTGCAATAACAACAACTATACATTTTTATACTGTCAGAAATGTATTAAGAGAGAATATATGTATAAGCAATATTAAGCATTTATTGGTACTCCTTTCCTAAACATTTAATAAAATGCACTTAATTCTCTGAAATATATAAATTTTATATATTTTATAAGTTTTATATATGTTTATGTAAATATAAGTATTTTACTTTCTAATTCTCGCTTTCCGTGTATAGAAACGAAGAAACATATTTTTCAAGTTTTGAATGAGATGTAAATAAACTTTATTAGCATTTAAATGCTTTAAAATATAATTAAAAATAACCAGAAATTATAATCACAGGTACATTATTTCTTTACATTAAATATAATGGTTCAAATTTAACATCCCTATAGTAATAGGCTTTAAAGCTTTAAAACTCTCATTCACCGGATATATTTTCAGAATTTCATAATGCTAATTTTATTAATGACAATATAAGTATAACCATAAATAAAACTAAGCGAATAATTTCATAAACAAATATTAAAATTAAATTTCTCTCACTTGAAAAAAAGCTCTTACAATATTTAAACTATTCTAAAACTGTCAAAAGTAGTTTTATTCATACAATTATTTATATTTCATTTCATGAAAAATTTGTTAAAAACAACTAATTTATTTAAAAAAAACAACTAACAAATCTTAATTTTTAAGCAAAATTTATATAATTTTTTCTTAAATTATTCTTTGTGTAATTAATTTATTTGCTTTAATATACATTTTATTAAAATATTTTAAAAATTAAAAGTTTTCTTTTTCTTGACTAGACATAGCCATTTTATTTTAAATTCAGATTATTCAAGAAAGAAATTTGAATTTAAAATAAAATAACTATAAATTCATTAAAATATTTGGACTTTGCTATTTTATGTTAAATTTGGCTCCTAGTTAAAATTTACTATTGTCATTTGAATATTTTTTATTTTGATACAAATAAAATCTATATCAATTGGAACTTCAATTTCTCATTCAGTGATCATTGGTCCTGCATTTATATAGTTCCAACAATGATACGGTTACAAATGAAATTATGTTCAATTTTAACTTCAAAAATTTAGTTCAGTACATATATAATTAAAATAAAATTGTTATTATTTATAAAAATGTATAAAAATGTTAACTTCAAATATTTGTTTATTAATTATCTAAATCAAATTTATTAGAATGTTGATTAACTTAATATCTAATAATAAAGAATATTTTTTATTTACTTCTTGGGGCCAGTATATATTTATATATATATATATATAGTATTATTTATACATAAATTTTTTGAATTAACTCTTGACAAGAACAATAAACTCCTTCACATGATCATATTGATTTGAATGTGATATAACCCTTCAAACCCTCACGTGAGAAACAGAATGTTCTATGAGGTATCAGTTGTAAAAAATCACTTTAAAACGGATTCTGAACTTTTAAAGACAGCAACGTCTGAGGAAGCAATTGAGCAAATTGTTTAACTGAAGATCAGAGGGAAAAAAACATTTAGCTTTTAGTTCGGCGTATTATTTATTGGAGAAAAAATTGTTTTTACCAACCTTTTTAGCATAGTTTTCTTCAATTATATTGTCTAGTATCATCTTTTTATAAATCTGCGATGCTTAACAATTCGAATGATTGAAATTTTATTTAAGTATCACTGAGTTTAAACCAGTTTGCAGAACAATTCCGAATACTATGGATTTAACATTGATCTCGGATAGTTTTAACCACTTTAATTTTAATTTAACTTCTTTCTAATTATCAAAGATATTTGAGCTTGGAAAGCATCAAAATTATTATTATTCGTCTCAATGACTCCTAAAACTAAATATTCAACACTGATACCATTTATTATTTGTACGTGATATCGATCTTAAGGGCATTTTATTTTTTCTGTTTTTTGATTATTCACACTGAGAGGGATTAAACTTGATCTTAAATGGCATCAGAAATATCACTAGTAAAAATCATGGCTCCAAAAATTCACGAATTCTATAGTAATATGTGTCGCCATTGATTATTTTTTCTTCCATTGCAACAAAAGTATTTTTAAATATAAATAATTCATATTAGCATAATCTTAGGGATATTGTTTCTAAAATTATATGCATACATTCTTCATATAAGAACAAATATTCATCTAAAATATTTTTAAATTATGAAATCTAACTACAAGATGTTTTATAAATGTAAATGTGTCACTTTTAAGAGTCAAATAATAAAATTTTTATCATTACATAAGAGTTTATATATTCTTAAGAAAGCTATAAATAGTGCATTGTTCTATTTTAAACAACAATATTTAATCCTCTCTTTCAAATAATAAAATACTATTAATAATAAATGTGTTTTTTTTCCTTTTTCCAGTCTTTCGAATCTGGCTCCTGTGATTGTCAAATACAAGACATTTATATGCATACTATACTTTTTCAATCATATCTGAAGTTTACTTTCTAATAATCCTTTTAATTACATTTCAGAACATAATCAAAAGTCCAATTTTTTACTATTATATCTTAACGTTATATATATATATATATATGTATATATATATATATATATATATATATATATATATATATATATGTATATATATATATATATATATATATATATATATATATATATATATAACTTCAAAATAATTAAATATCGATCAAATCAAAAATAAGAAAGAAATCATATATGAAACATATGAAACATATATCATATATACAGGAACGATCATTTGAGTTTAAAAGTGAGAAATCATTTAATACTATTTCAAAATTAAAAAAAAATTAATTACATTCAAGAATAAAACATTAAATTTTTTGGAGAAAATATGTTAACTCAATATCGACCTCATTTTTATATTTTAATTTAAATATGCGTGACAATTGTCTATGTTTAAAGATTCCAAGTTAGTAGAAATGGGAAAATTAAAACACATAATGCAATAAAAATGAATCTTGGAAACTTTTTTCAGTTTGGTTTTTATTATTATATAAGCTATTAAAGTATTTAAAATTGGTGGCTTCTTTGCTCATCTACTTCATATGAATATTTACTCTTATCTTTCTGTGGAATATTTTCCTTAACATAGATATCAAGAACTTTGAAGAAATTAGGGAAATTATATACCAAATATATTATAATAATTATAAAAAAAAAAGGGTAAAATCCTATAAGAGTCCACAATTTTGTCAACAAACTGAAAAAAGCGCCAAGCAGGAATGAAATTCAAGAAATAATTAGGTTTACCATATCGTATCAAAATAGAGTTATCAAGATAGGCACAAACCACAATTATCACCAACTAAAATCATTCGTGCCAAGAATTTGGGCTCTGGGATCCAACCAAAATAAGAATGAACTAAAATTGAAAATGAGATTTTCTTTTTGTTAATGATTTCTTTCATCATTAGGACATCTGTTCTCACTATTTACATCCAAATACAACTTTAACTTAAGGTATTTATGAGTAATTTAATTAAATTTAAAATAAAAACCTTTTAAGATATATCTTTTAAATTATGCGTATATAATTTTTAAATCATACAAAAAATACTTGGCAAAGAACTATTTTATCAGCTAAATTAATTATAAGGGACACTTACTTAAGCTATAATCTGGTGTTAATTAAATTCTTTTTTCATCTTCATTTGAGAAAGAACAAACTTTAGTATCATTAATTATTTTCCTCTTAAGAATCATTTATGGTAAAAATATCAGTTATTTGAATAGATTTCTGTTAATAACATTCCTAAAAATGTTAAAAAGTGATAGGATTGAATCTTGAAAATCTGAAAAAGACTTCAGTAAAGAAATCAAAGAATTTTTTGGTTCATGTAGTTTTCGAATTGTATTACATACCCTACATCTTTACTCTGCTCTTGCTTTTAAAGCTAATATTTTTTATGGAATTGTTAATCTTATAACATTTTAAATAGTTATGTAATGAAATAAATGTTTTCAAATTTATCTGTGAAACCAGATGTGAGCATTACTTTAAAAGTCATTAAAGTCAATGGATTAATTTCTTTAATAGATATGAAGAACGAATTTCCATATAGTCTTAATAAGTTATTTTTGAAAAAATTCTTTTTATGCTGTTATACAGAATAAAATCCATAGCATCAATATTAATTTATTGTTGTTATAAATATACAAATTTTTACTTTAAAATGGAGATTATACTCACATAAAACAATTTTACTAGTAAGTATTTTTGACTAATGTTTTTGACTAATGAGTAATTTTTATGAGTGTGCATTATATTAAAAAATTTAAATTATATGATTGCCAGTAACATTCAGAGAAATGTTTAAATTATTACTTCTACTGAAAATAAAAGTAAAAACATAAATATAAATTAATATTTGCTAGTCAGTATTTAATATGGTTTCTATTTGATGGTCCGTATTTTTAGATAAAGCTAAAAATTTTTATATCTCTAAATGTATTGTAGTATGGTCCTACAAGAATACATATTTTTCATTTTATGTATGCATATCATATGTATATATAGTAGTGTTTAAAATTTATTTATCATTCTTTGTAAGTAGTAGTGTTTTAAAAATAAATAGAATCAGAGGACTTTATTGAGTGACTTTTTATAGGAATTCATTCATTTAATTTAGGAACTTTATTTTAGGGGAATCCTTCATCTCGTTTAAAACATGTGTATCACTTAACATACGTTTATGATGTTTGAGAAAATAGTCGTAATTAAACTCATAAATAATAGATGTTATTATGGCTATACATTATATTATATAGCATATAAATCACATATATCCAATAAAAATATTTAATTGCAGTTTAAAAATACCGCATGCAAAGTAAATTAGTTTACGCACAAATTTACATACTTTTACACTATCCAAAGTTAGTAGCAGAATTTAACATTCCTATGTTGCAAAAATCAATTATTTTATAATATTAAAATACTTTCATGTTATCCCTTATAGAAATACTATTAATCTCCACATTAACAACAAGGGAATTAATTTCTGATTAGTTATTGCTTACAAAGATTTTCTCTAAGTATTTTTATGTGTTTTAGTATTTTAGATCAATTATATATTGAATTATTTATATTAATATAATAATTTTTCTTTATTTTTGTATTTATAGTAAATTGAAACTGCTTAAGTTTTCTGCAAACAAAGTGAGATGCTTGGCAGTTTTTATTTTTCATTGAAAAGATGGAAAATAATTTAATTATTTTTAATTAAAATAGATAGTTAATTATTTAATAATAATGAAATGTAAAAATGGAAACTAATATGATCTTGATTTGGGCCTTTTAGGGCATATTTAACCATTGCAAACTTCCAAACCTCAGAAGGATTCAAACTTTTAACTTGAGTTTTAATCACTCAGAGAGAATTTTAACAAAAATGATCAAAAGGAAGAGCATTTTGAAATGAATGTATATACTTAGGTTCTGCGTAGTTTCCATTTGAATTTTTAAATTCATTGAAACAAAATTCATAAGGAAATGAATGAGTAGACATTTTTTGGTACGTGTGAATGGAAATCAGAGGGAAAAAATGTATAATAGATTTCTTAACGTAAAACTTAAGTAAATGCATTTTAACGTTTTTGCGTTATTATTTGATTTGTTTTTGAGATGTTTAATAGTTTATGACTAGAAATTTCATTAGTTTCTGGACAAATTAAGATCCTCAATTAGATACATATCAATACATTAGATAGCGAAATGTGTTTTTTTCAATATCAAATGTTCGATGAATACCCCATCATTCGAAATTGCTTACTACTATCAGAAGTTTACTGTAATATAATGTTACTGTTCTCGTGTGCCAGCTAGGCTGGTAAATTGGGGTGCGCTGCTCCACTTTTCCAACTAAACCGTATTTGGTGTGGAGTCTGACTTCTTCAGTACACACACATGCCATAGGGACCCTTTTATAGGGTAGACAACCATTCACACCTCATTCACACACAAGGAAATGACAAAGACAGAATAGAGAGAGAGAGAAAGTACATCCATGCCTAAACCGGGATTCGAACCCAGGACCTCCCTATCCGTAGTCAGGCACGCTGACCATTAGACAAGTTGGCCGGCACTGTAATATAATAAGCATCTGATAGTAATATACTTTCAAGGGATTCTTCAATATCATTCTATAGACGAATTTTAATTGTATACTTATGTATTCCTTAAATTTTTTTTCCTTCTCTCTCTCTCTCTCTCTCTCTTGTGATTAGCAAACAAAATCTAGGAACCAATCGCCATAGAAGAAAGTCAAGTGAAGAAAAATAAGTTCTTAATATTTTTTTTAAAATCGGTATTGTCATATGAATATAAGTAAATCATAATCATCGTTCAAATGTCCATTTAAATTATATGAAAGCTTCTCTATTAAATAACAATAAACACCAAAATTTACCCAGAGATTTTAGATTTATGTCAAGCGATATTTTTCTGATATTAAACCGAAAATTTTACGAATTATTGTTTGTTTCCATTTCAAACAATTTCAGAAACAAATCTATGCAAAATTGATCAGATACAATAGTCGACAGTCTTACGCAATAGATTTTTGTTACAAAAAGTTTCATGTTCCTAACATTTGCAAATCGTAAGAAAAAAATAATAATGCTTTTTCTTTATCTCTATGAATCGCTAATTAGGACTATTAGACAGATTTGCAAACTAAAGTTTTTAAGACAGTATCAGTTTACTAACTTTCAAAAAGTTACTTAAGTTTTATGTAAATAAAATGTAACAACTAAAAATGGATACTTCTAACAACATCCAAGTATTTGTACAAGATACAAATTTTAAAGTCTTTAATGTATTTTTAAATAATATTAATTTCTGAATATTTACTAAGAGAGGGATAAACAAACAAAATTTATATGGGATGCAACAATATATTGTAGAAAGGTTAAATTTTCTATTTTAATAACCATTGTAAAAAATAACACTTACTGGAAACTACACAAATATTTTACAACCTAAGTATTTTATTCATAATTTCAAATAAAAATTTCACTAGTTAAAAATAGTGATATAATTATTATATTTATAAGGTTCGTTTTAAATATGTGAATGCTTCTTTTTATTTTTTCCTTGCTATTTTTTTCTTTTATAAATGATATGGGCAATATTGATTGTCTGATAATTTTTTTTTTAATCTAAGATTTTTCCTATAGCATAATATAGTTCTTTGTATTCAAATGTCTTATATTTAAATGAGTATATCTTGCACTATTTAAAATAAAAATCTCACATTTTTTTCATTTTCCTTTCATATGTTTTGAGTTTCTCATTTCCATGGATTCCAAATCAATAAACAAATCAGTACCTTTTGCAATGATTAAATAAAGAGGTACATGCCTGAGAATATCATGTTCTATTTTTAAAGAGGCATAGAGTCTTTTTATTAAATAGATTCTATGAAATAAGCCCATTTTTAAGCCTATTGTAATAATTCTATGATAATAATTACCTAAACACTAACGATTTACGTAATTTAATCACATAGTTCAAGCCCTTTATATTTAAGAAAATCAAACCAATTTAACATGATATGAACAATAAAATATCTAGTTTATAATTTTTTGATGCTAATAAAGGATTAAATTATAATTAACAAATCCAATTAAGAATTCGGCAAGTAGCAAACATTTTACATAAAATAGGCATTTTCTTTGCAGCCTGCAATACTTTTTTTGTTTTTAACTTTTGCTCAATCATTTTTCAAAACATCATTTAAATTTGAATTATTACAAATAATGCCGGTTAATGTAATATATTTAGTATTACATTAACTGGCATTCTTATAATAATTGTTACTGTACTATTAGTGAGAAAATTTACTTTCATTTTCATGTATCTTACACAAATATTTCCTAAAAACTCTTTTGGTGCTTTAGAAATAGTTTTAATTTCTGATATTTCATGTTTCCTATGAACAATTTGTTTAATAATTCAAAATTTTTTACATAACTTTATATTTTATTATTCTTTTATAGGCCAAAGCTTGAATGGTCATTTCTTGCTTGATTTCTACCCGCATGAGCATCTGAACAGCATTCTTAAAGTCACTGCGGCTACTTTGTGGATCCAACTAAGATATTCTTCTTCTTTACCAGTAGAAGCTCGTGCCCAGTTGAGGAATAAGCATGTCACATTGTACGCTTTTCGGGTTGGCAACAGCACAGAACAGCTCTCTCACGTTACATCGTACCATCAAGGCACAGCTCATGCTGGATGGAGGAGACTAGATGTGGGAGAAGTTGTCCAACAATGGCTTTCTGGTAATGCAAGTCGTGATAAATTAACTTTACTAGTGGATTGCACAGGCTGCAACTCGAAACTAGAAATGGTGCTTTTTAATGAAGAGGATATATCAAATTTCACCAATCGTGCTACTGCTACTTCTACTGCTCGAAGAATACGCCATGGTGGCCATGAACAGCAATTAATGAGTTTAAGGCCTTTCTTAGCAATTGCTACTGAAGCCACAGAGCAACGGCGAATTCGGAGACATTCAAGAACTTGTGGAGATACTCCCAGTCATTGCTGTCGAAAGAATCTTTATGTTAACTTTAAAGAATTAGGTTGGGGTGACTGGATAATCGCTCCTAAGGGATATTATGCCAATTTTTGCATGGGAAATTGTATTGGCAGAAGGACTTATTCTTCACATCAGAACTTCCACTCCCATATCATTGAGGAATATCGTAACCGTAATCCTTATGCTTCCATACAGCCATGCTGTGCTCCCACGAAATTGTCCCCAATGTCCTTAATCTACTTTGATGCGGACATGAATATAATCAAAACGGATTTACCGAAAATGATTGTGGATGAATGTGGTTGTATATAAACCATGCTAAATTTTTGATGTTAGACAAAATTTTTCAGCTTTTTGTTGAAAAAGGCCTTGGAATCAAATCTGATTTAGATTGATGCAGTGTGCATAACACCATTATTAATTTTTCGTCACCTAAATATTTGGTGTTTATAAAGTTTCTTCTTTTATGGAGTTGATAGCAGATGAACGTGATCCATGGCAGTTGCCGAGTTTAAGATTTCAAAACATTTTCTTTTAAAAACATTTTTCACCAATGTGTTCACTTGTGCATGGCATTCTATTATTTTTAATATTTTATTCATACTGTTTTACTACTATCACATTTCATGAACTCAGTTAGTAATTTCACTAACATGGGTTAAGAATCCATTTAAATTATCACTTCTTGATTTGCTTACAGGTATCATGTTTTTTACGTAACAAAATCTCGATTTATTAAGTTGTTTGATTGTCCCCATAATCTCTTAGAAATAATTTAGTGCAATAATGTTAAACGGTAAAATACTTAAAATCCTCCGAAAACATTTTCAGTTTATTTATTTATCATCTATAATCCATCAATCATAAGTGCCAAAAATAATATATAAAATTACTTGAACAATTAGTGCAAATAAAATTTAGGTTCTTTAAAAGAATAAATAAAAATCTATGAAAAATTGTAAAATAATTAATTGTAAACTGAGAAAAGACCGAAGAATATTGATGGGATCTAAAAACACGAAAGAAGTTTATATATAGATTATTTATTTAGAAGAGCTTAGTACAAAATAGTGCCTAATGTTTTTTTATTTTTTTTTTCTTAATGTAACTTGACAAAAATTAAAGAACTCAAACCATATTCCCAAAACTAAAACAAATCCAGCTAAAGAATAAATTATGCATTTGGGAATTAAAAAAATTACTATTAAAATATAGACATAGTGATTAAAATATAGGCATCATAGTGTGAATATAATCACCACTTCGAATTAAGCAAAATTTGCACATGAAAAGATGTTTCAAGGTTAAAATTACAGATTAATATTTAAGAAAAATTAATTGGAAAATACATTATACTTGTCTTATAATTAAAATATTGAGATGTCTTACCTTTCTTAGCTGACTTTAATTATCTTCATTTTTAAAAGCCCCGCTCCATGAAATCATATGCATATTAGGCATAAACACAATAACAGCTACGATGAAATGATGTTCCTGTAAGCACCATCAAGTTGTGAAAATAATTTGGCTCGTTTCTTCATTTGCATGTGAATTTTGATGTATTATATGACTCCGTCCTTTGCTGGAAAAAGAAAGCAAACCAATTATTGTGATAAAAACGCATCGCTTTTAGAGATGTTTTCTGGTCTACTTTTTTTCTTGTACTGAGACTAGCTGTTTTTTTGGCCTTAACGCAACTGCCTCACATAGGAAAGTTATAGGCTAATTGTGATACAAAAACCGTATTCAGATGTAAGATATCAGCTTAGATTAACATATAAGAGAAGAGCTTAAGAGAATAGCATTCATTCTCCGTACCTAAGTGGTATTAAATGACTGTGATGATATTTTTTTTTTTTTTTTTTTTGTCTTTTCATTAAATGTAATGGTAAAAGATTTCATGTTTGTATTCGAATTTGATGATCTAATACAGAAATAAAATATGTAAACATTATTACGATGAAAATTATTTTATCTTCTTTGCAAACACTAAAATAAAATTTACATGCTATTTTCATTTGAGAAACTTTAATACAAATTTTGTATAAAAACTTTCTTTAATAGAGGCAAGAAGCAAAACTTGGTCTAAATAGAATACTGTTAAAATTCTATTTTTGAAGGCAATATTTGAAGGCAATATAAGAAGCAAAACTTGGTCTAAATAGAATACTGTTAAAATTCTATTTTTGAAGGCAATATCAGAAAATAAGTTTTACTTATTTTCTAATATTGTCTTCAAAAGCTTAAAATTATTTAAAATAAAGATACTATTTCCATTTGAGAGCGTAAGACAAGTTTTGTAAAAATAATTACTAAATTTTTATAAGTATTTCCCTTGATAGAGAAAAGAAGAAATAATTAATAAGGATGGCATGGAAAATCAAACTATTGTCTATATAAAATTACCCATATAGACTTAGAATTATTTTAATTTTAATATTTCTTTGAAAATATGATGAAAAAGATACACTTTAGAAAGTTTAGAAAAGTTGGGTGCATTGTTTCAACACGCACTGAAAATACGTGTAATTGTATATCACCATTTCAGTTTTAATTCTTTATTTTATTAAATATTAAAATTTTTTCTCGCTCTATGTATCAACAATTCTATAAAATACCTAACTTAATCAATATAACCTAAATTCATGGAACTTAACAATAGGACCATATTTTATGCTTTTATTATTGTTCCATTAAGACAATTATAAATCCTTATTTGTTGAGTCATTATAATTTTGAACCATTCTGAATTTATATATATAGTTTGAAAAACTTTCAACCCTAAATAACAACAAATTAAAAGGAATTATAAGTATTAAAAATTTCTCGCCGATTTGGAGACTTTCAATGCATATGTATATACATTAGATTAACCTACGCATTTGCATCATGATGTTAGATCATACTATAAAAATAATTAAAAAGAGTTGTTAGATACTCTAAATCTAATGATAAAGAAATTAATATTATCAAGGTACTATAAAATAAATATAAAACATTTATTAATAGCAGATCACAAATTTACTTGAGTAAGGGTTTCTGCACACGTTTTAGAAATATTATTCAAAATAAAGTACGTATTTTTCTTAAATTATTATTTTTTACTATTTTCCATAAAAACCTTTTTTCCATTCGAGTATACTATTCGTGCCTATTTTTACATTCATTTATTTACGAAATGAAATGCGTTTCTAAAATCTTTTATCAAATAAATTATTTTAATCTTTTCATCGATCGTAGCTCAAATTTACGAAAAAAACCCCACTTAAAACGAATCTATATGAACATTAAAACCTTAATGTATATAAATGCAAAAAATTAAGCATCAATATATATAAAAATAAAAATTTCATTCATCCCTTGCTTTATAAAATTAAATATACCTGCACATAAAGATAACTAATAAAAATGCACTCTCTCTTACGATGATCCTTTGTGAAAACTTCTTCAGTCCTTGTACTCTTTTTCTTATTGAGAAATCTTGCATTTAATTTATAAAATAAAATAACTTATAGAGCTAACTCACTGAAAAATTTATTTGAACTTAGAAATTTTTCTCCCAGTTCATATTACCTTAAATATTGAATAAAACCAACGTATGAAGCAAAAACGTGTGGTCACTGAAATTTTTATTTTTATAAATTTTTAAACTATTATATTAAATTTTAAATTAAATTAAATTTTAAATTTTATTAATTTAAAAATAAAATTATTATTTAAACTGTAATTATAGATATATCGCTGCATTAAGAATGCAGAATTTATATTTTCATAAAAGCAAAAAAAATTTTTTTGATTATTTTTCGAAAAAGTTAAAGCTTTTTCACAATATTAAATCATATTAGGAAATAAGAAAAAATAATAATGAATTATAATAAGAAAATAATAAATGAAATCAATTAATTACTTAGTTATTTTATAGCTTATCAATTATAGAATATAATTAACCAAGTAAGGAAATTAAATACACAGTACACTTGCATAGCGATTAATGTACGCAGATATTATAAGAAAAAATCTAGATAATTATTTCTTAAATGTATATTTCCATATATTTAATAAGCTGTTGCTATTCAATTTTTTGGAAGAAGTTATATTATTCTGCACAGCTTAAATTTAAGAAATATATTTTTGCTCACATTGTGAATACATCCGAGGCCACATTACATTTGTCATTAAGTCTCCCATGAATATGCATTAATACATTTTGAGGTTTGACGAAGTCAAATCTGTTTCGCATTCTTATAATCTTTTCACGCAAATAATTCAGTACCTTTTCATTTATATTTAATATATGAAAATTTGATAACATATAAAAACATTTATTTGTCTTATATCAAATTATTCTTTTACAAATTTTGAAAGGAAAAGATAAGAATTTCAGATTTCCTGATAATGACCTGAATTTCAGATTCTGGCAATAAAACTTCCTGTGTTAAAACCTCTTTAAATATGATATAATTTTAATAATATCTATTATTATTTCTTTATTAATCTGTATAAATCTCTTCACTTTGGCGTCTATACGCATTTCTGAAAACTGTAGATATCTATTCCGAACCTTTATAAAAACTTGACGGTTTTTAATTGTGATCAATCGACATTGCTCCAAAGAGATTATGTTGTAACTGTTCCGAGGCGAATTTTACTATCATCTCCCAAGATTTCTACTTCCTGTTTATCATCCTAATTTTAAAAATGCAAAAATAAAGATTATACTTTAAAAACTTTTTAAAATATGAATGGCGTTCCTTTAATAGACCAATTGTTTTGTCTTTTCTAATTTGTGAATGCATATTTATTATGACATATATTAAATTTAATTACGTTAATAGCAATTTGGGCTTTATTGAAAAGTAACTCGCTCACAATTCTAAAACGTAAGAGGATTGGTTGAAATAATTATTTGAAAACAATTACTGTTATTTATCAAAACGTTCATTTTTAGAGCAATTTATTTCACATCTATTATAATTATTTTATATTTTAATAGAGTATAATGCTATTCCCACTATTTTATATTAGTTTATGTTTCTATCGTAATGAGAAGATTTAAAGGGACAAACTCAAAATCACTCATTTAAGTCAAAAATGATATAAAATACTCAGAGGTAGCCAGTCGGATTTATATCATGTTTTTATGAATAAAATGTTTTTAAAAGATAAGATAAATTTTAAACTTAAATCATTTCACTAAAATTTGCAGTATAATCAAGACCGAGTAAAACCTTCGTTCTACTCTAATTAGATTTATTATATAAGAAGATTATTATTATAAAGAAAAAAATGTATTTATTATAAAAAATATAACTAATGAATTGACACCAATTTATCATATTTAATTAAAATTATTTGCAACCAAAAAAGTTTTTTGTTTAAATTAGTTTTTAGGTAAATAAGATTTATCGTTTTTTAAAATTAACTTAGCATTATATCCCAAAGTGAAAAAAAAAATCTTTATTTAGAGATACTACTATCAACCTTCTCTCGATTAACTTAGAAAAACGTATGCTGACAATAAAAATCATGATTTAAGTGAGCATTATATATACTATCACAACTCACTATGGACAGTAAACAGCCAAAAGTTGCAAAATTTGAACATTCTTCAAAGTGTCCAAATAAAAAAATTAGTTAACTATTAGACAACTTTAGAATCTGTTTGTCAAAAAATTCACCAACAGCAATTAATTACCAAATATCGATTTGAATGGATAAGGAAATTTTATTATGATGAACTATAATTTTTAATTAATGATATTTATAATTCAAATTTTATCCCTTTATATTTTTACGTGTACATTTGATGCATGTATTTTCTGTGGTATTCAGTGTCATCATAGTACATGACGTTTGATATAAAGTGTATTTTATGATATTCAGTATCATTGAAATTTGATACGTATTTCACTTAGGGTAAAGCTGAAAAATAAAAATGAAAGTAGTATCCTTTTCACTGAAATTAAAAATGTATTTAAATGTTTAACTATTTCTCTCTATTGTTTTATGGAATATCGAATATGATAGACTGTTATCTAGTTAGAAGGTTTAAGTTGGATAATCTCCTCAACACTTATAATTCTGTTATTAAATGTATTAAACGAATGTGTTTTATTTTTTAAATGGATTTCTTAATTTTTTATATCAGAACTCTTATCTTAATTTTATTAGCAAAAGCATCAAATATCCTTAAATTTTTTCGAATCTGTTTTTTTTTTCTCGTTGTTGCAACATTATTAGATGAAATCTGAAATATATTTTTTTGTATTTAACAACTTGTGTAATTTTGTTTAAAAATATCCACTTTTTTAAAAAACTTTTTTTAAAAAAACAGAATTCTAATTAAAATAACCTATTTAGTAAACCTAAAGTTCGAAAATTTATAATTATAACTTCGTTTCTAAATACTATTATTAAGTAGAATTTTAATTAAGAGAATTTATTGGGAGATAGATCTCCTAAATTCGTTAATGGTTCCTTTCCTTTTAATTTTAAAGAATTGTAATCAATTCTTAAAATGTTTTTGGTTGACGATTTAAAGTTAGTTAACAAAATACCTTTTTTTACCCTGTCTTACATGGTTGCTTTCATTAAAAAGATATAATTTATATGCAGTAAAATTGCTGACCTAAAATTCGATAGCTAGAAAAAATTCAATTTGGTAAGGAAAAGATCGCCCTTATGTCTTCACTACGATCATCCATTTTTACCGAAATAATAGCAAAAAGATACCAGACAAAATAAAAAAATAACAATTTATCTCAAGAACAAATTAGAGGGAAAGTGGAACAAGTTCGGTATCCCCATATAAGATTTCTCGCCAAATCTGGCGCCCTTTGTTTACTGCGTAGTGTTGCCGATTTCAGCTTTTGTTTTTATTTTAGTGCTGCCAAATTCAGTTTTAGTTACTTTTTTTTTGTTGTTGTTGCCACTAATCAATTTTCTTGTGTTTAACATAAATTTTAAAGCTATTTAAAAATTACTTCGACTTTCATTGTTCTAGAAAATTCTATGTCCCACGTTTTTTCGACGTTTCTATTTGAATTGGAAGCCATTTGTCTTTAGTTTGCTGTAGGTGCAATTAAGGGATGTGCTTCGTTGTCACCAGCGTCTAATCATCGTAATTTTTTATTTTTATTTTTTACAATTTCTTTTACATTAATTCTTTTTATTTCGTTTATTTAATATATATTTATTATTAGCTTAATAATTTAATTCATTATTATCTTATTAATTTAATTCATTATTATCTTATTAATTTAATTCATTATTATCCTAATAATTTAATTCATTATTATCTTATTAATTTAATTCATTATTATCCTAATAATTTAATTCATTATTATCTTATATATTTAGAAACATATTTTTTTAATCCTCTTTTTTTTTCAATTTTATAAAGTAATTTATATTTAAAATAATATTTTTTGCATGCCTTTTTTTTTTAGCTTTTTTAAAATTTTATAAAGTGTAAATATTTAAAAAAAAAAAAAAAAAAAAAAACTGAAATGTGACACTGGTGACAGCGAAAAAAATGTCGAAATAAACATACCAATCGGCACGTCAGCTCAACTTCATATCAAGTAAGTCCATTTATATTTATTTCCCTTTTTTAAATTTCTAAAATGCTTATTTTTCGATCGAACTTCGGGAAATTTCCCGTGTTAGCTTGGCGCGCTTACATTGGCGACTTGGCGACGAAAAAAAAATCGCCGCGTTCGCCAATATATGGGGAAACCAAACTAGTTCCGGGAAAGTATACTTTAGGGTGCCTTTCGATTAAAATTGGCAAATTTTTTTGAACAAGCTTGTTTTGTGCATATTTGAAGAAACAAGATGGCGACCAAAACACGATAGACCAACCAGAAATCAACATCGTTAACAATATGGCGCCAAATTGGTTAGTTGAGGGGGCACTCTAAAACATTGTCCACTACAAATCAGATTATATTATAATTTTTTAACCTTTTAAATATATGGTTATTAAAACAATTAATTTTTTTTACGTATTTTTGATGATTACATATATTTTTTTTTTGAATTGTTATTTTCGTATAAATATTTTTTTTCTGTTCGAAAGGAAAAGCAAAGTACAATATTATCAAATTGGATTGTAAAAATTTACTAATTTTCTCTGTTACTTAACCATTTTTAAAATTTAAAATAGTGAAGAAAGAAAACGGCCCTCAAATAAATTTACTTAAGTTTGATTATTTAATGTAAAAACTCCTTCTAATTTAAATGTAAGCATCTCTTACCTACTACAATTGAAGTCAGATTTGACCATATTTTTCTTTATCTCAAACAGAATAAAATGTCATTGTGCAACTATAATATTCTTTCTATATTTATTTGTTCTTGATGAGGTTATTTCGACTCACCGCTCTCTTAGTGAGAGCCGGAGTAATAGCGGGAAACATTTTCTCGCCAATCAAAATGACACAATATCACGTAATTACGGTATTTGAAAATTGTGTGTTTTTAAAAATTTCTTTTTATTAAGATATCTTTGTAAATTCGAATATTGCGGTTTTGAACTATCGTATATTTGTTTTTATTTGCATCTTTTGTGCGATTTCAATTAATTTTGGATTTTGAATATCGTAACTTCAAATATTTCTTATTTTATTTACATAATTATATGATTTTATATAATTTCGGATAACGCGATTTCTTTTTACAGCATATCACATCAATGCAAAATGTTAGAAGATAATTTCCTTCGATTAATCAGGATTTATATTATAAAATATAAAGAAATAAAATATTATATTATATCAAATATATATGTGAAAGGAACAACGGCGTTTATACAGGACTTAAAAAAATAAAATACGCCATTTTATAAAATATTTTGTTTCAATTAATCATGCAACACAGGTATATCAATAATGTGAACAATATTTTGTGCAATAACTTCGTCTTTATTTAACCAAGTAATTGCGCACACACCTTAAAAATATCTTTTAGCAATTCTCTCGGGCAGGGGTTAAAAAACACGAATAAAGCTGAATGACTAACTAGAACAACATTTCTAAATTCAGTTTTAAAAATTAATTATTTTTATTTGCTCTGACTCTTACTTTAAAGTCGCAAATACAAAAATCTTCGGTTTTCTAATTTTCTTATAACTTAGAATTAATAATTTAAATGATAAAAGTACTCACTTTATTTTATTTTCTTGACATACTTACATTCAGGTTCATAAATATTTGAAACATCTTTTAAAAATTTACAATTATATCATCATTCATCGAATCTTGGATATTTATTTGCGATTTAAAGATTATTAACTTTTACACACCATTTAATCATGCCGTTCCCACAGCTGGCATTCAATAATGGGTAAAATTCGACTGTTATGCGCTTATGATACTATCGCTCAATAATCTGTAAACTATCTGTAAAACAAAAAATCATAAAGAAATGCATTCCTTGTAAAAAAGAACACAAGTGCTTTTATATTTTAAAACCAAACGATAGTATAACGTAAAATATTGTATTAATTTTTATTCTTTTCAATTACTTAGAATGAAAATCATTTGCGTTTTTTAAAAGTAAAATATTTTTAATAACTCTTAATTCCATTTAATTAATTAATTTTAAAATATTTGGTACAGAAATATTAGAATATTATTCTTTTTATTGAAATTTCCAAAAAAAAAAAATCATTTAATTTTCTGTAGATGTTTTTTTTTTTTTTTTTTTTTTTTTTTTACTAAAACTATATTTTTAATATATTTCGATGAAAAAAACTGTCGTCTGCGGATTATTTTTAAAAATGTTACGTAGGCGTGGTTGCCATAGAATCACAGGCAATAAAAATGCAGTTCAAAAATCGTGTTATTGAAGAATAATGGATAGACAATTTAAATTTATAGTATTAAATAATCCAGCTAAGCGTCGCAATCTGTTGATTTGGCTCAGCACATTATCCTTGACGATACGATGGGGTGGGTCCAAATAAGATTCACTTTTCATTAAAAAAAATGTTAATACTAATCCAATTTTAAAAAAATCGAAGAAAACTAAATGACAGTTGAAACCAGTTCATTTTTTTTTATTGATAATGTCAAAATCTTCCAATTATATTAAAATTTTCATATACAGAACAAAAAAAAAATTCGCACAATATGAGATAAAATTTTGAAAAAATTTAAATCGTTCTGGCCGATTTTTTTGAAACTAACTATAAAGTAGGTGTTTTGTATCTTTCATTTTGCTTTTCCTTCTGTTCTATTTTCAATGTGTTCAATTTTGGATGCAATTTTGCTAAATATTTGAAAAATTGTGAATTAATTATTTAAAACAACAAGTAATTTTCATGATTCTATAAACTTTTATTACTGGAAAAAATTGTTATTAAAAAATACTTCTTTATTACTGGTAGAAACCATGAATGGATTTTTTCTCATCGCCGACGACACTCAGACATTCGATGGTAAACTCCGGCTTGTTTGCTGCCGCTCGAATAATACGATTTGAAGGCAGACAGCAAATTCGTCGTCGAATCGGATTTACGACAATGTCTCAATACGATGCGACATAGATGAAACATTATCTGACAACATGGATATTTGAAACTTATGAAACTTGTAATAAAATGGCGTAGTCATAATCTCAACAATAACAAACGAAACAAGCCATTTTATTAACAATTAAACAAAGTAGCTTCAGGGGAAAATATTTCAAAATTGATTTCTTGCTTAATTATTTTACTTGTTACATATAAAAATTTCACAGTACATAATCAAATAACTAAGTAAACTAATTTAAATATGGTACTTACTGATTCTATCCTCAGAATTACTGGCAGTAAAAATAGCGAAAATATTTTAATAATACCAGCTGATTAGAAGTGATTAGAGAGTTTTTTTTTTTCTATACATCATTAATAAACGGCAAAAATAGCAAAATTCACCTTTTTTTTTTTTTTTTTTTTTGCCAGTTACGCATATTATTATGTTTGCACTTTTTCTTTTGCATTAACTCTTTTGCTAAATGAATCAGTCCATAATATCAAATTCTATTTTATTGCCAAATTTGACAACTCAAACTCTATTGCCTATGGTATCGCCTTTTCATGACTTCATATTCACAATTCTAACAAAAAATTATGCTGTATAACGGTTAAACAAAAAAAAATCGCCTGCTTTTTACATGAAAGGTTTCTTTTTTTTCTCTTTTTTTTTTTAATTATGTCAATAGAATGTATAATATTAAAAAATACGCAATAACTTTGTTTAGTTATGCAAAATTATGAACGGAAAATGCTTCAATAATTTCCATTTAAAAGGATTTTTATTAAATAGACCAAATTTACAAAAAAGTGAGAAAAAATTAATTCATTAATTTCGTTTTAGAAATCCCAATTAATTTTATGATAATATAATTTATTTTCAATTAAATAAGAAATATATTTGTAAAATAATTTTTAACTACATATATTAATATCTGAAATTGCTCATTATAAAAATATTAAGAAACAGTTTGATATTTTATTCTTTTAACTTACATCATAAAATAATTATTGATTTTAATAAAATATCTTTCTAAAGCTATTATTTAATGATTAACTAAAAGCATTTCTATTGTGTTTTATGCTTTGTGAAAAATATAGATTAAATAAAATTTTTCTGTGTGAATTCAGTCTGTAAAAACTACTTATTGTGTGGAATAGTATTTTTCATACATTAATAAAATAATAGATTCTTTAAATTAAACATTAATGAGTTTCAGTTGAACGTAAGTATATAAAGTCATTGAGAAAAATGTGTAACTTTTATAATATTTAAGCTTAATACATAGCTCTATTTGTATGAAAATAATTGAAAATAAGTGAAAAATTTATCTAAATATTTCATGACAATTTTTGAGTAAAAGAATCATTAAGATTATTGTGTTATGCACATATAATGGTTGTACATTGTAACTACATATAAATTTAACAGTATATTTTTATAAAAAAGGAATTTTTATGTACAACAGTATAACAGAAAATTTTTATTTTGTTATGTTTTATGTAAATTATAATGTAATGTGTAATGTTTTATGTAAATAATTTATGGAAAATATTTTTAATTAAAGTTTTATGTAAAAAATTACTTATAAAATTTTAATTAACACTACAAATATATAATAATAATTAATATAATATAATGTTTTTACAAAAAAGCACATAAAAATAATATAAACGTATAAAAATAATTTAAAAAGCACATTTCAAATATATTATTAAGATAATTTTCAAAACTTGTAAATTATACAAATGAAACACAATGTAAGTATATAAATAAACAAAATATTATAAGAAGTTGAGTGGGTTTAATAAATTCGTTTAAAGGTTGACAGTAAAAATTGTTTGTTTTACTTATGGAATGGCAAAATACCGCCTCTGTGGATAAATATATAAGTTATAAAGTTTTTTTGAATATTATTTTTATAAAATATATATTTAATTATATTTTTAACAAACTACACACACACACACACACACACACATATATATATATATATATATGAAGTTTTAAAATGTGAAGCAATTAAACAAATAATTTTATGCCTGACATAAAATTTCTATTGCTTTTATTCATAATTTTTATTCAATATATGTAAAAGAAACAATTAAATTTCGAAATCTTGTAAAGAATGTTTTTATTTTTATTGAAAATGTATTTGTAGAATTTTTATCTGTAAGCAACTTAATATTTAAAAAATGCAAAGGCATGATTTTACACACTATGTGGCAATTAACACAATTATGTGTTTCAAAATCACTTAACTATTATGATAAATAATTTATAGTACTGAAAGTATAAGAAATAATGAAAAGGAAAAAATTCAAATCCTCACTATATATAATTTCATTTTGAATTATTCCATAAACCAAACATAAATTTATTCAAAATTTTAAATGATAACTTCTTTAAAAAATATTTGCGTATTAATGCAAAATATTTTTGTGCATTAATTTGTACACTGAATTTTTTAACATAAGTTTATGTACATAGGATAAATTTCTTATAGATTACAAGCAAATATAACTATCATAAAAATCAAAAAGTAAACCTATTTTTTAAACATATCAATCGATATGAAGTGGCCAATTGATGTCTATTAAATGTTTGAGTAAAATGTTAGTAATTAAATTCTCTACACGTTTTGAAAATGATATAATATTATTTGAAATATTATTTCAGGGCATTCCTTAGCAATATAAATCAGAATAAGATCTATATCATAGGAATATATTTATATATGAAATTAAATCGCGCGATAGTCGATAGTAAAAGGTCAACAAAACATATATTATTTATAATATAGTATCAAATTGGTATATATATTTGCAGTGTTCATTACTCAAATGTTACATAAAGTTCTCTTGATATCATTGAAATACATTTATATATAGTATTCAGCCTTAATATATATTGCCAAAATGTTTTTATCCTACAGTCACATTCCTTTTTCCAGTAATGTTAGCATATCATTTTAAAAATTTAATTTTACATATTGGTGTTTTATTAAAAAAAATATTATGATCTCTTAAATAAAATATTATTACTAGTTAATTTATTCAAAAAATTTTACGAAAATAAGTTCTTTGTATTTTTCAATCACCCAGTATTGAAAACATATAATCAGGAAATATAATTGCGTGCATCCACGTAAAATTTTCTTTTTTTCTTTCATTTTCTGTGTGACACATATATTTTACAGCTTCAGAAAAGCGGACACATTTGGAATTTCATTCGCTGGAGGGGGGGGGGAGACGGAAAAAAAGGAAGAGGAATGGAAATGAGATAATATGGTCAGTTTATGTGGAATGTTTTATAAAACCATTTATGACCTTGTTGAAGTCGGTGTCATAGCAACGCGATCGATACCAGACAGAAAATGGACATGTCTGTGATCTTCAGCATCTCAATTTTATTTTTTATGAATTATTTTCATATCCTGAACTTCCGTATTCTCCATCATTAATCAAAAACTTTCTCAAATGCTGTGAACTGAAACCTTCCAGATTTTAATCATTGCTAATTCAAAACTTTGCACAATTATGGAAAATTAATAAGAATTTGAAATACTTCAAATTTTATTCCTTTTAAAAATAATTACGTAGAGAAGCTTCTGTTAGTAGTTTCGTTTCTCTCTAAAAATAAAGCTTATATCTTAACCTAATTCTAGATTGCAAAGCAAAATCCCTTTTTTAGATGATCAAGGAATTTAGATAAAATCCGAATTTTTATGAAATTTTGAAAGGATGCAAAAATATTACTTTATTTACGATATGCAACATGGGATATTCATAGGTAAATAATTACAGGAAAGCAAATCATAAATAATCGTTGTAAATAAATAATATATTAACAAAAACTTAAGAAAATATTATTATAATTGAAAAACTACATATGTAACTTGAATCTCAATTATTTGAAAATGTAATGGAAATACTGCCAAAATTTAGTGGTATGTGTATAAGAACTATAAATATTTGGTCTCTGATATATGATATCGAATACATAAAGAAAAATAACACATGTTGGTTAAAAACATTTCATTGATATTTTAGTGTTATCTTTTAAAACTTTAATAAAAGAAGAAAATAGTAATAATTAATTAATATTTTTACTATTTTTTATTCAATGAGAAAATTGCTAATTTTTAATGAGAAATCAAGTAAAAGTGTTCATTATATAAACTATCTGATATGTTGCAGCTTCCGCATAAATAAAATTCCTGTTTGCAAAAAAGATATTTAACTGCAAATTTATGTTGAAATAATATAAAGATGAGTTATTACTTCAAATGGAATTAAATGGGATATTCTGGAATTCACAATTTCTCAGCTAGAATCACAAATTAAAAATTTATTTATTTGTTAGTGCAACATTTTTTAATTAACCCTCATGTCACTAAAATTTCGGAGCATTTTATGTACAGTTATATTGGATTATCATTTTTAAATACAGAGGTGGTCTAAATAAGAGAAAACTCGTACAAAAAGCAGTATTTGGCACCTAATAAGTTGGGAAAGAACCTTTTGCAGTTAAAATTACTTGAAACCAATTTAAAATGAACACATTCAAGTTTAGTATGACAGTAAACGAGTTATTGTACCATTCCTCATGCTGAAAGTGACCTAATTCTCTGAGAGGCACAATAGGAGGATAAACTGGATTTCACTTTTTCTTTCAATACAGATTACTAGGGCTGCATAATGTTTGCTTAAGTCCGATGATTTTGTACACACTGAAGTTTTAAAACTGAGTTCTCATGTTCCCGAAATCATGTTTGAGCAACTCCACTACGTTAAATCAGGGTAATTGTCATCTTGATCAACTAGATTCCAGCCATGTTCAGAGTCTCTGCAGTAGATGCTGTTGGTCGACCAAAAGAATGATACTGGTAAAGCCAGTGAACGGTGACAAGTATATATATACCTAAATACAGAATAAGGCTCCAAACTTTTAAGAAACCACTCCCCGATACTTACTTTTGGTACGAAAGAGTCTGTGTTGGTAAGTTACTGTGGGCATTTACCGTACGTGAAACCGGTTTTTGGTAGGGAATATGACGAAAATGATATGGTATATAAAATATTATGGCTAATTTATATAAATATAAGAGTCATTCAAGTAAAAACTTTGTGAAATAAATTCCGCAATTTTGAGGAAATTGTTTTGTTATATAAATTTTAGTAGTCGTAAGCAAATGTTTAACTTCAAAAATATAATTTCTTATTACAAAGGAATTACACTGTTTTTTATGAAAAATGTAGATATTGTTTAATTTCCTTCTCTCTTCTGTAATTTAATTTAATTTAATCACTGACTTTAATATCATTTACTATAATTCTGGATTATGTAAATAGGAATTAGTTTGAACTCAAAATAGACAGTTCAATTTATATTAAAGCAAATAATTTATACGATCAGAACTCCGACTTATTTTCATAATAACATGTATTTCATGTCTATCCTGGTATTCAGAGAAAACTAATCAGTAATAAAATAAAATTTCAGATTTATGTGCATCAAATTTCAAATTTTAAATTAATGGCTGACATTGTAAACTAAGAAACGTTTTACAAATAAAATTTAAAAAAGAAAACTGTAATGACACACAGTCTAAAAATCTTAAAAGTATAAGTGTGTTAGGTTCAATAAAAAGGTAAAGAAGATAATTATTAGATAAAAAAAATGTAACTCGTTAAACTTATATGGACCCAAAGATAGGCTATGTGTAATAACAAAAGAAATAAAGTCTTCGTGTCTAGACTGGGTGTGTAAAGGTGAAAAGGAAAGCCGACTTAAGGCGGAGGCCACCCGAAGGCGTCCGGGAGACTTCAAGTTCACGGAACTTAATTTCTCGAGTCTTGTCAACGATGCCGATCTCAGTACTTATAAATTACAAGAAAATTGATGCTTAAAAGTTTTCTTATTATTCGAAAATGAATGTGAAATCAAAGAGTAAAGCCGCACTCCATTGGTGTTATCTCTCAAGACATCGATACTTCATTATTTAATAGTGCGTGGAAAACAATTGTCTTCATAGGTTCTTATAAAACATTAAAAATATAACACCGAATAAAAGTTATCGGATGTAATAAGTAAAAGAAAATATATTGATATATTTTATAATTTTATAAATATATAAATATTATTATGTATACAGATCAAGATACGTCTATATTTACAATAAATGTTCGTTGTAAAAAAATAAATAATAAATGTTAGATCATGAAAATAGTTCATTTTTTATCAAATTGCTCTGCTTTATAAATAAAATACTGCTATTAAAAATACAAACATTTAGTTTGCACTGTATAAAAAACATGCAAAATGAAAAAACAATCTTACCTTAATTTTATCTTTCAAAATCAGGAAAAATTTTCACTTTTTTTTTTGTTTTCTCTTTCAAGCTACGTTTTTAAAAACAGATTTTTCTCTATTTTTTTTAATGTAAAGAAAACTTTACTGTTGTTTCCCATACCCCCCACCCCCACCCCCACACCCCAAAAAAATCTCAGTCTTATAACCTGCTATTCACCTGCTTCTTTCGCAAACGATACTGCTTCATTTTTTTCTTGTTTGATATCTGAAAGCTGTTTGTTTTTCAATATAATCTATTATGTTCTCTATTATATTCAATTATTGGTCTTCTCACGCGCAAAATACACCTGATCGATATTCAAAGACTGTGAAATGAAATTTCAGGAAATAATAGATTTCTTTGCCGAAGTTCGTAGATGAGAACTCCTCTTCACTCAAACCTTCAGGAAAATGTTCTGTTTTCTCTCAGCTACGATGGTTTTTAATAAAATATGCATGTCAGAAATTTTTTTTTTCGCAACATCATTCCAAGCATAATTGTATTGCTTCTAGATTGGCCATTTCGTAAGGTGACTCTAAGAAATGATTATTCCTGTGTGGGGAAAACACCTTATGATATTTTCTAATAAAAAGTTTTAAGAAGTTTTTATTATACTCTGATACTCGTACTAGATTAAATGGGAAGGATTCCATATGAATTGCTTAAAAAATTCTGGAGTTTCATCATCAGCAGAGTACAATTCCATTTTACAAAAAATTTACATTTCTTTAATATAATCATCTCGCAAAAAAGACTTTTGAAAATTTCATATATATATGTGTGTGTGTACAAAATTCAAAATCTTCAAAATTTAAATTATACTATAGAAATATCAAAAGGTATAAAGAACAAAACAATAAAGTATACATAAAATGAAATTTAAACTTAATATAGAGAGCAAGATGACGCATACTTAAATTATTTTAATTTCAATTTAATTTTGCTCTCTGAATGAAATTTCAATTTTATTTGCACTTTATTGTTTTGTTTTTTTCCTTTTAACATTTGTATTTCAATTGTGAATTTTCAGTTTTGAAGATTTTGAATTTGGTATATATTGATTGATTTTATTTTTAGTTGCTTTTGACGTGAATGAATTGCTGAACCTTCTCCATATTTGTATTTTCATTGTTCATCCATGTAATTTTGTAATATTATGACATTTGTTAAATAATGATTTATTTTATAGTGGATACATTTTTTTTTCAATCTAAAAATATCAAATTCAATAAGAAAATCATTGTTTAGTTTAGACATGCATTTCTATTAAGAAACGTACACAAGGAAAACCACACATAGAGTAAATAAAAAATATTATGAAAATAAAAAAATAAAAAAACGTGAAAAACACCTTTTAAGCGTCCTTTTATGTAAATAAATTGGTCATCAAGAATTTTTAGAAAATTCCCAGAGTTAAATAAAAAATCAAAATTTTTCTTTGATTTTTAATGAGTGTCAGTTTTATATGTGGTTTGTTTCTGTATGTTCTCTTTCGGTCCAATATTTGCTAATTTGGAAGGGTTCTATGCTTTAGAATGCATTCTGAACATTTATAAACATACCATCCAGTAATGTCATTCAAAAACAACAATTTGGAATTGAAGATGATAAAAGATATAGTAAGTTATACCAATCCCCTGCAATAAATGCTTTAATATTTCCTCCTTTATTTAGTATACTATAACTCAACTGTATACATTCTCGTATAAATTTAGATGGATTAACAAGATACAATTCAAGTAGAATAACAAAAGAAAATTTATTTTTCAAAATCAGTTGAATTATTTAAATCAGTGTCAAACCATTTTCATTGAAACATATTCAACAAATAATATTCGTTATTAAGATAAGCAATGAAAATAATTTTTAAAACTAAAATTTTATTTGTCCATCACAAAACTTTAGAATTAACTATTATGCAATGTATTTCATCATATTATTGGAGCATCTCCATATTGAATGCAGGAAAAATGAATCATTAACTTCAAAACAATCATCTAACGATCGCGTATCTTATTGCCATTAATTTCCACCAAGCTTTCAAGTCTCATTAATGTATCTTTATTAAATCACTTTCTCATAATAATATAGTTAATAAGCGTTATCAATATGACAGCCTTTCACTGAATCAATAGCGAAGCAACTACTTTTGAATATAAAATTATTACCTAATCTAATCTAATTGCTGTAATTCTGGAATCTTTCGAGCCTGCTATTCTACCTAATTTATTTTAACTTCCAATCATTAAGTTAATATTGTGAAACGAATTAATAAAATTTCTGCTAAGTTAAGACATTGATTGTCTGGTTGATGAATGACTTGCTCTAATCAAGTTTGGTTTTTCCTCATATAAAAACGGCAATTTTGGAAATCCTTATGCTCATAAAGAGTTTTCAATCTTCAAGTCGCTCGTTAAAAAAAAAGGATTCCCCAAATTTAAATATGATTCATAAAATGTGGAAAAACGTAATTATTGGTCAAATTTTCAAAATTACTTGTAGCGAATCATTATTTTATGATGAAACATAGGGAAGATTATGAAATCATGCATATGGAAAACCTTGTGGTCGACGTTGACATAAGGAAAACATCTTCGCACGTCAGAAAGAATATAAGGTAGACTTACTTCGCAAAAGAAGAAAGCTAGGTTCTATGCTAACGCTGTTCTAAACGCTAATTCAAACACTCGAAAATAGGAAATATAATTGCACAGTATAAAGAAATCAATTAAACATGTTTCTGAAAGGAAGAGTTATTAAATTCAGATTTCGAACTGAAGTTTCTCAAATTGGGATGTTCTTCATTAGTTTCAAAGCTATGCCACGGGTTTAAAAATATGGGGGATGTTATACTTGACTGTCAGTAGGGAATCGGTTAAGAATAATAATAGTTCGAAATGATCAACATTTGACAGTAACTCCTGCTAGTTTAGAAGCATAGTTGGGACTGAGGGACTGGAATCAGCACTCTTAGCTGTCACAGGAATACGAGTTTCCAGGCAAATTGAGTGCGGAAGATTTAGTCCTATTCATCTGTATGTTATACAACAAGCCGTTTGCATTATTTCACGCTGGCATGTAAACTTAATGTTCAAGCTAGAATTTTTAACATCAGCAATCAAGTTCCGAATAGTGAGACAGTGTGATGTTTAATGGTGAATACTGCTTTAAACTATACGTAGATTATGATCAAATAATGACAGAGTAAGAACATGGGACATGTTTTCTTCCAAAAATCATCATAGAGACACAAGTTTTCAATGGTTGTTATGGTAAGAACAAGCATTATGGTGTAAGATTGTAGAAAACTCCATATCTCAGAGTCTTGGGCTATTACTATTATAGAGCATAAACAAAGGTCTTGAGCAATACCTCTACTTGTTTTAAGGAGCTATCGGTCTTATTTTCATATTCATGATAGAATAATGAATGTCTTGTCATTATTCAGTCATAACAAGAGACTTTCTCGAAAGTGAAGATATTAAACGCATATACGTCATTTTCTTGATCTTAATTCTGTAGAACTTGTAGGATATTCTCGAGAGACGCATCCACCAAATTCTTTTGCGGAACTAAAATGAGCTCTCTATAAGGCTTGAAATTTTTTGACTCCCAATTTGTCTCTCCTCAATCTTATAGGATAAATCACTTTTCTCATATATTTTAATTCCTTTAATTAAAGTGTAACACTTTCCTGTGCATTTCCCTTTCAAACTTTTTCAATGAATAATAAAGAGTATAAATATCTATGAGGTATTATACTCTTATACCTAGATCTTTTTTACCTAGTTATCTCTCTCTTCTCTTTATATACATCTTTTTTTTTTTTTTTTTTTTTTTTTACCTAGTTTCTACTCTTGTAATTGTATTTTACTTGCTTATTATATTTCTCGACATTTTGAGTTGGATCTTGTTAAACATTTATCTAGATACAAATTATACTTAACTGTTGTACATGCTAACTTTTAGGAAAAAATGCTTAGAATTAGTTCTATGAATTAAACATATTCTGTAACTATATTAACGTTAATTAGATATAAAATGCAAAACTACCCGCCCCTTCCCCCCCCCCCCCCCCCCCCAAAAAAAAAAAAAAAAAAAACAAGAAAGGTGTGTGTTTCCATTTTTTAAAATAATGAATAGAGTGGTCACCAAATTTTGAAATCTTTGAGAAGTTTAATTCAATTTATTTATTTATTATTTTTTTGTACTTCAGTTTCTAGTGATTTACTTTCTGAATAAAATACTGACTTTAAAAAAAACAATTCTAACTTAACATTATTCTTTTTTTAAAAAAAAAGAACTTCAAATAACAAAGTATGCAGTCACATTGATAACAAATTGGAATCTAGGAATTTCTTTTAAATCTTCGATGTTAAAATGATGATAAAGAAAAGTCTCGTTTCTTACCATCGAATTAATATCACTACTAGAATTCCTATTCCCTGGGTTGATGCTGCTTTAATGGCCATACAGTTTGATTTTTTTAATGTGAATATGTTTCTACACTTTGCATAAGTTTTACATTATATTTTCTTCCTAAATCTATTTTTAATATTAAAGCGTAAATCTACTTCCAAGAATTATCAGAATAATTTTAATATTTCTATAAATTTTCATTACGAGAAAAATATAAAAAGTATTAATACATACAAAATACAATCAAAAACATATTAGTTTTGTGCACCGTTATGGAGAAGTAATGTTATAGTTAAAAATATATTTTTATAATAAATTAGTAAAGAAATTATATTTCGGAATTGAATGGGGAACGCGACTCTAATAAAAGTAATGTTTAGATATTGGCGATAAATAGTTCACTGGGGTCTCGATTTTATCCGAAGTGAGAATGTATTCTTTTACACTCACGCACTATCTACTGTAAACTAATTTCCTGTCGAATAAATTTTCGTATGCAAAAGAAGGATAAACTAAACTGACGGACGTATTTTTATTAATGTAAACAAAATGCTGTGTTTTTATTGCAAATTATACTGTATATTCAAATTTCTCATTAAATACATTATATAATATTTTCATACAATTTAGACTCATGCTTCAATATTGCAGCATTTATTAATTTATCATGATTTAATATTTTTTAATTTAGATACTTTTACGGGGACTATTTTATTAATTGTAGTGTTATTCATTCAAAACTAAATACAAAAAAGTTAAAAGCACTTTAAAATGATCCGAAGAATTTTTGTTCTTGTGCAAGGAATATTGTATTTTTTGTTATTTTACAAGCAATGTGTAATTGATTTCTAGATCCCTAAACTGTTTAAACAATTAAATAAAGTGTTTTGATAAGAATTCCTAGTTAGTAAAAATGTTTATATTTTTATGTTTACAGGCTCGTTTTTTTACAGTGCACAAATAAAATTTTGAAAAGAAATTAATGAACGATATAAAATGTTTTAATTTATCGATCCTTTATTCCCGTTATAAAATCACATACCTCTCAAAATTTGATTTACAAATCTTTAACTATACCATCGATTTAGTAGATAAAATATAAATTGTATAAAAAAAAATTTTAAGTATGAAATTATGAATAGAAAGCATGAATATTCATAACTAATATATATCTTTGTCATTCTTAGGCATTTTTAGATTAGTACTAAAGTGGATGTTTTTCAAAATAACTATTTGAACACGAGACCTAAATTCTTAGCTGGTTCTAATCAATTTTTGTGACAACGTGATTATTCTTAAAGTACAACAAAAATTTTGTATGCATTATTTTTTTATTCAATCTTTGAGCAATTTCTCATCAACACACTCGATTAATTATATAAATTTACCTATCTTTGAATTTTTTTATGATCAAATATTCCAGATAATATTGAATACTGGAAATTGCTATCAATAACCAAACACTGAAAAAATGCATTGAACTCATGTATTATACGATTAAAAGATAGTTGGTCTTTGACAAGGAATATTGCACGCAAAAGCCCAATTATTATTTTGATTCTTCATCATCTCAAATGTTTCCAGAAAATTATAACAGGTCATTATCAGTACAACAAATTATCAACAACGGAAATCATCAGAGAACGACTACAGTGTTCTGTAATCATTTGAGTAATGTCTCATGGCCAAAATAAAAATAGTCAGTTATTTTCAAGACAAAGATCATAATGAATTACAACGATTTTCAGTGGTAATAATCTGATTTATTCAGAGTATAAATGAAATCCTTCAATGAACAGCACATGAATTCCAGATTTATCATAATCAAGCATTTACAAACTTGACTTCTCAAGCAAAAAGAAATACCATTGCCTCAGAGAGGTTAGACTTCTACCTGTTGATCAGCAGAAAATATTTTATTTCTCTTTTACCACCCACTGGAGAACCAGAGGTGGCATTCCCCGATCCGCCACCTAGGGGTTACGGGTTACACCGAGGGAAGCATTTACAAGAATACTTAAAACATTAAATGGATATTCTGCATGTTTAATGAAAAAATTATTAATATAGGAGAGGAAAGGTCAATATTTTATTGCTATATATTTATAAATATTTTAAATATAACCATGTGCTCCATCTTAACTTTTGTGTTAATAAAATTAAAAATAAATGAGCATTAACCTCACACTGAAAATGCAATATCGACTCAATTGTTTGAAATTCAGTCAAACATTCAAAGTCAACTTTTAAAATTATCGAAACAAGAGTGCTTTTCTCATCTAATTCTATCGAAGATTATATTTCGTGCCTTCCTGCGATATTTGAATTTCAAACCCACAAGATAAGTTGGCGAAGAAAAAATGCAGTCAAATTAATGGTTAAGTTTAATTACTTTTAGTTACATACGATTATAATCGGAGTAGAAAAATAACTAAATTTGTGCTTTGTGGATCTAATATTCTTAATTTGTGTCCCAAAGCTTATAGTTAGAGCTAAATTTGGAAAATATTAAAATCTCTGAGTTCATAAGAGTTTTCAACCACAAATGTTTTTTTCAAGAATTGTGGTTTTCAAGTACAGGATGTATTTGTCACCAACCAAGAAAAAATTATACAAAAAATGTTTCCACACGAATGACTAACAGGAAGTGAAAGTGGTTATTTTCATTAAAATGAAAAAAGAGTACTTGTAAGTGTTGAAATTATTAAAAAAGAATTTGAAAGAGAAAAACTGAACTGGAAATGCTAAATATCAAATAAATTACATATTTCAAATGACTTTTTTTTCTTATTTAAATATAAAGACGCGCGAATTTAGCATGTAAAACGTGTGATCAGAAAGATTAAAAATATAATAAATTTATTTTGAGGATAATTTTTTTTAAAAATTCAATTCTAGAATTTAGATGCATTCCATTATTTATCAGAAAGCCGAATTCAAATCTAATTAAAAAGTTTTAAATTAACTAAAAATAATAGTATAATATACTAATTTTATATTAATACATTTAAAAAATGAATGGCACAAAAAACTCGCTAATCACACATTTAATCTAATTACACATACAAACTATTTTATGTTTTTATTGGACCACCAAAGCACAATAAAATACAGCAAAATGCGGTTAAAGCTTGCGTTGCAATCGTATTTCGAGTCAATCAAAACAATATTTTTTTTCACATTTACTATATACTCCATGCATAAATTTTTGATATATGATGAACATATTTAATAATTATATTTAATTATATTAAATAAATATAACCATTATTTAATCGTAAATTTAATATAATTGCAATTTAATCGCATATTTTAATTCTAATATTAAAATGGAGTCTAATGTGTAATGAAAAATAATCTACTAATCTTTTATTATATTTTGTAATATGAAATGTAATTTCAATACTTTAATTTTCTTTATGGTCTTTTTCTCTCTCTCTCTCTCGAAACTCACCAATTTACTTTACCACATTACTTTCACTATCTTGAGAATTAGCTTATCTTGATGTATTTCAAAAATTTCCAACACAAAAAATAATACCAACAATGTTCGGTTATAAAATAAGTTACTAGTTTTCAATAGCAATACTTGCAGCTTCTGCACAGTTACAATTATAACGCATGTTTCAGATTAATTGCAATATTATAAAGGAAAATGGAAGTTGATTTACTGATCAATTACGGTTCAATAACTCAATTTATAAATCATTTCTCTAAGTATGTAAAAATCTGTTTTATCCGTGTATCTGGTTTTATGACGATTTAGTGCGTGAGTGCTTGCCACAAGTCTGCTTCATCAGTGAAGGATTTTCCAGGAAAATAATTATCCAGGGAATGGAAGAGGTGGTATTCTGATGGTGCAAGATCAAATGAGTAAGGAGGATGGCACAAAATCACCAGACCAAATCACTGAATATTATTCCCAGTCACCCGCATGACATGCGGTCTCGCGTTATCAGCCAAGAACAGTACATCCTTGTGATTAACCAGTGATAACTCCTTCTGTTGCACACGTTCCAATTGCTGTGAATAAAGGTCCGCAGTGATCTCTTGTCCCGTTGGAAGCAGCTCATAGTGAACCATTTGACGAATAGTCCACCAGACACCAGCTACATCACAGAAAGACAAATTTCCCGACCTGAATTTGTGAAATCAATGCCATATATTCCTTCTCATCCCTATCCCCAAATGCTTGACATATTCGGCGACTTGATGCACACAGTAGCTGATAAACCCATTTTGAAATTGTAAAGCAAACAATACCGAACGAGCTCCTTCGACCTTTTCCATTTCTCTTCGCTACTGTACGAGATACGATTGAAGAATGTGCGCCAAGGACCTGCTTTTATAACGACTGATATTCCTACTATCGACTGGCCATTGTCTCAACCACATCATGCACTAATTTGCATGCTTGTTCTTACTTCATTCAATGGCAACACGAAACCGGCAAAAAATTTCTTGTATATGTTATACACTAACCCGGTATCCTTTAAAAAAATTAGAATTCGATTGGCTGGTCATATTATTAGAATGGACAAAGAACGTTCAACACAGAAAATATTCTTCGCCAGGCCCTGTGGATCAAGAGTTAAAGTTAGAGCCAATCTTAGATGTGCTGAGTGTCTAGATAGGGATCTCATCATTTTAAGTGTGATCAATTGGAAGCCCATGGCCAAAAATAAAGAGGTTCTTAGAGGAAAATTCTTGAGACCAGGGCAATCGTGCAATCGAGGAAAGAAGGAAAAACACTGAAAATATTCAATGGATGCAAACATCTTGAAACTAAAAATATTTTTGTAATTAAAAAAATAAAATATTGGTAAGAGAATGGGTAGTGTTATCAGCATCCCCAAAATTTTTTTTGTTGGATTTGCAAAATATTTGGAAATACAACTAATAGTTCAACATCCAGTTTCGATTATTGGAAACCTGTAGTTATTCGGCTAACAAGGCATGAAAATTCTTTTATGCAAAGAGAATCCGTTTTTAAGTTTACTCTGTCTTAAAACTATAGAAAGAAGTGATTTTGCCTTAATCAAGCAATATCAAAGTAACGTACGTTAACTGGCGGTCATTGTTTCAAGGAGTTGTTGAAACAGTTAAATTTTCATCAAGGCTTTTTTTTTTTTGTTGTCAAGTTGATAAAACATTCAACTCACTTAATAGGAACTTTTTGGGTGGCTTCCAATCAATTTGACCTATTTCTTGTAAAGTATATCAAAAAGCTGTGAAATGAGAGTTATGTATAATCTACAATTATAAAAGGAATTTGTTGAATTAATGGATGAAAAAGTCTTGAATGTTGTAGTAAAAGAAGTTATAGATGCCAAATATTTTTCAAATTCAGTTAACTTTGCGGTATCTAGGTCGCTATCATGAACTTGTTGAAAGGTTCATAAGAGTTATACAAATTTTTGGTCACAATGCAGAAAATTTAACCAATATTATGCTAAAAGTTTTGGAATATTTAAAACTTGTCACACACAAAATAGTGTGCAAGGGAGAAAGTTACGATAACACATCCTACAAGGCGGAGAAACATTCAGATGTTCAAAAAAGAATTAAAAATATTAATCTTACAGCAAATTACGTATCATGTGTGTTATGTACCTTCTTTTAATTTGGTAGTATAATAAATGCTGCAGAATCCTGTACTGAAGTTATATAATTCTTGTAGTAGAGAAAAATATACTTTTTTTTATTTCAACATACCGATGGCATTTTGATTAAAAATTTTAAAGAAAATAAATGAAAACTGACTAAAACTCGTTCATATACACTATGGTACGCTGACGCAAATGCTACTAAGGCATTGCTTCAAAACTATGCTTCGATGCTAAAATCTTCCGAGTTATTTGGCAGATGATCATGGGTAAACTCCTTCCTCTTGAAAAAAATGATGTTAAGTTCTATATTAAAAAAATTACTAAATATTGAAAAAGCCCTAATTTAACTGCATTTATTTCATATATTTGTATCCTATTTGGGATGATGGATGTTTGGGCAGGTGAAAATTAAATCAAGCGAGTTAAGTTCTTCAGAAGTCTATGGCACAATTAGGTATAGTATCACTATTATTTGAATCTTTAATAGATATTGTGCAGTCTGTTTGAAATTAACTTGAGAAATATGAAACTGAAATGCTAGAAATTTTGTCACAAAACATATATGAGCTAAGAAGAAAAAAAATAGATGATAATAATACAGCTGAAGTATAAATCTTGACCAATATATAATATATTGGTCAAGATTTATACTTCAGCTGTATTATTATCAACTGTCACTACATGTTATGTGATACATTAATGTTAAATTTAACCAAGCATAAAATTCCACATAAAAAAAATATGAAATAAATTTTCATGTTTGATAAACACTAAACTTGACTTTCAAAAAAACTGAAGTGGAAAAATAGGTGATAAAATACAACATTTTTATTCCTTAGTAAATAAACAGGCAAACTGCATTTAGATATAATGAAAACGTTAAAAAATGAATCATTTTCTAATGTTAAAACAGCACGTTTTTTTTATTATTATTATTATTATTACCAATTTCAAATTTCCCCGAGGAAAAATCTTTTTCACTACTAAAACTATTAAAATCTCTCATAAAATCATGTATTCTTCATGGAAAATGGTCTCAACTTTCTATGCCATGTTTAAATTATGATGATGTAATTGATTTGTTAATTTACAAATGCCGAACATTAGCGCCTAAGCCATTAGTTCACGGGCTCTCCAATACTTTTCAACAATGCCCTCATACTGAGAAAGAACCACACAACTATTTAAATGTTCAAAAGTTATTAGTTGACCAGAGTCACACAAAACACAGTCCGGGGAATCCACCACTCCAATCCTATAGAGATGGTCCCGCAAACAATCATGTCCAGTTAGATCTCTAAAAAGGGCCACCGCAGTCTTTCTTGGAAAAACGGGAACAGTTCTTTCCACCCCCAAAATCTTCCATCTCTTGTGCGTCGCACGTTGAACCATATCTTGTTTAAGAGTCTTCTTGAGAGTCAGGTTAACAAACAATTTAGTTGAATGAAATGAAAGAGGGCGATTCATGCGTTGATCTATTAAGGCTCCCTTTTTAGCCAGTGAATCAGCCTCTTTATTGCCCAAAATACAACAATGGGCAGGGTGATGTAATTGATAATTTTGCAGAAAGTAAAATTAGAAAAAATACTCAAAAAGAACTAAATTTATTATAATCCCAACATAGGCAATAATTTATAAATATAAATAGTAATTATAAGATCTATTTTTTTCATAATATTGATTTAACCTGCAAAGTTGTCTCATAACAATATTGTATATAATTGCAAAAGTAGTTAAATCACAGTAGTATTTATAAGCTCTCTATTGCACTGAATTTCTAATTGTTTTTCTTGGTTTATCTTTATTGTGAAGCAGAGGAGTCCCCCAACTTCTTTGCCTCCGAGCTCCAATTAGGCTAAGTTGAATCCTAGGTGTGACCTCGTCATGTCATAAATAAATCTTAATATGATATATGCAAAAACATAATATATCATACTAAAAAATTAAATACAATTTTTATAAAATACTAGATAAAAAACTATATTTTTTAAATAATATGCTATTAGAAAATTATAAAATTAGAAATCAATGTTTTAAGAATAAAAAATAAGAAATAAATAATTAAGCAAAAGTTAATCATTTTTATAGTATTTTAGATAATAATTACAGAATCATAATTTTACATTATATTTTGGTGAAACAGTTTTGAGGAAAAATTGATGGATCTGCATGCATTTCAAAATAGAACTGATGTGTTTATCCATAATTTTTAGTTGATTTGTGAAAATAAAAGGGGTGATTTTCATAATGTAACCTTGTTGTTTAAGTCTAAACAAAATATTACAATTCAATGATGTTTATGACAGGCATTTTTAAGCAGTTCTAATCCAGTCCAAAATTACATGAATTTATTTTTACGTTTTTCGTACTCCATTTTCTTTGATTTAGGAATAAGCTAAAAGAGTGTACTTAATCATTTAAAGAAAAAGAATGGGAAAATAAAAACAACTTAGTAATTTTATTTTTTTCTTTTCAATATAAGGAATTAAATGCAAAGTACAAAGTGTATCGTTTGTTTCTGTAGTATTTCACTTCTCTTCAACTGTATTCATAGATTCCGAGAAATGATGACTATGTAAATTCTCAAAGCCTTCATGAGACAGATTTTTAACAGTCTGATGTCAACATAAACATTTATAAATCATTAAAAAAATCTTTTAAAAAAATTTTTAAGACACTTTAAGCATTTTTCCCATTAATGTATTTTTTTTACCATAACAATATTTACTCTAATCAATTTCCTCATTTGCAGTTTTTTATTTTTATTATTTCTTTTAATTTAATTCACACGCACACATTTTAAATGAAACTTCTACTCATATTTCACAGCAAAATATTTTTTCTTAACCAATCAGCACACACTTAACAATATTGAGCTCATCATATAGAACTTTATTAGAGTACTCTTTTATATAACTACATATACAACATATTGGAAATCACACATAGGCAATGATCCAAGGGAAACAAGATTCTCATAAATACCTTTAAATACCATGTTCACTATTATCCTGATTAACATAGCATTTCCAGTGATATTTAACCCTGAGGTTTATTCTTTTTCTCTTCAGTTTCATTTTTTTTCTCCACATTTATGACGCGCGCGAAAATACTTTATTGCAACTAATTCAAAACTTTATTACCAACTATGTATTTCTCTTTCATTCTTATCATTCAAAGGAAAATAATCTTGCATGTTTCATAGATTCAGTTTCAATGCTTGATATTCAGGTTAATTCAAATAAACACAATGCACATTTCTAAGCATAAACATCGCTTTTAAAATCAAATAGCATTAATTCTTTTGAAATTTATATACTACCTATATCATACTGTATTTAAATTTCCTACACAATATTAGCTATATTTGACAATTTTTTCTAACAATAAAAAACTCACCGAATTTCCACACATTTGATATATTTGTGACCTGTACTCTTTTCACAGTTTGTTATCTTTATATATGTATTTAAAAGAAATATTATAATAAACTGTTATTAATAACCGAATAAAAAATTTCTGTTTTTCTTTCTAACACTTTGCATATGGCTAGATATTTTAGTTTTAAATTGTCAGAAAAAAATAATAGGAAGCCATTTTAAATGCATGAATATAATATTGAAAAATATATAATTAATATTTTGATAAGTTTGATATAAAAAAATTGCAATATCAAAAAATATTTATATATTGCAATTTTTTCAGTTATGTTGTTTTGATAATTATTGAAAAATTCAGGTTCATAAACTCTTGTTAGTAAAAAAGGACATGATTTGTAATAACATAATATAGTAAATGTTAAAAATTTGTGCTGTGAAGTTTCGAAAATATGTATTCAATATGTATTAGTCAAAAATATGTATTTTAAACTTTACACAAAAATTACTGTGTTATGCTTCTAACATTATTTTTCCTGATACAAAATTGAAACCTCTATACAGACAATAATAGTGCAGATAATCTACACATATTGCTGTTTAAAATATTTATATTCAATTTCTATATTAAATTTAGATTGAAGAAAAATTGTTAAAAACAGAATTAGATATAAAGGTATTTTGTGAATATGAATAAAGTAAAAATTGCATAATTTCCCTTTAAGGTACTAACATATTATCCCTTTAACTAGTTCCATTTAAAAATGCATCACACTTTGCATTTAGCACCAAATGTGGTTGTTAAGTAATCACCCTCATGTTTTGTATTTTTTATCACATTTGAACGAACATTTTATTTTTATTAGTGCATACAAATTTTAAAAATTTTGTTAACTAAGTAGAATATGAATTAGGAAAACAAAAATGTATTCATTTGTTTCAGTGAAAATGTCAGCTACATGCTCTATATTTTTCTTCATGTTTTGAAAAAAGTAATAAAATTTATAACATTTTTGGTAAAAATGGTTGATGGGATAATATATTACTACTCCTTCTAAAATTGTATTATAAGCAATAAGAATAACTTGTAATGTTATTTCGATTTTCCTGATCAATACAATAAGCAAATAGCCTTAATATATAAAGGAAATAATAAATTTATGTATATTTTAGTAAATCAAATGTAATGATGTGTATTTAAAAAAAGTACAATAAGTGATTTTTTTATATATATGCAAGTTTAGTCAGAAAGAGAATTCAGAATTATATATTGAATATAATTCAGTAAAACAACAATATTTTGCAACATCAACCAGTCAAGAAATGGAGCTTAATATAATTATGTAAAATAATATTTAAGAAAAAACTTTTCAAGGAATACAAAAATAACTATTAAATTTTATTAATTTGTGGGGGGGAAAATGAAATTCTATAAATATTTTTTGATATTGCAATTTTTTATTTTAAACTTATCAAAATATTAATTATATATTTTTCAATATTATATACATACATTTACAATGGTTTCCTTTCTTATTTTTTTCAGCCTATTTCAAACTAAAATATCTACCCATATGCAAAGTGTTAGAAAGAAAAATTGTTAAAAACAGAAATTAATAACTGGGAGCAAACAGTAAATCACAGCAAAAAGTCCAGGAATCCTTTCTAATTTGACTTATAAAGATTCCAAGATTTTACTTGTAATAATATAAATGTAAAATTAAAAGTATTTAAATAATTTTAAATTAATTAAATATTAATTAAATTATTTTTTGTATTTAAAATGGTGCTTAAAAGATAAAATATTACAAAATAGAACTAAAAAAATATTTATTAAAATTGATAACAATAAGGTAAGAAGTTTCTTACCACTACATGAATCACTTCCTAAAAAAGGAGTATAATACAGTGAATATTTTTTTAACATTCCAAATTATTAAATTTTATTATTCACCACAAATTTAGATTTTGTGAAAATAGAAACAAAATTGCATAACAGTACATGTAAGGAATATACCAAATGATTAGTGTTTTACATTTGATAATCAATGTTTCTCAAAGCACTAAAATATTTGAAATGTTTTCAAATTTTGCAGACAAGTCCAAATTGTAAAGTAAGCAGTAAAAAAATGACAAAACATATACATAATATTTAAAAAATTAAATAGATTATTGCACTTTTAAGTAGTTTTGCTCGATACATTCATCACAATACATGGCATAGCAAACATTATAACAATAACATGTTAAGTAATAAGGCACTGAGGATACAATATATATGGATAAATATTAGAATCAAATTTATCCACACATTAAACTGATAGATTTCATAGAAACAAATGAAGTATATGGTTTCTATGTGAATGGATAAAATAAGTGATTGGAAGTCTTCCCTCTTACATTAATGAAAAAGAAAATTGAATATAAAACAAAAAAATTTCAAAAAAATCTACATTTTCGTTAAAATTTAATCATTTAGTAGCATTAAATTAAATATAATTTAATTTGAATTAATTTCTCAAACACAGATCCAAAATATATCAATTTCAATCAAGCAAAAATTTAAAAAAAAAAACAGATTTTTACTTAAAATTCATATCATTAGGGGGGGTGAAATATCAGAATAATTTATTTATAATTTTAAGACATAAGTGCATTTATAAACAGCATTCAGATTTAAAGAACATAATAAAAATTATAAATTATCATATGTTCAATTTTTAGAAATATATATAAAAATGTATAAAAAATGTTGGTTGATTCAAGATTCTTCAGTAAAAATAAGACTATAATAAGCAACTTTATAAGAGTTATTTATTCTCCCATTATATTGATTAGAAAATCTTTATCATGAAACACTTAAAATGGTATCAAAACTTTTATGAAAAGATATTTAAATTATGGCATTAAATATTCTTAACTTTGCTTCAAAACCCATCTTTTATAAGCTCATAATTTAATTTTTAAAATAAAGTTTTTCTTAAATAGGTGTCAATGAACGCTTTTGATAAGCTGTAAGCTCTGGATGCCAAAAATCCACTATCAAAACAACACGTGATGAATTGCCATTGTGCCACACTTCATGCTCAAACGAATCATCAAACAATATTATTTTGCCTTCTTCCCAGTGTCTGAAAATAGAGTACAAAAGAAAATAGTTCAAGAATATGTTTAGAAATATCACAAATAACTAACAAATGAAATATTTGTAATAAGCAATAAAAATAAGTTTTTACTGAATTTGATAAACATATTGTCAGATTTATTTCATTAATGCATTATTTTACCATGCAGTATTAGGATCTAAGTAATTACAATCAAAGATAATGTTGACAGATTTCACAGATCTGATGGGAAAAAAATGAATTTAAATGCAGTAATTAGTAAGCACTTAAAAAAGTATATTCTAAAAAATTTATAAATACTTTTTATATGCAAGTACATTCTAAGAAATGTTTATACAAGACATAGTATGTTTAAATATATATATACAACTTATGTTTGTGAAAATTGCAACACTATGAAAGAATTGTCAGAAGTGAATAAATTTTCTCCTAAATATTACTGATAATGTTACAAAAAAATGAACAAATTTACAAGACAAGAAACAAAAAGAGCAATGGAAATGAATACTTTATGTGATAAGAGCCCATACATGAAATGATATTCAATTATACAAGCTCTGAAAGTAATCCCAGGGAATCACATTCCAGAAGGTTTTGACTTGAAACAAAATTCTAGACCTATTGTATTTCACCATTTGTATGAGTAAATTGCCAACAAATGAAATTTGAGATGTTCAATGGGTGATATATCAGGTAATAAGCAGACCATAGAAGTGAAAAACATGCTGTGTACTGAAAGAGGCAAGTCAAATCTGAGAAACGTGTATATGGGTATTATCCTACTGAAATTGTGCTTGGACTATGCTAAAGAATGGGAAAGATTTTTGGCTTCACAATTTCTTATATTAAGCAATAACTTTTGAAGTAGTCTGTAGTTTGCACTAAATGGGATCAACAATTATAACCAACAGCTCCCCACGCCATGATGCCAGGCATTTGATTGATAAGATGCTGGGTGATACATTGAGGGAGCAGATACTTTCCCTCTGCAACATCTGATGCATACTATTCCATATTGTACTCCAAATTGTATCAAGACTCATTAGAGAAAACAACTTGATGCAGCTGGGCACAGTGTGAAATATGTTGTGGAGCCCATTTAAGTCAGAGGCATCTGTAATTCAGTGACATGGAAATCCTGTGTTAAGAAATCGTGATGCTACATGACTGCAATGAACCATTGAGATCAAGAACAAAACACTTGTAACTATGCTCCAATGCTGTGGGAACACATGAGAGGAAGCTATAATTTGTCACAGCTACGCAAATGAGGAGTACCTTCCTAAGTAGATGTGTTATTGAATGTTCCATAGCCAAGTTTTCGCCTTGGTTCTTCTTTGCCCAGTGTTCCAAAAATTCATCACTGCTGTAGCATTACAGTGTTTGGGCTGTGATTTCTTGATAATAAAATCTACCGTCTTGCATAGCAGCAATGCACCCTTGTGCAAATTTTATAGGCTGTTAGTAAGAGCCCTCCACTTTTGATGCAAAATATTGATCATTAACGTGTTTACTAAAAACAAAGGATGATAAACAGATTTTAATGCATCTTTATAATCCATTATATATGTGGAACAAGAGCCCCATGAGGCATTCCACACATATGTAATCACTTTGTAATTATAATCATTTGGTAGTCTTACCTTACTTTACATTTTAAGAAAGTTTGGTTCATAATTCCTTTACATTTTAATTTTCATAAACATGAGTTTGATACTATCATGTTGTAAAGAAAATTCACCATAACTCAAAGCAATATTAAAATGATTATGCTAACAACAGATAATTTTAGATTATATATTGAATATATGGAAACTTTGTAATGACAACACAAGCCATTGATAATCATAAGCAAGATTTTTACAGAAGTAAAAATAAATAAATAAAGTTTCAAAGACATTGCTTATATGATAAAAATTAAACATCATAGCAATATATTTGGTCATTCAAAGTTCCCTGACACTTCTTCCTTATAGAAGATATACAGAATAAAATTATTTTATGAAAATACATGGACATTTTAAAATTAAAAACAGGATTCAAAAAATTTAATCAATACCTTGTTTCATTAGCTACTCTGATATGAACACCATCTGGAATAATAAGTCCCAAATGAGCTCTCAATCGACAATTAGTAGGTCCAGTATGAGCCCATACATGTGTAGATGGATGCATAATAGAAAATTTAACCTGAAAAAGCAACTAAATTATATATATATATATATATATATATATATATATATATATATATATATATATATATATATATATATATATATATATATATATATATATATATATATATATATATATATTGCTACACACAACTAAATATTTAACACAATTTTTATTTTTAACATGCTTAATATAGAATCTTCTATCATTTGTCAAAATTCTGAAAGACGAAAATGAAATCTTTCTCATTAAAATATAAAAATGTTTTAAAAAGCAAACCAATTCATCATACAATTAACTTTTTAAAACTTCATTCAAAGATAAAAATCTCAATTTTTGTTATATGAAAATTTGTATTATTACCATTGGGAAATCTATACAATAAGGTTTTTTAATAATGATAAATATGAACACTTTTAAAACCTGTACTCCAACTATTTTCAAAGTATATATTTACCATATAAATTTTTGTAATTGTTTGCAAAATATATTTTAGAGAAGTATTCATGTAAATAGTTATTTTCGCCATTTTTAAAGGATAAAAATATTTTAGACATTTTATAATTTGTGAACTAAAAATGATTTAAATATGAAAATTTTAATATCAATAAAAATATATATATTATGTCAATACCAATCTTTAACTGGAGTTTCTATTTTACTAGAGAAACGAATGAATTGTGTCAGAACTTCTATACAATAACATTTTTTATTTCCAAATTTTTTTAGTATAAGTATTTGATTGCAATATAAATCATAATGAGAGTATTTGCTATAATTGCAATATTCGTTCATCCAGTTGTTAAAAATTAGATAATCACATTAGTCTTTGACAATATATTTTTGTCTTTGTAAAAAGGAAATTTTATGAAAGGGTACAAATAATTACATTTAAGAATTTCGCTTTATACTTCAGTAATTTTTAATAATTGTTGTTTTACTTACCAAAGCTTACATAACAATATATAAAATCAATATAAAAGAACAAGCAGTATAATAATATTACAAAAATAGTAAAGAATATTTATTGTAATTTAATCACACACTATACAATATTTTGTAAATTATAATACATGAAAAATGTATTATAAAAATTAGTATATACATAAAATTAACAAATCCCATATACCAATTTGATTTTTAAAAAATATCTTCATTATAAAATATGAACACTTTGAGAAGCAAACTAAATATACATTGATGTGTGCTGCAATAAATTTTATATTAATTTGATCAGCTTTATATTTAATTTTGGCACACAAGGGCTAATTTGACAGGACATACAGTTGTAAGTAACTTCCAAAGCTTTAGCTCAGACATAGTTTGGCCAAGACATTATTTTGACCAAGCAAGCTTAGCTAAAACAACTAATGAAAATTGAATCCATTAACTAAAGACCAGAGTATTAATTATTTATCTTTCAGATTGGGAATTGAGAAGGATTAAGAACATTTATTAAGCATTTTAATAATGTATAAAAATATACATTATTAAAATGCTTAATATATCTGATGGGATTCTGATCATGTAGTAGAATTTACAGCTAAAGAAAATAACTAACACTTCATAAAATAGTATTATTGTTTTATGATAGAAAACCATTACCAACTATCAATACTCTCAAACATCAGAATTTCAAATATTTCATTATAATTACTTACTACAGAAGTACTGAAATACTAATAAATGGAAACTATTACCACAAAAATTACATATTAAAAAACAAATATAAACTAAATATCCAGCAGTATACAGCGAGAGATAACCAGGCAATAAAACTGAATGAGTAAGGTAAATAACAAACTAATTTTTATGAAAACTTTAATTAACTGGACAGTGGTGCCCACCTTAAAAAAAAACATCAGTGAAATGCAATTCAGCCCTAGAGAGAACCTGTCTGCAAAAGCTAAATCAATAATACATTTTTACAAAAACTCAGATTTCAATTAACCAGGCAGTATAACCTTAAAAAAACATCAATGAAAATATAATCTAGCCCCAATGAGAATCCAGACAATAAAGCAAAACCAGTAATATAAGTAAAATACATTTTTATGAAGAACTCTAGTTTCAAATTATATTATCATTAAGCACATATTTTTATGAAAACTCTAGTTTAAGCATTACATTTACAAAAAAACTTAAATACACATCAAATATTTCACTACAAATATTCGATAAATTACATTAGTTATTTCATATAACAGCACTACTAATTGCATAATTCATAAATAAAGGTACTCACCTAATCATCACTTGCAGAAGAATTAAAAATTACAAATTCAATTTATCACTATCTATACCTTTCACTTCCTACACACTAATACTAAGATTAAATCTTCATTTGATATACACTTTCCAAATAAAACATGATTTTAAATACTTAAATTTCAGTTTGATACAATATAAAAATAAATCAACTTCAAACACACTTAAATTTCAATCATAAATGAAATATGTATCAAAGATTCCAAATAATTTTCACACATGCTCACATCATGTTATATCGATTGATTGATTCTGTAAGGTTTACTGATGCAAGGTCCAATATTGGACATTTCTGAACCGTACAATATTTAAAACTGAAGGTGAAAATTCTGTGTTAAGAGACTAGTCATATGTATATAATGGAATGTGTAAAAAGTTTAAGAAAAGCATATGTAAAGATTATTTTGGATAAAAAATCTTAAATGGAATTCAAGAAATCTATTGCACGTAAAAATGCAAACAAATTTCTATGTGGTTTAAACCCAATCAAGTCGGATAAAATTAAATTTGTGGTATTAATAAATACAATGCGTAAATCATTGAAATTAGGACAGACAATTAAAATGTGATGTACCGTATATGGTACATTACACATGTCACAGATTGGAGCACTCCGAGACAAGAATAAGTGTTTGTGTGCAAATCTAGTATGTCCAATACGAAGCTGTGTGAGTTTTACATCAACTCTTCGCATGGGAGCAACTGGGAATGGAAGGATGTGAGAGGATATACTATATAATTTATTGTTTTTCTGCAAGTCCCATGTTTTTGCCAGTGGAGAAAATGAAATTCTTTGATAATTTGCTTAATGTCAAATAATGTTAATGGAGTATGCAAAATGTCAGAGGCATTTTTAGCAGCATTATCAGCAAGTTCATTCCCAGCAATACGAACATGACTTGGAACCCAACAAAACAAGATGTCAAATCCTTTATTCTTCAATATATTTAATGTATCCAAAATTTCCATAATAATTGGATGACACTTATCATTAAAATGATCTAATTGCATGACCACACTCATGCTATCTGTATAGATACAGTATTTTCGATAAAGGCTAGAATGTATTATTTCTAGAGCACGTTTAATAGCAACAGCTTCGGCTGTATACACAGAATATGATGCATGCAGTTTATAGCTGTAAACTGTATTTCCAACAACAATACCACAACCAACATGACTACTTGATTTTGAGCCATCTGTATATACAGAGATGTGGGAGGAATAATGAGAATGAATGTGTGAAAATAATTGTTGCAAAATAAGGAGATGTAGCTGATTTATTGTATCCAGTAAAAGGTTTGATTATATTGACAACAGGAATATTCCAAGGAGGAAATCCTAGAGCATCTGTAGCTTGATCATGTAAATCAGGAAACTCGGATGAAGACAGGAATGAATTTGTATGTTCATAAAATGGTAATATGTTATGTGGTCGTGCATTATATAGCCTTCTTAAACGGGACAAGTAACCATTGATCTCAAAGGGTGTTAAGTGATACTGATAGCATTTTAAAATAGTAATGTAGAGAGAGTTGCTTACGCCTCAGATCAAGAGGTAACTGGTTGCAAATTACATAAAGGCTATGGACAGGAGATGTCCGAATGCTCCAGAGCAGATTCGTAGCTGAGTGGATGAACAGGGCCTAATTTGGCAAAACTGATGATCTGGCTGATCCATAAACTACGCTACCATAGTCAATTCAAGCGATAGAATAACTGGGACTTATACACTCGGAGTAATACTTTACGATCTGCACCCCAAGAGGTATTAGAGAGAACTTTCAGAATATTTAGTGATTTTTCGTATCTTTTGCGCAAATCTAAGATATGTGGTAGGAAGGTTAACTTTTTATCAAATATAAGCCCAAGAAATGATACCTGATTAACTACGGGAATAGTTGTGCCTGATATCTTAATTTCTGGATCAGGATGAGGCCCAGTTTTTTCTGCAAAAATGGATACATTTGCTTTTACAAGGGGACAAAGTATGCCCATTTTCATTACACCAAGCAACTAGATTATTGACAGCAGTTTGTAATTGCCGCTCAATCAGTCGCATATTGGAACCTTGGCAAGAAATTTGGAGGTCAGCAACATATAAAGTTCCATGGACAGATGGTTGCAATACATGAAGAATGTTGCTGATGAAAATATTAAAAACAGTAACACTTAAAACACTTCCCTGAGGAACCCCTCACATTGGATAAATGGATTAGATAAAACAGATCCTATAATGGACATTAAAATGCGAGAATTTAAAAAGCTCTGAATAAAAATGGGTAAATTTCCTCTGAAATTAAAATTATACAAAGTTTGAAGAATTCCATAACGCCATGTCTTATCATAAGCTTTTTCTATGTCAAAATTATAGACACTAAATGATGTCTCCGCACAAAAGCATTCCTAATTTGTGTTTCTAGGTATGCAATATTGTCCACAGTAGATCGACCTTTCCGAAACCACTTTGATAAAGTGATATGTACTGATTGTCTTCAATTGCATAAACAAGACGGGCATTGACCATACGCCCAAAGTTTTAGCAAACGAACTTGTAAGAGCAATTGGGACGATAGTTTTGAGGGTTAGCTGGATCTTTCCCAGGTTTAAGAATTGGAATAATAATTGCTTTGCACCAGAGACTGGGATAGGCATGTTCATTCCATATTCTATTGAATAGAAAAAGAATGTTCATTAAAGATTCATGATTAAGATGACAAAGCATCTTATATGAGATACCATCTGGTCCAGGACTAGTATTTTTAGTCTGGGAGAGGGCTCTCTGCAATTCCAGCAAAGAGAAATTGCAATTATATGGATGTATGGCTTTATCATGAAACTTTATAGGTTTCTTTTCAGCTTGCTCTTGATTCTGAGAAATTTAGGATTATAAGAGTCTGAACTAGATACCTTTGCAAAAGTTTCACCTAAAAGATTGGCGATATCATATTGAGAAGAAATTGTGTCAGCTCCAAAGGTAGTATTGGGATAGATAAGTCCCTATATAAACCACTGGAAGCTTTAACTTTCTTCCATAACTCTTTGCTGGAAGTTGATGATGTGATGGAGGAAACATATCTTATCCAAGATTCTTTTTGACTATTTCAACAGATTCGACGAGCAAAAGCTTTAGCTTTTTTTGAAAGCCATGAGGTTTTCCATGGTAGGGCACCTGCAGTGAAAATTGCCCACAACTTCTTTTGTTTTTGTATGATACTTGGCACTCACGGTTTATGATATTTGCGTGAATTGGGGAGCGCTTGGGAATTGTGTTTTTGGCAGCATCTAGAAGTGTATCAGTTACTTTTGCACAGCATCATTGATATTATCACTTCTAACCATGCTGTCAGTAATAGCTGCTAAATGAGTGTAGAGAGACCAGTCTGCACGATGATAAGAATAAGAGGAGTGGAAGATTTGTGGTCTGCTTATACCAGTTTGATTTATAATTAAAGGAAAATGATCACTGTTATATAAATCCTATCAACATTAAGATTTAATGAAGGTAGAATTGATGGAGAACAAATAGCTAAATCTAATGAATGAAAAGTTCTTGATGGTTGATGGAAATAGGTTATTTCTGTGGAATTTAGAAGGCAGATATTGTTATTAGAAATGAACTGTTCAATTATATTGCCACGAGGATTCATATTATCACTTCCCCATAAAGTGTTAAGTGACCATTGAAGTCACCAAGTAGAATAAAGGGTGCAGGTAGTTGATCCAGCAAATTGTTTAAATCGCTTTCATGGATGATCGCATGGGGAGGTAAGTAAATGCTACAAATAGTAATGAGAGATGTAGAGTGTAAGCGTACTGCAACAGCCTGTAATGAAGTGTTAAGGGAATGTATAGTGCTAGGAATATTACAAGATACAAGAATGCCTACACCTCCAGAAATTGAATCATGATTAACATCTTTCCTCACACAATTATATCCATGCAATTTTAAACTGTACTGAGGTTTCAAAAATGTTTCTTGGATGGCAAAACAAATTGATTATACAGATTTATATAATTGTTTTTATATCTTCTATATGAGTGAAAGCCTCGATAATTCCAAGAAACTTAAGGTTCCCATTAAGCTCAGCTGAATGCCCGGCATTGAGCACGCTATCTGTGATTCAGATGAATCTCCACTTAGGAGTGTTTCATCATCTGATGGGTCTACATTATTTATATCTGTCTTGGAGGCATTTGAGCTTCTTTTACTCTTTAAATATGATTTATGAAGCCCTTCTTTTGCATTCTTTAACTTTAGGGATCTTTAAGACTTAGATTTTGCGAAAGACAGTGAAGAAATTCCTTTTGGAATTGGTGAGACATTTATGTTAGAAATATTTGAGGATGTTTGAAAAATTTAAAAAATCTGTTTGGGTACTGCAAGATTTCATGACATTTTTAACTGCTTGTGAATAGCTAATACCTTGATTAGGGGTACGGGATGACACTGTTCGCCTGGCTTCAGGGTAAGATAAGTTTTGTTTTATTTTCACAGTAATAATTTCCTTTTCTAATATCCAGGTTGGACATGATCGGGAGTATGAAGGATGTTCACCGCTGCAGTTGACATATTTTTCTTGTAATTGACACTGACTACTGTCATGTCCAACAGATGCACATCGAGCACAAGTCAAATGTCCCCTACAAGTAGTTTTTGCATGGCCAAATCGCTGACATTTAAAGCAACATAATGGATTTGGTATGAAGGGGCTTAACACTACAATTTAGATAGCCAGCTTTAATAGATTGAGGTAATATAGAGTAGCAAACGTGAGTATAAGGTGTTTAGTTCTTATAATTTTACCCTCTCTTCTGATTGTAATGCGCTGCACACGTTGTACTTTTTGGTCAACAAGATTATCCAAAATTTCCTCCTCCGAAATATTATATAGATCATCTGCTGAAATTACTCCCCGTGTAGAATTTAGCCTACTATGAGGACATACCATAACATCTATATTACCAAGGCATTTTAGTTTTAGGTGGCTTTGGCCTGTTCAGTTGATAAAACTTCAACTAAGAGATCACCAGATTTCATCTTGCGAACATTTTTTACATTTCCAACAGTACCAATAAGACACTTATTAATTAAGAAAGGAGAGACATTGTCAAAATTGCCCTCAGTTCTTTTAATAACAAAATATTTCTGATCCTGTATCATTTGTTGCTCCATAGGAGTATAGAATTAGAAGTACATTCCATAGAAATAGGTTAATTACTTCAAGGCCTGACTGCACCACCCACCATCGAGCCCAACAAGGGGATGCAGTATACCTGCATCAGTGCTAGCCAGACCTTATACGCTTTCGATATATGCCTGACGTGGCCTCCACCCTTATCGAGTCACACAGCAGATATATGATCGCTTGATCCATGGAAGTCGATTGGCATGCTGAGGACCACAACACACCTCCCATTTACCTGAAGCAGAGGCCAAAGTGATGTGTTGGTCTCTGAGAGCCTCAATCACCAGGATCCTCCTTTCCAGGGACACGGGTCTCCACACACGGCAAACACGCGGGTGATTTAGTCCCCAAAAGAAGCTAATAGCAACAGTGCGGCAATAGCTACTCAAGGGGAGCCCTCAACCTCTTTCGAGGCAACCACACTGAGGGAGAAAAGGAAGAAAAAGCAGCAGAGTAAAGGAGAGAAGAAAATAAAGATGAGGAAAGATCACTAGGGTACCTCGGGATTGTGACACCCGTGTTTACCTAAAGAAGGTAAACCCCCTGAGGGGATCATGTTATATCATAAAATCACAAGAATATATTCTAGTGCTGTAAGCCAGTTTGATACATTTATCACTGCACTAGCTCACAGAATTTAGCCAAGCATACTATAAAATAATGTAACATTTTCGCTAATCATTCTATGGTATTTTCTTTTTAATATGAAATATCTTTTTCTTTTTAAAGTGTAATGAATTTAACTTTACAAAATCAAACTCCAATAATTTAGAGAAGTATGTTTAAACTAATGGCAACTCAATATGAGTATTAAGATATATTACATATATCCCACACACTCATAACATACTGTTAAAAACAATAAAAAAATTTTAACAACTGAATTAAAAATATAGGTAAGTTAGAAAGATGTATCATGAGGATATTGTTAAAATTTAAACTGAAATAAAAAGGAGAAACATGAATTAAATGCTATTGTTACATATAAATTTATACATACTTGTCCACGTTTGCAACCTGCTGCATCTGGCATTTGTGATATAAGAGAACAAGTTTTGGGAGCTTTAGCACAATTTTTGTCAATTTTTCTACCTACAAAAAAATTATTTTAATTTTTTTTTAAATTTTCTTTTATGCAAATGATTTATTTGTTTACTAAAGCTGAAGAGCAAAACAAAAAAGGAGTATGTTCTTTTAAGAAATTAATCTAATTTACTTATATGTGAGATTTTATTGAGTAAATAAATGATGAATGTAAAATGTAGGATATAGAATGGAATAAAAGATTAATAAGGTTTCCTTGCACTGAAAATTAATTTATGAAATAAATGATTTTTGTTTACTAATATCAATATGCCTATTAACTTTTTAAAATAAGAGGTCACTTTGATATAAAATGCAGCATAGTCTAAAGTTGTACTAAAATTATAAATTATATTTATTGTAAACTATATTTAATATAATTATGTTAAAATATTTATACATTTCAAGCTTATTATAATTTAAATAATTTAATTTGGGTTACACTTTTTCCAGGAATTTTGACTTTAAATATCCTGGTGTAGGTTATAACAACTTTCTCTATAGATTATAAATCACCATCATATCATACAGTTTCAAAATAACATATAAACATATAAGTGAAAACTAATATGATTACAAGTTATTGCAATTAATAATAATAATATTGATTTCAAACCACAAATTATAAAGATGAACTACCTTGCTCAGAAATAATCAAGCATAATTACTTCTCACAATACGATTCACCAATATCTGGTTCTTTCTTCTTGGTAAGTAAATTCCAATGCAGATGAGTCAGACACTGAGATTATTTTTAATACAATCAAGTTTATTGAAAATTTTAATTTTTTTTATATGGATAGCTATTGCAGATATCTTTCTGACATTGAGATAAAAATTACATCAAGAACAAAGCTATTGAATTGCTTAAAATAGCTTTGAACTGATGATTTACATACAGATCTGGACTGAAACATAACTGCATTTCTTTAGGAATAATCACAAGGACACAGTTTCTTTCTTCAATTCCAGTGTGCAGACAAACTAATTAGCAGAATCATGAATTTAAAAAAAACCAGCTTATAACTGACTATTTTATAGTTGAAATCTAGTCTAGTCTAAGTCCCACTTTTTTCATAAATTTAGTAGTACTGATAGTATTTTGAGATTTCTTTTACTATAATTTCATGTCAAAAGTTTAGAAGCATAATAAATATACATACAAGACCCTATATTCACACAAATATGGTATTTTTTTCAAATTCAAGAACAAAATAAAAATTTAATTTCTTATATAATATTCAACATTGAACAAAAGCAATTTTTTAACCATTAACACATGAAGTATGTACATACATATATGCTTTAAATAATCCATTTAAAATAATTTATTAATTATTAAATGCAGTATTTAAAGCATGATAACTTTAAAATTAAATAATGAAATACTGCATTGCTAATATTCTCATTAACAAATTACTTGTTTGCTAAAAAAATATAAGTATTACTTATTTTTTATCTTACTCTGACAATTTAACAATAAATTAAAAACTTAATTTTAAGATTATGCACGCATACTACAGATTGAAATAAGAATTTTCAAACTACTGAAATTTAACTGTAAATTTGGTAAACGTGAAGTTCTATATTTTGAGGAATTATTTTCATTATAATTATTGAAACATTTATTAATATTTAATAAACAATCTTTCATTTTAAAAATAATATATACTTCAATGAAACATGAATAAATATAAACTATAATTATAATTAAATGATATTCTAAATGATATTTTTTTTAATTAATTTCCCCAATAAGAATTTTCTTGTCATTTTACAACAATTGTGACAAATATACAACTCTTCTACCAGTTAAGAGAAACTTTGGATACATAATAATGCAAATTAATTCTTAAATACGGTATTCTGTAATTATGGATGCAAAATTTATATTTAATCCTAGAGATTTTTAAATTATGTTTATTAGGAGAAAAAAAGGAAAACTAACAAGCTTTTATTAAACAATTCATTTTAAGCTTTCACTAAATGACTAATTAGATGACTGACTTTTATTACAAATGAGCAAACAAAGAATCAGCATAATTTTGTTTAGTACAAAAATATTGTCACCAGTGAAAGTATTTAGAAATTTTCTGAAAAAAATCCTTGTGCAAAATATGAGGTTGAGATAAAAAAAAAAGTGCTATTAATCTTTTAACCAACTATTGCTAACATAAATTTTTTTAAATAATTAAAATACATAAGTTTACATTAATTCATAAAAATTATTATAACATAACAATTCTATCATTGGCATAGAAGTATAATATTAAATTTTTTCTTCATTGAATAACATAATCAAAGCATTTTATATCACAAGTACCATTTACACTTAGGTAAATGTCAAAAATAGTAGAAACAAAAAAGTAAATATTAGTATTACAACATAAAAAAGGGGAAATTGTTAGGTTTTATTAAGGATTTAGGCAGTGCAGAATTAAATACTGTAAATTTCAATAAATATCACTTGACTCTTTTTTTAATAACTGTAATGAAAAGTTTAAAGATATAAAAAGTTATCAAAATTACAAAAAACTAGGTTACTCAAAGGATTCATCTTATCCAAAATAAACTAAACATAATTTAATTTGAACTAAGGCACTATTTCACATTTTATTTATTTAATGAAAACCGATTAACATAATTAAGCATTATTTATGTGTACTTAAATTATATAACACTTAAAATACCTCTGGCATACAGCTCAAATTGTTTCCAATCACCTTTATCTTGTAAACCTTCTGCTTCAGGTAAAAAAACAGAATTTTCTACACTAATAAGTGACAATGCTTCATCTCGAATTAAAGTCCAGTCTCTTTCTAAAATCTAAATTCATGAAAAATTCCCATAATAATATAGTCTCCAATGATTTGAATACAATATTTTAATACAAGCTGAATACAAAAATATCTACAAGATTTCAAATCTTCACAACATACATTTTTACACAAATATTAATAAAATGGTAAGAAATAACTAGTAATATTGATATTGATTTAAGGATATTTTTATATGACTTTCTTAGGATAAATAATATTATACAGTACATAGAAAACTAGCAAGCATTCTTATATCTTTGTTGCTGTCAATCATATAAATTTTCTGATCAGAGAAATGTTTAACACATTGACTGCCAGTCTCTAGAGATGGGGTTGATAGTTATTTCCTAGGCATCGAAGTAGATTATACCCAGAAGCCAACATACTAATTATTGGAAATATGATTATTTTAACAAATTTTGAACAGGTTTTTGTTTCTTTTTTACGGTGAAAAAGTATTTTATGAGCATAATCATTAGTTTCAGCAACTACTTCCTCCAAGATACCATCGGTAAAAAAATACCGAAAATAATCTATAGGATTGTTGCCTGAAACAGGTTGGAGCAAACACTCGGATTTTATGGAAGGAAACTGTTTCATGGATGTTGAACCGTTTTCCCAAGTTAAATTTTCAATCATAGCAAAATTATTGCACTGACATGCAACACCTTGAACAATTTGTTCTTCATCTTTAGAATCCGAAATATCATAGGCATTATTGTGAGAAATGAATTCATCACTGTTGCAGCCGTCGTAACTAAAATCACTCAAGTATTCGTCTGATCTTTTTTAATTTTTTTTAATAAGATATAAGATATTAATTTTTTTAATTTAATGTATTTATTTTATTTTAAATTTACTTCAGGAAGTAAGGGTAAGCTCAAGAAATAAATGAATTTAAAAAATATTTCTTCAGGGAAAAAATGTAAACCTCAAAATAGTTAACAAAATAAAATAAATTTTTTGATAGGCAGCTTCCCACTATCATTTTTGCCCAAGATGGATCTAAAATGCAGTTGTGGCAAATTATGAAAGATATTTATTCTTTGATTGGCTTCATGTGAATACATATAGATCTGCTAATTTTATTTGCAAAACTTATCTCACAGATATTTTTTTTATTGTGCAAAAATATTGATTCTGGGGCTTTCCCATATTCTTTGAGATAAAAAAATTTATTGTCTTTTTATAAAACTTTGGATAGAAAAATCTCTGCAGTACTTTTTGTTATCAAAATTTCACTTGCAGGAAAAAATTGCATTCTTGATTAATTCTTCAACTGCAATTCAGGCTATGATGAATACAAAGTATTTTTTGGTAACCATACATCATTGTTAAAGACTAGATATAAGGACATTAGGAATTTGATATGGTGATTTTATGAGAAAAGTTGCTCTTATAAGATAAGAATATGATTTCTCTTCTAATTTATCCAGGAAAATAGACTTCACCTTCTTCCTTATGTTTACAGACCATAATTACTTCCAGCAGCATCTCAGTAGAAATGTTGAAATTATCTTACAACCTATGTATGAAAATCATTTTATGAATGGGCAATATTTCCTTGTCCTGCATTAAAGAATATTTAAAATTGCCTTGTATTAACTTCTGTTTCATTGCTAGTGACTCCAACAGGGCTTAAGATACACTAAAGAACATTCTTCTCATTTTCAATAAGATGGCCAATGGTTTTCAAAACTTCTCCAGAAGAGGAAAAATATTTGGTATTTACGAAAGCATCAATTGTACAGTCTGAGAATCAACAAAGAGTAATTTTTTTCCAGCAAAAGATATTTTAGTTTTGTCAGAAGCAAGCACTGTAGAGATCTTCTTATCAAGTGTCACATAAAGCCTCAATTTTTTTTTAAGCTAAAAGAATTCACCAAAAGCAACATAAGCATTTTCAATAATAAAAGTTGCAAATATAATATGTAAACATATAAAGCCAAACAGCGAATACATATTTTTCATAAATAGTTGCAACTACATTTTAGGCCCATTTTGAGAAAAATTCCTTTTATGAGTTCAATATTTAATTTAGAAACTTCTAGATAATTAGCTAGGAAAATTATATAAAGAAGCTGCTTATCACAACTTGGTAGATCATAGTTTGGAATAAGAAGATAAATTGGGATTACAGTGTTTTTTGTATTGGATTTATAATTCTTCCTATAGTAACAGTTCCTTCTGAGCAACTTTTTCCTTAGAAATAAGGCTGATTTATCATGGCAATCAAAAACAGATTAAATGTTGTTCTGAAGCTCTACTTAATCTATTTGATTTTGTTAATCCAGTAATCAAACTAGGGCTTGATTTTTTCAGCATACAATTTAGATAAAATGCGATCAGAAAGCTGTAATTCAAAAGTTAGAACCAAAAATGTATATAGGAAACTCAAAATAATCTCATTTTTTTACATGTGTGCATGGGGAGGGGAAGCATTTTCAATAGATCAACAGTGAAAGGATTCAACAGGGGATCTTCTCTTGCATCCTTTCATAAACTAATAAATTCAAAATATATCTAAATTTTTGTTAACACATAATTAAACTTAAAAGATCTCACTCTGTTTCTATTTATGAAACATAAGAATTTATAAATCATAATTATTTCATATTATATAATTTGAAGTATTTCATATAACCCATTTTGTTTTTAATTTGGAACAATAAACTACAATTAGCAGAAATTACCTTGAAGTAAGGAGCATAAGATGTTTTAGTTGGATCCCACCATGGCTTTCCAGTTAAACCTTTAACATTGTATAATGATCTCTGATAACGTGACAAAAATAAACCTTCCCTCACACCTTCATCATAAATTTTTAATGCCTAAAATTAAGATCAACTGCTCATCAAATAACAAAGAAATAAATACATTAAAACATAACATCAAATTGTTAATGCTAAATGTTTTTTTCAAAATAAATTAACACATTGTAATAATATGAAAATTTTATATATAATTATTACAACGTGTAAAAAAATATCATATTAATCACATTTTACATACATGAAACATTATTTATATGTTACTAAACTGCTAAATTCTTTCTTAAAAGAATTTAGCACTGCAATTAATATCTTAAATAGAAAAATATCATTTCTAAATAAATTTCAATATTTTAGAAATATTTTCTAAGTAATATTTTCTTTTAGAAATATTTTCAATATTTTCTAAATAAATTTCAATATTTTACCATTGTTAATGGCTTTTCCAGAGCTCCTGGTCAATGAAAAAATACTTTCCACTAGGCATATTTAATTATTTATTTTAGTCTTTATTTCCTTAATAAACAAATTTATCCTGATTCAATTAAACTATATGCAATTTTCATCAAGGGAGACATGGAAATATGTTTCAATTCAAAATTTTGTATTTAAATATTTATATTCAGAGTTTTATACAATATAAGGAAAACAGCAGCAAATAGAAAAAGAATACTTTAAAATCGCCCGTATTAGTTGCACAACATATTGATTTTGTTTGATGATTACTTCACTTCACTTTACATAAATCTAAATATTACCAAACCGAATTATCACAAAATTATTGTAGCTGAACTAGCTATTACTGTACCTAATGTTTATACATTTCAACAGTTAAGAATACACAAATTTAATATCAATCGACATGAGATTTTGACAATTTTATAAACAATTTTAAAATATTAAAAAAAAATCATAAAATTATAATATTTTCTGAAAAAAATAAAATGCATCAAGGTAAGAAAAAATTCCAAGAGTAATTTATGATTTTCAAGGAGTCAAAATTCCAGGTGTTTCAAGGGCCTTTAAAATTTTTTTTGGAATTTAAGGAGCTTCCAGGAGTTGTGCGAACCCTGATCTATATATTAAATAATTTCAATTACTCACAATAATGGCAAAAACAAAACAGAAAAAAGAATTATAAATACTGCTAAACACTATCAGATTATATTTTATAATCAATAACAATTTGATATTTGACATTAGATATCAGTTTGGAAGTCATTGCATCATAATTATCTAAAATTCTTCTCAGAATAACTTTTAGTGAAATAAAAACTTTTGTTAGTCAAAAAATATAGGAAGGATTTTTTTCTAATTAAATGCTCAAATATGACTTCTGATCAAAGGGAAATAAATAAACATTTAGCATTAAGTAAGTTCTGTTAAAAACTCAGCCAATTTAAAAGTGGTATATTTTAATGTGTAATGCATAAATAGATGATTTATAAGTAAATGAACATAATGTGTTTATACAATTATAAACCACTGCTAGATATCATATTATTAAACACTTAAAGTTTAAAAATATAAAAATGAATTTCATTGTATAAATTTGAGAATAGATCATGAAAGAGAAGAATTCAATTTAACTACTGTGTGAACACTATCAATTTATATTTTATAATCAGTAACAAAAATAAATACAGTTTAAATAAAATGATAGCTATTTAAAAAAAATTATAATAATGTATTTAAAAAAAATTATGGTAAATTCTTGATTCTAAATAATTAAAGTTAAGAAGGAGATTAAAAGAATTACCAACATACACTTGAAAATTATATAAGGAAATTTAATAGACCAGTCAATATATAACAATGATGTTTTGTTCACACAAATCTTCATAAAACTACATTGTTCACATAAGTACAATGAATTAAATATAGAAATGGCAATAAAACTTTATGATTACATACTTGTATAATGATGCTATAAAAATTGCTTCTTTGAAATACAGATTTAGTATTAGCTAACAAATAACTAAAATATTTCTATATATATATAATTTAAATTACATTTATATTAAGTTGTATATAGCAAAAAGCATATCTGATACTTTTTATAGCACACAAATTTTATGTATCAATAAAAAAAATTGCATATTTCATTTTGCATATAATTTATGATTTAGAGCATACCTCTTCTTCTTTACCAACACGATGTAATGCATCTCCAAGATGAAAGTAAAATCTACCATCAATAACACCATCTTCTTTTGATGATATGCCTTCTCTAAGTAAACTAATAGCTTCCTCATATTTTGATTCATCTGTTTTTAAAATAAAACCTAAGTGCACTTTTGCAAAGCCAGAATGTGGAGCAATTTTTAAAACCTATTTTGAAGTAAACAAAAGAAATATAGCATAAGAAACTAATATAAAAATTACTACAAATACATTAAATAGTATTTAATGAACATTACCTCTAAAAACATATCTTTAGCTGCTTTGTTTTGACCTATAAGCAAATAACCAACAGCAACAAGGTTTTTCAATTCAATGTTTTGAGGAAATTTGTCCATCATATTTGTCAGAAGTTTGACAGATTTTCCCATAAATCCTGAATTAATAAAATAAATAAAATATTAAATTATTCAGAAATTGAGTTTCATTTAAATGTAAAGAAATAACAGAAAATTAATTAATATAATGAATAAACAAAATTTTACTAAATAAACAAAAGAAAATAATTTCAGAAGTTGACCAATAGATTAATAGAATCATTAATTTCATTACATATACAATTAAGGGATGTATTTAAAACAGTTTTAATAAAAAGGATGTACATATATCATTAATTTAATATTGACTGTTTAAAAAAAATAATATGATATATGGAAATAACAAATCTAACAAAAAAAGTATGTCACTTAGAATAAAACTTCAAACTATCCATAAATATCACTATCTCATTATTGTTCAAAATAATAATATTAGCATATTTCTAATGAAATAAATGGATTACTAAGATAATTCATTTAAGCTATTCGCAACGAATTCTACTCTATAAATAATTCTTTCAATATCTATACTGTATACACATTTATTGTAATTAACTTACTGATCTCATATTTAACAATACTTAGATAGCATTTAAATACGAGAGGACCAAATAAATGAATGCCCTTAAATTGGAAAAAAATTATCTATTAATAAAACAAAACAGATATAAATTTGCAGCCTAAATCTTAACATACAATTAGCTAAAAGGATTTTTTATACCATGAGATAAGTTACAATTTTTATCTTTTGAATTTTGAATAAGCATGTGCTTTTATACATTAAAGATTATGATACAATATTTCTTTTATCAAATGAATGAAATAAAATAACGATTTTTTTAATCAATAACAAAATTATTATATTTTTATCAAACTTAAAAATGAAATTTTTTATTATTTATTATTACAAGACACGATTGATTTTTTATTATAAAAATATTTTCTCATGACATGAAGTCTTATGAATAGCTACCAACCTAAGTGTAAAACTTCATGTCACACCACATTATGCCATGAATGGCAGTATAATCTTCACTTTGGGATCATTTCAGCTTTCTATCTTAATTAAAAACCTATTAAGGTGTTCATGTTCCATATAAAATTCAGTTGCAAAAAAAAAAAAAAAAAAAAAAAAAAAAAAAATAATATATTACACTTAATGGAAAACTTGGAAACTGTGTATTATACTGAAGTAACCAAAATGCATTTATTATAAAACAGTAGATATTGATTTTGAAAAGAGAAATAGTAGTTAGTAAGATAAATCATTTGAATAGAAATCTTAATTTTCTAACATTTTCTTTACTTAAAAGATAATTAATGCTTAACTGATTTGTGTTGTTCGACATTACAAGATAATAACAGTCACATGAATTGGCAGAATGAATTATCTTGAAGTGATCAAAGTTCATATGGACAACTTTTATATAACTGAGGGTGCACATCTATTAAAATTTATTTTTAACAAAATAAATGTATCAGCAATATTTAAGAGTATTTAGAACTAAAATTAAAAAATACTTGCCACTAAAATTTCTATATCAAGATATTATCACAGTAATCATCCTATCCTCTCAATGGAATAGCTACCTAAGCTACAAGCTTCTCAGGGATACAATTTATTATAATATAATACTGCTATTCTTTTGTAAGCTCATGTCCCAAATTCCAATAAACTCTTGAAGAGCATTGAAACAATATGTACAGAAAGATTATATATAATAAGTTGTCATACACCAATCATAATGGTCAATGAATTGTCACAAAATACAGAACAGGATATCAGTACACGGGATTCAATAGCAGTTTGACTCAAAGCTCAGGCTGTTACTGTAGGTTGGTTGGTTTTTATGGCGCAAGGTCCAGATAAGGACAAGCTGCGCCAATCACAAGATATTATACCTCAGTTTTCTTTTCATCCATTAAAAGTATAAAATAGAAATATAGTTAAAATGTACATAAAAAGTATAAAATAGAAATATAGTTAAAATGTACATAAAAAGTATAAAATAGAAATATAGTTAAAATATATATTAAAAGTATGTAAACATACAATATACACATGTATAAGATTAAAAACTTGTATTTAAATAAAATATTTCTAAATCAGATAAAATTCATAAATCCTATGCCTTTTAAAAACGCAAATAAATTGTGATGGGGTGGTTCCCCTAGCAAATCTTCTAATGCTAAAATATTACTATTAAAATATCTAAAACGCTGATGGTTAAAATCTGGGCACACAATTAAAATGTGATATACTGTAAATGGTTCATCACATTTTTCACACCACGGTTGGAGATCACTTAAGATCAAATGTTTGTGGGTGAAACACGTGTGACCAATTCGAAGGCGAGTCAGTCTGACATCTGCGCTTCATGGAGATAAAACAGATAATGGGATGATGTATGAAAATATGGAATGGAGTTTGTTGCTGACTTGCAGATCCCAGGATTCCTGCCAAAGAGAATATATGAAATGTTTGAATCCTTTTCTCATGTCTATTGATGGTATTGAAGGCAAAATGGAAGTAGCTGCAGATTTAGCGGCAGCATCAGCTTTCTCATTGCCATCTATTCCTATGTGGCTTGGAATCCAACAAAACAGTATCTCAAATCCCTTGTTAGTAATAGAATCAATTAATTTGAATATCTTAGACACAACTGGATGGCAATTATAGTTGTTATTCCTCAAAGCTTCTAACACACTCATACTGTCAGTGTACACACAGAATTTACGTTCATTTTTAGTTGTTACCAACTGAAGTGCTCGGTATATAGCCGTAGCTTCAGCAGTGAAGATGGAGCAGGATTTGTGAAGGCTATAACTGTAGGAGGTATCATCAAGATAAACTCCACAGCCAACTGATCCTGGACATTTGGATCCATCCGTAAATACTGGAGTGTACATAGTGTACTGACAGCGATGGAATGAATAAAGCTGTTGAAGAATAGCAGTATTTGTGTCTGATTTTTTATTTTTACCAAGGCTGTTACTGTAAGTTACAGTGAAATTTGCATTTATTTTAAATGTAAACTATTTAAAAAAAACTTCATGAACAGCTTTTTATGTTGCTAGAGTATTTGATTTCTTTGAAACACAAGAAATAAATCCACATTTTAAATTTTCAACAGAAATACTATGCGAACAATCAATCATAATACATTCTTAGTTATTTCACATCCTTCTTATTTTTCAAAGTAATGTCAGAAAAATTATTTTCAATTAATTTTAAAACTGCCATTCATTTTTATCAAAATTGATTCATAATTAAAAATTTAGATTGGATTCATTTGTTGCTCAATAATTACTTTTCATATATTAATAATCTAACATTAAGGTACCTACAAAATCCAGATAAAAAACAAATAAACAAAGTAAAGCTAGTTTGTTTTAATTCTGATACCATCCCAATAGAAAGTCATAATCACAAAAGAAACAGTGTTTAAATTTTTAAGGATGATGTAGCAAAGGACTGCAAACACACATGTAAGTTTCTTAATAAGGAAAATAAAGATGAACAAATTTTGCACTATCACTAATCTCATGTAAATGTTAAATTTAATTTTTACCTACATTTTGTGAAAATTTTGACTTTCATATTAGCTGTGTGAAACATCAGGTTTTTGCAGTTTATTTTGAAGCCCAAAAGTTTTAGAATTCTGCAAAATTGTCACAAAGCAAACTTCAGATTCAAAAAATTATCTTTGAAATTTTCAAAAGATGGAAATGTAAAAGGATGTAAAAGTGGTATCTATATACAAAGTTATGTTTGCAATTACATTATATTTTCTCTGATAATATTGTAAGACTTTGTTTTTTACATTAAGTTATCACACTAAATGTAATAATAAAAATTCCAATTAAAATTTGACAAAATTTAAAAATAAGCAAATTTGTTTCTAATGAAAAAAAAAGAATAAACTTAAAATAAAAAATAAACTATTATTAAAAATGAAGGTTCTAAAAACCAAACACATACTTTTTCATTAATAAAATTATTTTAAAGTAATTAAATTTAAATAAATATAAAATCAAATAAAAAGAAAAGTAATAAAAAGATTATAATAAGAAAAATTATCAAAACTTTATTTTTAACTTTAAATATTTTCAAAGAACAAATTTAATAACATTTTTTTTTAATAATTTTAAAGGTGCACATATTTCTAAGAATTTTCGATTAAAAATTCAATTTTTTTTCTACATACATAACTTATTTTCAAATGAAAAAAATCAAAACCAACTAAAAAAAGCAATTAGTAGTTTTACAACCTTAAAATTAATAAATGTATTCACGTAAATAAAATAAATATTTTACCTCTAAATCGCATTCTATTAGCAGCTTGTTTCCCAGCTAATAAATACAATTCATCAGGAACAGATTTCAAGTCCAGCACTTTTTGATAGGCAGCTATTGCATCTTCTAAAAGTTTATTACTGCGCTGCATTTCAGCTAACTTATCAAGAGCTTGTGCTTTCACATAATGCAGTCTCGGACTTTCTTTGTGCAATTTCAACAGCTCATCACATTTTCTCAAAACATTTTCAGGGGACTTCAGGTAAGGAATAACAACAGCATGTCAAAAAGGCAAGCAGTCTACCAAAATGTTATTAAGCATAAGTAATAAAGCATGCAAATGCAATGCAATGCAATGCAAATTTTACGCCTCTTGCATATCAAAATGCACTAAAGTTTCAAATTCATAGTCACTTAATGTTATTTTATTTCTCTACTTTCCATAATTATTATAGAAATAGAGATACATACTATATCATTTAACAGGAGAAAACAAAAATACATACATTAAATTGAGATAACTATAACATGTTTTGCTTTAAAAAAATCAGGAATTACAGTGACTACTAGCCTTATTTTAAATAAAATTAGCAATACTGCATGATGTAATATTCTTAGATTATGCAATTATTTCAATTAACTTTATTTTTTTATACATTTGTTTAAACTACTTTTCGCAACTGATGCAACTTAGTTTCAAAAAGCTTAAAGTAATTAAAAAAAATTAACATTAGTAAATATAATATATTGATTATTTTAATTTTTTAGATTTTGTAAATATTATTTGTTAAAATCATAATTAAGAAACAGAAATTTGTAGATTTAAGTGTTCTAAGGATCAAAAGCATTCATATTTATATTTTGATATTTAGTAAATTATTTAATCAGAGTAAAAATAGCTATCTGATTTTTTATTTGTAAAATTTGCTATTTAAATAACATAAAAGGGAAGTCATTAGGAAAGGAACAACCACATACATTAACAAAATTAATTCCAGAATAATAACCAATATATTTTAACATTAGTACAACAAATACAAATAAATGCTAAATAAGAATACAAAATTTGATAAATATAATACTAATTTAAAATTATAAAACTTCAAATTTTAATTAACGTACATTATATAGATACATATATTTTAAAAATACATACAAAAAGTAAAATTATCTATTTAAATTAACAAATGTTGCTTTAAATTTTTTCTAAAAAAATTTTTCTATATAGTCTTGAAATAGGAAGAATGAAGTTACATTCTTTTATGGGGGTTGAGCTAAAATATCTGAAATCTAATTTTTAAGATTTAAAAAATTACATGCAAAAATGACATTAATAAATAATATAAGGGACACGTACAAAAATTAAAACTATAATATATATATTATACTATATTATTATATATATATATTATACTATACTATAATATAATAATTATATATATAATAAACAAATATATCTTTAAGACTAGATTTACTCAAAAACTTTATTTATACAAAAATTAAATATAATAACTATATTATTTAACTTTCCATTTTAAGAATACTTCTATACTACTAAACAACAGTAACGCAAAAACAAAAAAGTTATACATAAAAAATTCATGCGAGTTAATAAAAAAAGTTTTTAAACATAATAAGATGCATTTTTTAAACAAATACATTAATTTTTACATTACATAAAATTGAGTTATATCACAAAATGGGTAGTTAGTGTTAAGGAGTGATTAAAATTGCCAAAAATCAAATTCATCTTCTATTTTATCGTCATCATCTTCATCCTCCTCATTTTCATCATCACTATATAAATTCTAATTTAAAAAAAATTTCAAAGAGACAAAATGAATTTTAAAAATGAAAATATTAAAAATAATTAGAATGTATTTCATTTAGAACTTGAAAATATAATTGCAAATTGAAAGGAAGGCAGTAATATACTGACATTAAAAAAAATAAATCTAATGAACAATCATTTAAACATGTTATCATGTAAAAACTATATTTATCTCTAAAACAATTAACTCAAATAACATCTTTTCAATGTTGAATAAAAAAGTTTTCTGTCATTGTTTCTTAATTTTTAGCTTTTCTAACATTAACACAGATGCAATCATATTATATAAAAAAATAATGATGAAACACAATACTTTGCAATTACATATTTGCACCAAAAAATTATAAAACGTTAAAAAAAATATTTTCATTAACATAATTATTAGCAACTATTCTAAGAAAATTTTGTATCTGTGATTTCTAAATGAATGGCACTATCAGTTAATTTTCATGATATATATTCAACAGAATTTTTATTTTTCAAAATTATCGATTGCACAAAGCTTATGAAATTTGTATAAATCATTAATAATTATAAAAATCCCAATATGTAGAGAATACATTAAACTAACACTCTTTTATGTATAATAAATAAAATGACCTAAAAAAGGAAAGTAAAAAATTCCAAAATAGAACCTTTTTGAAAATAAGCTATTTCATAAATATTTTTAATTTGTAAAAAAAAAAAAAAAAAAAAAAAAATTGCAAAGTTTAATAACAATAAAAATAAACTTCATAGAAATACTATAATGTAGTTATTCTTCAAAAGTGTTGAAAAATATAAATCACATGCCATAATATATCTGACTCTGAACAATATTTTTAAGTATAACTATTATAGCTTACTCTAAGCAGTTTGTAGGACTGATTAAAGTTGAACTCCAAATGAAAATATTCACACATAGAAATTAATTCATTTACTAATTATTACTTTTTAACATTTCTTACCTTTTCCAATACTCGATCAAACTGATCTAGATCTTCCCTAATTTCATAATCATCAACATTTGTTATAGCTGCTTTCTCATACATTGATCTGTCATCCTCAGATGCAGAAGATGTCAAAACATTTTCTTCTATATCTGACTCCAGTTCTCCTTCATATAACTCTGAAATACTTGAAGGGAAGCTATCTGGGATTGCAGAATATTCCTCAGACAAAGAATCAGAATATTCCTCAGACAAGGAATCAGAAGATGCCTCTGAAACAACAATTGATGGGGAAATAGTAGGTGGTACATCTTCTACAGTATGATCCAAGAAATCTTGCTCATCATGATTATTTTTTGGGTCCAGAGACTGATCATCTACAGATGCTTGCAAAATCGGTGAACTTTTCTCTTCATATTCTATGGTGTTTTCTTCATGTGTTTCAACAATTTGATGAATTTCTGGCATATCTTCTTCATAAATATCACTACTTGGAGTAGATTCAACATTTATTTCAGATTTTTCTTGAATTACTTCTGAAAACGAAAAAACTTTAAAATGTAAATATTAGTAAATAACTACTATTCTGTTATTATTTTAAATAACAAACAATAAAAATATTCTTGCAAAAAATTCTCAAACTCATTAATATGAAAAATACATGAAAGATTTACCCTTTTAAGAGTACATAAGAAAATTAATTTGTATATTACAGTTCAAAACTTATTTTATGCATTTGCGAAAAAATAAAAATCTATCAAAAAAGAATTATATATATTTAAAGGCATCATGAAAAAAAAAAAACATCAAATGATGTAGACATTTCAAATTATCTAAATAATGATTTTATTTCTAAGTCTTATAGCCTACGTTAGTAACTTTAAAAAATGCTATACTTAACCAACAGGATTAATAAAAAAATATTAACATTATTGTCAGGCAACTCCAAAATCACACAGAATTCAAAAACATATTAACTAAGTTTTGATTCATAGCTATTTAAACAGAAATGTGAAAAGGACAAGTAAAGTTTGCAATTAATAATCACATTACCAATTTTCTTCATTAAAAATGTAAAGTAAAATTAATGACTTTTGAAAGAAAAATATATCAATATTTTATATATGGAATCTAATAAATAATAAGTACAGTAATAAAATGCAGGAAAACACAAAAATAAAAAATTTTATAGATTATTTGCCAGGAAATAAAACATATTGACTGGTTCATGATAAGTTATTAATAACTTATCATGAATACTTTTCCACTTCATTTTGCTTAAAATATCATATATGTAAATTAAAAATACAATTTGCTTTTATACATTACAATGTATTACCTGTTTCTGTCAAGTCATTCTCTATTTTATCAAGATTTTCTTTTATTTCACCTTCGTGGTATAAACTCTCACTGGAACTCTGAAATAGAAAACCACTATGACTATAAAAGAAAATTCAATGTTTTAAGTTAAATTCAGATCAAATATAAAATTTTAAATTTTTAACACAACAAATGCTAGTAGATATGCTTTTGGGACTTTACCAACTGAAAAGAAAATTGTGTAAGATATTTCTATATGAGTAACATCACAATCAATCTAATCACATTAGTATAAAAAGGATTCGCACAAATTACCATAAATCAAAGAAATTTTCCTGAATTCAAATCAATAATTTCCAGAAGGTATTGAAATTCATATTAAATATATATTTTTTATTTTACCAATTATCGTTTACCAAATATGCATTTAGTTATTATGAAAAATCTTATAATATTCATGCTTCATTAAGCTATATTTGTAAATAATAGAAACAAATAATTGACAAAATTAATGAGAATATTTTTTATTTATGTTAGAATTACATTTATTAATTACTTAAAAAATTTTCAGTGAATTTATAGCTAAAACATATACATTATATACAGTAATGGACAATTTTAAAGTTTTATTTATTCTACAAATGCCAAACATTAGCACTCAAGCCATTAATTCACGAGCCCTCCAGTACTTCTTGATATGTTCTGCTTTTAGAGTTTTAAATATCTTCATTAGATTCCTATCTATTAACTTAATGAGCATTTCAAGATGTGTATAAGTTTTTTTTTCCCTTTAATAAATATACTTATTTGAAGCAAAATAAAATCAACTATTAAATAAAATTTTCAGAATGACTTTTTCCTCATTTATTTTTTAATAAAAGGAATTCTTAACTTTTCTTCTGTTTACTTTCAAACTTCTATAAAACTTTACAATTTTAGATCCATATTCCAGACTCTTTACTATTTCTTTAATCATTTAATAGATTTTCAAATTTTTTGAAAATCTATTAAATATATTTATACATACACAATATTGCAATGAACAAATGTTACCCTCCATCTCTAAACTTTCACTTTTTCTTCATTATTAATATTGAGTAATGGCTATTGATTCTCTGAAGCACCATAGCGACATGTATTTAATTTAGCAATTAATGTCAATTTATAAGTTCTTTCCCTTGTCAATTCCTTTTGTAGATTTTTCAAGATGTAGTAGATCATATGTCATCTTCCAAACACTATTTTGAATTTCAGTATATTAATTTTTTTAAGTGCTTTTGCTTTCCTTCTGTTACAGGTTGCTTTTTTTGTTTTATTTCATCTAAATATAATTTATACTTTTGCCAGGCAACAGCAGAAAAGCTCAGTAAGTCTCTGCGAAATATTATATCGTTGACACCTTCTATGTATTGGATATGATCATCAATGAAGTACATAGCCAAATTTGATAGATTATTTCAATTTTCTAACATCGAATTTTTGCTCACAAAAAATAACTGTTCAACAGCTGCTAACTATGAGAGAGTTATAGAAGCAAATTAACTACTTTCTATGTGATAATAATTTTGTTCAATTGAGAGTAAGTGAAATTAAAAGTATCTATTCTGCCTTTAATTAAACTAAATTTCTCATCAATACAATCTTGAAATCTTTCAGTCAGTTGCATTGATTTAAGCCATTTTATAAAATTAGAAAATTCTTTTTTTTATCTGAGTTACACAAAAGCCAATCTTTGTATGGCTTTTCAAGAGTCCACTAGTCATTGAAATCATCAATCATCCTTTACTTCATTGGTAAACAAATTTGTTCCTTTTCACTGAAATTATACGCAATTTTCCCCAATGAAGATATAGAAAGTATATTAATATTCAGTAAATTTATACAATATAAAAGTCAAACAACAAATAGAAAAAGAATCAATTAAAATCGCTCAACTGATTGCACCACTTGACAATCTTGGTGATTGCTCATCAGTTCACACACAAATCTAAATGCTACATCTGATTCTGACTGAACTAGATCATCATTAAACCATTGTGGCCGAACTAGATCTTTATTTTAATTAACAATTATAATCACAGTTTAATAATGATCATACTTCCATTTAATGGTAACATTAAGAGCTAATACTCAATTTGGCTTTCAAACAAATTTCACTACAAATTTTAAAATAATAAAATAAAAACTTAAAAAATTATAATATTTTCTAACAATAAATAAATGCATTAAAGTAAGTAAAAATTCCAAGAGTAATTCATGATTTTCAAGGAGTCAAAATTCCAGGATCTTCAAGGGTCCATTAAATTTTTTTTTCTTTCAAATTCTAGGAGTTGTACAAACCTTGATTTAAATAATGAATAATGCAATAATTTCATTTGCTATAAAAATCTTTTTAAAGGTGACATTAATACTTTAAAAAAAATATGTGTTACTCCTACATTTATGATACACAGATGAGTGGTCAAATATTAATCTCATATTAAGCATATCATACAAATTAAAGATAATTTCGAAAATTTTTAATTATATTCAAAATAAAGAGGAATTTTAACTAAGAAACAATAGAAGATCCTCATAAAACTAAATTACAACATAACGTGTAATCAAACTTACTCAGATAAATTATTTTCAAAAACTACACAATAGAAAATAAAATATAAAAATCTTTAAGACATCATTTTTTTCTCTAAATTTCAAAACACACCTCAGATATTTCAATTTGATCTTCATTTTCTGATTTGATTATTTCATCTGATGAAGGATCATTTTTTTTACCACCAAAAGACATAATATTCCCAATATCAGGAAGCATATCCATTATATTACCTAGAAAGAATATTTTAAAATAAAAATAGTTAAAATGTTATTTATTTTCCAAATAAAGGTTTCTTAAAAATGCAATATAAATAAAGCTATATATATTTTTTCATTTAATTACATGATTAGAAAAGATTTAATTTCTACTACAAAAGAGAAAGCCAAAATAAGTATAAATTATGTATATTAAAATAATATGTATATCCAAATTATTAATGGAATAAAAATTATGAAAAGGTACTTTGCTATTTTAAGGAAACTCGTAGTTTATGAACAAATTGTAACTGACAACTTTAAAATTCTTAAAAGTTTCAGACATTTTTTAATTTACAAACAACTAATAAAAATCTAACAGCTTTCAGATACAGTTTACAGGAAAAAAGACAATTATTTTTCTTTTAAATTTATGAGAAAAAAATATAGAACAATAACATAGAAAAGCTATTTTATGTATTTGACATTACAAAAATTATAATTATAAAAAATATCAAATACATTTCTTATTACATATATGAATACATGGTTGTTATAGAAATTTTTCAATATATATATATATATATATTTTCATTATTGCAATTAATTTAATAAAATATGTCTTTTAACTATGTAATGATAACTGTTTAAAAAAAACAGTTATAATAAAAAATAATTTACATTTAATAAGTAAATATAAATGAATTTCTAAATATTATATTTAATATCAAGATCTGTTTTTAAAAATTACATAAAAGAATTAGAAAACATTAGTTCAAGATCTGTTTATTAAAAATTTACATAAAATTCATTCTATAATTAGAAATAATTCAATTTATTTTATAACTAAAAATCAAATTTATATCTAGGATAGTAACACGTTTTACATTAATTTTAATATTTAGCTATCAACCATATAAAAGGCAAATAATTCAACAATCATAAATTTAATTTTATTTTTAAAATTGTGATCAAGTTGAATATCTAAAAAGAATTTTATTAACTTTAAAAATTAAATAAAATATTTTTTTAACTATGCAGTTAATTATAAAGATGGGAAAGTTTTAGGGAAAAACAATTAATGTAACGTATGCATCTTAGTAGGCTAAAATCAATATTGCTTCGTATAATAAATTAATTTTTATTAACTTGAAAAAAACTCAGATGGACTCCATTCATCTCTCTGTTCATCGTGAGTTTCAAGATTTGAACTCCAATTGTTAGTATCTTCATCTTGATCTTCAACTAAACTCGAATTTTCCGATGGGTCATAATTTTCAATAGAAATTGGTTCTTCAGAAATATGCTCATCAAACATATCTATATCTTTTCCTAAAAAAATTAACAAATTTCAACAATGAGAGAAACACATAATAAAATCATTAATAAGAAAATTTTCTATGACAGTAAGAGAAATTTATTTCTATAATCACTATTATTTCTGACTGCATAAGAAATTAATATATTAAACATTTAAAAGACGTTTGATTCTTATATTTAATTAATATAACTAATTAAAAATATTTTAATTTTAAAATTTTCACAAAAACTTTTTTAATTATTTTATTAATTGTTAATGGATATATGATTAAACAGTTTGTTTTTATTCCACTTTTATGTATTAGATAGTTACATGTTATCATATCAAACATCTTAATTAAATGAAAAATATCTTCAATTGATAACTTTTTCTTCATAACATTATCATCACATTTTTTAACTCAATTATTTTTTGTAATATTGATCCATTAATTTATTAATACAATTTCCGGTGCTCATACTTAATAAGAAAGCTTTAAAATAAGAATAATAAATTTTGAAAACACACAAATATTTATGTCATTCTTACTTAACTGATAATACAAAAAAATTTTTCTATAAAAACCTAATTTGGGGAAAAAAAATAACGAATGATTTAAGTAAAATGTTTTGATGAATTTTTCAGTGTTAGTGATTTTTCTAATTGATTTTGTATAATTACTAAAGTGATGTTTTGAGAATAGTAAAACTTTAGCTAGGCATAATCAATGTAATTTTTTTTAAAATAAAATAAATGTTTTTTTATCATTTATTAATATTTATTAATAAATTAAAATATAAAATTATGATTTGATTATTTCAAAATGTTTTAAACATAAAACAAACATAACTTTATAGCTTAAATCTATTTAACTCTGCTGTTGTTGTTGTAGTTATGCTTAAATTAACAAATTAAAAGCAATTTATAGAAAATGTAAAACAATATTTATAGAATTTTAAGTAAATAGTTACTTTCTGTTCCATGTAGAGAGATGAAAATGAAACTCATGGATACTACCAAACCAGTAAACAATATCACAAATATAAATTTAGCAAAACTGCTTGGTTCATATATATGCAAAGAAGGTTCTTCTTCAACTTCCTGATCAGAATCTTTACTTTCAGAACGGGTAGGAATAAATGTTTGGTCTTCTGACCGTACATCATCTAAAAAATGAACTAAGCACAATTATCAGAATATTCATAATTAATTAGAAAATTACATAAAAACACTTTAAAAATTTTATTACTGTTACATGGTAGAAACAATTGAAAAAAGCAATTTATGATAAATATTAAATTCTACCCAATTATATCATTATAAAAATATTTATTTTAGACAAGATTATGCTTTGTTTCATATGTAACAGAATATTTTAAATTTACGTGTGTGTGAGCAACATTCTATTATCTTGGATAAATATTTCATATTAAGAATATTCAAATATTCTTAATGTAAAATACATTAATAATAAAATAATATAAATATGCTACAGTTACCATAGACTGAAGTATTTCTTTCTAAATCAACTGACATTGTGTTCCAAAGCTTGAAACCAAATCAGAAAACAAGTTATTTAACAAGCTTTGAAAGCAACTTTCAAATTTTCAGATACAAAAAATTATAAATATGTTCCTTAATTATTTAATTATTTAAATTCAATATTTTATTTTTCATTCTATACTTAGAATCTCTCTCTCTGTTTACATATTTGTACCTCCTAACAACCAATTTAGAAGCATTTTACATAAATGACACATTCTTGTGTGTATGTGTGTGTCTGACACAATGACACATAGTTATTTTTGAGCATTCCAAAGGCCATTTTAATGACTCAAAGAAGGTATAGCCCATGGAAACTTTTTTTCCACTTAAAAATATTTTGACATTTTAAGCACCAAATTTAAAAAAATAAAACAAAAGAAAAAAAGGTTAGTTACTTAAGTGCTCGCCATTCTAAAAAAATTATTAATCAAATACAAAAAATTTATATAAATACATGGGTATCTCCTCATCTAAATGTACAGTTTATGATTTTGATTCATAGTCCATCCTTTTAAAAATTATTTTAGTTCCATATTAAATATAATTTAATGAAAGAAACAGTATTTCTCACTTTTTGAGAAATATACTGATTATACTTAACTTTAAAAGTAAAACTTTTAAAATAAATGAAACAGTTTTAAACCATGAGAAAAAGAAAAACATAATGCTATGTAATTTCTTTGTGTATTTCAATAAATATTTTAAGCCCCTAATAATTTTATTGATTGAATATTTAGAGTTATACATCTTTAACTTCAAATGCTAAGACCAGCAAAAACTATAAAATTTAATGTTTGAAATTATTCTACAATTTAAAAATGCATCCTAAATTATTTATAGGAAGTGGAAATATTTAACATTTTTTTTTAAATAAAAAATATATAATAAGAAGCAAAATAGAAATGTAATAGATAATGAAGATATAAGCCAAGAGAACCACCTTTTAAATACTATTAAATAGATATATTTCATTTGAAAAATGCTTAAATAATCAGCATTTAATTTTTTTAATATGAAGCACCTTTTTAGTTTTCATGTCATTTTATAACCATGTATTTTTCTTTCTCCACTCTAAATTTATACATAAGTTTTTAATATTAAGATGTTTTTGCAGAATAAAAATTGTCTTCAATAGTAAAACTTTAAAAAAGCTATTGCCTGAATAGTAAAAGTTATTAAGAAAATAGGATATATATGCATAAGAAAATTTATATTTTTAAAATAATAACAGATTAGTAACATTAAATGTAGTAGTTATGAATTGATAAATATTTCACATTTTTAGAGAAAATGTGATTACATTGTAAATAATACATAATTTCAGAAACTTTTACACATTAAATTAATTTGATTTTCTAAATCTTGATATCAAATATAAAATTTGTAATTATGAAAAATAAACTAATTCAACTCAGTAAATAATATTTTTGTTGTGATTCTTTTAGAATCATATAAAAAAATCTTTTTTAAAAATTATAAAATATTTTTACAAGTGGTTAATAAGAACTAATTATTAACCATTTCTAAAAAATTTAAACTTATGACACACATTTGCATTGGTCAGTAAGAAGAAATTACAGCCAAATTTAAAATAATCTTATTTCTCTAACAATATTGTAATTTATATTAATTACCAAAATAATATTGAAGCATAAAGTGAAGAGAGCAAAAATATTTTTTAAGACTGATCCCCTCTTAAATACTGATTAAACATAATTTATATAAATGAAACTGAAAATATAAATATTATGAAGGATTTTTTTATATTTGTAAGATTCCTGATATTCAATCTTAACACACATTTACAAATAAATATTTTTTTTTTAAATTTTTAAAGTAAAATTATATAATTGCAGTATTAAGATAAAGTGAAACTTCAGGTTTGATTCTATACTTAAAAAATAGTAAGTCCTCATATTAATATATATTTAAGTAGAATCAAAGGAAACCTTGCATAAAAAAAAAGATCTCTATAATTAGAACCTGGAACGATTACTTCTTTCTGGCTTCTATCCAAAATAAAAGCATGAGCTACATTGACCTGCTTTATAAACTTTAAAAGAAAAAAGCTATGAAATATTTCCTCAGATTTTCAATACAAATTAAAAACAGCAAGACTTATAAGAATCTCACATTTATCAATATAAACTTTTATGTATACAAACAAAATTTGATTTTGGTATAATTTAAAATATAATTGGTTTTCATCAAAAAAGATTAAAATTTTAGGAACATAATATTTTAGTAGAAAAGTATTAAGAAACTAAAAACAAAAAGTAATTAGATCATGCAAGATATATTTAAAAGTTATATAAAATATTAAGGAAATTTTAAAAATATTCTACTTTAAAGACTCTTATATTATTAAATAATAAGAAATACATCATAAAAAAACTAAACTGAAAAATAAAAACTATAAATATTTTCAAAATATATTAACAAAACTATTTCAAAAAATTAGTTAATTGATTTTTTCATTAAAAAATTATTATATAAGAAAGTGCTTCAAGATTCTACAGCCAAATGTTTTGCCAAGAAATGAATATATAGTGTATTGTTTCTTTTTTAATCTTTATGCAACTGAATTCAAAATACCTTGACGAGATCTTGCTGAGAAGGCACAAGTTTTTACTTCACTTTTTCTCAATGTGTGTTTTCTACATTTCAGTATTTTCATAATCTCAAATTTTACTTATTCCTTCCCCCTCCTCTTTGAATTTCTTGTATTTTAAATTAATATTTTTTTTTTCTTATTGGAAACATTTTTGTTTTAAAAAATCTGTTTATTCAGTAAGTGTTCTTAGTTTCTTTATATATTTTTTGTTAAAAGATTTCTAAAACTACCTTTTAATAATAATTAGGATTCAATAAATAGAATTAAAATGTGATTTTTTTTATATTTTCCCAAATTCTATTGTTAATGCTCATGTGCATTAAGTAATCCAATTAACTTGAATTTTGCCTGAAACAATTCACAGCACGATAGTTTTCGAAATATCAATAAATCAGAGATAGATATGGTGGACTCTTATACACTGAAGTAGAGATTAGCATAAGGAAAAATTATAATGGCTTTATAAATTTCATACAATTCATGGACTATTTAAAATATGATTCAATTACTTGACATATGTCAAGAAATAAGGTTTTTTCTAGGAATTCATAAGTGTATTTTATGAATTTTCAATTTTAAGTGAATAGTTCTTAAAATTGAAAATTCATAAAATAGAAAAATAAGTGGTTAAACTTTTTTATCAAGCTCTTTCTTTATGAATAAAGAACTATTAAAAAATATTATTTGGCATACACTAGATAAAAAATACATGCAACAAAAAATTTCTAATGGAAAAACATTCATGGATAAAAAATCTGCCAAAGTAATCACTTATCTTTTTCTGTTCAGAAACTACAAGTATTCTATTATTGCTTTCCCTAAAAAAGTAGCTTAACGTTTGCCAATCTCATCTGTTTGTTATGCACAAATTGCTGCATTACATCATTTTCATTTTGTTTGATTTTTAATTCTCAATCATTTAATCACTTGAAAACTTCTATATACAAATAACCTCAAAGTCCACATTCAAAATGTCTTAAAATGAAACTTTGAAAAGAAATATTTTTAAGTTAATGGATGAGTAACTCATTTTTACTCAAGTCCTCAGATAATTGCTTTTATATTTCTTCCACTATAGTGGTTTGTTTAGTGAAGTTTGCATATTATTTTTTTTAATTACGTCCTTATATTGACTCTTTTGAGAATAATAAGTCTTGCAGTACAATAAAGAAAAGAAGTATCTCCAGGAGTGGAGAGCATCTTGAAATGTGAAAAAGAGCAGGCTTCCTGGAGGGCAGAACATTTCCAAAGATGCTCGCCATCCATGTCAACATGTTCCCTACATAAAATACAATCAGGTAAATCCAAAAGCCCTATGTGATATAGATGTTTCTGGAGACAATCATGCCCAGTAAGTAACCTGAAGTAGGAGACCCCTATATTTCTAGGTAGATCTCTGGGGATACATGAGCTCAGCAGGGTCCTCCAAGAGGCATCAACTACATTCTCTTTGTAATAAATTTTTCGCTGGTGATGCATAACCCGTTTTAGAAGGAGTCTGACATTTCTCAGGCCAGTAGGAGTATCTGGAGGGTTTAAAAAAAAGAAGCCTCTTTCGCGAGATTGTCTGCTTTTTCATTACCAGGCAAGCCGCAATGGCTAGGGATCCATTGTAAAGTAATTTCCTTTCCCGCAGACAGTAAAGTGTTAATCATGGTCTTACAGTTAAATTCTATAGATGTAGGTAAGAGTATAATTTGCCACTGTATGGATGCCTAACAGTTAACAAGAAGAACAATTTTCATTTCCGAGAAATCTAAAATTTTTTGGAGAGCAATGTAAATTTGCATATTAAAATGATCAATATATATATATATATATGTTTACATCAATCAAGCATATTTTTATAAGGAGATACAAGCCTTGACCTCTAATTGAAAAAGTATCTTTTGATAATTGCACTTGAGGTTACTGATTATATTCTGATAAATGTTTTGTATAGCAGAATCAAAATTAGATGAGAAAAGTTCAAAATGAACTGTTTAAAACAATATGACAACATCAGTATGATATCTCAACATCAGTAGTGTAATTAGTTGTATACAATTTGAAAGATTTACAATTTTCTAATAGAAACATTAAATAAGATTAAAAAATGGGGGGAGGATCAAAAAAGAAATCAAATGATAAAAAATAAATACAAACTAAAATAATGAATAGAAAATAAGTTCAAATAAGATTTTTAAAATTTCGTTCATAAAAGGGAATTAAAATTAGCATTGTGTGACTAAGAGACTATGTTAAGAAATCACTACTAGTTTATAAATTACAAATTCATATAAACATGCATCGACTGCATTGTGTCCAAAATTATTGTATTAGTTTTGTTTGTAACTATTTTATCATAATTTTTTATCGACCCAGACAAACAGTTTAAAGTAGATTCCCAATCACTACAAACATCAGAGTCTAAGCTGGAATTCAAAACCACAAGCTGTTGAGTCAAAAGACAGTGTTAACTATTGGGTTACCATATCAGCTAATTACTAACGTAATAAAAAATGAAATATTTAAAGTAACTCTGACAAAATTTTTATGAGACGAGAGTGCAACTGCAGATTAACAGCAATAAGTTGGATTACATTAACAAGAAATCAAACTTAAATATGCCATTTTTTAATTTTTATAGAAATCAACTGAAAAGTTTGTAAACGTATTGCATAATAAGTATCTTCATAAAAAACAAGAACTCTAATGGATTGATTTAGTTCTTTTTTTAATAGGTTGATAAATGTCTCACTTTTAATATTTGAAATTAATTTATATTTCTCTTCTCATATAGAAAAAAATTTTTATATTATATATATTTTATATATTTATTATTATATATATTTTATATATATATATTTTATATATATATATATATACATATATATATATACATATATATATATATATATATATATATATATATATATATATATATATATATATATATACAATGCACATGTTTATTTGTATAATTTATTATAATTTTTTTTAAGGTAGTCATCAGTAATTCTAACATTTATTCTTCGTTCAAATAAAATTAATAACTAAAATATTTGCATTAACTAGAAAATATTCATATTTTATTTTGCATATTTTACTTGATATCAAGTTAACAAAATAGAATGAGACTTATGAGTTATACAAGTAGAATTTTTCAATACTTTAAATTGAATCCCATAACAACCCAGAACATTTAATTATATAATCATTTCAGTTTTAAAATGAACATTTAATTATATAATCATTTTAGTTTTAAATCTGCTTAAACTTATTGAGTTTTTGCATCCTTGTGAGAAACTTTGTGATTTCTTAGTTTAAAAATTTTTAGTAAAGCCAATATTTTCTTAATATTCACTAATTCTTTCACTTTTTATAAATATTTTGCATATATGGTTTTGATCAGAGCAGAGAAAGTTCTTAAACTAATAGAACAAAAAGGATGAAAGCACTTTTGCCAATTGAATCTTAGTTCTCTTAAGAATTTAATAAAATAATGCAGAAATTTTACATTTAAGAAAACACTTTTTTAAAACAAATTTTTAAACTTTGAGAACTTATGCCAAAATACAAATAAAATGGCAACACTAAAACTATGTTAAAGCACTAAAAATATAATGCCAGAAATTAAATTTAACTCTCTCTGTCAATATTTTTTGCCAAACCAAGGTGTAACCACTTCTACACCAAATCCCCATTTTATACTATGTTTTGCCCTTTGCCTTTAAATCAAATATATTTATATTATACTTTTTTTTTTACAAAACAATGTATTTCACTTGTGATTCATGTGTTTTATTTGGGAATTAATAGATAAGATAAAAAGCATCTTATATCAAACTCATTATTTTAGTTGGTTGGTAGATTTTCCTGGCACTAGGTCCTAAAAAGGACGTGCTGCACTCTATTCTTGAGGATGTTTGCAAGATAAGCATTGTATACCCATTTATGAGCTTTTTGCCAGACTATATACGCTCCTTGCAATAAAAGACTTCTTTAAATATTTTAATATATACATAAATTTAAATATTTCCCTAATAAAACTACAATAAATACCATTTACTTAACAGAAAACTATCTTTTTTTACAATTAAGAGTGACTTTTTCTGACTTTTAAAAGCCACTTTTAGATTTAAAATAAGCCTTTTTAAAAATAATATTTTGCAAAAACTCACTATCACTGAAACCATTGTCAATTGAACTCAATAATTTTCATGAAATTATTGAGGTCTCTTTTCAAATAAATTCATTTATACAAAAATGCTGTACTCTATTAAACAATTTATCTTCTGCTTAGTCTTTAGATCTGTTCTGTTTTCACTTTATGCTATTTTTTTAAGCCTGCACATAAGTATAATCATTGCATTATAATTTTTTTATTAATTGCGAATTTTTGTTATTCGTAATGTATAATGAATATATCCAGTTTTACCAAAATGTTATTGTAAACAAGCCAAAAAATTTTATTATGGATTTTTTTTTAATTTACATTTGAGAAAAAAGCTTAATAATTATTATTTTTTTAAAGAAAATAATTTCCATCATTTTCGATGCAATGTTTTCTAAGAGTAATTCATAATTTTGTAGTTACTACAAGAAAGTTATTACTAATTACCTTTCAAAATACGATTTAGAAATAACATTTTGTTCATTTAATATGATTTTTTAAATTTTCCTAAAAAATATATAAATTTTTTCAAAAATTATTTTAAAACATGGGTACCTACAGTCATTTAAAAAATAAAAATCATATTTAGACATGGTGTTTTTAATTATATATTTTTCTCTTTACTTATAAAATCTTTTAAGAAAGCAATACTAGACAATTTTAGTTTATTTGATAAAATTTCCCTTTCTCTGTGTTGATGACATGCAAAAATTTTAATCAAAATAACATTTTGACCAATGAAAATTTAAAAGTTTAATGGAATAAATGGTTTACATCTTTTTCTATTTATAAAATACTATATATCCTGAAACAAATTATTATTATTATTATTATTAGTTATTTTTTCTACCAGTAATGTTTGGTAGCATAAGTACAAAGCTATATAGTGAAGCAAATGATTAAATCAATCAAATTTAAACGATTTAATAAATCAAATTCAATGCATTCTGGATTATTAAATAGTGTTCTTATGGATTATTTTTGTGTAATATATATAAGGATATTTAAACTTTGCTACATCATCAATACTTTTATAAAACACTCATAAGTAACAACTAATAATCTATTCATTTCTTAAGACATTTCACATTTTGATATAAATTATTTAAAATATAGAGTTTAAATATAACCTGCTTGTGTGGTAATTAAACAAAGTTTGTAACTAATAATTTAATAGACTTGAAATTAAAATTAATTAATATATTAAAATAATTACAAGCTTAATGTGTTTATTTCTTTTCTAAAATAAAATAAACATTAATAGAAGAGCAAAAAAAATTTAAATCGTGACAGTCTCTTAGATCACATGCAACAGTTCTTAACATTATAAAAAATATCAAAAAATTTCCATTCGCAACTAAAGTTGTCAAATAGATTTGGAAAGAAAAAAAATCTTTAATTAAGGATGCATTTCAATTACATTTAATGTCCAACGTATTTTGTAATGACAGCATAAAATTTTTAGATTTCTATTTATGGTGCAAATAAATATAGTGATAGAAAATTAAGTGAAACAATTAAGACCGTGATTTAGTTTTGGAAATTTCAAAATAAAATAGTATAATGAATAAAAAATTATTCTCTTTTAACATTAAGGAGTGAATGAAAACACAATAACTTCTATAATTTTATTTAATGTTGTAAAATGAGTCGGAATTTTCATTAAATTTCAACATTTTAATGTTCATCTTGCATAAATATACCTTTTTTTTGAGAATCTTTCCTTTTTCTCCTTCGTCTTGGCTCTCTGTCAGACATATTTTCAAAACTAATTGAAAATTAATTTGTGTCTACTTAATTAAAAATATTTAATGAATATTTAGTCGAAGATGTTTTAATGACGTGCTACAAAACGAAAAATCAAAACTTAAAAGTACAGAAATGAACGTGCTAGCGTGCTGTCTACATTTATAAAAGAAATAACTTTAACTTCATCCCTGTTTTAAACAATGAGAAAGATTTCTTACAGATTAGTTTGTTTTAATATCGCGATTTTTTTTTTTTTGACGTTAGAAAATTAAGATGATTTTTATTCCACTTTTCCTTAAATTGATATTTGTTAATAATTAACAAAGAAAACTTCGAAGCACATCTTGTATTTATGTACCTAGCTGCCAGTACAATGGCAACGGCTTTTTAACCGGTAAACTCAAAACAAAATTGATTATGTGGTTCACATCATATTCATTCTTAAATATTTGATTTGGAATATTAATTGCATTCCCTGCGAGATGGCAAATTCGGCATCTGATGAAAATAATATTAAAAAAATATGTGAAAACTTGTATACTGATTCTTATTTCCGAATTTCGAGGCTCAGAAACAATATACCTGAAGTTTCTGATGAATTTCGTAATTTAATAAGACAACTTGATATTCATTGTGCGATCCAAAATATTACAAAAGATCACAATGAAGATCTTAAATTTCAAATTATGTCCGAATATTTTTCAGTGGTAGATAATCAGAATGATTCTGATTTGTTACCTGTTATCTCAGATGATTTAAATACTGAAAATTATCTACATTCTTTAAAAGAAAAGGATTATTCTACCGAATTATTAGAAGCACGACAACAATGTATGGAAATTATAACGAAGAAAAAAAATGTTAATGAATCTGTAAATGATGATCTACTCTATCCACCTTTTACATTGGAAAAATACAAAGTAAATCAAGACAATTTAATTCAGAAAAAACTTAATTATCATCCTTTATCAGGTAATTCTAAATCAATTCAAGATGAAGCAAATATGAAGAAATTACCTCAGACATCTTATCAAAAAAATGGAGCATCTCATTCTAAAGACATAAACATAAATTATAATTCTACTACATCTTTATGCACCAAAAAAAATCTGTTCCATACTAAGAATTCTGATGAGAAATATTCTGGCAATTCCATTAAAAGAAGAACTACAGAGGAAGATGAACCAGTGAGTCGATTTTCCAAGAAACAAAGCTCAAGCTTTAGACGAAACTTAAATAATAATTGCCAGTATGCCAATACTAAAGGTAGTTTCATGTCGGCTAGCTCTATGTACAAAAACCCGTTAAAAAAATGCAATTCTAAAGATCAAGAAACTGGATCTGAAATTGTAGAAAACAATCCAGAATCAAGTATCCAAAATCATCCATCTTTAAAAAATTTTGATTCAAAAATTGTTGGCATCATATTGAGTGAAATAATGAACTTCAGTCCTGATGTTAAATGGAGTGATATAGCTGGATTAAACTTTGTTAAATCCACAGTTCAAGAAATTGTTATTTGGCCTTTATTGCGACCAGATATTTTTACTGGATTAAGAGCTCCTCCTAGGGGTATCTTGTTATTTGGTCCTCCAGGTACTGGAAAAACTCTTATTGGAAAATGTATTGCCACAGAATCAAAATCCACTTTCTTTTGCATAAGTGCTTCATCCTTAGCTTCAAAGTGGGTTGGTGAAAGTGAACAACTAGTGAGAGCTCTTTTTGCTGTTGCCCAGCTCCACCAGCCAGCTGTTATTTTCATTGATGAAATTGACTCATTACTTTCACAAAGGAGTGACCAAGAACAAGATCATACAAGGAAATTAAAGACAGAGTTTTTAGTTCAATTTGATGGAGCAAAAACTGATTCAGAAAGAAGAATTCTTGTTGTAGGAGCCACTAATCGCCCTCATGAGTTGGATGAAGCTGCTAGGCGCCGATTTGTAAAAAGATTATTTGTGCCTTTACCAGATGAGGCAGCAAGACTTCAAATTATAGAAAAATTGTTACAGTCTCACCAACATAAATTATCAGATTCAGATTTAAAAAGAATTTGTGATGAAACTAAAGGTTATTCTGGGTCTGATGTAGCTCACCTGTGTAAAGAAGCAGCAATGGGACCTATTCGGAGTATAGGACCAGAACAGATTAAAACTGTTTCACTTGATCAAGTGCGATCTATAGAACTTATTGATTTTATTGATGCTCTTAAACAAGTTAGAGCTAGTGTTGCTCAAGAAGATTTAAATTATTATTTGGACTGGAACAAAAAGTTTGGTAGTTTTCCAGCTTAAATATCTTGTTCAAAACTTGCTTATGTTAATAAATACTGTTAAACTTGTACTTAATTTTAAATAAGTGTGTACACACAAATTATTAAAAATAATGTATTATAATTTTTTTCTCAATATTTTTAAGATATTTTTGAAAATGTGAATCTGTTTGACTATTTTAAATTAAACCTAGATAGTTGGTCCATTCAAAATTTGGAAGTCGAAGTACTTTTTACTTGAAAAATCTTTTTGCATATAGAAAAAGCAAAAAATATGGATATAAAATTACTTAAATACAATTAAAAATTTAAATAATTTCCAAAAGTAAGTTTGCTTATAAAACTTGCTTATATTATCAATTTTTCAAAATGCTGTTTTAATTTTAAAATAAAAGCTATAGAAAAAATAATGTAGGAATTAGTTATCATCAAAAATTGTCATTTATGGTCTAAAATTAGCATCTCTGACCAAACAATTTTATTTAGTCCTTAAATGATTTTAATTAAATATTTTTAATTTCTCAGAAAGCCTCAAAAAAAATTTTTTTTAATTTATTTGATTTAAAGGTGCTATTTAGTAATTAATATAATAAATAAGTATTGATTCAAATGTAATGTAATTAAGCTGTCTATAACTACTATACTTTTTCTATTTTAATATTCAAATATTACCTGTAAGTTTAATGAATAGTATTAATAAGGTATTTAATTGCAATCTCCCGTAAAAATTAAATATAGGACACCTTTTTTAAATACTCTTTTGCAGATTAATAATTTCCTCAAATTTATCATATAATACAGATTACAATTTAATAAATAATTGTTGAAGAATAACATTTAATTTCATTTGAAAATATAAAATTATTTTTTTTACATAGAGTACTTTTGTTTCATTCTCAATGCTGTATATTTTCCTCTATTACAATGCAATGAAATAAGTTAATGACATATTAGTATTTATATTGTCATTAGTTTTGAGTGCAACATATATTCAGCTGTATAAAAATGTTGCAAATTAATGATTTCTTTGCAACCCACACAAAGAACTTTTATGAATATTTCACATGAAAAGAATATTAAGAAAATGACATAAAATAACAACATTTCACTTAATTATGTCTGCATATATGTGAAAAGAATTGATTACTTAGTAAAATTTTAACAAAAATTGTTAAATCAGCATTTCATATTTTGTTTATTATATATTTTTAAATTTTATTATTCTTCACAATATATCATAATATTTAAAATTGTTATTCTCATTGTGCTTTTCTTTATAAAGTAGATACAAATATAAGAAAATGACTAAGAGATTAAATTTTAATGTGATCAAAAGTATTTAGTATCCATCAATATCAAAATTTCATTGTTTGTTTTTAACACTCTAATAAAAATATTTCTAAGATTTCTTCACCTACAATATTCTTTTAAAATTATCCAATTTGTTTTTAAGTTTTTTTTCCCCCCATTTCCAAATGATTATAGTGATTTTCTGTTTGCTGAAATTATGTTTTTAAAACTCACCATTTATCTGAATCAATAATTTAAGAAATATGAACAATATTCTCCAAGATAAAGAATTAGCCTTCAATATTAAAATTTTTTTAATTTTCTTATGATACAACTTGTTATTGTTACATATTAAAACTTCTTTTTAGATAATGTATTTGTAATTAATTAAAATTTAGATTATTCATGTTTGACTTCTAATAAATTGAAGAAATGTTGAATTTCTATAAGAAACTTCAAGTAAGAATTTTTAATCTCAAATATGTTTTGGAGAGAGGAAATTATTATAATTATATAGCTATATGTTAATATATATATATATATATATATATATATATATATATATATATATATATATATATATATATATATATATATATAACTTGTCCAGGGAAAGCACAAAATGAATGTAATAATCACAATATATAAAAAAAATGTTCATATTTTACTTTTAAGGTATTTTAAAAATATAATTGAAATTTTGTAAAACTATTAACTTTATTTAACAGTCAAGTTTGCTAAAAGTAAATGAAATAAAATATTTCAGCCAAAAAAGGAAAAAAAAAAAATCTGAGGCTGGAATTGATGAAAAATTCTGTAATTTTATGTGCTGAGATTCTAAACAATGAAATTTTTTTTTAGATTTAGATATTAAAAAAATTTTTACAATAAATTATGCAAATTTTCATAAATATCTGTAAATTATTTAATTTCCCAGCCTTACCTGGAATTCAAAATAAAATCAAGATAAACAGGGAAATTTCCTGAATAAAAAATTCTTAAATTGTGTAAAAAATACATAAATTGCTGTTTTACCTTTTGATTAGAACCATAGATATTCCCCCTTGTAAATGAAATTTGTTTGCTGATGTGTAGCCTCATAGTGTATATTAAGAGAAAATTTATATTAATCTTTTGCAAATATATTGTATATATCTTATGAATTTTCAAACTACACATATATTCTTTTATATATAAATTTCACATCAAGAGAATGCACTTGTTTTACTAGTGAATTTTAAAATTCTTTTAAATGATGTGTATTTAATTGCTTCTAAAAATTTAAGCATATATATTGCAAACTGTTAGGTGTTAAAATCAACTAAAATTTTGAACAAGAATTCTATTCTGCATAAATGGAATGAGTTCTATTGAAGTTATACATGACCTTTTTAAACAATATTCTTTCTACATTAATTTTAGAGTAGGCTTGTCTGTATCAAGATTTTCAAGGTTCAGGAGAAAATTTTGTAGATATGATTATCCAAAGAGTTTCAGGATTTGTTCTTTTCATGATGATCACAGATATTGAATAAAATTTATTACTGATTTAAAGTCAGATGAAAAACAATTCAGATAAAAAAAAACTAATGTAAATTATGAAGATTTCTAATGATTTCCTTTTATATCCTTTGTTGAGAAGATTTTTTAATTATAGTTTGGCATGTTTAGCATCTAAATTATTTTTTATTTCTGTAAGATCTTTATCAGTTTACAAGGTTATAAATTTAATTAGCTTAAGTATGCCCCTATATTTGTTCTCAAATTTTCTCATGACAGAAATACCATGATTTTATTATAGCGAGTCTTGTTTTTACAATGCAATCCCTATTTGTAATGGCCAGTTTGAATCCCAGTAAAATCCAGTTTGAATCCCTCTCTTGATCAGCAAATTCGCTACAAATAAAATACTAATCACAAATGAAAAAAATTTTTGCTTTATAGTCAGATTTTCATCAAATGGTTCATTTTATGAGGTTGCAATTGAAAGTTAATCCAAACCATAAAAGAGTTGTGAAAGTATGTGTTGATTGTTGTAATGAAATAGATTTTACCAATAATATATTCAAGTCAATCACCCAATAAGCACTTCCACATCAATCATAGATATTTATAGTTGGGAACACTTATAATTTTGATCAAATTAGCCCATGTACAAGAAGTAATTGTAGAAAAAGAAAACAAAATAGGCAAAATCTAGAAGTCTTGGAAAATGATATTCAGTCGAAGATAACTTCTTCCCCCACATCATAACATACTACTAAATATAAACTTCATAAACTACTGTTGATTTCATTTTATTGATATGCACAAATTTATCGAGAGTAATTTTTTGCACAAGAGTTGATTAGTTTAATGTGGATTCTGACTTCTTCAAACAAGGTAAGATTCATTTAAGTATAGTTGTTTGGAAACTAATAGTTGAACTGAGCAAAATCCTGAATGTAATGCTTTTTATGTGGAAGTAATATGCTTTTAAATATAAAAAAGTATACAGAAAAAATATTTTTATAGTGAGGAAAATATTTTGTAAGAAAAAGAGTTTATAGCAGTGTTTCTATCTGTTACATTGTGTTCATAATTTTGATGATTAGGTATTTTATTTTTCGTTAATTTATAGAAAGCCCACTAAAGAGCTTATTGTAGGATCTTAAACTCAAATGGATTGATTTCTCTAGATTTTAAAATTAATTTTCACGCAGACTCATTATTTTGTTAGTTCTGAATTGAACTTATTTTACTACTTAATGCAGAATAATAAGTAAATATTATGACTTTCATTTTAAAAATTATTTAAAAAATCTAAGTTGTTAAATTCATTTCATTAAAGCCATTTTTATAACAATATTACTAAATTTAAGGATAATAAACATTATTCAAAATAATCAAACGAGAAATGTATAAAGTAATTATGAAGGTTTACTTAAAATTAAAATATCCCTTAACAAATCAGCAAATTTTTTTTAATGAAAAATGAAATAATTAATAGTTTCATTTAAATTAACCCATTTGAAATTAACAAATTTTCTGAAATTTGGAATTTGAAAACTATAAATAAAAAATACATTTAAATTTTAACCTACTTAAACAGATAATAGATTCAGATTTTTAATTTATATGATTCTTGAACTGATTATTATAACAAATTGAAAGATTTTACATACATCAGTTAAATTGTCTAAAAAAATGTTTCCCCTTATTTTTATGGATATCGTCAAATTCTCCTAAGAGTTAAAATACATCAATGACAAATTTCATTTGGTTTCTAAGTGTCGGTGCAATTATTAAAACATTTTTCCAATTTTATAGTTCCAAATAATGTCTATCATGCATGATATGTTTCCTAACACCAATGTCTGTATTTCAAAATTACAGAATTTTAGAGTAAGTAAATAGCTTATTTTTTCTTTCAATCTTTGTTTTCATGCATTAAATATAAAAATTTTTCATCAACTTAAGGTTGCAAATAAAAAAAACTTTAGCATTTAATTGCAACACATTTCAAAATTATATGGAAGCATTTTACAATTATTGCACTTTGTTTATATGAAACAAATGATTGTATAAATTTGTAAAAGATCAGATTCAATTTTAACCTCAAGGCATTCATAGTCTTTCAATGTTTTAAAAAATTAATTTGTATATTTTTAATATTTATGTTTAATTATATACTTTTATGAAATTTTGTTGTATTAGGAAACAGTCGATTCGCTAATTAAACACTAAATCGTAATACTGTTTATAATTTGATAATGAATTTACCCATCAGAATTTATTTTACAACATTAAATGTAAATTTTTAATTTTTTATAAAAAAATTTTATTAGTTAATGAAATCTTAACAATTTGGCAAGTGAAAATTGGTATTGCTGGGGATTAAATATGAATAACTTCCATTATGTGTAGAAATATTTCTTTTTCAGTTATCTTATAATTAAATGGGAATATTTTTAAAAAAAGTTAATGTATAGTTCTTATCCAGTTTATGACCAACGATTTTATAAGTCCAATTTACTATTTTGGATATTCTTAAATTATTTAAGTCTTGGCATGTTTTTCATTGAACAGCTGAATTAAACAAGAGCTATAGATTAAAGTGGATTCCAAACCACTGCGAATATCTTTGCCAAAGGTGAGATTTGAACCCATGAACTATTGATTTTTTTAAATCTAATTTATACTGGTCAAAACAAAAGATATTGAGTTTGGGGTCTGATCTTGCATCTGAAGAATCGTTCTGTTGATTGATTAATTGCTGACAGCCGTTGTAGGCTGAGGTAAAAAAAAAATGGCATTTTTTTGACAGAAAAATTTTTTCAAGCATTTGGGTACAAAACAAAAAAGCATAATTTGTGCTTAGGAGAAAAGCAAATAAAAAAGGTATTCCCTTAAAAGAAAATAGTTTTTAGTTTTCCCTGGACGGCAAGCAACATTGGACATCTTTGAGTCAAGGAGGCTGTAAATAATGGGTTGAGTGATCTGCCTTACTCCTACAGAACTCTTTCTCCCACTGACCCTTCCATTTGTACCATTCCTTCCACCAAAAGGAAATCATTCTGCAAGTTAGCACAATGTGCCCAGCAATTGTTATTTATTAATATGGTGACTACAATAAGTCTGAAGGTCTCACCTCTTTATTGGCAAACACTCAGAGTTCCATTTCCAATGATATGGAGATTGGAGTGTACATCAATGAAGATACCAAGACCATCATTGCCCCCATCGCCAAATCTAACACTTCATGCACAAAAGCCAGAAAATTTTTCAAGTGCTATCTTCCCTCCGGATGAAAATATATTTATTATTAGGATGATTGTTTGTTTGTCGCTCAACGGTCATTTTTTTGCACACGAGGGCTAATTCGACCAGGACCTATGTCTTAAAGTGGATTTCAAACCACTACAAACATCCATGCCAAAGGTGGGATTCGTACCCACGAACTGTTGAACCGAAGGCAAGAGCGCTAACCATTCGGCTACCAGCTCAGCTATTATTAGGATGAAAGAGAACAGAAAAACAAGGCTTGTCAGAAAAATAGAATAATCATTAATTTCTCTGCCAGTTCACATGCTCTATTGTACGCTGTCTGTGAGTGTGACAATGCCTTGCTTGTAAACTTGATACACCATTGGTCAGCAAATATAAGCAGTTTGTGCTTTCATACCTGTTAACTGCTGCTTTCATACCTGTTAACAAACTGCTTTCATACCTGTTAAATTCATACCTGTTTGTGAGTGATATTGAAGAGAAGCATTTGTATTTTGGTATCTCCAAAATGTTAGCATTAAATAAGTTTTCCTTTAGCATTGTTGTACGTTTACGATCCAGCATTTTCAACATCCAAAAGATAGTTCCATACACTAAAAATCACCGTTTGTAAAACAACGGCTACTACAGATTGTGTTTGGCTTCCCTCAAACCAGAAAATCACTTTACAAGCTTCTGTAAAATGACTTCATTAAGACATTACATTTCTGGAAACAATGTGCATACCAAATGTCGATTATTCCTTTAAATTTTGCCTTGCATTAAGTTTAAAGCCAAATCTGATTAGCTACTGCTAAAGAGTCGTCTTTGACTTCAAATTCAAAATTTCCATATTGTGCAGTTTGAAAATGAGAAAAATTTGCATTTGTGACGTTTAAGAAAATTCTTACGTTTTATGCAATAGAAAATTTGCATATACCATTATTTTATAAGACTTACAATATCCTTTAATTGTGTTTCAAACAGTGTAATTTGTAATCTTTAAATACATTAAAGGTTACATATTTAAATCCTAATTTACAGTGATCAATTTAGTGTCATTTTGTATTATAAAAGGTCAGTTAGTAACAAGATTTTCACTTGAGTGTAATATATAGGTCTAAGAGAATCTCGTAAGCATAAACAAATTTATATCTTAGTTGGTAAGCGAATATTTTATTTTAGATAAGCAAATCCCAAAAGTCTATTTAAGATCAAAAGAATGCTTTTTGTAATTTTAAAATTTTTAATACAATTCTAAAAATGAATTTTAGAATTACACATAATTATGATTACATAATTATAGAATTTTTAGAATTACAGGAAGATTAAATTTTATAAATTTCAGACAAACAGAAAATATTACCAAATTGGGAAATTTATCATTGCAAAATATTTCTCAATGTGTAATTCAAGGAATTATCTATTTTATAATAAACACAATTAATAATAAATTAATTTCTATACTTTTCCTCTTATTATGCATAATAAAAACTATTTTCACATTTTCTTTGTCTCATTTTAGAAAAATATATTATTTTAAATATGCACACAAGTAAATTATTTAATTCAAAAGATATTTTGAAAAGTAATAAATACTCTTATATAAAAATAATTTTATTAAAAACATTAAAAATAAAATACATAAACTTTAAGTCAAAAAAGTACTTTCACAAAAATGTATTCGATATGCATAAAATATGGAAGATTCTTGTATAAACATTAATATTAACACAATGATAATAAATAACATTTAGATTCATTTACAATATCCCAAATCAAAAAAATTCATATAAATATATAATGAAATATGCCTTCAATTAATCAAATATTTATATCGCTGTATAAATACTAAATTTATTATTAATAACAAAGAGAGATAATTATTAAAAATGTTTAATCACAATTTGTTAAATCTTTACAGCATAAACAGAAAAAAAATTTTTTATTGCTTACTTTACTGATATTTTATTACATATTACTTTTTAAACTGAAATAATAAATTTTTAAGAAAGATATATATTTATTACGCTTTTAATAAATAAATATAATTCTCCAATACAAATAAAAATGTAAATTAACAGTTAATTTTAAATGCACAAGATACATTGAAATTAACTTTTCAAATTGTATAAAAATACAACCACAACCATAATAATTAAAATATAATAAATATCACGATACCATTTTCCTTGTGCAAGAACATACAACCAAATATAACATACTAATGAGAAATTGGAAAAAGAATACTATCCTACTTGCATATAATATTTTGATCCCTTTAAAATTAGTGAAAATAATAAAAATATTAATGTTATTTATAAGCATTGATACCAATCTAATTTAACTATCATTATAAGAAATATTTTTTCACAAGTACTTGCCAAAAAAGAATATATATATATATATATATATATATATATATATATATATATATATATATATATATATATATATATATATATGAACATAGTAACAATAATTCAATAATGTTTCTCCACCATTTGTTTTTAGACAAAAAAATTTATTTAATCTAAATGTATCATTTTCTTAGCTATCAAAGTCAATTTTATTATAAAATCTACTAAACTTAAATTCTAAAATTTATATTTCATAGTTTTAAAGCTTTTTTAATTGAAAATGTTTTTTAAAAAATTTAATCATTCTCAGGTTTGAAAAGTGGCACCCATGTATTACATTAATGATTTTATAGAAGTTCAGGTACAGTTTTTAAAAGAACCGTATAGCTGCCATTTTAGCCTAACTTCATAACAGTTCAGAGAATTCATAGTTTGGGTTTCATTACAGGCTGCAAGTATTTGTAATATGAATCATGTACCTAAAAAAAAAAAAAAGAAAATCCTCATTATTATGTTTCCAATGGAAATGTTACAGATAAGATATTTATATTTTCAGGACATTTATTCTAATTAGGCTTTTGCAACTTTTACAAAAAAAAAAATGTTTAAATTTTTTTTAAATAAATATTAAAATTTAACTAAAAAGTAATATTGAATTTACAGTTATTTTATCAGTTAATATCAAGGATAATATAGCTTTTATATAACATATTTTGATAAACTTAACTTTGCATTTCATTGAATTAGGTAATATTGAGAATCACGGTGGTCTCCTTACTAAAAGTGTCATTCTTATAACCAGAAGGTAGCTAATACTATATCCAATCTAGTCAAAAATCCATTGCATTCATTAATGATGCTGAGGTTAAAATAGGTTATGATCACAACGTCATCTAAATGAATGACACTAATGGGTTGGTTTTCGCTCACACACAAATACAATTTTTTTTCCTACTGAGTCCTAAAGAAACCATGTTTTAATTTTAGATATGATAGGACAAGTCTAGCTTGGTTTCTGCTTTCAAATTATAAAAATTCCTATTTTAGTTCCATTAAGTGATCATATGACAATAAAAGAGTAGGTGCTTCAAAAAAATTGAACTCTAGAAATAGTGGATACAAGGGCATTCAGCACAAAAGGTTACTATGGAACAGTGATGCCCAACTCCAAGCAAAAGAAGGATCTGATAAATTTCTTGAGTATTTATTTTTAATGAATATATAAGGAAATCTTCAATGAAATTTCACACACATTTAATATCATTAAGCAATATTCTAAACCACAATTCTTACCTGCTTTTGGTTCATGGGTGTTTTCTGGGCCCATTCATAAAGTCTTTCATACACATTTCCATCATAACAACCAAGAGGACTGTTTAATACCATGTCATGAAAATCAAATGCATCAACTAAAGCAACAGCATTAGGGCGTAGAATATTAAGCATTTCCAGCATATAATCATGCATTTTAGATAGCTGGTTCTCTGATAAACCAATCTGAAAGAGAATTAAACATTTTCAGAAGTAATATAATTTTAAATCTTAGATTATTTTCATCAGAAAAATTCCTTACAATTATAAATGTTGTAAAAATGAATTTTAATAATATTTAAGTCAAAATCATATATTTTTGTTATATACTTAATTTTAATAACATACCTGAAAGATGAAATATAAAATTATAATTTTTAAATAAGTTATTAATACAAAAATATTTAAATAAAGAAAATATAACTAAACTATAATAGCTTATTTTATTCACATTAAAATGCCAATATATAATCAATATTAATATGATATATTTACCATCATAAATATTCCAGATTGTTCATGAATGTTTTGTAGAAGATACAAATAACATAATTGCTTCAAAACTTCTTTCAAATTGCTTGATACAGCACTACTTTGGACCCAACCAACATACTTCTGTACAATATAATACTGCACGTGTGCCTGCATAAAGTTTATAATCCCAGAAATTAAGTTAAATTCAAATCATTTTTATTATCAAAATAAATATATGTACATATATATAAATATATAACCTTGGCACATAATATTAAATCAACATGACTGAGATTCCATGCAATTTCAGGGACTTTCCCAGCATTTATATAACTCTGAACTCTAGCAGCAGCCTTAAGTACCATTCTAAAAAAAAATTTAAAATATTTATTTACATAAGAAAATTAAGATAATATATAATTTTAATTAAATAAGATAACTAATAATAAATCTTAGCAGTTATATAGCATAATTTAACAAAACCATTATTTATAAATCAAAGCAAACTCAAAGTGCTACATTAAGAATAAAAATGATCCCAACTAACCAGAATTTAACAAAATGAACTTAATTTAAATACTATTTTTAACATTTCAGTTTTTTACTATTTATAGGATATTAATTGTCACAATAAAAAATAATAAAATTAAAAAATAATTATCAGAAAAATTTTATTATCGGTTTGTTTACAATTTAATGACTTAGAACTTTTGTTTTCATACTTAATCTCAAAAATAGTATGATGAACTTCCTTGTAAACTTTTTAACATGGTGATAATAGATTGGTTTAGTTAGAAGTTATTGGAATTCTTGTTACAAAACATCTGATCTATAATTTGATATTGCAAGCAAACTTTTTGATAGTGAAACACTGCTATCTGAATATGGAAACGTATATATTTATAAGTGAATTTCTCTTACAATGTTATTTTTTTTAATCCTGCAATCTAATTGGGCAGACATTAACCTCTGGCTGTTGTTCAAGTTCACTGTTAGTTTGACAACAAACTCCTTCCAAAAGTAATTAATTCTAGCATCTAAGATACTAATTTGTTGTATTAATGCTACCCAAAATGATTTATTGGTAAATCTGTTGGATTATCTTTGAATCCATGGATTCTGTTCCTCTCCATTTAAGATGAATATTAACTAGCACATAAAATAAGTTCATACATAGAATCCATAAGGATCCATTTGATTTCTAAACCTTCTTGTAGAGCAAATAGAAATAACACAGAACACATAATTTTATGCCACATAAAAATTAATCTTATAAATAACTAATTTAAGTGCTTGCAATTTTGATAACTTGCATATCTTATATATGTTTCTAATTCAATAAGAATTTAATAAGCCTGAGCTTTTTGAGGGGAAGGGGTGATAATTTCAATATTGAGATGTATACATTTATCTGTGCATATATAACTACTTTTATAATCAAGTTTTCCAATCTTACTTCATTTGCAGATTCTCTGAATCCAGTCTCAATATTTTAAAGATATCAATCTCTCAAAATCTAACTCCAAATTAAATTTCACAATTGCGTTTATATTGCCTAACAATACACATGTTACATTATTACAATAATTGGTATAACTACAATAACTCATATACATGTAGTAATATAAAGTATTTGATATAACCTTTATTTTAATGTCTTAATGCATAATTTAAGGTAATACACTTTCAGTATATGTAAATTAACTAAGCATTCTATGTAATAAAGGGTGTGTTCAGAGAAGGGGAGAGAACTTTTGATTAAACTAAAATAAAATTTAAAAACTAGCTATTGTTTCATTTAAATAAGAAGTCAAGAATATCCACTAGCATTATGCATAAATGTATTAGAAATTTAAACTAAAATATATATTTCCTAATGTGATAAATATATAATACTTATACAACTAATTTAAATATTTCAATTAAAAACATAATTAACATATAAAATGCAGAATAATTTCACAATTCTTAATTTTCCAATAATCAATAACCTCTGAGGATTTTAATTTAAAAACAGGTTAAATTATTACATAATTCTGTAACAATAATAAGAATAACTCTGATTAAAATATGATTGTTTATCAGCTTCCAAAGATTCACATATTGAATAACACTGATCTAGATTTTGCAATTCATTATTTATACTTTTTGTGTTTATTTCACAAAATATATCTATATAATACCCATACATACTTTTGAGCTGCTGCACAATAGCATTCTACTAATTGCTCTAAAGAAGGTGGATATTCAAAAGTAGGTGGGATGTTTTTAGTTTCTTGCAAAAGATATCCAAATACTGAATTTCTTGGAACAGGTTGTTGTCCTTTCAGAACTTTTAAAAGATATCTATGTTAAAAAAATAAAAAATAAATAAAAAATACAAACATAAAAAAGTTGTCCACATACAATTAAGTAGGGCTGAGAGTCAAATGTTTGAAGGTCTGACTTTCAGTTCAGCTGCTCTTATGGTGAATCCAACCTTGAGCATGGATTGTTTATGTTTCAGAATCCACTTAAATTATTAATCCACGCCTAATTAACCCTCGTGTAGATAAATTTACTGTTGAGTAACACACACAAACCATATATGTTTAAGTTATATATATATAATCTATATCTTAAGCGAAAGAAAAATTGTCTTGCCTTTTACACAAAATGTCTGTTTTTATAAATTCTTTGTGCCTTCAAAAATGCAACATTCATTAAATCAAATTTTTATATTGTCTATTTAAAAGCTATTATATTATCTGCATATTTTAATGAATAAATAAAAATTAATTTCAAACAGAATATAGTAATTGATTTTTATATGAAATTCTATGAGTGAATCAATATACAAGATAAATATATAATGAATCATTTTGGGAAAGTTTTGAGCCAAAGTAAAATGTAAATGAAAAGTAACAAGTTAAAAATTTTCCCTCTATTGATTAAATATGTACAAAACTAATATTGATAAAAAAAATACATACAATATCAAGATATGTTAAAACAAATTAAAATTTAAATTAACCATCATAATGTTTAAGACATTTGATCTATCTTTCAAGATAATAAAAACTGGCATGAGAAAATTTTTACACAGAATTACATTCATACTTTAAAATTAACTTTTTTAAAAACTTAAATTTGGATTTTTGATATAAAAAAGCATAATGACAGCATTAATTTAGACATATCAACATAGGAGACCCCTACTTAAATCAATATTCAGATAAAAAATATTGATAAATGAAATCGATTAAATGGTTTTAAATTACAATATTCCTAAAAAGAAAAATGTGGCATTCTCTTTAAAGCAGATTATATTATAGTTACATGGTGATTGAAATGCCAATAAATGGCTGATATGACCAACTAATTTCTTTAAGACACACACTTGTAAGTTATCAAATTAAAAATCTGTACACAAAAGTTTTTCTAAAGAAATGTTACAATATATTTCATTTTTCAAAATAATAAAAAGCAATACTAACTTTGAACTTTGCCTTATAATCTTGAATAATGAAATTTTTATAGTTTTTACAAATATAGATGAAATAAAGTAAAGAAAACTTTAGTTACCTTTATGAAATTTATAAGTATTATACATGTAATTAATGTATTAAACATAAGCCAAATGTTATTCCAAATTACTAATGCTATATATGCATACTGCTCTATATGTAGTTTTGAATTTTTAAATATATACTAGATACGGTTTCTACGGCAATTTTATTTAGCCTTTTAATAATTTTTTAATTTTTATTAAGCTTGTATAAAAATGGAGACAAAAATCATCGAATTTTATTATTTTACCCACTATTTTATGCTAACTAATAAGCTTCTTATGCAACTCTTAAAATGTGCATAGTTAATAATTTTTAAACAATTTGCTATATTAACAATAGTGCTGACATTTATTAATATTTCACAAAGTTTTAAATCAGCTTGTTCAATTTTTTTCATCAATTAATCAAGTAATTTAAAATTCATTTAAATGTGCTTATTCCTTTATTTAAACTATTGATAAAAACTTAATAAGATATACACAACAGTATGCAAAATCAATATACTTTTAGCAATCTAATTTTTTTTATATTTATGTTATTTCACAAATATATTGTTAAAACAGTCAGCTTAATACTTCAAACAAGTTTTCAATTAACATTCCTCTAATGCTATTAATATAATATAGCTGTTAGTTCTAAGCCCAAGAGGGTTTTGAATGCATGAACTGTTGAATCAAAATTAATTTTATATAAAAGTATCCTTAAAAATATTTAATTGGAAATAAAAAGCAATTCTGTTTTTTAGTTTGAAATAAGATTTTATGAGATTTTGGTTATTTTGAATAATGTTAAATTTGAATTTGTTTGCTTATGATTTTTGTTGATTGAAATAAGAATTTTATTTTTCATTTTTATATTAAAAAAATAGATATTTGCTGAATTTTTACATTAATTCTTTTATATTTTAAATGCTATATAAGTGCAGATACATATTTAACAGAAAGATGACTATAACAAGTTTCCTGTTAAATCCAAAATATGGAACTAAATCTGGAAAAATTGATATTCAAACTTACATTTTCTCCCATAGCTCTTCCAATTATCACTTAAGACTTAAGAAATTTCTTGCAAAACTCAGCAAAATAAGACTTTCCTGATGTTTTTTTTTTTTTTTTTTTTTAAGTTTATCTTAAAATATAAAATATAAAACCTTAATTTTTGAAATAAAAGTAGAAATCAATAAAACTTTGCTATCTGATTTAGATCAGAAATAGTAGCTTAATATGAAATAAAAAGAATAACTCATCCAGATATCTTTATATACAAGACATCATACTAAAAATCATGGGGAAAAATCGTAAATAGAAAATACACTCAAATAGCATCCCACAAGGATTTACGATTCTTATTATATAATAAAATAATCAATTTGTCAATAAGTAAACCTATGTCTATATAGCATATTATCTGCCAGGCTATGTACATTAAAGATTCGCATGAAATTAGATTAGCAGTGTTCAAACTCCACTCTAATATATTGAATAAAAAATAGTGTCAACACTACCAATATTATAAAACGTTAACAATGAATTCAGTAAAAAACTAGTTATATTAATCACAATTTACTTTTTTGTGGTTCTTTACTATTTGAAAATACACAAGTTCATGGACTTCACTGACAAAATAATTTATATACCAAAACACTAGTTCAGCAGATGAAAGTAGCTAATCTTAGACTTCTATCTAAATCAACATGAAAGCTAAAGTTGAACAAACACTAGCAATAAAGGCTACAAAAAGATAAATCTACACATTATGGCTTTGAGGCAGAATGGTGACTTTTGGAGTAAAGAATAAATGCATTAACCCTAGTTGCAGTCACTATATATATCTGTCATAGCAGTTATATAAATATGATCATAATTATCTTCCTGAAAGATTATATCAAATAGATATTCAAGTATCTTAGATTAGATTTCAGCTGTTAGGCTGACCATTACAATGTGAAATGAAAGAATTGTCTGTAGCTAGCTTTTATGGCCATATAATTTATATAGAAGCAGAAACATTAATTTCCTATTTATTGATAATATGTAAATATTTTTAAAAACATGTCTTTACTCATTGATAAAGAACCAAATATAAAAATCTACAATATGTGTGAAATTGCCATTAACTGAATTAAAGGATTGATTGCATATTTTCCAAACACCCAACTACTTTTCAATCTTGTCTTTAGTCTCTTATAATTTATATTTGTGACTATTGCCATTTTGTAATAATTTTCTAATTTGGAATCTTTTTAAAAAATGAAATAAATTATCAAGTCTTTAAAAAATTAATGCTCTTATATACATAAAATACATCTGCAATAAACATAAATTTCAACAATTTTTCCCTGGAAAAAATCAGTTTGCTTGTACAATCATATTTAGATTATTTTACTAGTAATAAAAGAAAAATATATAGTAATTTAACTCAATGTATTTTTGTGAGAGAAATGAAAAAGTAACTTCATGTATATTTTGGAGACTAAAATTGTACATATTAAGCTCAAATATATCTTCTTACCTAGCAGTCTGCAAATACAAAACTGTATTTTCTCCTTCATATGTGCAAGCAGCAACCGTAGCAGCATAAATTCTATGAATGCCACTAATCATTAAATACCCATGGCCACCACATGCACGTCTGCATATTTCAATAGCTGCACTTCCATAATCTGTACACAATGCTTTCAGCCCTGAAGATGTTGCATGGAGCTGAAAAATAACTTAAATTACTTTTCAAATAAAACTAAAACTATGTCTCAATCAAATACTTAATTTTTAAATAAAAAGAAAAATTGTAGAAGCAAATGGAATTTCACAAACATAATGAATGTAGAAAAACAGATTTAATAGTTTGTTAAGTTAAAACATACTATATTTTAATGCACTCATAATATTGAGAACCATAATGAATGAAAGGTAAGTACCCTCTGCTTTACAATATACCAATTCAGAGTCATTAAACTAAATAATTATTTAATATTCATAAAACTTCACAGAATGTGACTTTCTTGTTGCATCAAAAATGAATTAAAATCAATTTTGAACCAAATTTCTAAAACTCAAACCAACAATAACATACTAAGAGTGCGTATTTACAGTTATTACACAGTATGCATAATAGACTTTCTGGCAAAAATAACAATTGAGCCCTATAAGACTCAAATGAAATTATATAAATTTTATATGTATTTTCTTAATTGAAAAAAAAAACAAAATGTAAATTATTTGAGTTTAAAAAAGAAAGAGTGAAAAAACTTATTGCAAAAGTAGTAAAAAAATACAAAAATTTAAAGAATTCAAAAATCATTTCAAAAGTTAAATATTTAGAACATATTACTGTAATAAACTGTGAACAAGTAAACCAGTTTTAAAAAATCTTGAGTTTATATTTTATTCAAGATAAGAATTCTTTATCCATAACATAGTTTCTTAACTTAAGCAATAATATAAGGATGCTAGGGTTAAAACAATATCTTAACTGCAAAATACAAATTTTCAAACACAAAAAAAAAAAAAAAAATTATTTACAACCTATTCAAAACATTAAGCAAATATCATTTTCATAAAACATTACAATTAACAAGGTTTAAGCTTTACAATGATTGAAATGGCACAAATGGAAAATTATCCCTTTATTAACTATGTAAGTCCAATTAGTTTTATAAATCTCAGACATATATAATATGTAAAATATTTATCACTATTTGTTTATATTAAAACTTATAAAAAAATTGGACAAAAAAATCAAAAGCTTTTTAAATATTTACTATCCAAAAATTCAATTGATAAAACAGTTAATCTTTATTTATTATATCAATTTAAAGTCCTTAGAAAATATTTAATTATAACATTAAATTCATTAACATATAAAAGTTTCATAACCAATAATTTAAAATGTTCATAAAAGTTATATTGTTTATAATTTAATTTTAAATTTGACAATTACACTCACACAGAGAAATTTCCCAATTTATGAATATTAAAAAATATTTATTAGCCTAGATTTACTAGTAAAAATTTACTGAAATAGAGATTTTTCATATTTTCCTAATAAACACATCCGCAGCTCATTTAAAATTTTGATTTATAAAACAAAAGACATTACCTCTGGCAATGTAGCGAGGTCACCTTTTTCCATACTTTGAGTAGCAGTTTTATATGTATCCATAAGGGATATAAAAGTAGCTTTACAAGCATGGCTGAAAGCAATCATTGGCAACAATTTATATTGCTGGGCTTGGTAATCCAGTATTTGGACTTCCCCTTCACTAAAACATAATTAAGGATTAAATTATTTCAGTAAAAATAATTCTAGTAATGAAATGTATTCATTTTTATTAACAAATACTTTTTGTTACATAAATTGCATGTCCTATATAAAAATATGTTAAAGGTAAAATAAGAGAGAATGTGTTGTAGAGATTGTGATCAAATTAAATACTAAAACTCAATTATTCATTTTACCATCTTTCCCAGTTCATTAATTATTTGCATGTAAAAACCATTTTTCCAAAAATAATTAAAAGCATTATAGAGAATTTAAATTGATGGAAAGAAATTCTTTAGCTGATATTGAAAATAAAGTTATAAGCTGAGTTTTTGGAAAATACTACAATTACAAATATAATTGATTAGACTAGCTAAAATCGGTGCTTTTGATATAATAAAAAAAAACGATTTTCTTTTCTCATATTGAACCTATAACTGACTGATATGCATCAATTACTCCTTTAAGCTGCCTGAGGTATGAATAATGCACATATTTATTGTAATAAGTAATGTTACATTTTACAGGGTATAATAATTAATTATAACAATAGAGAAATTTGTGCTTATACAATTTATATTTACTATATGTAATACATTCAGAAATAATACTTTGACCATATGATGATTTATTTATAGTTTGCACATATGTCCCCAGTATATTAATAATAAATTAAAATAATTGAAATAATATTTCATGTCTAAAAAATGCAGATTAAAATGTCATAAAAATAGCTAATTTAGAAGGCATTTTAATTGAAATGCAGACATACTTCCTATATGCCATTAAATTTAATTGTAGTCAAAAGTATATAAATACAATAAGAAATACATTTACTTTGGTAATATTTGTGCTTGACGCCTTATAGCACTATAGCGTACAGCAATTGTTGCAGCCCTAGCTACATTATAAGAAACCATATCTAGTATGAGTACACGGACAAAAACCATAGTTCCATAATTTAGTTTGTCACTTTTAGGTTTTACATATTCTCCATCTTCTGTAACCTACAAAACATGACAAAAAATTTTCTTTTAAACAAAATTCTACTAAAACATTTTATTACAAATTAAAGAAGGAAATATTAAAATTATTAAAAATCTTTTAAACTTGATGCTAAACAGGGATTATCAAAAATACTCATCACAAAAATACAACCACAGTATTGAATTTTTGTAAAAATGCTAAACGTGCATTTATAATACTACAATACCTATCACAAAATGTAGAAAACTACTGATGGAAAATAAAAGAAAAATATTAAGTACATTACAAAAAAAAAAGAATAATTACTTATGGAGAGGTAATAAAATTTATATTACACATGATGTATAATTAGATATCTATGATATTTAGTACCAAACTTTCAAAAATTAATATATTCATTAAGTTACTTTTCATATTAAAATTACATTTAAATCTAATAAGATATTAAAATATAACTTTAAAATTTAATGAAAAAATTAACCCAGTTTTTGGAATCAATAAATGATTTTATTGAAATAACTTTGAAAGTCTTTAAATTTTTATTTTTTAGAAACGTATTTTAAAATACAAATAAGATAATGTTCTATGGTCTTTTGTAAATATGTATTGCAATTTTGTTTGCTTTCCTGACAGTTGAAAAACAATGATTACTGAAAGAAATTTTTTAATAATGACAATTTTTGGCAGAATATTTGAGTGCTATATTTAAAATATATAAAAAAAATAACAAAATATTAGTACTTGAGCATTTTTCATAAGCATATTTTCCCTAGGAATTCGGACATTATCAAGTTTCAAAAACCCATTATCTGATGCACGAAAACCAACTTTAGGTCCAATTTCACCAACTGTAATTCCTGCAGAAGAAATAAAATAATTTCAACTAAACTTTCATTTAATAAGATATTTGTGCAGTAATGCAAAGAATGAATATCAAACAAATTACATGAATTTATTTAATAAACTTATAAGTAATACATGAAAAACTTTATTCTCTTGAGATTTAATTTTCACTATAGTAAAGTATTTTGCAAATAAAATCTGATAAATGGTAGAAAAAAAAGTTTTAAGATGTAGTAGAGAAATTTTTATGTCAAATTAGTATTACAAGTTGAATTATAAGAATAAATGAACAGAACATGAAGTAACACTATACAAATATTTTATTTCTAAGTCATATAAAAGATTACAGAAATAATGTTTTTATTAAAAAGTAAAAGCATTTTTCAACATTTTATTTAAATAGTAGCTTTCAGTGTACAGATATGATCTTAAACATTAGAGATTTTTATTTAAACTAGAATGAATTTTGCTATCTACCACTATTTTCAATAAATTTTAAATAAATTTACAGATATTTACCTAAATGATTATTTTATACATGGATATTTTAACTAAGACACAATGCGTCCTTTTGTGAAGTTTTAATCAACAGAGATAAATTTTTAATGACATTGATTCTATACTAGTACTTTATGATAAAATTGTATTACATGGGAATATTTAAAATCACTATTGATATATTTAATCAATTTAAATTTGTTACATCTCACTTTTTTGCTTATTATTTCTCCTTAAAAGGAGGGTTTTTAAAACGTTTCAATGTTTCAACAAATAATTTGTAAGGATAACAATATATTAAAAAACTCATTATTATATATTAAAAAATTTATTATTATTATTTATAAGGAAAATGATATATTTTTAAGTTTTTAAAACTAAAATTAAACAAAATAAAGATTTTTGAAAAATATAAAAAAATGCTAATGAGAAACAAATTGATTTTATGAAAATTCAAGCAAAGCTATATCCTTTTCGTGACGCGAAGCACAAACACGCAGTGATCGCTGAGCATATGCTTTATATATATTTCTATAGATACTTTATTTATTTAAGTTATTTCTTGTTTAAATATATACTTTACACATTTTATTTTCACTATGTACTTACCATTTAATAACTTTTAACATTATATATCTAAAAACTAAATATATGACTTAAAATTCTTTTTTCGTATGAAAAATTTGAAAATAAGGATCTACACACAGTCCTACATTACAGTCCTTGTACTCATAATAACTCATTTGCCGTTTTGGAGGATTTTTCCGGGAATGTGAACAAATGAAGCATTGTCGTCTCACTTTCTCACCTATTTCTTTTGAACAAAGTTTTGGAAAATGTCTTTCAGTTAATCGGAGTGGATTTAATGATTCTGCTGATTTTGGTAATATATTAACTTTGGTGATTTTAGAGGAATACTAAGAAATAATTTGATTAACTAAATTAAGGCGATAATTAAGGAGAGGAAGATTGTTCTTACTTTTTTTGTTGAAAAGAATATCGGCATTAAATATAGTCATATCCATGATATTAAGGAAAAGTTTCTTATATCATTTAATAGTTTTCCTTAAAGATGGATACTGACTTATGACGGCATCACTTAAGTCTATAACTCCCATATTTTTGTTGTATTCTACGATACAATCTGGCTTCATTATAGAATTAGATGTTGCGCGATCTTTTTTACCAGTATCAAACAATTTTACATCATGCATAGTTGATATCAATAGCACTTCTCGAGTATCTTTGAAAACAGTTAAGTTCATGTTCTCTTTCTGCAAAATCAACATCTCACCGATTTTCATTTTTGGCGGCAGAAAACTTTATAATCTCTCTATCAGAATATATTATAGTGTCACTATCCGAATGTGTTTCAGAATCAATATCTGAAATATTTTGCATCATTTCCACCATTTCAAGCTCAGTTAAAAATTTTCGACGCTTTGACATTCTAACAGTAAAAAGAGAAAAAATTCACGTCTACAAAGTCAAGGTCTATCCACTAAAAACTGGACCACAAATCAAAATACTCAACGTTGTAGCAAAAAAAAAAAAAAAAACCTTCCCCTGTTTACTGTAAACAAATACCACATGCGAATTTAGAGAGCCATCATAATTCATGCCATTCGGAAACATTCCTTTCTCCCTCATTCCTTCCTCCTAAAAACCACGTGCATGTGAGTCATACTACTATCATTTTGAGTAGAAAGTCAAATCTACATGTTTCTGAGACCATATGAACATATAATGCCATCTTCTGACAAAAATTTTAGTTTTTAAAACGTTCCAGGACACTGGCACTAATGGGTGACATCAGGGGGTGAATGAGAAAATGCTCTTGCACACCGGCGTGTCGGCCGGGAAGTGAGTGCATTTCTTGCTGGCACGTACAGGTGACAGTCGGCGCGAAAAGGATATATAAATGTATAGAATAAGTAAATACATTAAAAATATAATGGCAGACTGAGCAGTGCAGAAACTGTTCATAAAAAATTGACTTCTATTAAAACATAAAATAATTATTAAAAGATTGTTTGAGAAATTAATTAATCATTATAATAAGAGAGAAATTAATTTCCTTCCAAAAAAATGCTATGAATTTTAAAAATTATCTTTAATTCTTTTCTATTCGAATATTTTTGGAGAAATATAATGAAATTTATAAAAGATTTTAAAGATATTATTTACATACTTTTGTATTTAGTAACATACTACTTTTCATTGATTTATTAAGAGATTAATATTTCAGATAAAAATTTGGCTTGCCTGGAAGAGGTTGATGATCATCTCTACTTCGAATTTGCACCATAAATGGATGGATTCCATAGCATTTTCCTTTGGTATACAATTGAGCTAGTACAATGGCAAAATTTGCTGTCTTCCCCACTGTGTGTTTATGTATATGAAACAAATTTTAATATATTTATAATACAGTAAAAGAAGGAACAAAACAAAATACATTTATTTAAAGTATATCTCATACTGTTATACATATATGTATGAGAAAATCTTATTTCTAAACTATCTAAATTTATCCTAAACTAATTCAATACAAATTAATTGTACGTAGGTTTTTAACTGATGTAATATATTATTAAATATAATCTTTAAATACAGGTTATATTTTACATCTTATTCAGTCATTTTTATTTAAAATATATAGTTATGCTTGTCAAACTAAAAGACAAATAATTTTTTTATTGCTATATATGATCAAAGGATATAAAATATCAAAAACTTGTATATGAATAAATAGATATAAAATCAAAATTAAAATTGTTATTTTAAATTATAAGCCGAAAATGTTTTCACATCTTGGCACATTGTTACAAGGCCTAGGTCCAAAGTTCTTCCTAGAGCTGGGCAAAGTTGAATCAATCTTTCATCCCTTCAGTGGGTGCATAAAGCTAAGGGCCAAGCATGCATGGGAACTAAGCATGGAGTTTTATGTTAAGCTAACCACATAATCGAAACATATACTTTGCATTCTAAAGCCCTCGATCATGAAAACAGATATAGGCACTATAAGCCTTGTCCCATTCATGGGCTGTCATGCCACAGGTTTAATTTAGTTTTAGTAAATTTTTTGCACACAAGGACTAGTTAAACAGAAACTTCAGTTTAAAGTGGATATAGAACTATTTTAAGCAGGCACATTCAAGTTGCAGAATGAATTTATAAATTGTTGAACTGAAAGCCAGGGCCTAACTATCAATGCCCCTTTTTCAAGTTTAGTTTGCTGCTTTTAATTTGTCATTTAATAATTATTTTTCTGGATAGGAATACTAATTAGACCATGACAAATAGCTTAAAGTGAAGTCCGAACCACTACATGTATCTATGCATAAGACGGGATTCAAACCCTCAAATTATTAAACCAACATGCAAGAGTGTTAACTGTTTAGCAGCATTACTTTTTGGAAGGGAATTAATTCACAATAATGAATGAAATATCAATAACTTTGACTAAATTTCAATAATTAAATACAATGATGAATGTTTGAATTTTATGTATTGATTGGAAAAAAAGAAACACAAAATCAAGAATTAAAAAATAACTTTAGGTGTTAAGATAATACATTTTAATACAAAAAAAATGAAACTGGGAATATTAATCATGAAAATTGTATCTAAGACTATATTTTAAAATTAATTCAAAACTTGTTATGGGATACTATCAGCAATAGCATGATTTGCAACTCTATAATTATATTTTTCATCTGAGGATTAATTTGAAAAGGATCTACTTTTTAAAATAGACTCTGAATTACAACATAATTTATAAAAATTACAGTCAATCCTACAAAGGGAATCAAAACTACAGAATGTTTAAATGTACAGAGTGCTAACCAATCAAAGGTCAGTTTGGCAAATCATTGAAGTCATTAAGGTTTTGAATTAGGGAATTTATATTAGGAGTTTAAAGTATCTCATAGAATAAGTATTCAATTTTTTACCATATTTTCCTGTATATGATCTGCAGATTATATATTAAAAAAGTTTTAAATTTTGTTGTCGGTATTATATGGAATTGAAAATAATCTGATAAAAAATATTCTCCTTCAAAAAACTTACAATAAAATTTTGAAAAAAAAATGCTGTTTTTGTTTTATAAAATAAAAAAAATAGATGGCACAACAAATCAACAAACTTATCTATAATCAACTATGTCCAATTGTGTTCAAAAATGAATTCATTTCCTCATAGACAAATAAGATAGTTGTGAAAATAGTTGCTATCATTTCGAATTTTTCTTGACTAAAGTTACTTCATTACGAAAAATATTCAAGTTCTTACATCATCATGTGGAGGCAAAAACTTTTAAGTAACACAGCAGATTTTAAGATAAAGTTACAGAGAAGGGAAAGGAAAAAATGCTGATAAACATATTAAAGTAACATAAAAACAAAGCATAAAAGAAATATATATCCAATGCACAATTCAAAAATAATCTATTTCTTTCATTTAATTATTAATGAAATGAATTTTATTTTTAAAAAATAAGTCTAATCTCATTTTCAAAATTATTAAAAAATAAAAATTAATGAGTGTTTCTAGCTTCTTGGAATTAATTTCTTGATTGACCTTGTATTTTCATCTCTGTTGACCGCACTTTGCGATGTAGATTCAAATAAATCTTTTTCACAATAAATTATTTTTTTCTGTACAATTTGTTATATTTTTAATCACACAGTGCATTTTTCATTTTACATGACACCTATCAGCAGTATATATTTTAGACTATTCACCAAAAAAATTGCCACGGATTACACAACATTGTGGATTATGCAACACTTTTTCTTTTACTCAAAAAAAAGGTCTTGCAGATAGTACGCCGCTATGGATTATATACAGGAAAATATATTAATTGAATCTCTATACTATTGTTTCCTTACAGAGTTTAATCTTGTGACAGAAATTACATTTCTCCTAATCACAAGTATATTTATCTAATTAGTTGCTTGAGAGTATCTCACATTTCCTCCAATGCAATATACATGAATATAGCTTAATATGAGAATTTTTTTTTAAAACACTAGACAGATCTTTAGAAAATCTTCATGTTACACTCTATGCATATAAAACGTAACTTATATAAACTGTATAATTTGTGAAAGATTAAAGTGACAGTTTGCTAAAGAATTTTTAGGACAGTTTAAAAATACAAGGGAGTATTTAAAATTGCATATGAGTAAAATTGCAAGTGATGCTTTAATAAAATTCCATCTCTTTTAACCTAAAGAAGAATTTGTGTCGAATATTGGAAAATAATGGAGAGATTCAAAAACTGTCAACTGTTCAGGGCAATCATGTGTGTTTAGAAGTCATTATATAATTATATATATATATATATATATATATTAACAAACTTACTCATGGATCAAAGTTCATATATAAAAAATAATATGCTTCACATCAAAAAATTTTGTTAAACTTTATTAAACAGGAAATAATTGTGTAAATTGAATATTTCATTCTAAAGAAAAGATGCTAGTTTTGCAAGATAAATTCATAAAGTTGAATAGTAATAAATAGAAACTTAAAATCATTTATATATTTTTAAAAAAAAAAAAAGTATGGATGATAAGAAACAATAAATTATGTTTAATAAAATACTTTCAAAACTACATATATTAAAATAGAAAAAAATGTGTTTGAATTATAATTTTAAGAATTATATAAGAATAATTTAATACAAAAATTATATTTTTAACAAGACTTTTACATATTACGCTCTTTTAGTTTCAAATCATTTATCTCATTTGAACACATGTTGATAGAATACAAAATTATGTTTTAAACTACAGAAATTCTAGCTATCACAACTTATTGGAATTTTTTTTTTCCTTCTCTGAATAGTCTTATTTTTGTATGTCCCTCATTTCCCTCCTAGCATAAAGAAATATTTGCATTGAAAAACAAAATTATTATAAGCATAATAATTAACAAAACTATCATATTCCATAGAAAAACCAAATAAAATTTCACTACCACTATAAATGGAAGTGAAATAGAATTGTTTGGACAGAATAATTCATCTATTAATATATATAATAGATGAATTCTTTATATTAATAGATGATATATAATTCACCTATTATTAAACTATAATCTAATATGTACATAAAAGACAAAGTTTAATTTTCTTAACATTCTTTTAAATCCTTTTACAAATGGAAACAAATTTGGAAACTTACAACTTCCAGGCCACCACTTCACAGATGATAGAGTTGGGGAATTAATAATGAACTCTTTAGTATTTTGATCATAAATAGCAGTTGTTTCCAATCCACGCAAGAAAGTACCTTCAAATATTAAAAAAAATTCATTTAAAATACAATTATCAGCTTTGTATTTTAAATAAATATATTTCATTAATAATTTATAGGCAACTTAAAACACATTAAGTGGTTTAAATATTTTCATATTTCAACTTTAAATTTTTTTTTTTTTTTTTTTTTTTTTTTTTTTTTTTTTAAGGCATTTTTTTACTAAACCATTTTTTTGAGATAGCACATCAACAGAATGGTTACTTCTCGGGGACAGGGAATATTCTGATAAGAATATTCCCTGTAATATTGATAAGAATATTTCCTGATAAGATGAACTTTGGAAAAACTTTACACAAAAAAATTTGCAACTTAATATTTTTCAATTTATGGTATATTATGAGAACAGCACTTAATTAGTTATTACAAGTAATTTTAAAATTTTATGAAATATTTACAAAAAATAAAAAAAACATAAAACTCCATGCCATAAATGAAGATTAGTGTATTTTCAACAGCTGGAAACATTTGGCTCAACAGATTATTTTTTATAAGAAGCCCAATTTCTTACAACTTTTGAAAGCAAATACCAATTTTGTTTAGCAAATACAGAATTATATGAAATTCATTCAGAAATTTTTGGATATAATTTGGAATTTACTTAGAACATCAGCATTTTAGCCAAGTAATTTTTCCTGAAAAATTTAATTTATTAAAGTGGTTACATGTGCACAAGTTAAATATTAAAAAAATCCTCTTTCACAAAAATATAAGAGGATTAGATAAGATCTTATATTTTTTCAAAGCAAATATTGATCTATTATATATAGATATTAACAAGAAAATATTTTATACCAGATGTGAACAAGTTAGATTTTAAATAAAATATAAAAGGGAACAACTAATATACACATATTTAAAAAGTGTTTTCAATATTAATTCGTTTTAAAATATGTTTGGAAGCCTTATTTTCATGATGTGAACATACTATATAAGTACTTAAATGATGAAATTAATGAAGATAATTTAGAAACAATCAATGTGAAATCTGCAATTATCCAAGAAATCATTTCACTAACTTTTCCCAAATTGTGTACAAAAAAGTTTACTTTTAACATCAGAAACAATAACATTGTAATTCTATGGGTTTTCTTCTGTAAAAAAGTATTTTTGATGTTAACATAAAAATTGCTTTAGGTTTTCTTATGATAAGATTAAAAATAAATGAATCATCAGAAAAGATAACTTCAAAACACTATAAAACAGCACACAATTTTACCATGCCCAAGTTCTGTTTGTGCATATGTTCCAATAATTTTCATTTCCAAGGCATCAGGAAGCCATTTTGCTTGCTGATCTTCAGTAGCAAGACCCATTAAAGTTGGAATAAACATAACAAAATGTACTGTCAGTGGAGAAGCTTCCTGCAATATAGCATCAGCAATAGATCTGTAATAATAAAAAATAATTATTAAAAAGACATTTTTGTTGTGAAGATAAAAATAGTGGATAAGAGTAAGAAAATATAAAGCTTACAGAGTAAAAAATATTATTATCTTAACATTCTTTAATAATTAAAATGAAAATATTTTTTATAACAGTATACATTACATACTATATAAAATTAACTTCATAATCTCATAGAAATTATTGCTTTCATACTTTTAGTTATTGAATTGATGTTAGTTAAAAAAAAATTTAATGGATTGTAATATGAAAATAAACTTTGAACCAATGATAAAATTTCAACATACTGAACACCAAAAATAATATAATTATTAATTGAAAAATACTCTTGCATACATTCAAATCTATGAAGTGGTGGAAAAAAACACTAAAAGCAAATCAAAATATATTTTTAATATTTTTTTAATAATATCAATTTTATGATTTCAAAGGAATGCAAGAGTTAAAATACAAACAATAAATTTGATTCTTGTTACTGCTTTAAAAAAGAATAAGTTAAAATAAAAATATTACATTAACATATGTATTTAATAATATTTAATATGTAAATCTTAAAACTTTAATGTAAATATTAAAATTATATTTAAATTAAATTTAGTACATAAGCAATAGAAACCATTATATTAATTTTTATTCTTAGAAATTTGTTTTCTTCACAAAATAATTATGTTTTGAAAATTTTTGTAACAAAAAATCACATATTTCAGTAAAGAAGTGTTTTTATAATCATGCAGGTATTTTTTATAAATTTTGATAGCAATAATCATAAGGAAAATATCTGAAATCCATATCAATTGTTCATATATTAAGAAAATACTTTCATTCTAGCAATTTTGATGACATAAAAATTATATTATTTTTTAAGTATTATATAAAGAAATCAGATGCAAATATGTAAACATTTTCATTTGAACATAATTGAATGTATGAAAGTATTTTGGGTACATGATAATAATTCAATGAAATTATCAAACTGTTTAATGAAAAAGATTAAGCAATCCTTCAAGATAAAATCAAACACCATGATGTTTTCATACAGCAAAAGTAGATTTTATAAAATATTTAGTAGTGAAGACCATGTGTACATAATTAGACTTTAAAAATAAAAGAAATGCACTGAAAAACCAAAGAGATAGCATTTTCATTCAATACTACATTTTACAACTTTAGTTATAAATGTATTTTTCTCGATATCTAGGCAAATATCTTGATTAAATTCAATCTAACTATTTTTTCCTTTATATTACACTATCAATTAAAGATCTTACCACAAAATTTAAATTAAAACAAAACAAAATATTAGTTATATTTTATTTAAATAAAAATTTTAAATAGTAAAGCAAATTATTTCTGCCAAAAAATTTCTCAGCTTTACTAGAAAAGAGGAACTTTGATTAGTCCTTATATCTTCAGTAGTTCATAAAGAAAGAAGAAATAAAATTCAAAACAGATTTGATATTTTTAAGGGCAGATATTTAAAATTTTAACAATGAAAAATATTTGAAAATTTTTACAGTAGAACAATTTTAATGTATGCAAAAAATAAAGAATTTCAAAATGTATGACAAAATATTATCAGATTTCTTTTATTTTCATAAAAATATGCTATTTCATGCTTTTGCAATACATTATAAAATTTTTACCATAAAAATATGTCATAGTAAAACATTATATTTTCATAATATAAGTCACATATAATATTTTAAAACTGAAACACTTAGCACTCTTTTAATAATATAAATAAATAATAAAGTTTATGGATTTTTCATAGTTTTGAAAAATTATTTCCAAGAGACAGGATTTTCAAAATTATTCATAAATAATTTTAAATTGTTAATTAAAGGAAAATGCTAATTTCAAAAACAAAAAATGTTTAAATGAAAGGATATACATTCCAACTGATATGAAAAATGCATAACTAAAATTACTTCATTTTGGCTTAAAGCAATTTAAGGTATAAAATAAAGCATTAATACATTATAAAAATATTAAAACTTAATAGATAATTTTTTAAAAATTTTATCCAAATGTTTTAATGGAATAAACAACTGCCAAATGTTATTTTGTATATTAAAAAAAGGAATATAGAGATGGTTTGATTTTTTAATACAAAAACTCAGTGTTCTTAATTTTTAAGGAAATTTTCAAGTTTTATAATTAATAATTACTTAAATTGCATAAAAAATTGCACTTTAATGACTTTTTTTAAAATAAGTTACAGTTAGTATAAAATACTTTTCACTAAAAATATTACAAAATTGTAAAATTAGAAATTTACACAATAGCATTTTCTAATCATTTACATGGATAGTTAAATGAAAATAATTTTTTTCAGAAAAAATTCAAATATACAATGATACAATTAAAAGTACAATAATAAATACAGAAATTTAAAAAAAAATGTTATATAAAAACATTTGAATTATTGCCATGAAGCTTTTTTTTTTCATAATTATAATTTTAAATCTATAAATAAATAATTGATATTTTTAATTTTTAGAATAGTTATTCAATGTTTCATACCTAAATATGCAGATTTTTATTTTGCATGAATTTTTAATTGCATAACTAAGGCATCAGAAAAGCTCACTAAACTCTTCTTTACAGAAAGCTACTGGACAGTCAGAAGAATGTAATATGTATCATGAAAATATCTTAGAATTTGTATGACAGTTGAAATAAAGAAATTATTCACAGTTAATATAAAAGTAAACTTTTTTTCTGTACAGGAAATTATGTAATTTTTTGTGCTCCATTATGTCATTAAAATTCATATTTACTATTAAAGAGAAAATCAGGTAGAAATAAAAGTAATTTTAAAAAGATAAAATGTGACAAAGCATATAAACTATTAAATTATATATAAATAAAATAAAATATTAAAAAAATTAAAATCAAATATTTATCTGATCGTTTGTGTTTGACAAAACTAATCATTTACATATGTACATATTTCTCAGGTTGTTAAAAAAAATCAGAATTAAATCAAACATTTCAAAAATTTTCATTAGAAATTACTATAAAATTGATGTTTGAATTTAATATAATTATCATTAACCCCTTCCTTTGCATTCCCATCAAAATCACAGGGTGAGCTTTCTCCTCATACTTCTCGTTCACATGATTCTTCCGAGCTAGAGAGTATTCAAAAGTACTGTACAAAAGATCAAAACAATTTATTCATTATTACAACTATTTATAAAATATTTTCTCATTTTACATCCCAGATGGTAGAAGAACACGATTTGTAATGTAATTCTAGGTAATTTATATTTTTACTAGATATCAGCATTATTCAAATTTCTTTTGTAATTCTTTCCTTGAAAATTATACAATCTTTAAGGAGTTAATAAAAGTTTACAATTTATCATAATGTGTGAACATTATTATTAATATACATTTCCTATTTTCCTTCATTTTTAAAATTTATCATTTTCATAATTTTGCTTGTAAATTACTTCAACATTTATTACTGTTACTTTTCTGAAGAAATTTCCAATATTGAAGTACAAATTACACTTATTTTTCCCTCCTTGTATTGGAATACTATTATAACACTATTTCTACACTATTAATACATGACAAAAGTCAGACAAATGATTGTGTGGAAAACTTATATAAAAAAAAAAATTTAATAAAGCAAATTAAAATTCAGGAAAATATTAGTTTTTAAACAGTAATATTTGATATTTTACTTTTTTAATAACATTCCATTTTACAATAGAAATGTAATTTTATAAAAAAATCATTACAAAATTTAGAGTGATCTATTATTACCAAGTGTATCTCAAAATAAATAATATAAATAGTGTTTTCTTATATTTTAGTGTAAACTTATTTGTTCTTTTTTAAAGTTTTGAAAAACAATCAAAATCTCAAGTATTGTTAAGTTGCACATACATTATTCAACATATATTAAAATTTTATTATAATTATTACTAAGCAGACATTTATTAAAATTGTTTTTATATCATTCACTTATATTTCTTTGTTTGTGTCATGAGAATTTTTTTGACTGTATAGAACAGGATTCTTAATTTTGTCAAGATTAATGATACTTTAGATTTTAAAAATTAGCTCACATCTATCAGTTTTGAAAATAAAAAATTTAACTTTTAAATAATATAATAAATACAAATAACAAAATAATGCAACCATAACTGTAGTAGAATTAATAGTGACAATAGAAACATAGAAAAATAAAATTCAGCAATTATATCTGAATTTTATTGAGCAAAGAAATATCAATGTCAATTTAATCCTATTTTAATATACAAGTAAACAATTTATTTTGGAACAAATGATAAAAGTTGTAAAAAAACTTTATCTAAAAATTATCCTCTCCATAAATTTATCAATTTAATTCTATTTTAATATACAAGCAAACAATTTATTTTGGAATAATTGATAAAAGTTGTAAAAAAACTTTATCTAAAAATTATCCTCTCCATAAATTTATTTCCTCCCCTCCCCCCCCCCAATACTATTTACCAAAATTTACAAGTTTAAAAAAGAGCTAAAACCAAATTTTTTATAAACTTTTTAAATTTAAAATAAGTACAATATTTTTTTTATTTATTTATTTATTTATTTATTTTTTTGCAATAAATTACGTATTTAAGACAGTGAATTTATCTAATTTAATCTGCTACTTCTTTTAATAACATTTCAAGAATTTTTATATCATTAAAGTATTATTTATTAAAAATTTGTAATTAAAAAATAAATTTTTAAGAATTTGAAAAGCATGTAATAAGAATAAGAACATTCTCTTTTAAGGATTCTAAAGAACTGAGAATAAAAAATTGGTAGTTCAAAAACAAAGTTAAGACTACAATCCAAAATAGCAAATGGAATTGAAATAAATGTTACATAATTTTACCTAGATGATAATCCCATCAATAAATGAAAACTATTATATTAGTTTAGGTAATAATGTTTCAATCTAATTAAAAATAAAATTTTAAAAACTACACAATTTTGTTATTATAACTTTTTTAAATAATATTTTTAAAAAAGGCTTGTGTAAAATTGTCATTGTGGAAATAATCTTGAAAAAAATAATCTGTCAAAAATATTTATTAACTCATAATTAATCATAAATCATTAATAAATCACATCTTTACAGCATTTTACAAGTGTTTTAATAAACTGATACTTTCAATAGGTGAAAAATTATAATTTCATTACAGATAATGATAATGAAATTATAATTATGACATGAAAAGAAATAATGACATGAAAACTAAACCAATTAATTTATATTTTCACTTGTATCCTTTAACCTATTTTTTTGTTCTTTGTGTGCTAATTATACAAGACAAAGGAAATCTTAAGCTCCTGAAGGTCATAAAAAATTTCAATACCTAAAGAAAGTCTAATTATCTGGCAACAATAAATCTAGAATATGTACAGTTAGACAATAGAAGTTACTTAATTTTTATACCCCAAAAAAAGATCTCCATCATTGATAACATTGTACATTTTGATTCATAATTCTTTAAAAAACATTGTTATCTTGAATAAGATCATTTTATACCTAAAGTAATAAATTATTTTCAATTACTGTTTTATCTGATTTTAAAAAATATTTACCAAATTTTTCCAAATGTATTCATAAAAATAAAAAGGTAAATTAGTAATACAGGAAAAATCAGCTCAAACAATGTATGTAAATATAATATCTAAGTTTATAAACAGCACAAAACATTTTAAATTCTTTAAAGGGAAATATTTAACTATTTGAATATATATAAACTATATTTATATGTATATATATATATATATTAAAAATTAATGAATACTATTAGTTTTTTTGCCAAAATTATTCAAAACACAGTAAGGTTTTGTAAATTGACTTACAAAATTTCCTGTGGATCTGCTAACTCCATGGCCTTGTGAAAAATGTGAAGAGATTTTCGTAATGCATCATCATAAATTTCAGAATGCGTAAGGTAATCAGTAGGAATTTTGTCCTGCACCTCAGGATCATTATAAAATAAATATTCTAAAAATGATTAAATCAGAAAATATATAGTTAAATGAGTATTTTAAAACTTAAAATACTAAACATTTTCAATTCACAAAAATAAAAAATTTCAAAGATAATTTTCTGTAAGAAGTATTTAAAAGTAATCTGTCTTTACCGCAAAGTAACAGAAAACAAATAATTTCATCCATTTTTAATCCACTCCCACATTTTGATAAGGATTCTTTTGTATTCTGTATAATTAATATGTATTTTATTATATTAAAATGTATCTTATTCTGTATAATTAACATATATCTTAGACATGTTCTGTAGTAAATACATTACGAAAATTAAAACAAATTTAGAGATTTTTTTTTCTTATTTCAAATTATGACTGACATATGAAATCAATAATATTAAATATTAAAAACTATTATTAGTATAATATATTTGCAAATTAATTAATTCTTAAATTCCTATAAAAAAAGAAAAAAAGTTCTAGCATATGTAGATAATTTCATTTTTTTGAAGCTTCTAACAATTAAGGATTATGGATTAGGAATCTATGCTAGATATACTCCTAAATACAGTTTAAGCATAAAATAAAATCGAAAATCTTATTCATAAAAATTATAAAACACAATCAATAGATTTCTGTTGGCAGTTTGATGTTTGCTACTAAAAACTTTAATGGATAAAATATTAACTACTTTTATTCTAAGGTATGAAAAATTACTTATACAATTTAATTAAATAAAATCTGTGCAATATTAAAATTATTCAAAAGTTTCAAAAATGAAAAACATATAGAGAAACTATTTTCTTTAAAGTCATTATTAGCATAAAAATTATTAGCAATATGTACATAAATTTTTATAAGAAAATTAGCTTTACTCCTTTTTCAGCGAAAAAAAATTTTTCATGCAAAATATTCAATATCATTCTTCCAAAAAATAATACATTAAATCTTTACTTAAGTAATGAATTTAAATGTAAAAAAAAATTACTAGAACATTTAAGCATATTAAATTTAAAGCACAATTTTTTTATATTTTGAGTATTTATAAATCATTGTGTAATTCCACAAAAGTAATAAAATAAAGAAATTGACCATGAATTGTCAAAATTATTCAGTATAATCTAGCAAAACTAAAAGAAATTTCAAAGTTATTTATGGAAATTAAACTAACAAATGTTTTTTAAAAATGTTCCTCTCAGGGTGTAAAAGAAATTTCATTAATTATATAGCTTTATTTTTCCATTACCTTTGAAATTTGATTTCATCAACAATTAAAAATAAATAATGTATAAAATCAATGGTTAATCTCATAAAACTTAGATTCAAGAAGCAATAAGAATTTTTTTCCATACATTTTAATAAGCTAGAGTTAAGTTCAATTACGACAATAGTTGAAAACTCTGTAATATAAATATCCTTAAAATATGAAAATAATCTAACTCAAATGAGAGTTACAAAAACAAAATTATTAATAAATACATAATCTGTAACAAGTAAAGCAAAACATTGGATAAAATTTGAAAAAATAAGTCTTAGATTTTAGAATTCATAAATTAAAGTAAATGTGATCAAAATATTTTTTACAATTTTTCATATATATATTTAAAGCGCATTGTCTTCTATTTGAAATCAATTTGATAATAAAGTAATTTTTTTTTTAATTTTGAGGTGACTCTTACCCAATTCTTTTCTTCGAACTGTTTTTTCCTTATTACCATCTAAGAAATTTGTCAGTTCTTCCGTATTAAACGTCGCATTCTTCCTTTCCTTCGCTAAATCCTCATTAACCTTTTTACTTCCCATAGTTTAATAATTTTTTCCTAATTAATAATTTTAAATTATAAAAAAATATTTGGTATATCAATAAATCAATAACATAAAAATGCTGAAGTAGCATAAAACAATTTATTCCTTCATCATAATAAGGAATTAATTGAAATAAGAAAAAGTTATACAAAATGATCTGACAGCCCGATACACCTGCATAACACAGATTACTCTGAACTTAGCCGAAGGCTACTAAAAGTTTTGCTAGAGCAGAACATACAAAATAGTTTCATTTTTCTGGACCAATGAGAATAAGAGAAGTAACAAGTGACAAATGAAAATATCGCGGCTAAACTTGATCTTATCAATCATCCGGTGAATGTGTCTTGAATAAAGATTTTATATATATATATGTAAATAAATGTGTATGAATACTTTTATTAAACGAAATAATTTTCAGAAATAGTAAGTTAACAGAGAGACGTCCAATAATTGACACATACATTTAATGCTTTTTTTTGGATTACGCATGTAATGTGGATTAGTCTTATCAAGATCAAATCTAGTTGATATTCTCTTATTTCCTACGTGGCAAAGCCTCTTTTCATGAAAATCTGATTTAAGTCTAATAGTTCTCCAGATCCATAAACTGACATTCATATTGCAAGCTTGAAGGAAAAAAAAATTAAAATATACTATTAATTTTTCCTGAAATTAATTACGCCTTAATGATATGTAATGAATAACTTTGGAAATTATAGAACTTATTCAGGCTTAAATATTTCGCATATCTTTAATTATTGATCTGAAATTCAAGGAAATTAAGACCTCTTTTATAATACATTGGCATATAAAACTTAAACAACAATGTAAATTTTAAGTAAATAACCATAAATTGTAGAAAAAGAGCTCTTACAATCAGTAAAATAAACATGCAATTCATTGGAAAAGTCATGTATATGCAAATATCAGGTACAAAACGTCGCCAGGGGTAATGTAATCGTAGGCAAAATGCTTGTGATCAGCAAGCGCAGTTCAAGACTAAAATAAAAGGAAGTTTGAGTCGGGGTGGTCTGGTTGGTTAAAGTATCATTCTCACTATCGGAAGGTAGTGAGTTTGAATCCTGGCCTAACCGAAGATCCATCGTGTTCGCTAAAGGTGGCTGAGGAACGTTAAAAATGAGTATGGACACAATGTCCTCCAAGTGAAACTATAATTCTGGGGCTGGCAAGCCATGTATTAAGGGTCTTCTTGCTTCAAAATCACACATACTCTACCCATCTGCTTCTATCTATCTGGTAAACCTCATCTCAGGACTATGTACATGTGTAATGATACTATGAATTCAATAAAGCTTTTTTACCATATTTATAAATTGATAAGAATTTAATAAAATATGAATATAAATTGATAAGAATTGAATTTAATGAATATAAATTGATAAGAATTTAATAAAGCTTTTTTTATGTATATAGTTTGATTCCATACTATATACATTATATTCATTTTCCCACAACTATGCTTTCGCCATCGCTTAAATACAAAATATTGGCTCTGTTTTCTGAATTTCATATCTCACAGATGATTTTTTCCAGATTATGGCAAAAAAATACCTGTTGCTTAGGTTTTGCTTCCTTAGTATAGTATAATCAGAAGTGTGTTCCCTTATTGTAATAGTCCATATTAATTATGAATTTTCATGCAAAGTATGATAATTTTAAATGTTTCAAATAAAAAAGAATTAAAATAAAAGTATAGCATTTTATTATTGATAGGTCACTTCCCTTCTTTAAAATTCTTATTGTTATCAGTGTTTTTCTTTTTTTTTTTTCTAAAAAGTGAGTGAAGGAAGAATACTAAGCTTTAAAAAGTTAATGACATGAAAAAATAAGTAATTTTTTTTCCAAGAATATAAAATATCTACTTTTCTTTAAGAACGCTGGAATGTGCAAATCAATGAAGGAATACGTTGGTCTATGATGCAGTTTTACTTAATAATATTAAAAATTATATTGCACTCCGAATAATTTGAAAAGTTATATTGCTGTCCGAATAATTTGAAGATTTATTTATTATTATGAAACTTGGTATCTCCTTTTCAAAATCTTTTTTGAATATTTTTTCATATACTTTTATTTCCAAGAATTAAATATTTATATTTTTTGTCATAGATATTGTTGTTACTGATCTCAGGTTGTCTAACTCTGCTAGACTATCCCCATAAAATCAAAAATATCTAAAATGTCTAAAAAATGTGATGGGTATAGAAGGGCATCGTCTTTTTTAAAATTTAAGCAGGTTAAGATATGTCCAGGGGAGGCCATATTGACGGAACACCAATGACAGTCTAGAAATGTTTTTTGCCCCTGCTAAAAGGTGATTCCTCTCGTGTTTCCACTCAGATAGCGGGAAAAGGCAGTTTGATAAGATCTTGGTCTAAGATTGAAAGTCTCACTCGGTGTTTTGGTACTATGGATGGTTGGGAGGAGTTTCATAATCTTATTGAATTCAGTTTTTGCCAGGGAAGAAATCTCACTAGATGCTCTCCTCCTTCTAAGTTTACTCCCTCCCTTGACACCGATCTGGCCAAGAAATCCGCTCTTTCATTCCCCGCTTCTCCCACGTGTGAAGGGATCCATTGGAAATGCACTGTGTGTTCGGGTGACAGTCTCTCAAGAAGATTTAGTGTGTCCAGACTATTTTCGATCTTTTCATCATAATTCAGACTAAGAGCGTGAGAATGAAATGTTAAATATTGCAAATTTAAAAATGTTCAAAATAGTGATCAATAAGACTCAAATGTTGAGCATTACAAACAAGCATCGTTTTTATCTGTTTTGGCCAACTTATACAGTGATTGCCGGATGGTATTTTTCAGAGGTCCCTGCATCTGGCGATCCTCTACCTTCATTAGATAGCTGGTTCTTGGTTGGTGAGCTATAACTTGAATCTAAATGGCTTAAAATGAGTTTGAAATTTTAATGGATTTTAATTTTAATAACCATTGTCACTGTGGTTACTTTATAAAATTTATTTCAGAATTTAAAAAGTTATTGTTGATTAATTTATTATTTCTGAGAAATATATATTTAAATTAAATATAAGTAATAGAATAATAAAGGAAATAGTTAAGGAATAACTTGAGAGAAATAAGAATATTTACATAAGAACAGGTAAAGGTATTTACAAGAATTTATACACGCTATAATATTTACAAGGTATAACTTGGTTTGCAATACAATATCTCTCTCTATCTTTTTCTTTTTTTTATATTTTATGTATTTACATATACATATATATTTAAAAAAATATCTGTTTTCATATACATTTAGTATGCACACTTATATATGCATTTTTCATTATCATTTTTATTTTTAATAGCTTTTTTTTCACGTATGGAATGAGATGTAACAAAAAAAAAATCCTTATATGTTTTTAATAATCTCTTTTTTTTTCCATACAAAGAAGTAGTTATCAAAGAAAAATTTTCTATTTAGAGTTTATTTCATAGTGGTGGGTGAGGAAACTTTGGGCAATATTTGAGCAATGAGCGAGGGCGGAATCTATTATGGGAACTTAGGTCATCACAGGACGGAAGGCTAATTATTGTTTCATTATTAGTTTTATCAATATTTTTATTCATATTATACATTATTTTCGCGAAGAATTTTCTCAGGGTAGGAATTTTTAATTCTTGTCTGGTTTTTTTATTTCTAATGAACCAGGGGGTCTTAACTGCCCATCTGAAGGCTTTATTTTGGAGAATTTCCAGTTTTTTTTTTTATCTTACTATCATGGGTGTAACCCCAGATAGGACAGGCATAGGAAATAAGTGATCGAACTAGAAATCGATCGGATCATACAAATGATCAAAAACAATGCTATCGAAAAATATTCCAAAGGATAAAAAAATATTAAAATCCAAAGCACTTAGACTTAATCAACAAATAGATATTGATGAAATTGCCTTGAAATCCTCTGACAGACAGTTGAGAAAGTTTAAAGTAAGATATTTGAAACTTCTTCAACCATCTTTCTTTCCAGAAGTTTTGAGAGGAAAGTGGCATTATCAACAAAGAAAAAGTCAAGAAATGAAAAGAAGAAAAACTAAAATATGAAAAACTGTGATCCAGACAAAATTTTATCGCAGAGGAGATTGGACAGTTTCATAGGATGAAATATAACTAGATTTTTGAGGAATGATTACGCGATGTTTGGATAAGCACATGCTATATAGAAAAAATGTCCCAACAATAGATAGCTATCTTAAAATAAAAGGGTTGAAGTCAATAACCGCAGAATATTTCAAACCTAACATTACTTCAATTCTTCAGCTTCTAGATCAAGAAATCATCATAAGCTTCAAATGTAATTACAGGTAATTGCTTTTGAGAATAATTGTTTCTGTATTAGAAAAAGTAAAGATATCGAAGTAGCTATTTTTATAGCTTTGTACCTTTCAAAAGTATAATGGAATAACGTGATAGAAAATAGAATCAAGAACTGCTTCCATCACTCTATGGTTCATAAAGCAACCATAGAATCTGTCATTGAAATAATTGATGCAATAAAGATGAAAATTTCGATGAAAAACAGAAGATGCTTCAAGGAATTTAGAGGAAAATTGTTTTATAAAAAATTAAGTTTTGAAGAATATGCTACAAATGATTATGATCTACAATGAAAATCTGACCGAAAATAAACTGATTTTTCCTTATTGTCCACAAGAAAAAATTGTATCGACATCGGATGAGGAATCCAAAGACGTGATGTCGACATTTCCTTGCAAAAAAGCTGTTTCAAATGCAATTGAAACTTTAAAATGTTTTGGAAGATAAGAAAATACAAAATGTTATTTATCATCTTTGAGCTAAATAAAAAATAATGGTATTATTTATTATTGTTAAAATTATTTTTTTCTATCATGTTCTCTACTTTGAAATCTGATTTAGAAATAATTTAATTGACAAAATGTTATTTTTGACTTAAAGAATAACTCAAATATTTAATTAAAATCTCTTTAAAAAATAGCCAATTTTCGAAACTTGTTATAATATATTCGTACGTTTTTTTCATCATATTTAACATAGTGACCACTCGTTATAAGACCTTTTGCTCAAGGCAACAGAGGGTCGTTGTATTGAGCTTCAACTATATAATTATAAATGCATAAGTTATGTTTAAATTACTCCTTGCTTCGGCAACATAAAAAAACAAAACAAAAAAACTGAGTTTTGTGATTTGCCAGATAAATATAACGTTTCTTTTTGAAGAACTTTTAAATTATTAGTTCTTTTATGTGATTACTCTATAGTACATATTCAATACAATTAAAGAGAAAAATTTAATTCAGTAAAAATAAGTAATTATATACTCAATTGCATTCAATGTCTTAGTACACCCAGAAATCAAAATCTATATGTAGTGAGTCAGAATTTTAGACTTTCATTTATAAGAAAAAATAATAAATGTAGCATAAATAATTTCTAAAGATTTCAACTTTAAATTTCTTCCCCCATTAATTACATGAACTATACTTCAGTCTTTTCTTTACCAAACACTAAAGGACATGAAAAATGAGGGAAAGAAAATTGTCAAATCTGATTAAATTATTTAAAATTTTTATCATAATTTCTTAAGAATCATTTACATATGTTTACATTATAAATATGAATTAAAATTTTTATATTAATCAGATGAAACCATAAATTTACTTTTAATATCAAGAACTTACGATTAGTTATTAGTATTCAAGAAAAATTCTCTGTGAAATTATACTTCGCCTTAGAAGAATGAAAGGCTATATGCTTTTATCTCAATCTTTATTGTAACAAGATGCTCTAGTGATACGCGAAAATACATGTCAATAAGTTTTATTGTTGACTCGCAATTCCCGCTGATTAAACATTTGAACTTAAAAGCCTTGACTTTTGACACTGAAAAAAGGACGACATTAGTTGTGACGTCATTCACTACTAAGTTTTTCCAAACAATCGTTGCTAATGTTGCCACAACATGGGAATTTCCGTAACCAATATATTTTGGGGATATCCCTAATAAGCTTTCTGAAACACGTTATCCTGAAATATTAAGTTTTAAACAAGAAATAGCAATTTAAATATCTATCGCTTAAAGCAATGGCGATTCAACGATAATTGGCCCATAACAACGACTGTTTAGAAACGTTTGCTAGGCTTTGACGTCACACTAAAGTCGCCCATTAAGTTTTATTTTCATGCCAATCAAGTATCCGTTATGTTTGCTCAATTAATAACGATTTTCTGATGTTATGTATATTTATTAAAATGTACATAATTTTGAAATTTAAAATGAAATTTCAATTATTATTAATTACTTAAATTTATTAAAAATCATGTTATTTAATATGTTTTAAAAATGTCTTTTTTATTTGTAATTTTGTTGCCATTATATTAGCATCTTATATTGAAAAAATTTTCTCTCTAACAAAAAAAGTTCGAAGATATGTAATAATTTTTTTTTCGTTTTTTATGTTTGTGTATTATAAAATATTTCTCAATTTATATTTTTTAATTGTTTCAATTTATACGAAAATGTACCGTTGAACTTAAAAAGAAACTATTATAAAGGATTATAAATGAATTGTGAGTATAATTTTTATCTTACATTGTAAATATTTAAAAATTAGAAAAATCTTTAAATGTTTATAATCAATTGAAAAAAAAAAAGTGTTCCAAGGCATAAAACAGTACCTTCAAAAGAATTCATAGTAAAAATAAACTCTTCGTTTATGTAAAAAAAAGTACCTTACAAAATCTTAAGAAAATATTGCTGAAACATTAAAAATAAAATAAAATTAACATAATTCATTGGTCAAACATACTAAAATTTAAAAAACGTATTAAAAGTTAATACTTTTCATTGATAAAAAAAAAAAAAAAAAAAAAAAAAAAAAGATTGAGAAAACATTAGTAAGTAAAAACCATAAATTATAATTAGTAAATAAATAAATCTCCTAATTTCAAAAAAATTACAAAAACGTACAATTGATGAATTGATAAAAATTATTTGTGTTTATTAAAACATTATAAATAAAATAATTAAGATTTTTCACCATACCAAACAAAAAATAATTACTATTTGTTATACTTACAGACAAAAATAAAACATATTCAAGTTTCTCTTGAAAGCAATTTCTTTTTAATTAAATATATCTTATATTACATATCCATAACTTAGTCTATTTAAAAATGAAAAATAATTTTGCTCTGAGTAAAATGTTTGGGTTTCATTCACAATATTGAAGGGAAACAAAATTTATTAAAGAAAAATTAATTGTAGAGACTTTCCTATAGTGAACTGATTCATTAAAACCAAACCACTATCAAGTAAGAAATTTTAGTTCATTCTTTATTTTTTTTCACTAATATGAATGTCTTCTTTTACATTGTTGATAGATTTTAAACCAGTAACTTTTAACTGTTCAAATCCAACCTTCCCATAAATTAGTAGAGAATATTGTATATATTAAGTTAATAAATAAATTTTAATCACTATATGCTGCTACATGCAAAAATTTTCAGAAACAGCAAATTGAAATTGTGGTAGATGTATGAGAATCACTCATCAAATTTAAAAATAGAAGTTGCATGCAAAAAAATCAACCAACTTAGGAAATAACTTCTAATGCTTACATTTTTAACTTGATATTATGAGGAATTACTCACTTTTTCATTAACATACAAATAACAGTAATCAATATGAATTATTGATTACTGTTATTTGTATTATTGATAAACTTTTCCTTCTAGTGACACATATTGGTCAATGTGTGTGTGTTATTCTTGTCCTTTATCAATTTAAGAAATAATTAATAATCTTTTCCTAGAAAATTTGTTATTGCCATTTAAATTGTTAATTGCATATTAGTACAGAAACACTTTTTCTTAATTATTCTTTAATGTTAGTCATGAGTGGTACTTTTTCTCAAAACAAACTGGAATAAAGTTAACTGAATTTAAATTTGCAAAAGAAGTGATATTACATTAAGAAACCTAAGATTCAATGGTCTTAAGCTTTGATCTAATTTCCAATATAGAAAAGTAGTAATAGAGAAAATTAATATATAAAAGCAATACTAAAATAACAATATTAAAACTAGACTTTTTTGTAACATTTGGGTATTTTATAGTGGTATGAACTCAAGAGCGATATCAACAAACCTAATCAGTCGTGTGTGTTAAAATAGCTCAACCATGGGTCAAAATAAGAAATGGGGTGTTCTGCTCAAGCTAATGAAGATACGCTATAAGATAACTCTTGGAGAAAGGAAAGAAACTAAATTAGAGAAATGGACTTAAGAACAGATGATAGAAATGGTCATAATATATTTAAAATAATTTACAATCCAAGTGGAAAAGTTAAAAGAAAATGAATTTGATAATAAAGAGCTGGCAATTTTTTAAGCAAACCAATTTCTTTAATAGGTACCAATGTTTCTTTAAAAAGTGTAATTCAAGAGTAACTCATAATCTTAGAATTTTAGTTTCAGCTTTGTAGTATAACTTATTTCATAGCAAGTTACTTATTTAATTAACTAATTATCAATAAATATTAGTAAATTTTCAGCTTAGGTAATAGAATGTTGAACTTTAATTAAACTCCAATAATGTTTGTAACTTGGTCAAAATTTCAAAAAAAAGTCAACTTGTAGCACAGTTAATTTGCTACAGATACTTTAAGATGAAAATAGTAAAAACTTAATTTAAAAATATTAATTGCAATAACATGATTTTGGGAGCTTGGGAAGTAAAATTAGATTTAAATATCAAAGTATTTTTTAACACAGTATAAATGAGATCCAACCCTTTTAGGACTTGCTCTTGATATGATTTACAAATTGATTTTATCTTGACAGTGAAATTGTTAAAATAGTTCGTAGGTTTCAATTCTAAGAAAAAAAAATTCTTCTAAAAATAATCCATTTTTGAAAATGCCAGTTTTTTGTTTGCTGCTGAGATAACAAAAAGTATATTTTACTTCGATAAAAAAATATAAAATTAAGCTTGTAATGATTGCAACACACAAACATGATTTTTAAGTTTATATATATCATGATAATTATAAATAATAGTTTTGTAGTAATTAAAAAGTGTGAGTTATTGATTTTTATGTATGCTTAATTTTGTTATAATCATAAACAAAAATATTAGATAACTTTATTTGTCCATCAAGTAATTTTCTGTATCAGGATTCCATGTATACATAAAATATGAAATTTAAAGTCAAAAAAGGAATTTTTAAAGATTTTCGATTCATAAAAATTTTACAAATGGTCTTTAAAAATGAATAGAGCTGACCATGTAAAACTTGTTTTTGCTCTAACTACTATGAAAATTGTAATGTAAGTATGACATTGTTCCATCAATTATTACTTAGTAAGTAACTTAATCTGTTAAAGAATCATTTTCCAGTGAAGTAATCTTTTACTTGTTCACATATAATTGTGAACTTCAAGTTATAGATTTGTCCCTAAAATGTTTGTGGAAATTTAAATTTTACTATTTTTTTATATTTACAACTATAGATAATGACTATGAAAAAATTGTTTGGAGGAAATCGAAGTAATAATTTCAAAAGATGCAAAAAGAAAATAACTTTGCAGACTTTTTTTCAAGTAAAAACTACAGAAGATCCTTGACTATAATTCAAACCAAAATGTCAATCAACTATATTCAAAATATATGACTTTTACAAAAGCAAAGTTTAAGCTTTAGACATTCAGGGTTTACTTGATATAAAATTTCTGTCGATACGATCGATGAAGTAAACTCGTTAGAAAATGTAATATTGCTATAAAATTAACTGAATAAAAACAGTCTACTATAAATTTATTAATGAATTTTTATATAAAAATATTTCACTTCATTTCAAGCCCATACTAAAAGTCTATAGGAAAGTGCTTTATCTTATGGTGTTTAAAGGTACTCATTATTTTAAAATACTTTTCATGCCATTTATTAATAACTTTTACATATTTATTATAGTTAAAAGCAAATTTCGAGATACTGTGAAGTTAGTCACTCACTAGAAATTTTAGGACACAAATTTTAATTAAACCAAGATCTACAGTTTAAAGTGAATTCTAAACCATTACAAATATCCACACTAGCATTGGAAATCAAACCCACGAATTGTTGAACTGAAGGCCATTTGGCTGCCACCTTAGCCAAATATTGTGAAAAGTTTCCAAAAGGGGTTATATAGCAGAAATGTGGTGAAATTTTTTTTTATCCACTTTGAAGAGAAAAACAAGCAAATCTTATTAATTTTGTTTTGAAAGATTAACAGAGCCACCTTATGAAAATTATATACCTACTTTATGAAATGATAAACTTTTAAAGCATCCAGTCACTTATAATTATTCTTACTGGAGAAGAAAGTGTAGAGTCTTGTGGCTTGATTTTCTTGGTACGAAGATGATTCCAAATTATATTCCAGTGTACACTGTAGTAGTTACTTAGTTAAATATCAAAATTTTATAATTAGATTTCTTAGTACTGAAGTTCTTTCAAAAAAAAAAAAAAAGAAAAAAAAGCTAACATTATTGCATGTTGCAAATGCAATATATTCAATCAACACATTCGCAGCAAGTAATATTTATAAATCCATTGTCAGAAAATATTAATGTCCAACATTTTTAAGAATGCACAAAAAATAAAAGAAAGAACTACACATTAACATTGAAAATAATGTTTTACTAGCATGCCTCAAAACCTCCTTTGTTAAACCTACATTGCTGTATTAAAATTAAAGCACATAACTTATAGTCGATCGTCATTCCAAAACGTCACCGGCATACAAGGATGTACCATTATAACACAAAGGGGTGCCAGTGAAAATAAATGTGTTAAGGTATTTTTAACATAATCATCAAAATTTAACAGAAGTAGTTTAAAATTAGGACAAGCATCCTAACCTGTGGGATTCTAATCTATGAATTGTTGAACTTAATCAATGACAATCTTAATGGTTGGCACTGTAGCCAACCATTAAGATTGTCATTTATAGACAATATATAAACTAATCAACTATATGCACATAAATACTGAGTTTCACTAAATAATGCTAATACTTAAAGGAGACACCACAACAATGTTTCTTAAAATAGTGTTTGAGAATTTAAATAATTTTCATAAAAATGTTTTTATAAAAGGAAAAAATATTAAATATTTACTAAAATTTAAACTATATAACTTTTTTCAATATCAATATATATACATTATTTTTATAATTATTTTAAATTACTATTAAAATAGCACCTTTGGATATACACAAGTAATCTTGTTTAAAATGTGTGTAAATATTTTTATAACTAAAATAAAGAACATTAATCTAAGAGAGAAAAATGCTATAACAATAATTAATACAAAACAAGAAATAGAAACCATTTAGTGTATAACAAGCCAACTTTATTGATTAAGGATTACTACATCAAGCTTCCAACATGCTTAGACAAAACTTTTAATAAACATTTAACAAGCTGTGTATTCTTTAGAAATCGCAACATATTTAATCAATTAGAAACAGATTTTACATGAATGTGTTTAAAGTGAAGAACTGGAAATACATCATTTACATATAAATGACAACTGGATAAGTATCACAATCATAATCACTAATGTTGAAAATGGACACAACAGGGGTGACTACTTAGAATAGCATCAAAATATTTAGTCCCAAACAGCATATAATACTAGTATATAAATTTTTTTTTTTTCAACATTTACAAAAAGGTACAATATATCTTGAAAAGCTTATATTTCCGTGCAAGAAAAATTTAAATATTTAAAACAAAAGTTTCCTGGTACCTATCTACGAAAAAGTGGCTAGTTACAACACTTTATCCAAGCATGGTTCTTTGCATTAAGTACATAGCATGCAAGTCTTTTTTCTCCTTTTCAGCCTTCACTTATAAAAAGAATTAATGAAGAAGGAATGGTAAAAAGTGTTACTGATCTTTTTTCTTCTTGCCCAGAGGCATTTTGGCATTGACCCTGAAAAAAATTGAGTAACAATTTAATAAACCTTTTACAACAGAAAATATTAGTTCAAAAGAAAAAAACTTTCAGTTTTAAGACTAGGAATAAACAAACATTTGTTCAAGACACGAATTAAAAAAATATATTTATAGCTCTTTTCACTATTTTTTTTTAATATTTATCAACTGCAACAAAAAAAATCATTTATACTTTAAGCACTGGTTTAACTATGCAAAAACTTCAATATTGTATCATATTTTGTGATATTTCTTTGAAAAAAAAAACTAATAATTATGTAAATATATAAAATTTCTATAGAAATATTGAAGTTTAACTAATAAATATTTAATCAATTTATTTAAATTTTTAAGTAAAAGCAGAGCATATTTGTCAAAATTAATAATGCAATATTTGAACGTTTATAGTAATGCTTTTTTGTATAGCCACGGCACTTGATCAAGAAAACAGATATGGGTTCTGCAGGGCTTGGCCCATGGAAACTTGTGCCAATGAGCTGTCTGATTTTAGTTTAACAAATTGCAGCAATATTAAATTGTTATGGAACATCTAGTCATAATAGCAATTTTATAATCAGACTTACCTGAAATTTTTAAGTTTTAAATATTATTAAACCTTATTATTTAAACATTTTTATTCATTTCAAAAATTTTAGAACATTCTGTGCAAATTAAAATAATTGGACCTGGAAAATTCAGAATAGTTTTATTATAAGATTATTTCTTGAAAAAATTTTGTTTGAAAATTTTCTATGATCATATATTTTGTGCTTAGAATCCTAAATTTTACAATTTTGTTAACTTTACGAAGCAATTCAAATACTCATAAGTACAGAACATTAAAAACAGCCAGATTTATTTTTAACAAAATGACAAAGGAATTAACCACTTTTTTTGGTCAGCAAAATTTCACATAATTAAGGAAGCTTAAAAAATATTATTTATATATATATATATGTGTGTGTGTGTGTGTGTGTATGTGTGTGTGTGTGATATTCAACATTCATACATCTATAGCACTTTCGGATATTTGTTCTGATTTATAAATATATGCAGAAAAAATATTAATTTCTCTTAAACTTATGGAAAAGATATCCAAAATGAGTAAACACCATTCGAATACCACAGATTGCAAGAAATAAACATAACTTGTGTTTAAACATGTTAACAATTATTTTGTACACATATAGTTAAAATGAAACAATACTTATGACTTGAATGTAGAAATTACTATATAATGCCCCAATTCCTCTAACTTTTTTTATTAATTTGTTACACATAACTATTATAAATTATATTCTTAGGTATTTATATGTTTCTGTAAATCTTTAAAAATTATTCATATTTGTCAAACAATATCATAATTTAGATTTTTGCCTATTGATATTAATTTTTATAAGAATTTTAAAATACTTTTATCTAAAATAAAATTAAACTTATTAAAGCTTAGAATTCTATTTCAAAGATTACAGAAAATTCTGATTCAGAAAACTTTAAAATTACTTTGTTTAGTAAAAGTAGAAAACATTTTACCGAAATGCAGATTAAAAAGCTTCTGAGATGTGAATATTTCTATGAATGATGAATTTTAGAGAAATCCAAACATTAAATTAAATAAGGATTTCAATAATTTAAAGGACACATGATGTACTCTTTTTAGTTTAGTTTTAACACATTTAATCTTTTCTTAGCTTCATGGCAGCAACATAGTCAATATTTTCCTTCAATGTCTGCAAATGTTAATTTATAGGCATTAAAAATCCTATCAGAAATATACAACATTTAAGATAAAATTATTAAAACAAGAAATTCACACATTAGAAAAAGAATAGTTTTATTAATAGCAATAATTTGGTGTTGAAATCTAACCAATTCAATTATGCATTTATTGGTGAAATTTCTATAATTAACAAACTAAAAAACACATAAAAAGCAACCAATATGAAACTATTAGAAAATATTTAAGAAATTATAATTACACAAAAAGAAAACTAAAGTTATAGGAATATTTCATTTAGATTAATTAAAATTAACTTACATTTCAATCACTTCTTTTCCTTTTGTGCACACAAGATCAGCATACATATCTATTTGTGCCTAAAATAAGTATATAAATATTGAATATACATTTAATTACAAATTTACTATCACTATTTAAACTTTTAACAATTATACGTAATATAATTTAGAAATTTGATATTTCTATTCAAATGATTAATAATATTTTCAATTGGAAAAATAAAATAAGTTTTAATGAAAATTTCAAATAGATGCAAAGGTTTACAGTTTCATTATAAATCTGCACAACAGAATCAAAACTTTTACTAAAGGAAAATTTATAAGATAATTATTAACTTATGTTTGCTTATAGTATTATGACTTTAAGACTTTTGACAGACTAATTTGTCATTCTACAATAAGTTATTTTTAAAAAAATACATTTGGAGCAATTACCAACAACTATGCTTAAAATGGCAAAAAACTAAAAATTCCTAAAATCATTCATCATTCAATAAACATCTAGGCAGTTTAATTCATCTTTGATAACATTTGTCTGTAAGCAATTTGCCTTCCTTTCTCTCAATTTCCATGGAGCTTAAAAAGGCAATATAATTTTTATAAAATTCAAATTTTTATTTCTCAGAAGGGAATAGTATTGAAATGCTAAATATCAAAATTAAAATTTCTAAAATAAAGTTCAAATGTAATTGAAATATTCATTTCAATTTCTATTTTAAATTTACCTTACAGATATATTAAGAATATTAGTAAACAGTTACTGTGTTGTAAATTTTCATTTCACACATTATTTCATATTAGAACAAGTGAAAAACAGTATAACAAATTTAAATGATACGACAAAACATAAAATCTTTGTTAAAAATTTCCATCACAAAATACTTGCTTACCTTGTTAGTTTCATAAACTTTAGGCAAAGTAAATGCTGATATTACAACTGAAATAAAAATATATAACATTAGTATTTAAATTTGAAAATTCATTAAATCAATTTACTTTTAATTATTCAATATAGCCTTTAAAAATTATTAATTGGTTCACTGTTGTATATATTGCATATCATACTTAAATCTCCCAATACGAAAAAATAAATATTGGGTTGTCAAACTTAATGAAAACTTAAAGCTTTAGGTTTTGTATAATACTTAGCTATTTCACTCTCTAATTTTATATACAAGCATTAGTTTGATACACAAGATTTAGTTTACACTGTAATTTTTAATATTAAATTATATAACACAAATTGCTCAGTACAAAGGAATAAGTCTCAAAATTTAAAATGGCATCAATATAAAAAATTTATTTAGATTTATCACACTTAGAAAATTTAAATTTCTTATCTGATGATTAAATAAATTAAATATAGTGCGAATACATAAAAACGAGATTTAAAGAAAAATTTTGATGAGTAAAAAATAGTTTGTAGCATAGCTAATTCAGGATTATTTTTAAAACCAACTTGCAAATTTAATAAAATAATCTGAATTTTCCTTAATGCACAGGTTTTCCTATTAATTTTTTAATGAATATTCATATTCATTAACTCAAACTTCATAATGTTTTTCTATTACTGAATTTTTAGAAGTTTTAATTTACTCTTTTTTTAAATTAAATGCTCAATTAAAATTAGGAAGATAATTTTAACATTTGAAGATATCAAAAAACACACTAATTAAATTATTCTATTTCAATGACATTTATTTATAAGAAAAATTATATATATTCCTGGAGCAAAAAATCTTATGTGTGTGTGTTTTAACATTAAATAAAAGAATAATTCTTCAACCATATTTTAACACAAATATTTTGAATATTCCTTATCCCCATCTTGCCTATTTCTAGCTTTAAAATTGATTACTTTTTCAAAATACAATATAATTGTTAAATTATTCATGATCAGCAATAAAAGCTAATTTATGAATTTGAATTGCTTGTTATTTTTTATATTGTATATTTACAACATAAAAAAAGTTTCAATTTAATAGTATCTCATAAAAGTTTCTGAATATTATGGAAAGGTAGAATTTTACACTTTCGTATTAACAAGTTTAATGTCAAGTTGTCACTTAATTGAACATAAAAGTTAATTCGATTGGATCTACAGTTTAATTTGGATTCCTAGTCTTTACATGATTTTCAAGGTAAAACAACTCCATTTTTTATAAATGAACAGATGAATTGAAATGCAGAAAATAAAATATTCAAACTGATTGTCCAAATTTCAGACAAACTTGTTTCTTGTGAATTTATGCCAAGCATGAAGATACATTGTTATGTTACTAATGGTACTTAATATGATTTTGATTAGTAAACAGAAAGGGTTTTCTGACTTTTTTTCTATCACACATTCAAAACACTATTTTTAATCTTTACTTTAACATGAAAATTCTCCTAAATGAAAGCTATAACTAATGATTGCTTATACAATTTCCAAATTTTTGACATCAGTGTTACTTCAAATAAGGTCCCATTTACATATTTTTGAATTGAAAATTTTTAGCACTACACAATTTTTTTGAAACATTTATGTGAATTTTTTAATCAATAATAATCAAGTATAGTTTTGAAATTGTCTTTGTCTAATAGATTTCCATGAAATATAGAATTTTCAAGTTCAAAATTTTGAGCTTATTTCCTTACTCAAATTTGGGATGAACAGATTGAAATTTAAATTTTTTAAATCCAGCTTGAAATGACCCAGAGGATAAAAATTAAAACCATAAAATTATTTGAAAGAATTAAAAAATGAATAGCTGTATAAAATTTTGAGTTCATAAGAATTTATGAAATGGAACAATTGGAAATATGATAGTTTATTCTCTCAAAGATTTATTAAAATGAAAGATTTAATGTTTATAAATATTTTCCAATGAAGATTTCAAGACATTAACTAATGTTATGAAGAATATTTTTTTAAATACTTTAAATATTAAAACAACTACAATTACTTGTGTTTAAATAATGCAAAATAAATTAAAGTTCCATTGTATAATTACCCAATGTAAATGCAATTTTTGCAGAAGAACAATGTTTATACTTGATAAAATTTTATTTATCTAGAGCCAAGAAATATCTGAAGTAAGCAGAAACTACTGATATACGAGGGTTGCTATTTATATTTCTGGCCTTGGCAACAGTAAGTGTTGCTAGGCGACCGAAGACGATTTTAATCGAAAGTTTGATATTTTTAAACATAAATTCAGCAGACGATTTACCAATATAGCTTTATTTGTGTTGTTGACAGTAAATTGAAAAGTTCTTCTCTGTCAAAAAATGGAATTGAATCGTGAACATTTTCGTGCCATTATTTTTCATAACTTTCGACGTGGATTGTCAAGACAAGAGTGCTTCGATGAACTTAATTCTTTATACAGCGATAAAGCGCCATCCTACAGCACTGTAAAAAAATTGGTATAACGAATTTAATCGTGGTCGATGTTCGATCCAGGACGAATCCCGTGCAGGTCGTCCAAAATCCGTTGTTGTGCCAGAAAAGATCAATGCTGTGCGTGAACTGATAAAGCAAGATCGTCATGTGACATACCGTGAGATAGAGGCGTCTTTGGACATTAGTATGACTAGCATCAATAAAATATTGCATGAACATTTGAGTGTAAAAAAAATTTGTTCGCGTTGGATCCCGCATAATTTGACAAACGCTAAAAAAAAGGCTCGTGTCGATTGGTGCAAGGAAATGTTGGAAAAATACATTCAAGGTACATCAAAGGCTGTGTATAACATCTACACAGGTGACGAATCATGGATCTATGCATATGAGCCGGAAACAAAACAGCAATCAACTGTATGGGTCTTCCAAGATGAGGCAAAACCAACAAAAGTTGTTCGAGGAAGAAGCACATCGAAACAAATGATTGCCTGTTTCTTCTGCATTAACGGTCATGTGGCAACAGTGGCGTTAAGCAACGCAGGGCGGTCAATTCTGAATGGTACACGACCATTTGTTTGCCAGAAGTCATCGGAGAAATTCGAAAAAAGCAGAAGAACAGGCGAATCATTCTTCATCATGACAATGCGAGCTCTCACACATCGACTCAAACAAAGGCATTTCTGACGGAGCGAAAGATCGAACTGATGGGTCATCCGCCGTACAGCCCTGATTTGGCACCCAATGACTTCTTCTTATTCCCACACATCAAAAATAAATTACGTGGACAACGATTTTCGACCCCCGAAGAAGCGGTTGATGCATTCAAAACGCATGTTTTGGAGTTACCTCAATCGGACTGGAAAAAGTGCTTTGAAAATTGGTTCAAACGCATGCAAAAGTGTATTGATCATCATGGAGAATATTTTGAAAAACAATTAAACAAATTTCGATCCTACATATTTGTTTTTTCATTATTAGGCCAGAAATATAAATAGCAACCCTCGTAACTAATTTATAATTGTGCAAAAAGTAAATATTTTTGAGGGGGTACAATTTTAAATTATATAAAATAAAGAATTTGTTTCTTGAACAAACAATGAGTCTCATTTAAAGCACAATTTATACAATGCATTAACATACAACACATAATAAAAATTTTACACAATTAAAATTATTTCCAAAATAATTAAAAACAATGCTTTTAACATGAAGACAATGGTTAATGGTTACCTAAAATGATGAGTGTTAGCCCATTGAACCAAGCACCAACATATGTCATGCACCAAGCCAAAACTGCAAGCTATATAAGGCAATATATTATTTTACTAATTTTCATAATGATAAAAGATAATTTAAAAAGCTTAAGATATAGCATACCTTCAAGGTATCAACAAGGTCTTCCACAAGAATCAAACTGCGTATTTTACCAGATACACAATTCAAATGGTGGATGAGTATTTCCACTGTATTACCTATCTTCTCCTGAGACAAAGTAATGTCCATCTCCAAATATTCTCTAGAATATGGACATGCAGCCTCATTTAATAAAGTAAAATTTTTGCATATTTTTGAAAGAAAACTAACACAGGAACATGTTACAAAAATTAATTTAAGTATTAAATGTAAGATATGTTTTAAGAAAATAAATAAAATTGGGCAAATTTTAAAACTGTCATTCCTTAACTTTAAAATCAATTAAATTCTGATAAGAAATACAGAAATTCTAAATTCTTTTGATTTAAAAATTATTAGTAAATTTAAAACTATTATAACCAATTTTACAACTAAAGTTAGTCTAAAAGTATCAAAATGTTCTTTAAAACTAAAATTTCCCAAACTATTCGCCTAATCATAATACAAATACCAGCTCTATTAAGGACTTTTCATACTTCATAAAAACAGAAGAGAATTTAAGCAAATAGAACAGATACAAGGTTTAAGCAAGAGATAGGATTTAAGGGAGCCCTGAATGACCAATAAACCACCAAGACATTTTGTTCTGCTCATTGATTCTAATTTTTATGATCCACATATATAAAATATATTCGTTTAACTCTTGATCATCATCAAGGGTAGTCGCGAAACAAAAAATTAAAAGTAGCTTGTGACCCACGTCTACCCACTTTTGGTTAAAGCACATTTTGTACAAAAGATGATTCTGAAGAGGTTGCTAACTCTTAACAATTTATTAAATAAAAATAGTGCTTTTCTATAAAATATTTTTTAATATTCTGAAGTTTATGGTAATCTGTCTTATTTTAGTAACTTCAAGCTTAATTTAAAGGAATTTATATTGGTGACAGAATTGGAACTTTAAGTTGCTATTCTTCCAATGATTCAGTAAAATAAAGCTGCCTTTTTGATATGAAAATATTTCCTGAAAAAAGATTAAATTTAAACATTTTAAAATTAATAGAATAAAACCGAAACATAAACATTCAAGATACAGCAAAAATGATTATACTTAGTTATGAGCTATGGAGCTGAATACTTTTTTGTTACTAAGCCATCTTGATCTAGTAACAGCTACATCTAGCAGTCATTCTCATTTATTCTAGCAAAGTCAATCACTCTAAGTGAAGATATTAGGTCCTCTAAACTTAGACTCAGGCAGTCTAGAACATGCATGCTCAAGAGAAGCTGGTTTTAGATGACACTTATTGTAGGCTGGAAAATTTTTTGCAAACAAAGACAAAAGTTAATCCTTCAGATGGCTGATGTTTAGTCTTGAAATTGCTGTGATATCTGGTTAACATTCCTTGAGCTCAAGAATGCAGCCTGCGTGCATTTTCAACAATACCAGTGGTGAGGTGGAGGAGTATGAATTTTTGTTTTCCTTTTTAAACCAGTTGATAAATAGACTGTGTCATTTTCAAAAATTAATAACCCACCAAGTTGTTAATTCGGATTTATAATCAATTTATATAAATCTAGTTATACTATTAGCTATACTTTTTAAAAATCTTTGCTGAAATAAGAAAAATTAATAAATCAAGTCGGATATACTTCTTTTAACAATTTTTTTTATATCAAACTATACCATGTGTAGCTGAAAGACAATAGGAAATGCTTTTGGAGATTTAGCTATACAATGAACTGGTTACCAGGATCTAGAATTTTGTTGACACAAAATTACTTTATACAAAGTGGGACAAACCAATTTACAAATGAGTCAGATGGAATTTTATCTTGTGAACAATAGATTAGAATTTTTTTAATATTTAAAGATTGGGGTAGGTACATGGAAGGTTGTAGAAATCAATAAAAAAATTTTAAAAAAATTGCAATAATTTACTTTTTGAATAATAATTATAAGGAAGAATCTAAGTACCTTTTCGTAAGTGTTGAATCAATGTTAATTTATAATGCAATTAATAATATTTTTAACAAGGCTGAATTAGATGAATAAACCGATTTCAAGGGTTTTGAATGATGAAATTCACTTATATTAGGAAAGAATCTAACCTTTTTAATAAAATTGCTGAAAATAGTATGAACAGTGTAATTTTCTTCAGACTATGATAGCAACAAAATGAAAAATAAGAAAGAAATTAGTTGTGAAATCTGAAGTCAAATAATTTTAGTATAACTTTGTAGATCATCAAATGTGGGACGCCTACAGAGAATCATATCACATATTGAGGAAATTATATTATAAATACACGATTTCCAAAATAATCAACTTAAAAATGCATTTAGAAATATTACAAAACCTAATTTTTGGAAATGAAAGAATGATTTATTGATGATTTATAAACATAAAATGCAGGCAAAAATTAATTGTTTTTGTTTTGATTTGTTTACACACTATAAGATACTATCACAAATGTTAAGTTTAAGCTTTGGAAAAGAAAAAAACTTACTTAAATGGGTGTCCTTCATTAGATTTTTGGATAGCTTGAAGGACATTTTTGTAGACTCGGAAACTGGTGGTTATTGTCAGTAAAGCCAATGTCAAATAGGCTGTAACACTAATAATGGAGAAATACTTGAAAGAAAAAAGAAGAGTAAGAGAAGTAGCAAGAGCAATTCCACTCTTCTTAGGGTCTCGCCAGTAAATATATTCTGCAACTGAAATAAGTACATATTAATAAACTTAAATAAGAAAATAAAAACACAAATATTCAAAAATGAAAAGAAGCTTTATGAATATCATAGAAGTTATATTTTCACTACATTGCTTACTTAGATATTTAAAATGTGAATACAAACATGCATTATCAACATTTTACAGCAACTTTCAGTTATATGTAAAACTGTTTTACAGTTATAAGAGCTAATTCAAACAGAACCAATGATTTTAATTGAACTTTGAGCCCTTTTACAATCATCCACACTAGAGATTATTTCTTTATTGCCTAACACAGTTGCTTACAGATATACGGGCTAATTCAACCAAAACTTTCAGATTAAAATGAATACCAAGAGACAATTAGCTTCCCTGCATATGTTTTGAATGAAATCTGCAAACTAGCAATAAATTATAAAATTAGAGATAAAAGGAAATGACCAGTACATATAATGTGCAAGATAATTTAACTTTTTGTCACTGTTTCAAGAAACTGCTCCTACAGCAGTGTGAGAAAAAGACACTTCTATGCCCTAGCAGAAAGAAGATCATTTTCATTCCATTTTTCACTGTTGAAGATTTCCCTATAACAAATCTTTTTTTAGGCGATGTTCCGTGCCATAATTTTGACAAAAATGTAAACTGGTTTACTATAAATACTATAATTGATATCAACTTTCGCCAAATAGGAGAGAAGCGCACAGAGGGTTAAATGCGCCAGACTGGTTTACCGGTTCAGAATACGTAGGTATGACGTGCTTTTCGTTTTACATGCGCGCTTTGTATGCAACCCATGAAACTATTACTGAATAATCTTCGATATTCGATTTCTGCAGTTTTTGTGTTGCTTGCGAAAACTAATAAGTATGGATGAGGATATATTGACTTAACGTTTTTGCGGAATACCTATGAAGAAAGAATCACCAGGAAAATATAATAGATTTTTTTGAAGCGATAAAAACGATATATTTGCCGAAAAGAAACGATTCGGAGATCGATGAAGATTAGGTGAGTTATTTTGTTTTTTATTACGATTTCATTCATATTTAGAAATTAAAGTTTTTATTAAAAGGAATGTTTCCATAAGTAAATGAATATTTAAGTTGCGTGTATTGCGTTTTTCATGTTAGTATTATAATGTGCCGCATACCTAAATTTCTTTAATATGGGCGTAACTGCTCGTTACATTAAAATTAGAGTTTAAACAAAAAATGAAATTTGTAAATGTTCAAAATTTAGCTTTATTGCCCGGTTGGCACTGTAGTAGGTAGCGCTACACTGATGTTTTTTTAAGGTGGGCGCCATTGCTCGACATATTAAAAATTTCATTTCTATTTATTAGAATTTTAAAACTTCTACAGTATTTAGTTATAATGAAATATTCAAATTTTTAATATTTTGAATTCGGAAAAATGCGTGATTTCAAAGCTGAAGTTCTAGCGCGATCGTTATTGGTTGACAGCTATTGCGCGTAGTGACGTAATTTAGATTGGCGACAAAGCTGTAGTGGCATGAAAGCTGTAGTTGGCGACAAAGCTGTAGTGGCACTTGGCATGAAAGTTTAAAATCGTGCCAATCCCATATGGGTCTGTCATCATTTACATAAACTTTTTCCATTTGCTAATTAATATATCAGATATATTAACACATATATATTAACACATATCAGTGTGTTATATATTAACACATATCAGTGTGTATAAGATATTTATTCTATTTTATGGTATAGTAGATATATAGCAATTTTTAGAGAACTTTCTGAAGTTGTTTAAAAAATTAAGAGAATAATTTTCATTGATTTATTTGATTCTTAGCCATTAAAATATATATTTAGAATAACAGTTTTTTTTAAAGCAATGAAACACAATTGGCTATAAAAATGATAGCTATAAACTAATTGATTATGTTCAAAAACTTCCTCAGCACAGCCTACCCAATACAAAAAAAAAAATGCACATAAAGATATTTTGAACAAGTATAATTTTTGTTTATAAGCAAATACATGTAAATTAGCGAAATTCTATTTAAAAAGATTAAAGAAACATTAATGATTTTTGTTTTCTTTTGTTATAAATGTTTTGCTTTATAAATAATTTCCCTATTCAGTGGATTATAACAATGCATTTTTTAATCTTTTTCTTTTGAGAAGAAGGCTTAAAAATTTAATTTTCCTTTCTGCATGATTTTATTGATATATGATTGTATATCAATAAAAACAAATAGTATGAACATTTGTCACTCAACTGTTTTTTTTTTAACCTAAGACTCATTAGATCAAGACTTGTTTGTTGCTCAACAGCCAAACTACAACACCTCCAAAACCAGGGAGGGATTGAGATCTATGAACTGTTGAACTGAAAGCCAGAGCACTAACCATTTAATGGCTAATTTGGCATTACCAGACAAGGATTAACAGTTGCAAATGGATTTCAAACCATTACAAAGATCTATTTAAGGCTTGAGATTCAAACTTACAAACTACTGAATTTAAGTCTAGAAAGCTCAGAAGTAATATGAATTATTACAGCCAAGCATGAAACATTTCAATATATAGCCCCTTAGAAGTTGCAATCTGGAAATGTTTTCATTTATTAAATTTTAGACCTTTGAACAGTACACTATCAAAATTTCAATTTAATATAAACCACTGAATTTATTTTTTTGAAATATCCGAATTTACAGTATATACAGTATATATAATAAATGATTAAAAGCAATGATTCACAACCACTTTTGTGCAATGACAAATTTTAGAAATTATATATATGTATTTTAAATAACAGCAGGCACAGGGTCACAAACCCCTCACGACAACAAGGCTGGAAATTGCTACTCATTTATCATTATCTGGTGAGCATCTGTGAACCAAGTCACAGAGGTAAGTAACATTACCCATGCTAAACTACCATGAACTTGTTTATAGGGTGGGCCATATTCATATATCATCTCGGAAGAAAGGACAGAGGATCACAGAGAAAGAAACATTCATGCCCTAATTGGGATGCAAGCCAGGGACTAAAAGCCAAGGAGTTAGAAGTACTAACCCTTTAAGCCATTGGTCAGCAATTTTAGAAATGTACATTATAAAAATAAGTTTTTTTTTTTTTTTTTACTATAAGCAAAATAATAAATGTACTGTTTTCTTAATACATAATATTACTTAATTTTACACTCAAAATGATTTATCATAAACTAAATTTGCAGTGTCAGTTAAGTAAATAACTTAAACTTTTTACTTTGGGTGTTACCAAATTTTGAAATCGGCAAAAGCATAACAAGACAAAAATGTTGAGAATCTCTGAATTTAAGGAATAAAATAATTAAACACTATAAATACTAACTCAAGCAATTAATTAAGTACTTTAGTTGAAAAGCATATTCATAAAAAGAGTTATCACCTATCCAAAAAAATTTGCTTCAAGGCCCTTCAAATACATATGCATTCTCAATATGATATTCCTTATTTGAAATATAATTTGCAAAATATACACAATATTTAAAATAAAATTTTATTGCTCAAATTATTGACCAATAGTAAGTTTTCAATTCTAAAGAATATAATTACATGTAATAATAAACTTGATAACAGAAGTTTTCCGAACAAATACTTGGAAGTAATATGAAAGATGTTTTTAGCAACATAAAAAAAATTATTAATATAATAATTAAAATATCAGATAACAAATAAAAGAATTTATTACAATTATTTTTAATAAAAAATTGTATTCTACAAGAGAAATTTCAATTACTCTTATATTCTTAAATAAAAAAATAATCAATTTTACAAGAAATTTTAGAATAAACTGAAATAAATATTTTATTTATTTTAAGAGATTTTTTTAAATATGGTGTAAATATACAAAAATACAAAAGCATATGCACTGCACTACACTCATACTTATTCATGCTTTATCTGATTATTGGATTTTAATGTAGATTAACATGAAAATAATTCAATAGAAGTTTCAAAGAGTTTAATACTTTTGATACATTAACACAACCCCACCCTAACAAGAAGTACCAAACAAATCAATATTTCACATGAGTCACTGAATTCATATGGCACCAATTGGTCTAGACTGCAATCAACATGATTAAGCATGGTAAAAATTAATTATTCCTAAGTATGAAACTCGTGAACTGCTTATTCTTACAATGGTTTAATTTTAGAAACCAATTAAAATTAATTTAATACTATTTTTAAACATGAATATCCATTAAGTTTTTTAATAGATTTTTTTAGATTTAATTCTAAAAGATTTAAATTTTCACATAAAAGTTTCATGAAAAAATTTATTAAAATGAATTTTTATGTTTTTTGAGAATTAATAAAATATAATGAATTAGTTAGTCAGATTTAAATACATTGTATTGAAATAATTTTTCAAGCTATTTATATTTTAAGTAGTTATTAAAAACTGCAAACCAAGTTTAAACTTTAGCTAACTAATTCCATTAAGGATTTTAAAAGGAAATTTTCCTATCAATATGTAATTAATTTTTTTAGCTATTCCGGAAAAATAGTGAAATTTTAAAATTTATAAACAAAGTTAAAAATGTAATGAAAATTTAAATAGACAAACTTTATTTGAAGGAAAAATTCTTAACATCTGATATTGGATTTTTTGACTAGGAACAAACTCAGTCTAAATGTATAGGATATCAAGTTATTAAAAAACCTCAGAAAACTACACTTTTCAGAATTCAGAGAACCAGTTTTGCAAGTTATCTTGAAAATTAACATGCTACCAACAGAAAATTCTTAATTCAGAGATTCTGATAACTATGACCCAAATTTTTATATTATAGATCAAAAATATTTTTGTTTTATGTATATAATGAAAAAAAATTTAATTTTCTTTGTGCTGGGTTTCCCAATTTTTAACAGAAACTAAATTACTACAGTTTAATTCTTTCTAAATTTCATGAAAAAGACAAAATTGTCTCAGTATAAAATTATAATTTACATTTAGATGTAAAATTCAATTAATTATTTTAAGGTTTGATCATATTTATGTTGAATACTGTATGTAAGAATATTTTAAAGAACACTTGAAACAATTTTCACAATTTCAATTTTGTTTCATATTCAAATTAAAACTAAACTCAGTGGCTGTGTAAGGCCTATGTTTTATTTCACTAAGGGCCACCGGCAGGTGTGAAGTATATGTGAAAATTAGGTGGTCAGCTTAATGCTCAGTTTTATCAATCCATTGAAAGGATGAATGTAGAATGAGGATCAAATCTCAGACTTGAGTTTTAAAAGTGTGTAGTACTACCACTATGGCGCCAAGATTCCGTATCAAGATTATTCTCGTTACTTACAAAATTAGTAAAATAAAAAAGCTTAAAAGAAAAAATTTAACAATTTATTAATTTTTAGGGATGGAAAGATTAACAAATACTTGTCAATTATTTAATTAAGGAATAAAAAACATTTGAATATTTTCTTTCAATTTCTGAGAAATTTCACTAGGCTGGTGTTCATAATCCGTAAATTAAACTATTAGTCTAAAAATTTAATATTTATAAATTTATCAATTTAAACTTAATAAAGAGTCATGAGCAACATTGAGAGTGATAATAAATATTTAACTAAAGGCTTGTTTTTTTACCAGTCAGCTGATACTCAATTTAATAATTCTGTCACTTTGAAGTTTTGAGGACATGTAAGTTAACTTGATTAAATTTACAATTAAAAATAATTTCTAAACACTTAAAGCATTTATGACAAGTTGGAAGACAAACAAATTGAAAACCAACCGACTAATCATTCAACTGTCTGCTAAATTAGAAATTTATGCTTAATTGTTTTTTTTAGAGGGACCTTATTGCATAAAATCGATTTATTAATTGCCAACTCGACCCCTTTTTATATTTTAATGGTTTTTACATTTTTGGAAGCACAATTGATTAGATTTTTAAATAATTCATTAAGTCAATGTAATTAAACTAAAATACATAAATATATCAATTGCATTAAAATTCATTCAATTACATTAAATTTTCAATGAAAGTAAGTTTAATTTTTCTCAATTATAACTTTATGTGTGTATCAAATTTATATACAATTTTATAAATGAACAATTTACTTATATTTCCTTAATGAAAAATAATAATTATGATTTAAATTAAAATTTGATAATGAAAATAAATTTTACCTTCATAATTTTTCAGAATTTATATAAAATTATTTAATGGTTAATAAAATAATATAATATTTAGAAGTCTTACCAGAGGGATGCAATATGTCAGGATTGAACCATGCCCCTGTTTGAGAAAAATTTTTATTCAATTTATGCACTAATTTTTATTCATAATTTAGTAAAATGATTGGTACACATTTATTGCACATTTTTAAATAACATAACTTACTAATTGTATAAAAGAGGGTTAACAGGAACAGATATAAATATAAAAAATTAATATTTTAAAAAACTCAAAAATTTTTACTTGAATTTATTTTAATCTTTATTTTTTTTAAAACTATAACAAAGGTATGAACTACGTTTATGAAATCATTTAAATATTTTTAACAATATTTTCTTATAACAGGAACGCTTTTCATGGGAAATCACTTATTTTTAATAACTTCAACATTTATAAATATCATATCGTGTTAAATTAATTCATAAAAATATCACTAGGAAGTGAAAAAAATGTATACTATGCATAATATTTCCGAGATAAACTATGTTTAGCATGAGTTAATCTAAGCCTTTTAAGGCTTAAAGAGAAATGCATTTCAATATTAATTGATACACGTAATTCATTTCATATAAAACGAAAAAATACACATTTATTTTAAATAAAGGTGCAAGTGAGTCATAAAATATGTAGACGTTACATGCAAATGATATTTAATCATGCAATAGTGAGTCACAATGACATAAAGAAATGAAGAAATGGCATTAGTACTAATTATTTTTAGTTTTCAACATTCAACACAGATTACAATATACATTGATAAACAATAAATAGGTGGGATTTACCTGGAGAATAGGGACACACACAATCTTCTGAATTCTTTGTAGTACTTCCTACCTTTTCGGCCTCCATGGCGACCTCACTTTTCTTCACCACAGCAGGTTGCGCAGCTTCCTCGTACGCACCAAGTTCTGATTCGTAATTATCAGAGTATATTTCAGCTTTTGTGTCTATATTTGGATCTTTACTTTTGGGCAAATTCTTGATAACTTCAGATTCAGCTTCTTTATTATGTAAGAGCGACGATTCTCCAGTGGTATCAGCAGCAGTTATTAAGCGTTCAGGGACCTCGTCATTAAATCGATGTTCCAGTTTGTCGTCAATCAATAAACTGTCGCCACCGCCAAAATGTTGTTGTGGCGGTGTTTCAGTTACGGAATGGCGGATTGTATCTTCCACTCCAGTATCGGCACTAGTATTTATCAATGACGATTCCTTTTCTATATTAATAAAATCTAATAAATTAGAGCTGGGTATAGAGGGAGAAACTTCTTTAAGGGATTCTGGTACTTCTTCTTCATTACTAGTGACAAGTGGGCGTGTCGTGGAAATTAATCCAGATTGCGAAACATTACCTAAATCACTAATTAAGTCCTTTCCTGAATTTAGGGAATCGCTAGAAGCATTCATAGCAGATTCTAGAGTTTCAAAATCATCCATGTCAAGCAATGGTTTGTCATTTTTAAGCAAATCAGTATTTGAATCTTCTTTACCGGTAAATGAAGCTGTATGAAATTCTTCCATGTCGAATCGAAATGACGGGTGGTCGTAATACTATTTCGTTTAGGTTATGAAAAAATATTAACGTGTTCTTTCAGAATTAGTCATCCAGTTCCAGCAAACACGTTTCTTTCTCTGTCACGGATTCATGAACATGCATAAGAATGACGTCAGACACCGCATTTGATCTGTCTTCACAGACGGATTCATAAACCCGAAACTAAGTGGGGAAAACGAAAGTAACCGTTCTTCTTCTATGGGAAATTTATTTAAACATTAAATGGAAAATTTTGAATATTCCTAAATAATTATTTTTTTTATTATAATAGATGTAAAAATTAAATTTTAAATGTAGTAATAGTGATCAAATGTTTCTTAATTTTGGAATTTGTTTTAATTTTTTTTACTACTGTACAAGTGTGAGTCATAGGAAACGAAAAAAAAAATTCTTTTTGAAATAATTTTGCTATAAATTATTGATGAACAAAAAATATTGAAAATTACTTATTCATTTGAGAAAAAAAGATTGATATTTTAAAAAGAAAATACGAAGTTATTTAATCTTATCTTAAAATGGCCTGTGAAAAATAATTTTCTTTCAGATATGGAATTAAAAAGAATTGAATTAGAAAATTAAAAAAAGATATACATGCATATACATTATGAATAAATTTACACAAAATAAATAATCTATCTCATAATGAAATGTTCATAATACGTTGTGATTATGAATAACTATTATCTGTGTTCTGCATTTAACTCCTTTTTAAATTCCCACAAATTAAGCCAGAATAAATAAGTTAAATAAATAAAAATTGATCGAACCAATTAACTTTTTATAGAATAATTAAAAATTCAGCCAAAAAGCTTCAAGTTGTAGTTTTTATTTCAGCTAAAGCAAAGTTAAATCAATAATGAAATAATAACTTCTATCGAATGTTATAGAATAAGTGTGTGTGAGAAGCATATACTTAATTTAAATAGTTCAATTCAATATTCTACATTTAATATCCAGAAAAAAATAATTACAAGATAGATATTATTTGATTTTTAACCATTTTTTTTCAACAAATATCGAATTTTTAGATAATTTTATAGAACATTAATTCTTGAATCACACATATGATGATCATTTTATTTCATAATTTGAAGAAGAAAAATTCATAAAACTTTTCATTCTCCTTCAAATATTTTCCTCAAGAAACAATAGTTTCATACGGCTTCAATCTTCAAGTTATTTAAATGTTCGGTTTCTTGCTAATTAAATTATTTACAATAATTAGCAAACGGTACTACAAGTGTAATACTTATTAAAGTATTTGAATCTGAGAAAAATAAGAGTATTTAAATTTTCCTTTCTAGAAAATTATCGAATTTCCAATTCCAATTTTGAAATGGGAAAGGCACAAATTACATGGAATTAGTTCGTTAATAAATATTCCCTTCATTATAATGTAAGGCTTCATTTTTTAATGTTACCAAGTGAACAATTTGAGTATACCCATACTCTTCTTTTATTATCTAAGTAAAAGAGATCTCTTATTTATTCTTTCATTAGTCTTTTGAATGATACATTTTAATTGGAAAAATGGAACAAATCCCAACAAAGATCTAAAAAGACAAATAAACAAGTTTCTTGATATGAAAACGAAATTTTTTGATTTAGAGTCTCAATAATGGAGAATGATCTTAAACACATAAATTAACTATCAAATTTAACTGTAAAAATCTCTAAAGCTCTTGATTTAGTAAGATTATCTCTGAAAAGACCTAAAATCTTCATGGTATAGGAAAACATTATTTTCCATACTGTTTGAAAATATTCACAGATTACCTATGATTTTTCCTATTAATAAAAGAAAATTTATAATATTCACGACATTTTGTATGTACTGTAGAGCAGTGGTTCTCAAACTTTTCGGTGCGCCCCTCTAGGGGCGCGCGAGCATATCCAAGAGAAAATGTTATTTAAAAAATTGATTAAGTGACTGAAAGGAAAGAACACACACGCACATACAAAACTAAATACATTTCGACATATTTAATATTTTACTTATTAAATTAAAACAACTTACTAAATAAAAAACAGATTTAATAGTTATTAGTGACTTCCTTGGACCTGTCTTTCAGAGCAAAGTTTTCGGAGGAGGGTTTAATATTAGAAATAGACACTCTCAGTTCTTTTTCTAAATTTAGCTGAGATCTATATTTTGTCTTCAAAGAATTCACCGCAGAAAATCCAGTTTCACAAAGGTAAGATGTTGAAAATGGTAGTAGAAATCGAAATGCCCTTGTTTTTAGAGCAGAAAACTCATCATCCACTCCTGCCTAAAATTTAAAGAGTGATTTATTATTAAATTATCTTTTGGTTTCGCCGTTTGCCGGGAAGTCTATGGTTTCTTCCTCTTCAATTGAGAGTCCTTCGGGAGTATTTTGAAATGGATCTCTCACCCACTTGTAACTTGATATCAGTTTGTCGTCAACAAGAAAATACTTTTTAAAATTCTTTGTTGGCTTGCTAATAATTTTCGAAGGTTACAAAAACAACTTTTACATGTTGTTCTTCAGCCTTGTAAGCTTTAATACAATCATTCAAATTTGCAAACATTGTTAAGTTTTATTCTCCACAATTCCAATTTCCTACAAAAAGCATTAACTTTATCACTCGTATCCAATATATGTGTATTTGCTCCTTGCAGTTGAAGATTCAAGTTATTTAATTTCTCTAATATGTCGAACACACATGTAGCTCAATTTCATCACAAATAAACTATCGCGAACATTCTCAGCTTGCGGTCTGTTTTCCTCTTCTAGGAAAACGGTGATTTCTTCTCTTATTCATAAACTCGTTGCAAAAATTTCCCTCGTGATAGCCATCTTGCCTTGCAATAAAATAGTAACCCTGAATGTACTGCACCCATGTCTTTACAGCGTGCGGAAAAGATTGTTGATTTCAGGGGTCTCATTTTCATATAATTTACTACGGTTATAACCGTAGTTAACACAATATTCAAACCAGGACTCATTTCTTTGGAAGCCAAAGCTTCTCTGTGGATCATGCAATGTGTCCAGACGCACTGTGGCGATTTTTGTTTCACAAGTGCTTGAATACTTTGGAATCTTCCGAACATTGAATGAGCACAATCTATGCTTATTTCGACGCAATTTTTCCATTCTATGTTTGTCTCGTCCATAAAATCATTTAAGATAGCAGATAATGCGAGTGCTGTTGCTTTAAGTTCTATTGGTTTGCAGAAAGGTAATTCTTCTACTATTGACAAATCATAGAAAATCTAAAAAGGCAATGAAATGAGCATCTTTATTACTATCTGTTGCCTCATCGAATTGTATTGAAAACAATTTGTCGCGCAACTTCAACAAAAGCTGATACTCTACATCTTCAGCTATATCAGCAATTCGACGGACAACAATGTCATTTGAGAAAGGTATAGACAATAACTGTTTTGCAAAATTATCTCCAAATATAATTTCTACAATCTCAATTGTTGCTGGTAAAATAAGCTCTTCACCAATGGTGTAAGGCTTTTTACATCTGGCTATTTTATATAAAGCTTTGTAAGAGGAAATTAAAGCTTTTTCATTCACAGACAAAGTTTTTATAAACAATGATTTTTGCTTTTCACATGATTTTAATTTTAATTCGAAGAATTCTCTGGGCTTGTTTACGTACTCACTATGAAGCGTTTCCAAATGTCATTTAAGTTTATTTGGTTTCATGCTGTCTGCCGCCAAGATTTTTGAACAAATGTTACACAAGGGCCTTTTTTCTTCACTTACTTCAGTACTAGTAAACCCAAAATTTAAGTATTCTCGAGAATATTTTCTTGGTTTTATTTTCGGAACCACGCTCGTCTGTGTACTTGTTGATGCTTGTCTATCGTTTAATTCTCGCTTACGCCCGCTTAAAAATTTATCCATGATTCTGCATAAGTCTGTTGCCGTGAATATTTAATACGGTGAGTTACAATTACACGAAAATATATATATAACATTCAGAATAGATTTAATAGCGATAGAAGAATAGACTCGAATGAGATGATCTGGAATTGGATTTGGCGTTATAAAACTTTCTTCTTCTCCCTATAAGAAAACATTTGTTCACATCTGCGCACGCTTCTAACTTTTGAGCTGACCAGACAAATCGAAACTTCTCGCAAAACCATGAGAATGCCCGACGTGGCGAGACGCAAGAGCATTAAAATGGCATAGGATTCTTGTTTTTTCAATGCTGAGGATTGGTGTTGCAAAATATCAATAAATTTCCGTATTCTTGGTAATTTGTAAAGTTTAAAATTAAGGTTGTAGTGAGGGTTTAGTGCCAAAATACTCAAAATATATTATTATTGTATACATTTTATTGTATGCAGTGGGGAGGGGGGGGAGATGAAAATTATGGTTGAAAATTAGGCCGTGAATACTAAAAGGTTGAGAAACACTGTTGTAGAGCTTTCTTAAAAATTACATGCCCTTTTTTATTCATTTTATCATTGATTTTTAGAATAAATTTCAAATTAACAAACTTTGTATTACATATAAACTTAATGCAAAGATTATATAAATAATTGAAAAAGAGATTGTGAGGATTATTAATGCTCATTTTATTAAAATGTATTAAAAAAGTTTCGCATCGCTAATGTGAAATATATATTAAATAAAGTAAAATATTCTTCTAAAAATTTGGAGATATATATGGAGATACAGTTTTCGTTGCGCAAACCTGCATAAGATATGGTTTAAATGAGCGGTCGCCAAAGTGGGGTTCCACGGGAAAATTTCTCTGGTCCCCAGAAAAATGAGGAATATACTAACTTATCATATTATGTTTTGAGATGCATTGAAACGCACATAATTCAATTGATAATAATACGCGAAAAGTTATAAAAACGCTACTTCTTACAATAACGCCACAAAATAAGTCGTACTGCTGCATTATTTTAGCTACATGTTTTGTCTCGTCTCGTTTCATTTCTCACATTTCTAATGTTTCGCTCTCATGTTTGTCGCACACGTACATATCAGTTCAAGCATTTAAAGGAGAGCTTATGGATGTATATTGAGTTGAGTATAAAATATAGTCAATGTATTAGTTGGGTTAAGAAAGAAGTTTTTGCTTATTATTTTTATTTGGTGCTTTTGAAAGACAGATATTATCTTAAATCTTAACCATGCACATACTTTCTTTTATTTGGTATTTATTGGGATAATATTTATAATTTTATTGGGATTTTATGATATTTATTAGGATCTTATTCCAAGTAAGCAGGAACATCCATCACACAAGGAATATATAATGCTAAAAGTCTGATTAACTTACACTTTTTAATTGTTTTTTTTATATTTTATCATGGTTTATATATATATATATATATATATATATATATATATATATATATATATATATATATATATAAGGCTTTCATGGTAAGTTATAGTGATTAATAGTTTCCTTTTGTTAAAAGGTACACTTTATGTGTTCTTAGATCACAAAATTTTTACAAATTTATTTAACTCTTAAAATTTTTATCAATGGTTCACGGGATTTAAATTATGAATATATTGGTCCGTGAGGTTAAAAAGTTTGCTGACTGCTGGTTTACAAGCTTTGTACAATTAGTAAGCACGCATTTTATGCCCCAGTAAGTATTTTGTATAAATCTCAAAATATTCTGTAGTTTTTTATTGTATACTTTAGGTGAACTTAATGTGACCTAGTAGTAGGACACGCTTTTGGAGTGGAAATTTCTAGGTTAGATTGTAGTCTCTGTTGAACAACGGAAGATTGGTATAGAATATTTGCATATATATTTGTTGGGGTGCGAATATGGAAGTCTTGTATTTCGTTTCTTATCATATAGGAACATACAATTCATTATCCATATAAAGCTCTCCCTAAGAGCATTCTGTAATGGATTTTCAGTACAGCTTTTGAAGTTTTCACCTGTTAAGCAATCCAGTATGTTGTGTCATGCATTATTTATTATATAAATAAATTTTAATGAACAGGACTCAAAACTCAGCAAGAAGTTGATTGGATTAACGCGATATTATTAAGACATTTTTATTTGCAAACAATAGTTGAGCTGATTTAACCTGACCTTACTAAGCTGCTGAGCTCGGTTAATCGTGATTAAAAATACCAAAGCTATTTTGGAGTATAATAAGCTAGAGAAAATCGTAAGGCGAGTAAAAGGAATTGAACTTCTCGAAGCATTCTTATCATTAGTCCTGGGATCAATGCAATTTTTTTACGAATATTGGTGATCATGCTGAAAGCTTTATGATTAATATAACTTGACTGAAAAATGAAATTACCTGCCTGTCAATATTGAAGTTATCACATATTTGCAACTTAATTTGTCTTCAGTTGAATTACTTACCATAAATATAAACAAAATTAGAAAAATTGACATGAAGCATTTGAATTTTAAAGTCTAAATACTTTTCAAGAATTCAAGGACAAAGTTATATATCCTGGATGCCTTGAAATGTGATTGTGGTAATGAAAAAATTCAATTTTCAAGGCTATTTCTTATTTGTTATTTAAAGTTAAACTAAAATGATAAAAAAAAAAATTATAGCAACAAATTTGGTTAAAACTAAAAATCGAGGAGAGCAATTCAACAAGAAAATAAAAGAGTAATCAATATAATAATTTAAATAAGCTTAAAATTTTCAAGAATTATTTATGTAGGAAAATCTTTTACAAGAACAGTTTTTTTAAAATAAGTAAAATAATAATAATAATAAATAAATAAAATATAAATAAAATAAAAAAAAATTTTTTTATTTCTTTTTTCCTGACTTGCAAACAGAAATAAAAAGGAAATATTTTTCAATGTCACTTTGATGAATGACCGATATTTCATTAATCTTTGAGACTAATACGTATAAACAACTTGTAAATTTCTTTTCCATTCAGAAACATTTGATAAAAGCAAAGATGTATAAACCTCTTATTTTCGTTAGGGTATAAATTAAAAATTTGAAAGTACTAAAGAACTCGTTAGGTTGTGCTCCTTATTTGAGAAAACAATAATATCTCTAAGAAGACAATTAAACATTAGAAGGTTTATTTTGGTCTGAATTTTACAATTATTTCTACTGATATTAATAGGAAGAATTTCTGCAATAAATAAAGCAGCAATTTCATTTTTTTAAAACTTTGTGTGAGTGTGGGAAATAAATAATTAAATAGTTTATAAACTCAAGTTTTACAGTTAGAATGTATAATGTCAGTTGTAGTTACTTCTTTTAATAAATTCAGAACTAAAATATTGAAGCATAGTACTTTTGGGGTTTTCCTTGAAGAGATAAATACTTATTACAGAAACTCATATTATTCAGCCAAATGAAAAGATGAAATAAATTTCATCGTTTTTGTGTATAACTCTGAATGACGAAAAAAATCGCCCAAGAAATAAAGTTAAAAGAATTATTAGAGCTTGAATATAGAATAGAATTATCATTTCACCTTTTTTTTTTTTTATCGGGAGGAAAGGAATATCAACATAAACAAATCTTTTTTTCTCCAATTTTTTGTCTGCGGTTAAATTAAGAAAAAACTACACAAAATCAAAGAAAACTTTTATCAAAAAATTGATCCCTGGTTAAAGTAAAATAAAAACTATGTTTCACATCAAAGTTTAGATCACAGAATTATTAAATTAATATTTTACGCTGATTTGAACTCACTTTTACTTATGCTGCGATATAATTAAAGCAATAATTATAAACTTGAACATAATCAGAAATACAAAATAGGAAAAGCTGACAATTTCATTAAATATTCGGAAAAAATATTAAATATATATAAAGAAAATAGAAGAGAAAAGCGCGCTATTTCTATCTCTAATGGAAACCATTTTAATGTTTATTGTTCAGATTAATGTTAAAATTAGATTTAAGCTAAGCAAGCAAAATAAAAGTGGTGAAAAGTATAAATTAAAATAAACAAATTACAATGAACAACACGTAAAAGTTAGTTGAAAATATGTAAATTTAAATGGCCCACACACGCACGTGCGCGTGTGTACGTTATCAAATTTGAATTCATTATTAATTTAGAGGTGTGGTAAATTAAAACTGATTTCACGTAGTCGCGGTTAAGTATCCTTAATGAGGAGCCGAGATTTCAACTGAACGGTCTGCCTACTCTAGCTTTCATTTCAATACATAGTTCATGGATTTAATTCACACACTTTAGGTGCGGTTGACCTCGTAAGCACAAAATCACCTGAAGCTGACAAAAAACCCATCCACAGTAGAAAGCTGATTGCTTTTCAGATAAAGTTCTTATAGATTGAAAATTGTATGTTGGCGATTGATTCAAGGAAGATAATCATAGACACTCAAATATTCATCTCAACAGATACCTGTTAAAAACAAAACATATAAACTCTGATTTTCAAAGTCGTGACCGATCTTGAAGTCTTCACTCAGAAAAACACGTTCAAACACTAATTTATATGGAGGTCAGAGGTATGACACTTAAAGGTATTTTGAACACCTGAATTACTCGAAATGTACTATGTTTAACTTACATATTAAAATAGATTTAAAGTCAAAAAATGGCTAAGTAATTAGCGCTCCTGACTCCTGAGCTGTGGGTCCCGGGTTCGAGTCCCGGTTCGGGTATGAATGTTACTTTCTTTCTCTGTTCTTTGCTCTGTGTTGATGTAGGAATGTGGCCCACCCTATAAACGGGTTTGTGGTGGTATGGCGAGGACAACGCTACTCGCATCCTGGACTTGGTTCACAGGTGCCCGCTGGATAACGACAAATGAGTTGCAGTTTCTGGCCTTGTTGTGGCATAGGACTCATTACCCACCGTTGGAAAAAAATGTATATTTAAATAAAAAACAATACAAACATTAAACGGTTTATATAAGTAATCGTGAGATTAATATATATAATCTGCTAAAAAGTTGTAACTAAGTATTTTATTATCACATCCAAAAACTATGTATTTTCATTGTACGATTTATTACTTGTTCGAGAGCAATATCCATCTCAATTATATCAGTGTACAAACCCGCGTGTTTTTAAATAATGAAGAACCGCACCAGCACTGGAATACAATTGGTTCTTCTGGTAACCAAAGTATGTTAAATTATGAACAGGAATGAGTTCAGTAAAATTACATTTCGGGCAAAAATGTGAAGTTTAAGACTTTAAATATGCCACAAAGTAAGCATGACCATTGCTAAACTTAATAAAAACCCTCTATTCGAATCTACTGCTTGTTCTAGTCAAAGCAGCAGCAGGATGGTCGTAATCATACAATCCAGTATAGGAGATTTTCTCCAAGAGAAGTTTATTTTTAATTTGACACAAGTTTCAAGAAAGAAATACAGTGACATCAGTCAAATTCTTGATATTATGTTTCCTGGCTAGTTCATCTGCAACACCATAACGTAAAATATCCACTAGTGACAGTATACTCACTGAAAATAACTTATTATGAAGACCCAAACAACTTTCATCTTGAATAATACTCGTTCGTACTCAACTGCATTTCATGATCATGTTTCTATTATTCATTCAGAAGCTGAATATAATCTCGACAGTGTCTCAAAATCCACATGTCTCCGTACTGACATCTTCTTTTAACTATTTGAACTTTCTTTCTTTAACTACTATAACTTAAATCCTCCTCTGATTCCAGCCGAAAAACAGCAGTAGCCAAGCCAGGATTTCTAAACCCGTCAGCTTCAGCTGTATGGTTTCCAATGAAAAATTCGCGTCTAGTTTACAGGTGAAAAATTGATTGATTAGGAAAAATAAAACACGATCGGTTTACTCAACATTTTTCAGATGTTTGTTCTATCTACTTAACATTGTCCAAAAATTATTTTGTACCACGAAATAAAGTCTCACCTATACATCGGGTAAAAACAAATCATATTATAAGGTGTGAAAAATTTTTAAAAAAAAAAAAAAAATTCTCTTTAGTTGCAGGATTATTGAAGAATGAAGTCTGGACAACTTTCAGCCACATTCTAATACATTTCCCGATCTTAGTCTTCTTGGGAAATAGTAAGTTCATATTCTGAATGCATAAAAAGTTTTCAATTTTCAAGAAACAGACCAACAAGTAAATATTATTCTTTCAAAAAAATTACACTATGAGAATGTAGAAAGAATGGAAGACAAGATGACGTACATATTTTTCTTGACCCCCAGAGGTTGCGCATAAATAGAAATTTTAGAAAGAAGAAGAGAATATTTTTACTGGAAGGAAGAACGGTGAAAATCACGATGTAACTTTGAACTCATAGTTTTGGTTTGATTTGCTTATCACTCAATGGTCATTTTTTACACAAGAGGGATAATCAAGACGGAACCTACAGTTTAAAGAGGGTTCAGAACCATTAAAATTATCCATACCCAAGGTGGGATTCGAGTTCACGAACTGTTGAACCGAAGACAAGAGCGCTGCACATTCGTTTGTATGCGGTTTTTTTTTTTATTTTATTATTTATTTTTTTATGTAATTACTAGTTAGTATTCTTGTGTATACGAAAAATAATTAATAGATAAAATAATGTTATCTTTTGTCCTACTACAAAAGCTGTTAGCAAGACATGTAGCAAGTCAACTCGCTGTATGTTCATATGTTATAACGGTATAAGCAACTAACAATAATTGCAATTATTGCAAGTTATCAATTCCCCAATATAAGTTATCAATTACTCTTAAAATTAATTAGAAATACTGGAATTGAAATTTCTAAATGAAACATAGTCCATGTCTAAATAAGCAGAAAATCAGTTTTCTGGTGTATGCTTCATTCGATTCTAAGCAGCTGTTCTTATTTCTACCATGGATAAACAGAGTAAGAATTTTGTTTATTCAGATTTCTCTTGTCAATATATATTTTCTCATTTAAAGACTAAGACGAAAGATGAGCACTTCAACTCAGTCACTATTTTTCACTTATTTCTAAGAAAAAAAAAAGAAATACAAATATATGTTACATTATGCAATCAAGTTACGCTGCTGACAATATATATTCAAAATATTTATTTAACATTTAAATCAAGAAAAGTTTTTTTTTTTTTTTATCACTTGTTAAAGTAAATAAAATAAAGAAATGAACTCCATAAGAGCGTTTCATTAGAGATGTCAAGGCGTAAGATAAATCTTGTGTGACAAAACTATAAATTCCATATTTTATGATATTATATAGCAATTGAATACCATAGCGATAAGAGTTACGTTTCTGAATATTTTGTTTTTCTGTTTAAGAGAGAGAGAATTGTATATAAAATAGAAAACTTAAACAATTCTAAATTGATTTACTATTTTTTGAATAGAATATTAACAAGAAGGTAATAAATGGATGCAATTAATGCTATAAATATGCTCCTATCTTTTGTTTTCAAATGAAGTTCTTTTTTATGTGATGATAAATTTTGTTATTACTAGCTGAATTATAGCAGTCTTTCTGTATTTATTTTAGACTATTTTACAACTGGTTTAATGTAATTACAGTTCATGTTTGGTATAAAACATGCTAACTTAGTTTAGATTTTACCAGCAGAAAACGAAATATTAAAAACTTTGAAAATCCCTTTCATTTATAAATTGAAAAGATAAATATTAAATTAATGTAATGAAAACAGAAGAACTTACATAGTTTTTGTATATGGCATACCGAAATAAACAAAGAAAAAATTTTTTTAAGAAATCAATACTTAGTGAAGTTTTAGCTTAAAATATGTTTTCACTTCATATTTTTTCTCATTGAAAACATGTTATACAATTTAAGGCATAAAAATGTATGTATTATAAGACAAATTTTAAATTACAATCTTGATTTATGAATTTAAATTTTATGAAGTGAAAAAACAAACATCACCGAAAACAAGCAGAATTTGTGTTAGATGTTTTATATATATATATATATGACAAATTGCGAAATAAATAAAATTCCAGAGTTAAAAAAAAACACTATTGACTGAATAATTTCAATTCAAGCAACAAACACATGAAATTCTATAATTCAACATATAAAAGTGTACACATTATAAAATAATTTAATGAACAGCGTTTCAAAACGCTGTTTCACTGTGCGTAATTAAATCTCATGTATACTATACCGAATAAACAAACCGAATTAGTTGTATAGTTCTGAAAACTTTCTTTGGTTACCAAGATGTTAAATATTGAAGTAGAAAATCTTTTCATTGCCATTGCTTTGAATTCAGGATCAGTCGCACATTAAAGAAAGGTGAAAAACCATATGCTGAAGATGTTAAAATTATTTTTTAAAATGGCACAAAAATAATAAATATCGTTTTTCAAAAAAATGCATTGGGAAAAAGTAGAAAAAAAGGATGATCTAATGTCATAAATACTTTTTTCTTTTCCAGCAGTAATGCACAGATGATAGCTTTAAAGATCAGGAGAACCACAGGCGTATCTCTTCAAGCAAAAAAAGTCCCTGAACATTCTCAAGTAAATGACTTAGAGAAACAGACCATTTTAGCAGAATTCAAATCAATGAATTATGTCTAATTACTAAAATTTCGAAATGAGATACCCTTTATTTTAAGTTATCCAAAGATCGACGCCTTGGCAAAAGTTTTATTCCATTCCTCGTAGCTTTTTTTAATTCCAGCCTGGACATATGGAATAACTCTTAAGCTTACCATAACAAGGTTCAACTAGAAGTAACTAAAATTAAATAGTTTCATTGCGAATTATTGCCTGAGAAATGATAGTGCAAAGGTTTACTCTGAAGGGTTTTGCAGGCCAATTTTAACTCTGGTGCAAGCAATCTGGCAAGCGAAAGTTGTAAAGCATTTCTGCATCTGTCGCGTATTGCTTAAGGAAAGTTTATATGATAAAATAAATACTGCATTACAAAATTATATTCAAATAGGTGTATTTTTCATTATTAATTACGTAAATTTACTTTTAAATATGTCAGTATTTTATCATTTTGTAAAGTTTTATATGATAGTTTGTAATATTAAATTTAAATAACATATTAAGTAATAATTAAGGACTTGTGTTATATAATAATGTGTAAAATTGCAATAACTCATTTAAAATCATGACATAAATATATGTTTTTTTATCATTACTTTAAGTATAGTTATTGGGAATGTAAATGATCCAAAATAACTGTTTCATAATTGCTATATTTTCGGAGAAATAAATAATAAATGTATTAGAGACATGGGGCAATCTTTTGTATGCACAGTTCACACATAGAATTTTAGCTTCAGTTTAATATTAGTAGATTTATTCACACCTAATTCTAACGAGATATCGCTTTTTCAAATATTTAAGATAAACTTTTCTACTCCCGTGTGTGGTTGCTAGTCCACCATCGGACGCCTCCCCAGGTGGCGAATAATGGGAATGCTTCCCAGATATGGGTGGTACCGGAGAAATGAAATACCCGGGGCGGACCAATACTAGCAAGCAGAGTCTGTCTCAGAGTGAGGGGCTACTACAGCGTCTATTCTCCATGTTAGGAGCGGTGGTCTTTTGGGGGCTAAGTCATACTTCATCCTTTGGTGCCCCCAGGCCTTCAGGTCCTTGAAGATGCTCACTTACTCTTTACCGTGAAACCTTCCATAAATAGTCGTGCTTCAATCCAGCATCTTTTAAATTGGAGATCAAACTAAGCCTGGACATACTAAATCTTCTTGAGAGACTATGACACATACACCCAGTGCATTTCCAATGGATCTCTTCACACGTGGGAGTAGAGGGAAATGAAAAAGCGGATTTCTTTGCAAGATCGGCGTCAGAGGAGGGAGTAAACCCAGGTGGAGAGCTCACATCTAGTGAGATTTCTTCCCTGGCAAAAACTGAATTCAATAAGCTTGTGAAAATTCCTCCCAACCATCCATGGTACTTCGCCAAAAGACCGGGTGAGACCTTCAATCTTAGACCAAGATCTTATCAAATTGCCTTTTCCCGCTATCTAAGTGGACAGATGAGAGGAATCACCTTTCAACTGGGGCAGAGGACATTTCCAGACTGTCCTTTGTGTTCCGCCAATATGGCCTCCTCTGAACACATCTTAACATGCTTAAATTTGAAAAAAAGACGATGTCCTTCGGGACCCATCTTATTTTTTAGACATTTTAGATATTTTTGGTTTTATGGGGGTTGTCTAGCCTAGCTAGACATTCTGAGATAAGTAACTACAATAACAAGAACTTTTCTACTAATATGTAGGCATCTAAAATAAGTATAAGAGTTCATATGAAAGGTTTCGAAAAAAATTTAGTTTCTAAAATTAGACACTCAAAAGCAGGTTAAAGACAGAAATTTTCCTTAAAATTTGCGAGATTACAAGATTTATGTGCATTCAACTATTTTATCAATATTTTGATACTTTATTCTGCTTTTTTGTCAAACTTAATATAATTTTAATTAATATTATCAATGAACCCATTTTTCCAATGTTTTATTTTAGTAAGTTTTTTGCCTTTATGTGCAAGCCTATTATATAAGTTAGTCACAACAAAGTTAGCATATAACGGTGAATACAATTAATACACATCTGTGGAAATTATGTCGTATGTATTTATAACTTCTTCGAGTTCTGTCTTTATATTAATATGCATTCACTGTTAACTAAGTTTCATTTATTATAAAAGATATTTATTTGGTGAATTACTTATCATTGATGTATTATGTTTGCATTATTTCACAAGGCCATGACTGGAAGATGACGAAGAAGGTTCGTGCCAGGAAAACAGACGCCTGCGAGGGTGAAATTGATCAAAAATATTTCTGTTTTAAACACGCGAATATATTTCTATAAATAGAAATGTATAATATTTTTCTTTAATAAAGTTTTAAATATAGTTGTAGTTTTTTTCCCCTTTTTTTTCTACAGCTAAGACAGAAAAATGAATAAATTCAATATAGTATTTCAGATCAGTTTTGACTAGAATCAAAGATTATTTTGATTTAAAAAATGAACACATTTAATAAAATAATGTCATTTCTGATTTCAAAGACTTAATTTAAATGATTTGTTATAAATACGAATTAACAAATGAGATGTTGATTGTGAGTAACGATAATAAAATTACATGTTAAAAATATTCATATTAAACGAAATTTTTTAAACCTTATTAAAATGTTATAATTAATAAAAATCATAATTTCCTTGGTTGTTTTAATATAACTCCGATATAAAATTAATATCGTGCATATACTATAAATAACCATAAGAATTTTAATATAATATATTACCATATAAAAGAAGATAAAACTCTTCTAATAAGTGTTTTGAGGCTTTCATTTAAATGTATTTGCATTGCTTTTCCTTTAAACTAACTTTTCTGAGAAATTCATATATATTGCTATAAAAGTTCCATCCATTTTGAAATAAAATGAGACTTTAAGGCAAAATATGTTTCTTCCTGAAAATTCTTGTAATGTATTTATAGCTTTTATTGAAAATAAGAAAAGATAAAATAGAAACCGCGATTCGAACCCGGGACCCACAGCTCAGGAGTCAGGAACGCTAACCGCTCATCATCGGTTGGCTTGAACCTTATTATTAAATCAAAGATTTTTTTCGAATGTTTTTAGTTACTCCCCTAAATTTATTTAAAAATTGTCATAGGATGGTTGTCTTGAACCTTATTATTTAATCAAAGATTTTTTTCGAATGTTTTTAGTTACTCCCCTAAATTTATTTAAAAATTGTCATAGGATGGTTTTACTTGAACATATTCTTTTCCTATTCGATTTTTGTTACATTACATTTTAATTTTAATCAAGAAAATCATTCTATCTAACAAGTAAATTCCATACTACGAGTATTCTTAACTAAACATTTTGTCGAAAACGGCTTCGTTGTCATGTTCCATGAATAGCAACAAAAAAGGCAGGCAGGCAATAGGCAATATGAAGTATTTGAGTTGCACATTCCATCAAACCATTTTCATTAGATCCTGAAGCAAAAGTTATCAAAAATCAAAACAATTGGCACTATAATCTAATGACCAAACACTTAAAAACAGAATAATGTATATATATATATATATATATATATATATATATATATATATATATATATATATATATATATATATATATATATATATATATATATATATATATTTGTTCTTGTTCGAACAAATCTGTGTTTAACATTACCTTTTATAATCAGATGTCTCTCCTTAGCTTATTGGAAGAAGCTGCTTTAAAAACGCAGTTTTATTTACTATCACCTCAAGCAATAATTTTGGGAAGTTGTAGTTTACGGATATGATTTGAACATTTTGGCTACTTGAGTGGCTACCATTTCGCAGTTCAGAAACAATTTACCAACAAGAAAATGCCGATTCATTTAGAAAGATAATATTTACTAGTTCTTGTAACAAGTTGACAACATTCGATGTATACCAACAGCACGTACCAAAGATCTGACCTTAATTGAATATTTAAGGGAATGTTTGGGATAGTTAGAAAAATATAAAAGATACATTTAAGAATTTGGCACAGGTGCTGTATAATCCATGATGCCAAATTCTAATATTGGCGATATTTTGGCGGATTTTCTTATATATCTGGCAACCTCGTTTTTATTACGTCATACATAGGGAGACCTATAAGAATTATGCAGAAAATTCTATTTTGGTAACCGTAGTATTTACGTCATCGCGAACGTTACGATACGTCACCTTGGCAACATTTCTTCACAGCCAAAAAAAATTTAGAATTTGGAATCATGGATTATACGGCACATGTGACAAAAATTTTTACTCTTTATCCTTTACAACTCAATGGATTTGCAATTTCTAAAACATGCTCAACATGTGTTATTAAAAATACACTGAAAAGAGCAGCTACCAATATATGGTTGGAGGTGCTCATATTAAATATTTGATGCTTATTTTTAAACTTAAAAGAAACATTAGTTTTAGTATAAAAATATATAAAAATTCAGATATATATATATATATATATATATATATATATATATATATTTTAATTAGTAAAATAATGCATTTTTAAAATTAGCTAATAAATACATACCGTTATATAAGCTGGAAATAATCAACCATGTTTATCTTCCAAAAATCACGAACCGTAAGGATGAAAAACTGACGAAATAAACTCAAGGACACACAAGATATCAACAACAATGCAGCGAAAGATTTTGATATGGCAATCACGTATTTTTTCCTCATTCTTTAACTGTCTCCGTCCTTGTTTAAACTGTTGCAAATCCTTATTGTTGCTGTAAACCATGTATAAGTTCCGTAGTTCATCACCTGCAGCTCTTCGACTTTAGAATATCAATGCCTGGAGTTGCATAAGTATAAAATGTATTCGTTACGTACAATGAGGAAACCGCTTTTAATATCATGATTGGACCCATTTAAAGTTATCTTTTCAAATGTTTACACTTTATTGAGAGACTGAAGTCTTAAGATTCTGAGAATAACCTGAAGAAGTTCAAGCTGCATAAGAAATACCAAATTTTACAACTGATACATTTTTTTTTCTTCACACGTACAACTAAAGAATTCAAGTATACATGAATTCTTAGATAAGGTATCTACGAGAAATAAACATTGGAATGGTTTTAATGAAAAGCTGAAACTTTCCAATTATTCGAATGTCAACATTATACGAATTTTAATATTCTCTGTTTTACAGAACAGAGTGAAGGCGTGAAAATAATTCGCTTTAAATTTTAAGGTTAACTTTTTTTTCATTCTTTTTTTATCCAAACAAATTTCTTTGTACCATTTTAAAATTTCGCTTGAATTTATTGTTATTTCATGCAAAATGCAAAAATGAGTATTTGAGATTATAGTAGAAGTCACGGTAAGTAATTATTATTTTTTTAAAAAAAAAATTAGATAGCTATTTATAAGATTCGAATAAAAAATATGTTTATTCAAACAGAGGCTACTTTTTGTATACATATAATTTACATAAGAAAATATTTTAAATAAAAGTGAGTGGTGCATTGTTCAGAATCCAAATCAAAATCTCTAAACTTTCTGTCAGAGACTTCTACAAATTTTTAAATATTTCAGATATTTTGTCCAATAAAAAAAAGCAATACCACTATTTAATTCTAAAAGTTTTCAAAGGAATTTAACTAATTTGAAAAGATTTTTTAAATAATAATTTTATTTAAAGCTAGAAAACACTAATTTTTAAAAAAATTTTTTTTATAATAAACATAAATGTTTAGTCATATTATTGTCTCATCCATGTCTTTTTGTTCAATTTACATGGCTAATTCAAGCGACAGTGTTATGGTATAATTTCGTTAATATTTAACAACATTATTTCGTCTATAAGATAATTACAAGAGAATGTATTTAATTGAAGTAAACATTTCTCAAAAATTTACTAAATATACACTTGAGAGCTCATCAGCTGCAGGTTCGAATACAGCGACATTTGAACAAAGGGGTATGAGTGTTACGTTTCTGTTTCAAATATGTATATCTGTCTAAATGGGGACTTAATAATAACCAAATTTTTGTCTTTGCGATTTTGTATGTGGTTCTTGAATACGATCCACAACCTATGTTGTTTCCATAGAAGGCAGAACTAAGAACAGCAAGCGATAATTTGGCTTGTTGGTTTATTTATCTTTGTAAAGTCATTTTTCGCATACGAGGCTTATAAAATCTGCACCCACAGAGTAAACGGAATTCCGAAGCTCTTGTAAGCACCACACACAAGATGGCAATCAAAACATGAGACAAGAGAGTTCTTTTAACAGCCTTTAATCTGTCTTAACGGCTTTGGTTATTAAAAATCAAAAGATGTGAAAATATTTCGTATCGTTTGCAATATTTTCATAATTAAATATTTATTTTATAATAAATCTTTGTAAACTATAACTAAATTAAATTACAAAATTCCATGACTATTATTATTATTATATTAAATTCAGATAGCATTTAAAAAAAAATAATTATACCGAAATGCATGAAATGTGTTTCCCTTACAATCTATTCTCGAATGATTCAGGTTCCATTATCTTTTAATAATCAGTTTCTCGACGGTAAAAAAAAAAAAAAAAAAAAAAAAAAATTGGAATTTATTCTATTTTTAGCCATTTAAGATATTCTTGAAACAATGAGGTAAAATTTCTGCAGAGTGGATATGCGTGAAAATGTATTTTAAAAACAGAATTTTCATCGTCCTTTGCCGTTAGGATGGGTTTATGAAGAACAGAATTAACTTTAGTAAAAATCACGACGAGAGAGAACACTGATGTAGTTTGGTTAAACGGGAAGTTCAATTAGACATCAGAATCACAGCAATTTCCGTATATTGAAAATCACTGAGCAAATTTACGTTAAAGAATTTCCATTTCTAATAATGAGATGAGGCTTTGGATGTTGATGTACAGATTCAATCATTCTCGGAAATAAATGGGTTGTTCTAAAAATAAATATCTATTGTTCTTCTGCCCTTTTACACTTAAAGCTCTCATTTTCATGTGAATAATATTATTCCAGATCTGATTTTAGTTTTCATTCCACTTGATAGTATTCAGATTTTTCATCAAAAAGAATTATTTATTAGCTTATTTTTCATTATATGCATTTTATTCTTGGACAGTAATTGGTTTGTTTATCTATCAACGCTTGTTTTTGCATAGGAGGGCTAATTAGACTAGTTTTGACTGCTTCCGCTAGAAAGGGACTCCCAAGCACCCAGAGGTGGGATTCGATCCCAGAAATTGTTGAACAAATGACCAGAGCGATAACCGTTCGGTTGTCTGTTCGTCTTATCGACAATAGATATTTTATTAAGATTTTAAATTTAAATAAAGAAATTATAGAAACGGAATTTGTTACTCATTTTATAATGTATAAATTAAGATCCTAAAAAATTATGAATTTTAATATTGAAAGAATATACTTTATAAATTTTCTTCTTAACAATATGCATTTATGTAGACCAAGAAAAAAGGAATTTTTCATATTTTTATAGAGTAACAGTTACCTGAATCTCATAATAGGACATAATGGCAGTAAAATTTACTAGGAGCACCTGTTGAGTATTTATTAAAATGAATTTTTAATAAAAATATTCGACGTAAACTAATTATTTTTATAACAAAAACATTTACTGAGAAAATAATTAAAACATACACACGATTTTTCTCAAAGCAAAAGCCAATCCGAATTCAGAAATAATGAATACCGCAGTATAAGAAATTTTCTAGCGAATTTAAATTAGGATTAATTACGCGGTTTAAATTAACTACAAAAGCAGTAATTAAAATTTCGAGATGAAGCCACTTATCTTTTAAATTAGCAAGAGATCTTATATTGATATAAGTTTCAGCCTGTTTTGTATAGTAGTTCTCAACCCAACTTCCAAAAGATATTCTATGGACATACCGATTACAAATTTTATTAATATAGATAGGGAACCACATTTTTTTCAGTAAACAAATGTAACACAAAATCAGGTACTAAATTAACATATTTTATAAATTAACGAATAAAATCAGTGCAGGAAATAAAGGCTACAAAAGTATATTCGTAATTTATATCTACTCTCTCAAAATCATAACCTAATTAACTGCTGAATCCCTCAAAAATTCAGAAAATTTCGAAGAAATACAATAGAGCTCCAATTATCTGAATCAATTGGAACCGGACCCAATTAAAAATTTAGTTAATTGGATTTTTTGAAAAAAATCCAATTAACTAAATTTTTATATATATATATATATATATATATATATATATATATATATATATATATATTAAAGAATTCAATAAAAACGCAACCCTCTCTTTCACATATTAAGGTCTGTAACCCCAAGCGAGCGCGTCCGCATGGTAGCGGATAGCGCAGCCCCTCTACTGGTCTTGCAGTTTGTGGTAGGAGAGAAATAAAATACCTTCCGCGGACCAACAGCAGAAGTCCAACCTCCCGAGGCAATGGCAAACCCCTTTATGACAAGTGTAATCCTCAAACATCGGGCAGCAGATGGAAGAATTGCCTCCAATTTCACTAGTGAACTGACTGCCATAAAGACAGCTGTTACCCTTTACCTTACTCAGTGAGTCCCCTCGAATGGCATCAATATATTCTTTCACTATAAATTTGCTCTGGAGACCATTCAAAGAGGTAAAACGAGACTTGCCCAAGACATCAACGTGCTTCTGTCCACGATAGTTGCAAAGGAGAAAACCTGCACCATCTAATGTGTCCCTGCACATGTTAACATCGAAGGAAATGAACAGGCGGACTCCCTCTCGAAAGAGGCTAGGGATATCAATTTTCCTCCCACGATTACCACTTGCTTCGATACAAACGCCGTCGCAAGGCATTAGCTCTGCGGGCGACTATGGAAAAATGGCGCCTACAGGAGCTTAAGGTGCTTCAAGTGACATATACTCGTAATTCTAATCTTCTCCTTTCTCTTACATTTCCTTAAGCTTTTTCTCATTTTCTGTCTCTTCAATCTAATTTATTTTTCTGAGATTCTGAAAAGGATTCCGATAAATAGCACTTCGGATAGACGGAGTTCGGATAATTGGTGTTCTACAGTACATTATTATTTAAATGTATGTTATTTATTAGTGTTCACACACACAAATCATCTGTTTTTAAAGTGTTCGTCTTACACAAACGAAAATCGATTTTGGAATTTTTAAGGATGTATGCAACCCGGTTAAGACTTTGTGCTAGAATAACCCTATAAAGCCAGTTAACATATGAGTTACAACTTGAAACTCAGATTATGATTTTGAAATTTGATTCAATAATAAACTTAATTTGATAAATTAACGAAATATTTTGCTTCGAACTCTTATATAGCATTGAGCATAAAATATTTCTTAATTTTCTTCATGCATGCTAAATAAAATAGAGATATACTTACTTTTTTCTAAGTTATGTAAAATTTCATTTGATCCTCAGAAAATTTTCAACCTCTTACATTATTTTTATGTCTAAAACAAATAATTTTAATAGTTAGAGATGTCCTAATTTTTAATGGTTAACCATTTTGAAAAAAAATTACTTTGTTTAATAATAAATACCTCAAAAATCTTGCAAATATATTAATTAATTTCATTAATATGTGAAAATATTATTCAAAAATCAATACATACTATTGGTTATAAAAACTGCAACATCACGAAAAAATTCTACAAATAAAAATTACTCAAATGCAAAATAAACTAAAATAAACAAGTATTCAAAATTATAAAGTTATCACCGAGTTTTGGCAGACGAGAAATTTTCGCTAAACTTATCACTGAAGAATGCATGAAAATGCACTACATATAAATGCATTGAAACATATGTCATTAGTACAGAAACACAGCACGTCACACGAAGTATGATAATCTTATTGTGAAAGCTCTCATTTACATTGATCATGCCTCAACAGTATAGCGAGAGTACAGAAGATGTGGACTACTGTAAATATATCATTATCTAGTCAAGCGTTTTGCTGACGTCTGTTGCGCCATATTCACAGCGATCAAAGATTTCTCCGTCATAATTACCGTTTCTTTGAGCTATTGGCACTTTCACCTGCAATAAACTCCCTATCATTGTTAAAAACATCGATTTTATTTAGAATTTATCGCATTAAAGAAATTCGATATATTTGATGCACAACTTAGTTAACATTCATATTTTGGACCTTAAGCTACAAAATCCAAATAACCCCAATCAACTCACAACTGCCCTACTGGCCATTAAAATTGCTACACCAAGAAGACGATATGCTACAGACTTGAAATTTATACGAAAGGAAAAAGGTGCTGTGATATGCAAATGATTAGCTTTTCAGCGCATTCAGACAAAGCAGGCGCCAGTAGCGAAACCTACATTGTGTTTAAATGAGGAAAATGTTCAGTCGGTTCCTCATACACAAATTGCATTTGAACGTTGTTGCCTGGTGAAAAGTTGTTGTGATGCCTCGTGTAAGAAGGAGAAATGTGTACCAGCATGTTTCTGACTTTGATAAAGGTTGAATTGTAGCGTACCGGGATTGCGGTTTATCTTATCGTAGTATTGCTGCTCGCGTCGGTCGAGATCCAACGACTGTTAGCAGAATATGGAATCGATGGGTTCAGGACGGTAATACGGAACGCCATGCGGGATCTCAACGGCCACCTATCACTAGCAGCCGAGAAGACAGCCATATTATCCGCATGGCCGTAATGGATCGTGCAACCACGTCACGATCCGTGAGTCAAGAAACGGGGTCGTTTGGAAGACAACAAGTGTCTGCACGAACAATTCGACGACGTTTGCAGCAGCATGGGCTCTCAGCTCGGAGACCATGGCAGCGGCTTCCCTTGACGCTGCGTCATAGACAAGAGCGCCTTTAATGGTGTGATCAACGACGAACCTGGGCGCACGAATGGCGAGACGTCATCTTTTCAGATGAATCCAGGTTCTGTGTCATGATGGTCACATCCGTGTTTGGCGGCATCGTGGTGAACGCACACTGGCAGCGTGCATTCGTCATCGTCATACTGGCCCATCACCTGGCGTGATGGTATGGGGTGCCATTGGATACACGTCTCGGTCACCTCTTCTTCGCATTGACGGTGTTTTGAACAGTGCACGTTACATTTCTGGTGTGTTACGACCCGTGTCTCTACCCTTTATTCGAGCCCTGCGAAACCCTACATTTCAGCAGGATAATGCCCGACTGCATGTTGCCGGTATTGTACAGACCTTCCGTGATACGGAACATGTTCGGCTGTTGCCCTGGCTAGCACGTTGTCCAGATCTTTCACCAATAGAAAACGTCTGGTCAATGGTTGCCGAGCGACTGGCTCGTCACTAAACGCCAGTCACTACGGTTGATGAACTGTGGCATCGTGTTGAAGCTGCATGGCCATCTGTACCTGTATACGCAATCCAATCTTTGTTTGACTCAATGCCAAGGCGCATAACTGCTGTTATTACTGCCAGAGGTGGTTGTTCTGGGAACTGATTTCTCAGGGTCTATCCAGCCAAATGTTTTAAAAATTTAATCACTTGTTATTTCTAGTATAATATATTTGTCCTATAAATATCATTTTGTTATCTGCATTTCTTCCTGGTGTAGCAATTTTAATGGCCAGTAGTGCATTATATAACGACGTTTAATAATTACGATTATTCATAAATTCTTACGTTTACTTCAGGACATAGAAATGTTAGTTTGCAAAAAGTATTAAAATATAAAAAAAAAAAATATTTGCTAGTAATTTTCTTAAGGTGTATATAAAAGGGATCTAATATTACTCGCCAATTCGTTTAATTTTTGCCGAGTGTTCAACATAAACTGAACATTGTAAATACATTATACTAGGTAATTTACGTACACAAGACTCTGAATGAGATACATAAGATGGAATATGATTGAAATGTAATAACGAAAAGTTACGCATCAGATTAAAGATAATAATGAAATGCTAAGGAAGTATAATTTTACTAATTTAAACTGGCTTTGAAGAAAATATTTTCGAAACAGCAAAAATGTTAAATGGTTATAAAAGTTGTGCATGAAATGGAAGATTATTTTATTTAAAGTTTTAGTTTAATATTATTGTTGCCTTTTTTCTCATGAGATAGCTGCAAGCAAAATCAAGTCCCTGAAGCCTTGAATCTTAAGAAATCATTAACAAAAATAGAACTGATATAAAGGTCAATCCCCTATACAAACCCACACAGGTCAATATGTGATTGGAAGAAGTCTGCATGGAGTTGAATTTAGGACATTTAATTGCTTTTTTTTCTCTCAAAAGAGACGTCTGATGTATCCACATGTGAGTTTGCTACTGGTAAATTATCCCTAAAAATAGTAGTTCCTTGTTTTGAATTACAGCATCCATGAACTATCTTCCTAGTGCAAGTTTTCTTTGTCTTTATCCAACCCAGTAAAGTTTAATTTCCTTATCCTTTAATAGTAAGAACCCAATAAATTGGTTGAAATCCATCATTTGAGAAAACCTGTCCATTATCATCTAAGATGTTATTACAATCATCCTTTTGTATCTGTATTGTGTTCAAAGATTTCATAAGTTTCCAGAGTATGGTATTTGAAGTACAAGTATCAACAGATTTTTACAAACAATTCTATCTATCTCTCTCGACCAGAACAAAAGCATTTCAGCATTTACTTTGTTTTGTCTAGATCGAAGAGGAAGATAACTTGAATTTTTCATTTCCTGATGGAATATTTTTTTAAACAAAATTTAAATTATTGCAGAGTTTTGCGTAAAAAAGTGTATAAATCGCTTGTAATTAATTACCCTTTGGGAAATTAATTACAAGTGATTTACTCAACGGTGTTTATAAGAATAATACTCGTATAAAAATATGCAATTCATTTCTAAATCCTCAATGGACCTGTTTTCTGTGAGTGGTGTTTGGTGATTGCCTTGATTCTCTACACCTCCATATTTCTCCCCGAATTAATTTTAAAAGTTACAGTTTTTCGTATTAAACATAGCCTTTTGTTTCCACGTTACATCCACCAATATTGGAAAATAAACATTACATATATATCTTGCTATACTGTAGTTTAATAAAACTGAATCCTTCGAATAGATTCTGTTTTATTATCTAATTTGATATGTGTGTGTGTTTGTATTAATAATATTTCGTTTTTATATTAATGTGAATTTTTTTACTTTGGTAGAGATGGTGGGAAAATATATTGATATGTACGTAAAGCCTACATCAATAAAAAGAACGCATTACTTAGAATTATGCATTTAAAAAAAATAAACCCTACTGTAATTCCTCCAGAGATCATAGTAATTTGCAATTGTTTTATCTCAAAATGGGCACAAATAAAATCTTTAGCAGATTATTGCAAACATAAAAATCATAAGAGAACTGTATATACTATCGGCACATAAACGCCGCTTATATGATATATCTACATATCATACGTGAGTCGAAGATTCTATTAATAACTTAGAGATAGGAAATTATGTACTGAACAATAGCATTTATCATTTAATAAACTACTAATAAAATGTCTTTATCTTACCTTGTAGCTTATGACAACTTTGTGGTACATGAAGTCACGAGTTTTTTCCATCCTCACCGGTTCAAGCCTCCTTCTTCTTCATCTCCCCAGGTGGCCTATTCAAAATGGTTTCTTTTACTTACGATCATCCCCTCAAAAATTATCATCCCACGTAAGCGATATTCTTTTGGTTTTACTCTCAGGACGTGTCTAATCCATTGCCAACGTCTCTTTTTATTGTCTTTTAATAGAATAGGATTTTATTTTTTTCGTATAAATTGTTGGCACTTTTAAGCTACCAATAAATTGACAGAAATCTACTAAAGCATTTTGTATGGAAGACATCAATTTTATTTTCCTGTAATTTGGTTAATATTCAACATTCAGCGCCATATAAAAGTACAGATTTTACTATTGCATCACGGATGTTTTTACTTTTAACTAATAAAATGCCAAAGGAGAATAATTAACTAATATTGATGGACATACTGCCTCCTTTTTTACTCTTTAATGTTTTTAAATTATTAGCTCAAAAATATAGGGATTCATAATATTTAAGCAATTCTCGTTGATCTTTTTTTACGAATTTGAATTCGAAAAATTTAGAGCTTTTTCTAATACGTTTTATTTTTATTTATTTTTTAGATTAATTGCTGATAAAAGAAGTTGTTTCTTAACATATTTTGCATAATATGATCTAATATTCATGCTTTCAAAAAATCTACAGTATAAGTTTGGCAATAAAATATCTGATCCTCAGATATATTTTTAAAGGAGACTTTTTTTCATTTCTAATTTCATTATTTGGGTTGAAGTTCAAAATTTTAAAATAATAAATTATCAAGAGAATTTTAACATAAGATATTTTTCTTCAATGACACGAAATTTCATTTTAGCCATTTACAGAAAATTTTTCTCAAATCGTTTAAATTCCAACAGTTGATTTTTTTTTATAGATAATTTTAAATCTTTCGATTTATTACTTAGCTACTATATTCATATACGATTTATTTTGTTACTTTCATAAATATGTAAAAGGAAATATTCTATAATATTTATATTTTATTATAGTTTAGGTAATTCAACATCGTAAAGAATTGCTTATATTTTAAAATTATATTGAAATAAATTGCATATTTCTTAATACAATTTTTTAAAAAAAATATAGACATTAAAAAACTTATTTACTTTATGAAATTTTAAATAAACAATTTTATTAAGTATTTTTATTGCATTAAGATTTATTTTAAAGTAAAAGGGTTTTAAAAAATTTGCATTAAAAAACAAAAATATAAAATATGAACTTCGTAATTGAATTTTGCTATGAATAGAGATACTGAAATGAATTGGAAGATCTTCTGTGCTGAAAAGTGACCAGAATCTTGAACATATAATTTTCTAATTCAGCAATTTTTGATTACTGTTATAAAAATAGCTTCTATTTTCTCTGGTAAAGGAAATTATAGCAGGGATTTAATTCCGTAGTATTAAACATATTTCACAGTTGTTGATAAAATATGAGTAAATGCATTACAACTGTGATACATGAATATACTATAATACATGTATGCTCTAAAAGTATGAAAAATAAATGTACAATAACATATGGAATATATTTTGCTAGAGTAATACGTTGAAATAAAATTAAAAATCAAGAAAAAGTTTAATTTATATTTACAAAAAAAAAAAAAAATGCTGAATTAATATATGTGAAGAAATTACAAAACAAAGACTGAAGTTGCTCACAAAAAATATCTTTCTTCAACATTTAAAATCATAAAAATAAATAAAATTTGATATTTTTTCATTACTATTTTATATATTTTCATTTATATGTTACAACATTCTGAAATTTCTGTCACTTTTTACTGAAAATTATATATTCACCACACTTCATTTTTGACAGTACTTTTTAAACCCGTTTTTTTCCCCCCTTAATTGATGAATGCGAAATTTTCACTTTTGAATTAGCTTAATCTGTAACGTTGTTTTGATGAGTAGAGTCAAAAGTTACCAAAAAATTCCTGAACAACCAGTTCAACCAAATGTTGAATGATATTCTAATCAATCTTTTTTAAATAATTTGCAGTAGAAAATATTTTTACCAGTAAAACAATCATGAATTATGACCGTCTTGGAGAAATATTGTCCAGTTAAGAATTTACTTATTGAAGTTATGATATTGTAAAGTTCCTGAGTCGTTATGAGTATGCCATTATAAAGGAATATGTCATAGGCGCCAAAGTAAATGTTTCTTCAGAATAGTGGCTGGTGATATGAATATGACTCGTAGAATATTTAACGTGACATGATGCAAAGTATTTCTAGAATTTATTTGTGAATACCGGGGCCTTTTTTGATTGAATTTGTTTGCTTAAGACTCCAATCCATTAATATACTGCATAATCTGACTGGCCATCAGCATAAACTCTTATCCGGGCTTAGGGTCGCGGTGGCCTGGGTGTCGTTCTCATTATCGGAAGTTAGTGACTTCGAATTCTGGCTTAACCGAAGATCCTTCGTGCTGGCAGAAGGCGGCTGGGGCACGTTAATAATGTCATGGTCACAATGTCTTCCAAGTGAAATGCTACCTCTAAGGTGGCCGGCCAGGCACTTTCACTTATTAGCTTAATTATTTAATGATTCTTACGAAGAAATTATAGTTGAATCTCATCAGACTCAAGAAGTCCAGAAGCGAAATTTGGGAAGCAATAGGTTTCTTTATCAAAGTTCTTGGATAAAATTTAAGTCGTCCCTAAATGTTTTTGTCTTTTTTCAGTTATAGTGGTTTATTTAATTTTTGTCGTCAAAAAGACTAAAATATCATTTTTTTTTTTTTGCAGTATCATTTTACGCATAGATTCACACGAGTATTGAACCAAGAATTTCAATTCCATAATGCAACTCCAAGACATGATCACTTCTTCGAAAAATATTTTATGATATTTTCACTTGAAGTTCTTGGTAACATTCAGATTCATGCAAAGTTTGAAGTTGGATTAAACGATAGAAATGCCACACAGATTGGTTAAAAAGATCAGGAGATAATGATACTTGAAGTTTGCATCTGTTAATAGCTATAGGCCGCAGTGGCCTGGTAGGTTAGGGCATCGTTTTTAGTATTGGAAGGTAATGAATTCGAATCCCGGCCTAACCGAAGATTCTTCATGTTGCCAAAAGGTGGCTGGGACACGTTAAATGTCATGGTCGTAATGTTCTCCAAGTGAAATGATACCTCTGGGGTGGCAGGCCAAGTATTGGGGATCTTATGCTTGGTCTTTGTTTCATAATCAAGAAGACTCTACCAGATGCTTCTAACTGGTAGAGCCCAACTCAGGGTTAGGTACATGAAAGCATGCTAGTGCAACAACAACAACCCTTATCCGAGCGAAGCACATTGAAGCAAATATTTTTCATATTGTCGATTCCGTGATATCACATATGCACGATCTCTAATGTGAATTTTTTTTGCCGATCTTATTATTAGAATAAAAATGTCTTTCTTTCTTTACATTTTAGTTTGCTTTCGTTCTCATCCTTATTTAACAGTACACATTTCTGTCCCTTTTCCAGATCTAAAGATTTTTACAGCTCAGATTCAAAGCTGATTAAAAAAAAAGCGATGTCGGAGAACTTTTATCAGTCAATATGTTTAATACCATTATTAGTTGATAAAAATGTATAACACGTGATGGAATAAAGTGATCTTTGTTATTTATAAAATAATTATGATTAAAAATTATTTTCCCACCATTTACATTTACCAGCATTTTTCTCTTCGGTATCACACAATCTACAAACAACAATGAGCTCTTCTTCTTTATCAAAAAAGAACGAAATATACTTTTCTAGTTTTAGAAAACCATAAAACCTATTACCAAATACCAAATAGGAGAGAAATCTGATTAATGTGCCGCCAAAATTTTCAAGTCACATAAGATCTAAACACACCCATTGAATTTCAATCGCTTTGTAATGCAGTTCAAATATATTACTCTCGAATTTAAAAAATCGCTTTTTTCTAATTCATTCAGTACAAAATATTTTAAATTGCACTGAATTTCATAATATAATTTTTTACCAAATTTAAATTTATATAGTATTACTAAAATTAATTTAATTTAATTTAGTAATTACAGAACAGTAAAATGTCATTTAATTAATTGTAAGGAATTCATCCCCCAGAGTTTTACATGGAAAAATTCAAAATTTTACAGTGATTTCAGAAACGACAGCATACACAGTAATATAGAAAAAATCTACTGAAACTAACTTACAAGCTGAATAACAACCAAATATTGATAATCCGATGAGAGCAGCTTTAGTAATACCAATGACTGCTCGATTATTTCATCAATCATTCAATTGGATTGGTGCATTATTCAATCTCTATGTAAATGAATCATCTGATAATCTCACCTCTCGGTTGATATTGTACGTAAAAAATCTTCCATGACACATGAGCTACATGTTCGACATCGAAAAGAGTTCATACTCCGAAAAACATCAAGGAGATAGTCAGCTGTGTTCAGCACACTCATGGTCATCTTTAGTTCTCCCCATGGACACGACACCAACCAACCATTTGATTTGTGTTTCATGATATCTCTGATTTTGAGAAACAATAAATTCAAATGTGATAAAGAAGAAACTTCCTTATCCATCTAGAAATAGAATACGAGAAAACAAAAATGTCTTATTATACAATTATTTAGAGCCCGGTTCTAAAAAGACCGTAATATAAATATGGTAAAGTGTACCATAATCAACATTTTGGTTGAAAGTTCGACACTAGCATGTACTCTCTGAAATAAATTTGGAAACTAATCGTAATTATGAAATTTTTAAGATTTTCTTAAAAAAAGTTAAAGGACTTAAAATTGAAAAAAATATATATTGCTTGTCTTGGAATTGTAAATCAATACCCGAATAGCCATCATTAAAGTTTTATTACTTAGCTTATTAAACTGAAAAATGAAAGTAGAATTAGACGCAGAAGCACTTATTCTATTAACTGGTATAGATATGATAAACATCGCAGTTGATATATATTTTCGGAAATTGCTTTTAAGTGTCCTTGCCCCAAAATACACTACTGGCCATTAAAATTGCTACACCAGGAAGAAATACAGATAACAAAATGATACTTATTGGACAAATATATTATACTAGTAGAAATAACAAGTGATTAAATTTTAAAAAAATTTGGCTGGATAGATCCTGAGAAGTCAGTACCCAGAACAACCACCTCTGGCAGTAATAACAGCAGTTATACGCCTGGGCATTGAGTCAAACAGAGATTGGATTGCATGTACAGGTACAGATGGCCATGCAGCTTCAACACGATGCCACAGTTCATCAACCGTAGTGACTGGCGTTTGGTGACGAGCCAGTCGCTCGGCAACCATTGAACAGACGTTTTCTATTGGTGAAAGATCTGGAGAACGTGCTGGCCAGGGCAACAGCCGAACATGTTCCGTATCAAGGAAGGTCCGTACAATACCGGCAACATGCGGTTGGGCATTATCCTGCTGAAACATAAGGTTTCGCAGGGCACGAATAAAGGATAGAGCCACGGGTCGTAACACACCAGAAATGTAACGTGCACTGTTCAAAACACCGTCAATGCGAAGAAGAGGTGACCGAGACGTGTATCCAATGGCACCCCATACCATCACGCCAGGTGATGGGCTAGTATGACTATGACGAATGCACGCTGCCAGTGTGCGTTCACCACGATGCCGCCAAACACGGATGCGACCATCATGATGCTGTACACAGAACCTGGATTCATCTGAAAAGATGACGTCCCGCCATTCGTGCGCCCAGGTTCGACGTTGATCACACCATTAAAGGCGCTCTTGTCTATGACGCAGCGTCAAGGGAAGCCGCAGCCATGGTCTCCGAGCTGAGAGCCCATGCTGCTGCAAACGTCGTCGAATTGTTCGTGCAGACACTTGTTGTCTTCCAAACGACCCCGTTTCTTGACTCACGGATCGTGACGTGGTTGCACGATCCATTACGGCCATGCGGATAATATGCCTGTCTTCTCGGCTGCTAGTAATAGGTGGCCGTTGAGATCCCGCATGGCGTTCCGTATTACCGTCCTGAGCCCATCGATTCCATATTCTGCTAACAGTAATTGGATCTCGACCGACGCGAGCAGCAATACTGCGATAAGATAAACTGCAATCCCGCTACGCTACAATTCGACCTTTATCAAAGTCAGAAACGTGCTAGTACGCATTTCTCCTTCTTACACGAGGCATCACAACAACTTTTCACCAGGCAACAACGTTCAAATGCAATTTGTGTATGAGGAACCGACTGAACAATTTCCTCATTTAAACACAATGTAGGTTTCGCTACTGGCGCCTTCTTTGTCTGAATGCGCTGAAAAGCTAATCATTTGTATATCACAGCACCTTCTTCCTTTCGTATAAATTTCACGTCTGTAGCATGTCGCCTTCTTGGTGTGGAAATTTTAATGGTCAGTAGTGTATTTTCAGAAATAGCTTTTAAGTGTCCTTGTCTTTAAATATCAACTAATTGGCGAAATCAAAATATAATTGAATTCAGTTCGTGGAAGACGAAACTATCCATAAAACCATAAGGATGCTCTATTATATTGTTATGTAATAACAAGAAATGATTATCAACATATCAGAAGACGTTTTCTTTAAAAAATATGATAGGAACATCTCTAGATATGTTTGAGATAAATCGTGAAGCATTTAGTTAAAAATAATTTAGAGCGGTGTTAAATGCTTTTGGCACTCGTACATTGGGTGGATTACAGACATTCATTCTGAAACCAAGTTTATCATACATTGGGAAACTATCTCATTATTATATAAAAGCTCTGATCTTGTGGCAATGATCTTTATGTTATTCTGAATGATGCATTAGAATGTGCTTATAATAATTATAATAATAATATGTATGTACAATCCATTGAAAAACTGCAAGATTATTTTTTAATAAACTGTAATAAGAAATGGGAAGTGAAATCACAAGATGTACGATAGTAATATACAATTGTTGTTCGGAACTACGCATTTTTTAACTGTAGCAAAAGATTTTCAGTTTCTTTGTAAAAGAATAGAAAAGTTTTGTCTAAAAATGTCTTATAAATCAAGCAAACAGATTTATAAGACATTTTTAGAAAATTTAATTCATTATTTCGTAGATGGAAATGTCATACATCTTTGAAAATTGGTAGAAAAAAATTCCAGATTTTGAAATAAGAGCTTAATTCACAGCGAAATTATTTCATGAAAGAACAATTAATGGTTCAGGAAGAAAGTATGACTGAAAGAAATTTTTGAAATATGAAAACTTTTGATCAAATAAAACCTACATTTTCAAAAATGAAAAAAATTCATATTTGAAAAGCACATATTAAAGGTATAATTATGTGATTTTTTTAAAATGCTTTCAAAATAAATTTTTTTAACTTTACATGGATCTAAGATACATTTAGCACTAATATTCTATCTGAGTTTATTTTTACAAAAGAATGAAATGATGTGTTTTGCAACAAGGTGGTTTTTCAAATAGTAATTTGGCAGAATGTATGTAAATTGAATCAATAGAACTTTGGACTGCAAGGAAGGATAATCCTCCCTCAATTAATAAAGTTTAGAAGATTTTAATATTCATGATTGGTATTCAAGGAAACGCCTAATGGCGCCTTGCTTTTTCAGAGAACTAGATGTCAACAGACTTGTATTTCACTTTTCGCCAGTGATCACCTAAGTGGGCTCAAATATGTGCAGAGTCAAAAGAATTTTAGTCTGTGCACAAAATATAAAGCTGACCAGGTGTCGCCTGAGCATATCTTGAGCTGCTTGAATTTTGACTTAGAAGAGGCATTTTCAAAGCCCCTTGTATGTTTCGGGATTTCATGGCAGTTTATGGACTTGTGGAGTTTATTTAGTGAAATTGGACCTTCTGGGATTAGCAGCAACAACAGAAGATTTTAATTTCTCTTTTGATATCATATATATTTAAAGCTGGATAACAAATACATTGTGTTGCGCATTATGAAACCATCTGAAATAACATTCATTGTAATAGAAAGTTGCACAAAATGAATGATTTAAAGAGACTGAAGGAATTAAAAAATAATATACCAATAAATAAATCATTAATGAAAATCACTGAGTTAAATTCACTCAGTAGCTTTTTGATATTTCAGTGTAATATGTAAATGTAAAACTACTTATTTTTTTTATTAAAAAACATTTTATTTTCTTTACGGAATCGTACATCAATAATAATTTTGTGTCCTAAAAAACTCTCTATAAAGATAGTATTATAAAGAAAATTAGAATTTCATTTATTTGTTTTAATGAAGCAATAACGTGATAAAAGAATTATCTGAATGAAAAGCTCAAAAACATTTTTAAAGTTTCTTGAAAACTGAAACGTGAAATATGTAAGATTTTTACAATCTCAAAAACTAATACTCAAAGCAATTTTTATGACGAATATAAATGATCTGAATTAAAGAATAAATTATCATCTCGCAATGATAAACTAATTTTCAAGCTTTAAAAGAAAACGTTTAAATATTCATAAAATAATATAGAATACCAGTAAAGATATACTTCACATACAACAACCTGATGTATTTTAAGATTACGTTACTTTTTGAAAATTGAAAGGAAAAAAACAAGACTTAAGCAACATAAAGAAGAGAAGCTGGACTGCGCAAAAGATGTTAAGGAAGCTATTTTGAAAAATATTATATGAAAAAAATCCAATATGGATGATCTAAATCATGGGTTCCCAAACTTACTTTTCTCGTGGACCACTTTTAAAGTTTTACTATTTTCGGTAGACCCCCTGCTGCTGCATTTCTATTGTATTCCCAAAACTTCTAAAAAATATCACCCTAAATTGGGGGTGTTAAAAAAAAGTAGCACATTTTCTTGTGTCTTACTTATTAAACTAATAGTTATGGTTATACAAAATTATAAACATTATTACAAACAATCAACAATTAACAAAAAATCAACAATAAAAGATAGTCATACTTTTAATGAGACGGCACATGGGCGGCACTTTGCAAATCTCGACATGTGGTGTACACTTGTACTATTATCTATTGTTCTATTCAATTCTGTGTTTGAACTGAATTTCGAATATTTTTGAGTGCCTACTTAGTGAATGATGCTATCTGCATACGTTGATAGGTAAATCCAAGCAAAAAAATTTTGTTCTTTATTATGAAAACAACCAGAAAATGTTTCGTGGGCCCCCACTTACAACTTGTGAACCCCTGTTTTCTTTTCACATCTAGGTGGAGCCCCGTTGGTCTTCTATAGACCCCTGAGGGTCCACCTGGACCACTTTGGGAACCTATGAACTAAATAGTAATATTTATAACTAATATATATGAGCATAACACGAGAATTTTTTAGTTGGAAGATGGGTGATAGTTTTGCAATAGTGTTGAGAGCTATTGCATATGATATGATTTGTTGCAAGTTCCGGGAATATTGACTCCTACTGTAATCAACAAATGTTTAAGCAATAGCTTATCCTTAATAATCCGTTTTTAGGGGACCCAATTCAGTAATTTAAGCCAGAAAGTGCTTTTAGCTATGTATTCAAATCAGCCCAAAATTGGTTTCTTAAAGAAAAAAATTGAGCTTATATATCCCAACAAAGACGTAGTCTAAAACTGAATTCAATAGAAAAATTGTAACGTTATTTGTCGCGTCAAGTCGTGACCTTCCACCTTATTCTTGAAGGTTACGGCCAAGAACAAATTCTGGCAAAAAGTACTCCCGTATTTGGAGAGGACACTGTGTGAGTTATGGTATAGAAAGAATATCAATCGATGGCAGTACACGTGACATTTTCAAAGCCACATTGACGTGGTGTTTTGAGTATCATGCGTTCTTTTTGAAGAAATATATTCGTAATGGTCGTTCTGCGATTACTAATCAACACAAACATTTCGCATTCGATTCGAAATTGGGCGTCATATACTATTCTGGATAGAAATATTATTCAAATTTTGATATCAAATTTCAGAACGACAGTTTCTGCACTGAAAAGAAAATCCCCTGGACGACCTCGGACCGCAACAACGATGGAAAATATGATGCTTGAAAGAGCATCCATCCAGCAATCTTCAAGGCGTTTAGTAGTTAAAGGGGCAGCATTCTTGTATTATTTGATAGAAGTTCACACAAGAAGAATCCTTTAAGGATTATTTTTACATACACCCATTTAAGAAGAGATCTTCACATATCACTGATAGAAATTGTTAGTTACCCAAAAATTAAGTGTGAAAGTTTTCAAAGACGTAGAGCTGTGTGCAAGAACATTCTTCATAACATTCCCACTAGAGTTACTTTGATTTCGTCTGATAAGACCCACTTCCACTCGTCAGTTATAGTATATAAGCAAAAGTTTTGCTACTGAGCAGTGGAAAACCGCCAGAAACTTCATCAACGCCCGCTTCACAGTCCTCGTGTGACAGTTAGGTGCGCAGTTGCTGAATTTTTTGGGTGATGTTTTTATTTTTCGAAGAAGTAACAGTAACAATTACTTGAAATTGCTACTGATCGAGACTAGCAAATCTCTTTCTTTGGTGGGAAACTCTCTTCGTTTAAAATATAGATTTCTTACATTTCTGGACAACTATAAAGTTGAAATATCAAAATTTTCCCATATTGTTTTGTAAAATTTTCATGCAAAATATGTGTGTGTGGATAGTGCTTCATAAAATCTTTCACATAAAAATATAAACTTCAAATAAATTCCATCTGAAGACGAATAATTGTAAAATATTCATCATTGCCAAACATTATTATAATTTCATTTTTTGATCAAATTATCTCAACATATTTTACATCAATTAGTAATAAATTTGATTAAATAATACGGATGGGCAAAACGATGTCATAAAAAGCAGTTTAATTCAATAAAATTTATAAATTCCATGTGTTGTCGCCTTGAAAAACTTTTTGTCAGGCGATAAAGTGCGCCAATTATGGCAATCACCTTCGCTCTTGGTTTGGTTTGTTTGTCGCTCAATGGTCATTTTTTTTTTGCACACGAGGGCCAATTAGACCGGGACCTACGGCTTAAAGTGGATTCCGAACCACTACAAACATCCATGCCCAAGGTGGGATTCGAACCCACGAACTGTTGAACCGAAGGCAAGAGCGCTAATCATTCGGCTGCCAGCTCGGCCACCTTCGCTCTTGTTTCACTCTGAAAATTTTGATTCAGAATTGTATTTGTAGCGGTATAGTCCGCTGAGTGTTGAGCAATAGTGATCAATAAAATATTTTTTATTGTTATATCGACGGATGTTTATTTAAATCCTACCACCATAATTAGTAACATTTCAACAAACTCTAAGAAAATTAGTAATTTTTCAAGTATGGATTTTGATTTGAAAAACTTCATTAAAATGAAGTTTTTTTTACTCTAACTTTGATTACTAACAATGCATCATAGTTTTAAATTGTTTCAAAGAATTTCATAATTTTAAGATCTAAGTTTTAGATTATGTTAAATGTGTTCAACTGAATTTAAACGCAGAGAACAATAGAATTTTTTTTTATATTACTCTGGATAATTACATTTAATCAGCTGAATGTACTCGCTTCGTTGTTTTCCGTTGAAATCATTTTACTTTTGGTTCAGTGAATTTATAATTTAAATCTGATTTATCCTATGCTTCTTTTATAAACAAAATCTTGAAGACAAAATTAAAACATACAATTAATATTTTGCGTACGGCATATAGAAATAAAAAATTTTAAGAATAAAAAACAACACTTCTATCTGATTGAAATTTTAGTTCAAATACGAAATTCTATTGTATAACATAAAAATGTGCAAATTACAAAATGGGGAAAATCCAGTGATGTATTAAGACAAAATCGTTCAAGCTTTCAAATCTCAAATCCATTATTCGTTTCAGTGAGATCATCCGGGTTATTTCCTCATCAGATTTCATAGCAAGAAGTTTTTACAGGACTGTCAACCCTCAGTCCAATCTCCAACCTTGTGAACCAATAATATAGTTGTAATAGTAAATATCGTTGTTTTTCTTTTTTCAAAAGCAATGGTGTAAGATGTAGGAAGAAAAGAAAATCCAACGGCGTAAATATTTTTTTTCTCTTTTTCTAACGGCAACACTTAGATGACAATTTTAAGAGAGCAAAAATACAGTTCTTTCTTGAACAGAGAATTCCGTTGCAGTATATACAATGCTTAAATTAATATTGCCACATAAGCAATTTTACAGGGAATCCAAATTAGCGTTAATTCTATCTTAAATTAATTATGAACACAACGTCAAAATCTTGAAGGACACTTAATTTTTTATTTTAAAGTTAGCCACAAAGACATTCTGATATAATATTCGACTCTTTGTGTGCAGCTGTTCTCAATTCAACCCCGGAAAAAATTTTATATAAATCAAAATTTAACACATTATTTAAGCAAATGCTTATTGTTATTATTACTTCGGTAAAACTTAAAACTCTTGATGTTTAAAGCATATGTAAATCTTGTTCTAATTTATTTTTAATTATTGTACGCGTTATAAATATATATTGTTGTTTCTCATCCCTTTGAACAACAGAGTTAGATCATGTCAATGAGCTCATTCACTTTGAAGTCCATTACCAGTAGGGGATCTTGAACGAGGCCCTGCCTAGTGAGCCCCAGACAAGATAGAATGTCTCCAAAAGAGGCCAGAGTAGAACACTTTATGTAAATTTTGAAGTCTTTACCATCAACAAAAACCATTTATGACAGATGAACACTAAAGAATCAGGTAAGGGCAGTTTGATCTTGTCTACTGCCACTTTGAATCAAGGATTCGCCAGAGCACTTACTCTGACACTATGGGTGTACCAGTAAAACCATCCAAATTATTTGCCTAATATTTAGAAAATAGTTCCATTTAAGTAAGAAGAGTTGCAGGCGCTGTTCAACTCTTCAAATTAGTCAGAAAGAGCAATTGATAGATCTAATTAGTGATTATACTCTTCGAAATCAATTTAAGACTCAGCCTTGCCAAAAATTTTGGCTATCCGTGGAAAAACAATATCCTGTTTTATGAAAGAAGGCCATCAGAGTGTTAATACAATTTGCATCAACGTATTTATGTGTGTGAAACTGGATTTAGCAAACTAGTTTCGATAAAAACTAAATACCGCTAACGTTTAAGCTTTGAAGATATGCGAATTGCAATTAGCAACATACAGCCAAACATCGATGAGATAATTAGAAACTTGCAGCCACATCCATCTCATTAAAGCGCAATTTACTGATTTTTGTGTTATACAAAAAGTATTTTCTTAAAATTATAAATAATATTAATATGAGTCAAATATGATGTTTTTATTCGATGAAACGAAAGAAATGCGCGAAATATACATCGTATTTGTGAACATTTATCTCTCTAGGGGACGCCAAAAATTTTCTCTCTACAAAAGGGGTCGCAGTCGAAAAAAGTTAGCGCACCGCCAAACTAGGCAATTTGTGTTACGATATATTGAACATTTTTTTTAATGTTACAGTTATAAAAAGCTTGGTTCTTTTCACATTTTTTTTTTTTTTTTTTTTTTTTACAATATACAGCTATAATTTTACAGTCAATATTATGCACAATAGCTTTCCCTTCGACATAAAAAGTAAGAAAATGCATCTATATTTATAATCAGTGTTATAGAAATAAGTTATCATCGTATAATATCAATTACAATTCTACTTTTAAGTACAGTAATTAGAAGCCATATATGCATCTTTCCCATATTTTAATCAGATAAGGAATTGTTGGAAAACAGTGCCTAAGTTTAATAAATTTTGAGGGAAAACCTGAATTGAAAGAAATAATTGTAATTTAAGGAAAATTAAATTATATAATGAAATAAATTTCAATAAAAACTTGAACTGACGTTTATGACGTTCTCGCGTAATATGCGATAACCATTGTCAAAATGTACATCTATTCTTATCTACTATAGAATATAAATTTGCTAGCTGGTATTGCTGAGGAAAGATAATTAAGGTATACGATTTCAATTTAGTTATAAAAATAAATCGGCTCCTAAAAAAAAATCTATTTTCTTATTAAAGTGTTTTCTTTGCAGAAACTGGCAGCAAATAAATGTTTATCACAACTTCGTATTTTTTAAAAATTTGTATGCAGATTTGAGTTTTCAAAATTCCTCAAATACCAGATTTATATCATTAACGTATTGGGAGGGGGGGGGGTGAAAGTTAATATGCACATTACAAGACACTAAAGAACAGTTAAAAAACATGTTTACTTATATTTTAAGACTCGTTTAGTAGGAAAATGTTTTCAATTAAGCACGTAATGCCTTAATTTATATGCAAACAGTTTAATCAACTGAGAATAAAACCAATTTCATTATATATATAGCTGAAATCATAATGAAAGAATTTAGCTATTTCATTAGAAACAATAAAACTGCACAATATTGGACAAAAAATGTGTACCGCTATTACACTTTTTTTATTTAAAAAAAAAAAAAAAAAGATGCAGTGTCAAATTTGTTTAAATGTTTTTCGTTCAAAATTTCCCAACACAAATTTTTGGATAAAAGTTTACTATTAGTATGTATTAATATGTTAAGAAACTTTACACGTTATAACCTTAAATTCTCATTATTTAAAAGATTTTTAAATTTGGCGTTCACAGAAATTTTTGAAGATAAGAATGCATGGTATAATTTATCCAATTTGAAATTTAATTTTTACAGTAGCGAACATTGTTTTCTTAAATACTTTGATATTTTCACAAGCAATTTTCAATACACAAACGTTAGTAGGTATATTTTTAAAAATATTCATTTTTTTGAAAGTTTACTTTTTAAATAATCATTTATAACAATGTTTGCCCATCATGGTCAGCACTTGGGAATAAAATTCTGAAGTTCGATTTCGATCACATGTCAGGTCAGTCATAGGAGAAGTTTGACTTCCTGCTTCGTAAAAATTGAATTTAAATTTGTTAGAAATCCTATAGTAAACATACGTGAGGCAGATATTCAAAACTTGGTACTTTATTTCAAATACTTTAAATATATATATATATATATATATATATATATATATATATATATATATATATATATATATACACACACACACACAACTACTGATTTCGAAATCCATAACATGAACATTCAATTTTCCTCTTTTAATGAAAAGTCAGCTAAACAACAAGATATAATTTTGTGAAGAATCATAAGCACAGATTCAAGCATTCAATGTTTTTGGATACTTTTATGTATAGATATGAAAATAAAATCAAGAAATTAAGCAAAGAATTTATTATATTGAACTGTTTTATTTTAAAATCTTCAATACAAAAATTGTGCATTCTGCAGTTAAAACTTAATACACAAATGCAAAATTTTTCATTATACTGTATTTACAAAGTAATTAAAATAATTATTATTTTGGACAAAACAAAACAATATTAAATAAAACAATATATACAAGAATGGCAAAGACAACGTAAATTCAAACGCTAACTTAAGCATGGTACTCATTTTATGGCTTCATTCAGAAGAAAAAGAAAAAATTGGCATGTTTGTATCACAGCATAGTTTTAACCTTTTATAAGGCACAACAAAAATTAAAAACACATTTACGAATTACCATTTCATAGAGAAAGATTTTGACTATCTGGTGTATGGTTAGAAACGGGTAATACATTATTTGTGTCAAAATCTGGGGACATCAGTGAAATTTTAGACTCTAAAGAATTAATAATGGCCTGGCGTTTGGAGACAGATTTCTTCAAAGTTTGAAGTTCAGATGAACATTTTGTCCATAATTGTAAGTTAGACTTTCTAACTCTTTCAGCAGCCAGTAATTGTTCCTTCAAATGTTGAGTTCTCAACTTTGATACCATATATGCACGCTTTTTCTTAACCAACTCTTTTGTTATATTACTCATTAGTTCTTTCTCCTTCTCCAAGTTCTTTTTGGCAATAAGCATTTTTTTCTTTAATAAAGTTAAACCAGTTGTTTCAACCTTCTTAATTTCATTTTGTGATGTCGGTATGGTAGTTTGTTGTTTCTTAGCTAAAATTTTCATCAAAGAATTGTACTCTTCCTGTTGAGCTTTAGACAACCAAGAGAGTGCATCAGATGAGTTATTTGAATTAGCAACAGCTTCTTTCTTTCCATCTGATTCGTGCCTAGCATTAGAGATAAGTGCTTCTAAGCTAGCAACAGCAGAATCCTTAGCAGTATGATTTTCTTGACTAGCATCCTCTTGATCAGAATCATCAGATGATGAATCATTATTTAATGAAATTATGATGCGCTCTTGCGGTAAAATAAATTTGCTCGTCAGAGCATTGAAACTATTAGAATTTACGTTATTTAGTTTTACTTTAATATCAACACCACTTCTTTTAGATACATTCATAGATTTTGTATCCTGTTTAGAGCATAATGTGGAAATATTTCTTGTCCTTTCTTTCACAGAATTTTCTTTTTTGGTGTTATCACTCACAATACTTACAGACCTCTCGTTAAAACTAGATTCAATTTCAGAAATTTTATTCTCAATACTTACAATTCTCTCATTAAATGAACTGTCTTTTTTAATATCATTTTTAACGTTTATAGTTCTAATTCCCTTAAAAGTACTTTCGTTTCTATCGATTTTATTTTCCATATCGAAATCTGTTTGATTATTTATACAAATTTTATGTTCAGCAATGTTATCACATTTTACATTACAATGCTCAGTCTTTTTACGAATTGAATTTATGTTTGCAATTAATTTAGCTCTTAACAACTCCTCTTCAACATCATCGTCTAAATGATTTGGTGGGGGGTTTGTTTCATTCACTACTATAGGACTAAAATTTGTTAAATATAAATCATTACTAAGATCATGGTTAATGACACTACCATTAAAATTTTGAAAGGGTTCCCCAACATTAAGAGTTGAAATAAAACCATTTTGAATTCCAGTATTAAGTTCATTACCCAAATTGTAGCCAAAATTATTCACAGTCTGTTGTTGTAACTCACCGAAATATGTAGGCGTTGTGTCAATTACAAAAAGGTTATCAATACTTTCTACATTTTCAGATTCCTCATCAATCTCCATATCAACTACTTCATAATTATCTAATCCAAGAGAATTTAAATTATTTGAACTTTTTGTTTCTTCAGAGTTCACATCTGCTGCAACTTCAGTAGTTACTCTTTTTGAACATGTAGCAAGTGCTATTCTTCGTAACTCCTCTTCATCTTCATCATCACTGTTAGGTGTTGAACTTTCTACAGGGGGGAGATTTTCACTCGATTCTTGTTTTGAAACATCTTTATCAATGGACGTTTTACAAGGACTTTTGTCTTGTTTCTTTAAATTACTAATATTTTTAAATTTATGTTCATCCCGTGAATTTTTGTATTCATTTAATAATTTAGGGAAACTATCTGTTTTTTCTGGAGAAAGACAACTGAACTTATTTATTTTTGATACCTTTCTCGGCGGACTAGTGAAATTTTTAAACGCACTTTTTACAGAGGATTGTTTTTGACAACTGTAAGAAGCCTTCCTATCATTTAACCCCCCGATAAAAGATTTCTCATCTACCAAATGGAAACTATTTTCTAACATATTACTGTGCCAACCAACCTTATGTTTCGGACATATTTTACGGTGTTTTTTGGGAAATTTCGAATTTGAGGAAAAATCTAACTTACTATTATTTCTATTACGATGCTGAGATGCATGTTTACAACTCCTTTTATGCTTAGGGGTATTTTTTCTTTCATTTAGTGTATAACGCCGAGGTAAAGTTTTCATTTTTTTTTCTACTATGGGTTCTGAAATTATGTCATCTGCAATTTCCCCTTCTTCTAAATCACTTAAATTTTGATTCATTTTTAAAATAAAAAAAATTTGATGAAAAATTTTTTAAGTAATTCAGAATATTGGCACAATAAATATTATCTTACATAAATAATTACAGAATATCAGGACAAAACAAATTTCAGCTTCCAACACTAAATGCCTAAAAGAGAAAAAATGAAGTAAATATCATAAAAGATATAAATAGTAACTTAAACTGTGAAATTTTATTAATTTGTTACTTTGCTATGGGGGAAAATATGCAAATCACTTAGGAAAATACATATAAAAAATCGATATTGAATTCAATAATAGAAACACATTTTATTATAAAATTATGACATTAAATTTTTATTCAAACACTCATTTTTTTCCTTGTATATTAAATACTAAATTCAAAGGGAAGAAATTTGTAAGACTCAGCTATCCAAAACAAAAACATTCTTACTAAATTTTCAAAAAATTTTGCAATAAACTTTAGCATATGTATTTCAAAAAATTTATTGCACCTGAAAAAACTTTATTAGCATGAAAATGTAAACAAAATTTATTTATATTAATTGGCAGTTGTTTGCTATCCTGTAACTAAGAAAGAAATTACAAATTCTTAATTATTTAAAAAAATTCTAAAAATTTTATAATCAAATACTTGAAAGTTTTTATTGATATAAGAGAACAAAACTATTTGGTTGTTGAACATATTAAAAATATCTCTATACTCTACATTGCTGCAAATTATGGACAATAGCAAAACTAAGAAAATTTGTCTCATTACATATATAACCAATATTTGTTTTATCCTTGTATTGTTTAAAAAATTTCTTAATTCAAAGTGGTAAAAATTGTAGTTCATCCATAGCATTATCAATATTTATTCCTGATTTCTAAAGGAAACTGTAAATAAACATTATTAAAATGAATTTTCTAAATTCTAAAATTGATCATTTCTGTTTTTTTAGAGTACCATTACATAAAATGTCAAGCAGATAAAAGGAAAAAAATAAATAAATAAAATAATTAATAATAATAATAATTTCATCAAGTTTTTGTTACACATAAATAGCTATATTTAGAAACCTACAGAAGAAATTGAATGATAAAATTGGATTTAACAAAAAGTACAAAATATTCATTAAGAGAGAAAATTTATTAAAATTTATAGAAAAATTTTAATAATAAAATGTAAAAATTTTGATATGCAAATATTTCAAGCCGAAGAATAGTTTTATCTGAATTTGAATAAAATCATAAGTAAACTTATAGGTATCTGGAAAATTTTTAAAATGGAATAAATTCTTGAAAATCCTAACAGTAAGGCAGTAAATGTTCTCCTTAATTAATGCTTTAAAAATTAACTAAATCATAATAAGCTATATTCTAATACTTAAATTTTATAACACTTTATTTTTACATAAAAATTTATGAAAAGAAGTTAGTCATATTTATCTTCAACTCTATCAAACGACCCTTATACTATATTATGAAACATTAAATTTATTTTCATAATCTATTCTAATATTTAAGCTGTAAAAATATTAATTGTAAGTCATAAATCTAAATGTTGACTCTAAAGCAAACTATTTTATTCAGGTTTGGTTTGTTTGTTTGTTGCTCATCAGTCATTTTTTGCACACGAGGGCTAATTAGACTGGGACCAAAGGTTTAAAGTGGATTCCGAATCACTACAAACATCCATGCCCAAGGTGGGATTCGAGCCCACAACCTGTTGAACCAAAAGCCAGAGCGTTAACCATTCGGCTGCCAGCTCGGCCTATGTTATTCAGAAGAGAGCTTTCATTTCTTTAATATACATTACAATGTGAAATTCTTAATGATTGTTTAACTATCACCCCTTGCACCCTTTAACCTAAATAATTAATAGCTAAAAATAGTCAAACCTCCAAATATTGTGTGGTCAAATACATTTTTTCCTACTCAACAATGTAAACTAAATTTAAAGTTTTTAAATTTTACATTGCACCAATATTGAGCAGTCCACTATAATTTTCTTTCTCCAACAAAAAACTATTTCCAAAATATTTTTTCTGAAAGAAACATATGCTAAATTATATATCTAATTTCATAATAGAAAAAAATACATTTACAATTTCATAAACAAAAAATAAATAATAAGAAGCATTAATCAAAAGATGAAAAACAGTAATTTGAAGTTGTAAAAAATGACTTTTTAAAAGTACATTAAAGCAATTTGATAATTAAGTAATTAATTAAAATGACAATGCATGAAATTTTTACAAAATCTTACCAATTTACTTATTTTGAATAAAAGAAATTAAAAGTTCTGCAATTAGTATTTATTGAGTTTTCACAAAAATATGAAAATGAACATTTTCATCACTAGCCTTCCCTTGATTAACAAAGATATGAACTTACGTAACTTCTTTTTCACAATTGACATTTTTAGCAACTACAGAGATTTAGTATAAAACTCAATACACATTCAAATGATTAAACATATTACAGTATACCATACATAAAAATCATAATGACTTTTAACATTAATGGGTAATCAAATTGAAGGAAATATCTACCATATTTAAAGCTTTTATATCCTAAAGATTTTTTGAAAAGCCACAATGAAATAAATAATACTTTTTTTTAAATAAAATTTCCTCTTACAGATTTTCTACAAATTAATATTTTTGTTGAAAAATGATTAATATCCACAGTGACATTTTAAATTTAGAACCATACTTTTACATATAAAATTAAGCTTTGAAATCAACAAGTCAATAGTTGAATCAATGATAAATCGAAAATGGTTCCTCAGCTATTGTGATATATAATGAAACAAACTTCATAATTTTTATTTTATGATAAATATTTAATCTTTTATTATCACCAACAATATTTAATTTTTTTACTATTTCAACAATAATTAAAAAAAATTTTATTTCCTAAAATATTCAATCAAGTCAAAAATTTACCCTGTAATTCAATAGAATAAGGTAATGTTACTGAAATATAATGCTAGTATAATTTGAATTACAATTGATAAATACATGATAATTTGGCTTTTTAAAAAAAAAAAAAAAAAAAAAAAAATACACATGTCTACTGGAAGAAATATATAATTAAAATAAAATGGAATTACCTTATTAAAAATATGATAAAGGTGTACTAATTTATATATATAATATTTTAAATAGATTGATTTTTCTGCAACTTTATTTTAAGAGTATGTTATATTTTCAATATTTTATGAAATGAAAATTCTTTAATATTAAAGGTTTATTAGAATCTTTAAGCCATATATTTCATTTTCCATGAAAAGTTAAAAGAAAAAATACTTCATTTAAATAACAAATTCAAAAAGTTAATTTATAATTTTTTGAAAATAAAAAAAATCACTCTAATTATAACATTGAGAAAAAAAGTAACAAATTTGTTTCAACTATGCACAATGTAAAGAAATAATATTTCTAACAAAACAGTTACTATACAAAAATAAAATGAAAGCAAGTAATATTTTTACAGAAGTATTAGGGTTTGTTTTTTAAAATTTATCCTATTTATATAAATTCACACAAAAGCAATCTTCCTTGCTAAAAAAAATATTACAGTGACTAGGGAGAGGATAATATATTAAGTTTAACTATATACATGAACTTAGAAATACAATAGATATCCATTAAAATAGCCATAACAGCCACGTAATTCTAAGCAAATTGAAAATTGTCATGGAAGTTTAAAAATCTTAATCCAATTATAGACTATCAGCTAAAAATATTACAAAATGAAAACAATTTTTTTTGATATTAGTAACTTGCATGTTCAAAATTTTCATTTTTGAAAAAATGAAAACTGTTTTTCACAAAAATATGTAAGATATATATTAGTTATTTTACCTTTATAAAATATTTAACTTTAAAATATTAAAATTATATACTACATTTAACCAAATACTACCCAGGAAAAATAGACTTTTCATCCTGTGTGATGCAAATTGTTAACAAAAAATTATTCAAATTGTTTAGTTTCAAAATATAAAATTCACATTTTAGGATCTAATTAATTACAATTTGGAAAATAACAAAATGTTGTAAAATATCTATATTAACATAACTTTCTGTTTTAATGATTTTTTTTAATAAAATCATTTTTTCTGTGCTATCTTGTATCATAAAATTTATGTTAATATTTTACAAAGTGATACGTCATTTTTCCATTTAAGCACAAAATTAAGTAGATTTGAATCACGCTATATTTTAAAAAATCAATATTATCTTTAATTATTAAAAATAACTTGAAATTTACTTTTTATAATTTCTTATTTTTTGACATCACATCTATAAGTTACTGCCATCAGTTTAAAATACATGGTTGCACCAAAAACTCAAGCTAAAACTGTTACATAAATCATAGATTGCACTAGCAATACAACCTGTAAAACAAACCCCTCAATTAAACATGACTTGCATTATAAGTAAATCAAAACTTAATTCTTATAAAGAATCATTTTGCAAATACTTAAAAGCAAACAAACTATTTAATATTTTTATTTCAGACATATTTAAACCTATTACAATCAGTTTAAGCATCATTAGATAATTATGATATGCAAGGCTTTAAATCCTCATACACTAGACGTTCATTTTCAATGACTAATGGGGATTAGTAAAATATTTCTTAAGATTAAAAGTTAAAAAAAAAAATAATAATAAGTAAAAAATAGAAAAGTACTGTTAGATTTTAAAACTAATTTTTTTTAACCAAACAGCTATATTTAAATAAAGTTACATTTTAAATAGTTGTTTAATATGTCCTATAGCACCTGCAAAATAAAATTGATGTTTAAAGGAATTCTTACTTACATAAACAGAAAACGAGGCAAAAGAACAACTCATTTTTTAAATTTCAAAACCGCATTTTTTAAAAAAACTTCTCTTACTATGGCGTAAAAAATAATTTTACTATTATTTTTCTAAAAAAAAAGTATTCTATTTTTGTTAGCAGTTTATTTGCTTCGTTCATAGACAGTAACACTTATTTTCTTGCTTGATATCAGAAAATTATTTTATTTACTCAGTCATTAAATTTTTACTCATTTAAATATCTAATATTTCTTACATACAAATGCCTGGTGGACCCCTCGCTATGAACTGCAACAGATGTGCCCAGACAACTCTTGATTTCTTAGTGGACATCTAAGAAGCCTTGTCTTACAAGGTAATAATAAAAATAAATAAATAAATAAATAAAAAAACTACCCGATTTACCCGAAATGCAACCAAGAGTAGGATTCTCTATCACATATTCTTAAGTGTCTAGATTTGTCCTATGATATAAAATATTTACCTATATTAATCTATAATTTTTTGAAGGTTTGTTGTTGTTACACCAGCATGCTTCCCTGTACTTAGACCTTTTGAGGATGAATAAACTTGTAGATCTTGTCTAGCAGTAGCTGGGCAATTATGCAAATGCACATTTAAGAAGTTCTGAATGAAATTTCCGGAGCAGTAGATTCTTTAGCGGAAACTAATGGATGATGATTATCTCATCTTGTGTTTTTTAGTTTTGATGATTTACTTTATAAAACCTTGCATATTAAATTACTCATATTTTTCTTGACATCATTCATTCATATAGATTGACAAGTACTTCATGCCAAGGAAATTAATTTCTTTAGGCCCCATTTCTGTGTATACATGATGACCTTTTATTAAAGTCTTTTATGATATTCAAAAATGTTGATTATGCTTCGAGTCATCTACTATAAAATAAAATTTATATCAGGTGAGGAAACTTCCAGGTCTATAAAATGAACAGTGAAATTAGATGATCTTTGTAATCCGTCATTAAAAAACATCAATCCAAATCTCACAGCCATAATAAAAAAATTTAAAAATCATGTGATAATATTAAATCAAACACTAGCAAAAACCAGTTTGCAAAAAAGATTTTAATTTGTAAATCAAATTTTAATTTATAAATGAGACCTAAAATTATGTTTCTATGGGACTATGTAATAGATTATTATCTATTACATAGCCACTAGTCTATCAAATCATGAGTATTTGTAAATTAGAGATTCATTAAAATGAATGTCTAATATAAATATGAAGATAATCTTATATAATAATAATAAAATTAACATTTGTAATATAAAATTAGTACTAGAATATCATTAAAAATTTCAATAAGAGAAAAAAAAAACATGGCATATTAAAATTAACGCTTTATTATAGATTCTAATATCCCTTAAGCCCTTATTACATTAGAATTGCTGAGATTTCGGTTTGAGCAACTCCCACAAACTTATATTATGTGACGTCACACCTAAAAATTTGAGCAATTCGTTCTATTTGTCCAATAATATTACAGATTTTTTTTACAGTGGCGCAGTTGAAACTTGTAAATTATTTTGTTTTCATCAAGTTTCATGCCAAATGAAAATTATTAGCATAATAAGTTGCCGAAAATTAGCAACTTTTTTGGGCATTCAGCAGCAAATTGAGCAATTCATATCGCCAATGATTTGAAACACGGATCAAGTTTTGCCTTTTTTTTTTTGCCAAAAAGTAATAACATGCAAATAAGTAATTGGTTTCAACTATCATATTCTATTTCAAAATGGCAGATGTCAATGTAGACTGATGGAAAGAGATGTAAACTGATTTTATTGAATTGATAAGTCTAAAGATTCATATCTGGGATATTCCCAATTCAAATCATAAATTAAAGCAGAGAAGGTATGACAAAATATCTTCAGAATCAAAAGTATATTAAAATTCTAAAGATTTGTTTACATGATGTCATGAATGGTCTTATTTTTATTAAAACAATTTGTAAAAAAACAATTTTTCATAATAACAGTTTTGTTTTAGGCAATGATAACGTTATATACATTTTTTAACAAAATAGTTTAAAGTTTTCAGAAATTCTAAGATAAATAATTTTTCATATAGTTTAATTATTCACATATAAAAAATTTATTCTGTTATCTTACAAAGTTTATTTTTTAATATATAATCGTTTTCATAATTCCATGTCGTTAATATTTATAGAATTTTTGTTCTATTTAAGTTTGATTTAAAATGAACATTTATTTTTAAATAATTTTTCATAGTTGTTAAGAATTGAAAGTTGGCAAATCTTATTAAAATCAAAGAAATTTTTTTCATAGTGTCTTTTTTTCTACTATATTTACTGCAATATAATTTTATTGTATTAAACATTCCATGCATTAATTTCTATTTATGTGCATTTTTTAAAATTATTTATATTTTTGTTTAGTTTAGTTTTGATTCGGTATGCTGATTTACGAACCTTTTACGCGTGGGAAACTACTCCATTGAATCTGTATTAATTATTTTATTTTCAGCATTACTTATGAAGAAGTTTAAAATTTTAGGAACATATTTTCAAAAATAAGCAAGGTAGCATATAGTAAATAAAATTTGGCTACAAACTAAATTCCCAAATATGAATTCATTATGAAATTTGGACACCTTCTGAGTAAAATATGGCAGCCTTAAAATTTAGACAGAACAGGGATCTATTATTAAATCTAGTAAAACTTATTTTCTACAAGGAACATGAAAGAAATCTCAAGCATTCATTGGACGAATATAATGAGTTTCTCAATTTTTAGCTGTGACGTCACGTGATGTTAAGTCTATGGAAGTTGCTCAAACTGAAACCTCGGCAACTCTAATGTAATAGGGGCTTTAATTTGGCGAAAAATTTGACAATACATTTCAGTCCTAAAATTTTATTTCTGATAACTATAACTTTTTATAGATTTCATGTAGTGGCCATCTTATTAGTCACACCTTAGCATAAAAAAAAAAAAAACCCCAAAGAATCAAAGAGTACCTGGTTGTAAACTTTTAGCAAAATGATTTACAGAATATAAATAATTTTTCAGACATCTTTAAATTCATTAACAACTTTTACTTTCCATTTGAAATTGACTTTTAACTATATAGAAGTGATATGAAGTTAATATCCAATCATCAATCATTACACATCAAATTAAATAATCTAATAATCAGTATCTGAAAATGACTATTCAAGATATATTAAAGTTCTGCCAAAGGAAATTTCTAGATTTGTTTAAAATAAAAGATTAGATTGGCCCAGTTTGTAACTGAAATGGTAGTTTTTGACAAACGAGAGATAATTGGCTCGTAAAAATGGAAGGTCACCATTGTGCCTTTAGGTGATATGGTATACCAGGCTTTGAATTCTTTAAGAGCTTTGATACTGCTTTATTAAATAATTTTAAATTCTAATTTTTTCAAATTTTAGAAAATTTCCAATTTTATTTTTAGATTCTATAATATTCTAGCCCTATAAGTCTGCATATTTTAAGCTGAAACTTATGATCATGTATATTTTTTCTGGGAATTTTAAATTTCATTATCAAAAAGAAATTTATAATGATTTATAAGTTTTCAATCATTTTTAACAACAATGTTTTACATACTGTTGTTAAAAATGTGTTATTTTTAAAATGTGTTTTAAATGACTAACTTTATAGGTAAATTTACTATTAATTGGAACAAAATAAATTTTTTTTAAATAATTAAATTTTTTTTTAAATTAATAGTAGTTTATTGGAAATGAAAGAATCCTACAATAATTGTTTTTTTTTTTTTTTGATAACGAAGGGCACTTGAGTGACTAACCTTCAACACAATGAGTCTGGAGATTGCTACTCATTTATCAATACCTGGTGGAGACAGGTCAACCAAGTCATAAAAGTGAGTAACATTACCCAAGTCATAGCACCACAAACCCATTTATAGAGTGGCCCACATTCATTCATCATTTCAGAAGAAAGGACAAAGAAACACAGATGGATATATCCATGCCTGAACCGTGATTCAAACCTGGGGCCAACAGCCTAGGAGTCAGGAACATTAACCACTCAGTCATTTGCTGGCTTGCAATAAAATGTAAAGTTATTAAAAGAAATGATTATTAAGATAGCAGAACTGGTTTTTAAAAATAAGATTAAATCAATGACACAAGTTTGGAATCCTTCTAATACAGATATTTAGTAAGTTTACTATCAAATCAAAAACATGAAAATGTTTAAATTATAATACTAAGTTAAAAGTAATTAGTTTTTTTACTATCATTTTTATAAACTCTATTAATTACATGTTATTTATATTTCATAAAGTGAATTTATATTTAATTTAATGTAAAAAATGAAATGAAAAAAATTAATTTATACATAACTTTCCAAATCTAATACATATTTTTTGTAAAATTTCTTAATTATTAGTTAAATTATTAATGTAATAATAAAATTTTAATGATTATAACATTCAACATGAATTTTCAATTAACAAAAGTGAAAAAGCTGAAGAAAATATACATATTTAAAAAACAAAATTAAATCAATAATAAAATAACAAACATAGCCAATAATAATAAAAATACAATTAGTATTTCAAATCTGAGAATAATGTCAGGAATTGGCATTATTTAGGATTTTAGGGCAATGTTAAATATCACCAATCCATTACAACCTCAACTCCTAAATATTGAAATGAGCAGTTCTTGTTACTATAGCAACCAGCAGCAATCAAATACGAAAATATCCTTGTTAGACAATAAAATATAATATTTTACAACAATTAACATGATCCTATATCATTTTTACAGTATTCAGTTATTGTTGAAAAATACTGTAGTAAATTCATAATTTGATAATGAAATAAGTAAAAAAAATTTAAACAGCTCAATAATTATAAAATTAAACTTTCTAATTAATGTTAAAAAAGGATTATTTCAACAGTATTGAATGAAAAACCATTATTAACCATTTGAACTAAATATACTACTTACATAGAAATTTAAGACAGAATCTGGAGGAAAATATAAAATTGCTATAAATAACTGCAGCTAAGAATGTACCAGAATTAGGTTTTGTCATCTGATATTACACTATTATTCACAAAGTTTATCAACACAGTGTCTTTGTACCACCTTAAATAACTATATTAAAAAACTAACTACTTGTTATAGCAAAAAAGCATTATCAATATTATTTAATAAATATTTATCAATGCCTTAAAAAAAAAGAATGGAGTATTTAAAAGTGAAATTTTAACAGTCACTTCTATTCAAAGTCATAAGATATACAGAAATACACATTAGGTTTGAAAGTTTTTAATCTTGATTACTGAGGATTAAAACATATTTAAATAATGTAAAATTTGATGAAATATTGGCACCTCTCTGTTAGGTGTGTACAAACAAAATATCACTAAATATGAAGTTAATATTTTTTAATTAAGGCTCACCAACAAATCTTTGGGCCCAGCTAATGGAAAACTTAAACTAAAACAAAAACTTTTTATAAACCTACAATACAAAAAAAAAAAAAAATTATCATTGTTGTAAGTGATTTTCAACCAATAAATTACTTGTGATCAGCTAACGAAGAATTACTGAAACATTTTATCTTCAAAAATATTACAAAGATTTATTCCATATCAGATAATCTTTCCTAAATGAGAAGTGTGAAAAAATAGGTCAGAATAGACATACGATAAAAAAAAAAACAATCGTATGTTATAAAGTTGAATTCCTTGGATGCTTTCAAGAATTTGTAGCTAGTTAGATGGTAAAAGTTTCCATTTTTTTTTTTTTTTTTTATGTTTAAGATTTGCAACTGTGTGTGACATATACTAAATACGACAAAACGTTTTGACTAGCTTAAAATATAATTATACTTTCAAAATCTAAAGGTAAATGGATATGATAACTAATAATAAATGCTATACAATAAAAATTTAATTTTTAGTATAATAAATATTTTGAATTCAAATGGAAAAACCAATGAAGATACTGTTTCATTAAAAAACAATACCTCTAAACTTTCTGCTTTAATTAACTGTGATTAATAAGTTGAGAATAGGCGTATAACCAACAGTAAATTGAAATTTGAGACAGAAAATTAGTTCAGAAAAAAACACATACATCAAAATATAATCATTATAACCCACTATCACTCCTTGACTTCCTTTAAGCATACGTAACGCGAAATAAATTAATCTGAATTTTTTGCCAGTGTTGCCAGTTTTATTAATTTAATTATTTATATCATTTTTAGTGTTTCCCTAAACTATCTCTAGTAGATAAGTAAATTAATTATATACAATTAATGAGAAAACTAAATCATTCTCTATGAGTTATATGAGCAAACAGAGCTTGAATTAAAAATAATCAAGAACATTAGATTAAACTGAATTGAAAACCTTATGTATGTTGTAATAGTTATATTTTTCGAAAATTCACTCACTAATAATAATCACAATATCTTTTAGACGAAATAATTAATGAAATATTTAAATGACTCATTGCAGAATGTATTAAATTTCAATGAAATGATTCTGGGAGTTTAACTGAACAACTAAACATTGCATTTTGAATTTCAATTTTATTTTTAGTGATGGTGATTAATCTGGATAGCAATGGTGAATGATTATTTAGTATAGGAAAAGAAATGCTTATCTTTTTTTACTTTAATTAATGTTAACTCTTTAAGTAAGTTTTTGTTAATACATTACAAAATATTTGTTGGAGTTATAACGCATTTAGAATTTTATTTATATAAAATTTGTGGTTTTATGTTGATTGCGAAATTATAATGTAAAAAGTTATAATGTTATTAGTTTTAATATTTTATTTTGTTTTCTTTTACATATGTAAAATTGTAATTTTTCTGTAACCACACATACACAAGTATTATCTTCACTCAAATATTTTTCTGTGCCACTTACTTTTTTCGGATGTGATTTTACATTTCTGTATTAAAACGACACCTGGTTATCTAAAATATTCGAAAATAACTGAGTAAGGAATGATAATTTTTTGAATCTGACAAGTATTTGTTAGTTTCATATCTTGAGATTAGTTGTTTAATTGGTTGATTTAAATTAGTGTTGTATTATACTGAGATTATGAAATATAGTAGAGACCTATTAATTCAGATTCATTATAATTAGAATTTATTTATATTTTCTGACGATTCAAATGTTTGGGAAAATCAAAAAGTATCAAAACTTGCCATAGCTTTGTAAAAACTCCAATTGTAGAAAGAAAAAACATAATAAATGTAATAAACAATTTTAATTTTATTATAACTCTTGATAATTTATTGTTTACATAACATTAAAAAATTTTGCATGGTTAAAGTGAATATTACAATTATAGCTCCCCAAGAGCAAAAAATAGCCAAATGTGGTAAAATTTGATTTTTTTTCCCTTGCTAAATTAATTCACCTAAAGCTATTAATCAACTAATGTATCTAGTTTCTTGAGGGTAAAAATTACAACTTTTACCTAGTTTATTAAATTAGGAAAGGATTTAAGAAAATTAGTCTCGTGTTTATTCTGTTAATATGAGATTATATTGTAGTGTGTTGTACTGCAGTTTTAAATAATTCTTTAGCTTTTGAAGGTAATGTTTAGTTGCTCCTATGGATTGAAATAATGTATATTCTAATTTGTCTTTTATTATTGTGAAATTTGGATTTGAAAAGATTACTTAATGTGATCTCACATTTTTATGTATCTATTAAGCCATTTTAATAAATGATTTTGAATCTTGTTGAAACACACATATTTATAGGTTTGCCTCTTCTAGATTATGAGATTTTAAACCAGTTTTTTTTAATTTTTTATTCAGATGTTTTTGAGCACTTGATTGTTTTATTATTAGACTGTTAGCTTAATGATTATTAGTTGTTAAAAAAAGTATTTGTATAGCCTATTTTTCTATGTCTTTCATTAGTATTAGCTTTGTTATTATTTGACTTATTTATTTTAAGTTTAAAAATTATCATTTCATAAAATTAAATGATTTAAGTTTAGCTCAGTTGTATTAGATTTTTAAAATATTGGTAGTTCTGAAATTAATATCTAATTTACTAGATTTTTTAATTTGTATGTAGGATACTGAATTATATATTTGTAGATATTCTAAATTTAAAATGTGTATACTTTTATATAATATTAACCACAAACATAATTTATCAATTTATTATCTTGCACACTTTTTTATATTGGTTAACTTGGAGCAAAAGATTTTTAGCATTTAAAAATTTTATTAAAAGATATTCATTTTTAAAGCTTCTATTTTGTTGTTTCTAATTGATCATTAAACTTTGATATACATTTCAGTATTTGTGTTTCACCATAACCTGTTTATAAAATATACTAAAAACTGATTTAATTATGATTTATCAAATGTCAGTAATTTTATTTTGCTGTAATTTTTCTAGAATTCTAAATGCACTTCATTAAGTAATGCCAATTTTTAAGCTTTGTGACAATTATGGTATTTTTAATGGAAAAATAGCTTTGTTTTTACCCTACGTTTATTGATGGTCTTAATAAGATGTGCTAGTTACTAACTTTTAATTAAACTTTTTAACATCATACTTTTGCAATCAATGTTTGTACTGTGTAAAAAATACTAAGTGTTCAAGCATAGTAAAATTTTCTAAGCAATAGATTGGAAAAATAAGATAAAGCCTAATTTATTTTGTTAATTGTAATTTTTGTTTATTTGATATCTCTTTCTACTTATGATTGATTTAAAAAAGTTTAAAATATAATAAAAAATATAATATATATATATTTTTTTTTGTCCTGTCACTTAATATATTTTCTATTGTAACCCAAAGTTGAATTGTTTCTTCCTTCTTTTCCATTATTTTTATGTAAATTGTAATCAAATTTAACTCAAAATTTCTTTACATTTTTAATTCTTCTACTGTATTATTCCATGTGTGAAAAATTTTATCATGTACATATTGCTCAGAATTTATTTGCTGTTTAATAATCCATAAAAGTATTCAAAAAATTAAATTTGTTGAATAACATTTAAACTTTGTAGATAAGTAATAAAAAAAACTTAAATTATTATCTTAAGATGTTTTTCTGTAAAAGTTATGCAATAATGTGCATTTTTATGTTAATATTGAACTTATTAAATTATCAAATTAAAAAATTTAATAATTTTGATCTTATGGTCATTTATAAAAAATCAATTTTCATGTGTTATGAAAAAATGCCATTTGTTTCAGTTGTGTAATTTTTTTTTTTATCATGCTTATTATGAATTTCTTGTTTATGTATGTGTTATCAACCTGTTTTTATCTACTCAGTAATATTTATGCTAAAAAAATTTTATTTCAGTATTAAGTTTGCTTGATACTAGTATATATCACACACACATTGGATTTATTGATATTAGCAACCTTTAAAGGGAGGATACATTTAATTATCTGTAGTTATTTTGGTCATTCTTTTTAGCCATTTTGTATTTGCCTTATTGCTTTTAGCATTCTATGTTTATGAAATGTGATACTTTCTTAATATATTTATGTACTACCGTTTTGAGATTACTTTTTTGTTTTGTTTTTATGCCAATTCTTGGCAATTATGAATACATTTTGTTGGTAAGTTTAGTGACAAATATCATAGCTTAGTTACTTTTGGTGACATTTTTTAAAATCATACCATACATGTTAGATATGATCAAGTTTTACCTGTCTCCTCTAAATATATCTATAAAAATTGTTTTACCTTTTACAGGGACAATTTTAACATGGGAGCGTTTTTGGATAAACCGAAAACAGAAAAACACAGTGAAGGAGGCTGTGGAAATGGATTATCATACGGCCTTAGTAGTATGCAAGGGTGGCGAATTGAAATGGAAGATGCTCATTGTGCACTTGTAGGTCTTCCTGGGGGCTTGAAAGACTGGAGTTTTTTTGCTGTATTCGATGGCCATGCTGGAGCACGTGTAAGCATGCATTGTGCTGAAAATTTATTGGACACTATCATTCAGTCAGAAGATTTTTATAATAATACTAATGCTAATAGCTGCAATAGCCAAGTTACATATGAAGAGGTTGAAAGGGTGAAAAGAGGCATTAAAGAGGGTTTCCTTAAACTTGATGAGAAAATGAAAAAAATTCCTGAAATAGCTTCTGGAGAAGACAAAAGTGGTTCAACAGCTGTTTGCACACTTATTTCTGCAACACATTTCTATTTTGCCAATTGTGGTGATTCTCGTGCTGTTCTTTCTCGCAACAAGCGGGCTCATTTTGTCACAGAGGATCACAAACCAATAAATCCTGCCGAAAAAGAACGCATTCAAAAAGCTGGTGGAAGTGTAATGGTACAAAGAGTTAACGGCTCTCTTGCTGTTTCTCGAGCTTTAGGTGATTACGAGTACAAACAAGTTGAAGGTAAAGGACCATGTGAACAACTTGTATCACCAGAACCTGAGGTTGATGTTTTAGAAAGGGACAATGAACTTGATGAATTCTTAGTTTTAGCATGTGATGGTGTATGGGACGTTATGACTAATGATGAAATTTGCGACCATATTAGATATATGATGCAAGTCACTTCAGATTTGGAATATATCTGCAATTGTGTCATAGATGCTTGTCTTTGTAAGGTAAGTTTGATTAAAAAATATTTTCCTGTATTATATATTTCCAGTACTAACAAATTTTAAATGATTATATGCAAGTTAAAGAATTTTAAATTAACTTAATTTTTTTAATGGAATTTGATAGATATATTAAAATATTTCTTTAGTGAATATTTTATTTCAAGACAGTTTTATATTGCAAGGTAAAATGTAGTAATATAATTGAGATATGGTTTCAGTATATTTTCTCCTGCTGTATATAACCTCAGAAGTTGCAAAAATTTAGAAATAGTTGATAATCTGTTTATTAGGAATTTTGATCTCAAAAGAGTATCAAAACTAAGAATCTTTTTCTATTACTTCTTTTTATACTAATGAATGAATTAATATTGTTCATTGCAATAAAGATTGAGTGCATTCAACTTATAGATAATGCAGTTATTTTTACAAAATTATAAAAAGCAATCTGGTTATGCTTAAATTGCAATGATAGTGAAAAAATTTTCTTTGAATTATTATACATTTGGTTAAGTTGGATTGAATCCCAGTAATGAAAATTTGAAGTGAAGTGCATAGATTGAAAAATATTTTCTTTATTTAAAATTAAGCAGGCCAATTTATGAATTTAAAGGAAAGAAAAAAAGTGTATTTATTGGTTGTAAATAAGCAGAAAGAAAAATGTGCTTGAAAGATTAAAATAATACATATTTAAAATTACCTATTTTATTTTTTAACTATGCACTTCTGGATATTTTAAAAAAATATTAAATCATTATTAAATAAAATCAAATTGTAGTAGATGTATTTTTCATAAAGATATAAAAATGTGCAAAATTTTGGTTTGAGAAGTTTAATTTTATTTCAATATATGTAAGGAAATTTTAAGATTCAATAGAATATTTTAATGCTTAGGCAATTTATATTAATTTGGAAAATCAGTTTAGTATAAAAGTGCAGGAGAACTATATATATGTATACTGTTTAATGAGGTTGTATACATAATAAAGCACAAAAAACCAATCCGCTATGAATTTTATCATGCATAAATAAAAATGTAATTATAAATTTAGTAGTATGTGTACAGGCTTATAAAATACATTTATTATTTTTTAAGTCTTAATACATACTGCTATTTTATTTAATAGACTTATGTGTGTCTAGACTCCACGTCTTTGGCAAGTTTTTTAACTAGGTCTAGCAAAAAAATTCTGTTCTTTATTGTATTAGGAAAAAAATGCTTTTTAAGTTGCTTAATATGCAATATTATTTAATGATCAGTTATGTAATGGTGCATACTTATTACTTGTATATAAAACACACATTTTATTGTTATAAGAATAATTCAGATTCCCAAAACAGTCAACGCTTGTTTTTACGAACATCTAATTGACAAACACTTGTTTTTATGAACTAGCCATTGGTCTTAACCCTCACACTATGATAATTTTAATTACCATTTACTTACTAAAATTTGGGAAGATCTTGTTTTTGTTGCTGGAAAATGTTTTTTCCTTTCAGTTTATTATTTTTTGATCTGGTAATTTTTTTCTTTTAATTTTTTATATCACCTAAGAACTTGATTTGTTCTTCATTATAACTAAGCAACATGTGCAGGCATTTCCCAACATTGAGGGAACAAACATTTGAAGAGAAAGAACTATGGTGTCGAATTCAACTCCAATCTTTCCTGTATATAAGTTTATAGAATGGGGAAAAAAACTTTAAAATTTTAAGTTTTGTTCTGTTGTTAGTTTTATTTTATTAAAACCACTCAATTTTTACTGTTTGGTTTGTTGAGAGACTGGACCGATTTCATTTAGAGCTTTCGCAATCGAATAATATTGCCCTTGAAAAAAGAAATATACTTATCAATTGAAATAAGAAAGAAAATTCTTACAGAAGTAGGCAAAAATCGGAATTTCAAATATATTATAATTTCTTACTACAAAAATATGAAAATGCTAATAACTACAAACTTTTTTCACAAAGACTACATTATAAAGAAAACAAATATAAACTAACTTTCATGCAGTCTACAACAGAGGACAAGTGGGCAATAAAGCTAAATCTGTAACATAAATAAAATGCTTTTTTATGAAAACTCAAATTTTAATTAACTGGGCAGTGGTTCCTACCTTTATTTAAAAAAAAAAAAAAAAAAAAAATCACTGTAGTACAATCTAACCACAATTTAAAATGGCCAGTGAAAATAAATTATATATATATAAAGAAACATTCTTACAAAAACTAGACATTCTGATTAATAAATATTACTATATTGAATCAATCTAAACACAAATAAAATATATTATAATTAATGTTAAATAAATAATATAAAGTAATACATACAATAATATTAATTAAATGCAAAGTAAAATAACTCCTGATAGTTGTTTGCATTATCATTGGCTCTGGTCAGAAAATGAACAGGTTTTATAGCTTCCAAAAAGTTAATCCAATAATGTTCTTAGAATGATTACATGGCCATATATACTTTGCAACGAAAATAATAATTCATAATAATGAAAACAATATAAAAATTAATTTACTTAATTAAAATACATTTTAAATTTTACTTTAATAACTTAAAGAAAAATTCACTGTAAACTAATATTCAAAAATTGAATTTTAAAAAATGACAAAATGTAATAATTTTATCATCTACTTCAAAAGCTTATACTGTAATTAAAAAAAAAAACTTTTGTGCATGTACACAAACACATTCCAACGCAATAAGCTAGTTTAGTGCATTTTATTGCTCGCATTGGCACCTAATTATTAACTGGTTCGGATTGTAATCAAGAACATATATCTTAGGGTAGGTTTACAAAAAATAATTATGGATTTAAAACTATGAAATTATCCTTTTAGGGGCAGTCTGCCAATTAATGCTTAAAATGATGTTGAAGAAATTATGATATCGAGAGTATATCATCATGCAGGTTTTCTATTAAAGAAACCACTGTAGCTGAGGAATGCAAGATAATTAATCTGATAACTTGAGCAAAGAAAAGGCAGTTATGTGTGAACTCTGACAAAGAATCCCTTTGGTCCCTAAAATTTCTTACCCAGATTTTTTACTAGACTCTGATGATATATATATCTTGTAATTATTAAGAATGTGGTGAATGAGAATGAAGAGTATATTCAGATATTGAATAAGAAGGAAATAGTATAGCACAAAGATTGTTTGCAAAACAAGCAGCTGATTGACTTAAAGGACTAAAGTACTTTTATAGAAAAAAAGGAAATGTTTTTACACTTTGAAATATCGATAAATGTCTTTTCTTAAATGTAGTTTTTAAATAGAAAGTTAAATTATTATTCTGATGTGTTTTTCTTACAGTGGATTCTAAATAATTTTTTCTAATAATATTTTAATTATAAAAAATTAGTTTATTAAAAAAATCAGATCTGAATATAATACATTATTTTTTTATCTTTTTAACTATTTTACTTGTCTTTTTGAGTTTATAAAAACAAGTGTTTTTTGTTTAAAAAATGAATTTCAATTGCCTACTCTTTAGTAATTGTTTTTATTGCTTTATAATTTTAAAATTATTGAAAGCATAACTGGATTTCATTTGTCATTCAAAAAGCCAATCGTTTCTGAACAATTGCTCTAAGCAAGGAATATTTATACTAATAGAATTTCAACTGCCACTAAGTTTATTGAGCTTCTAAAATGTCAACTTGCATACAAAATTGTTTTAGCATAAGAAATCAGCACTCTAAAAATATATATATATATATATAAATTGTAGTGCCTCATCAAATTAATTCTTGTAATAGACAACCGACCTATCAATATAATTACCATTTAAGTAATGCAGTCAATTTAAAAAAAAAAAAAACTACATTTATTTGCTAACCGTGATTTTAACTATCACCTTCCTCTTTTTTACATCTTAAAATTTTTGTTAAAAAAATTGTAAATTATAACATTTTAGTGTGTAACAACAACTATTAATGTTCTCCATTCATTAAAGGTATAGGTGAAAAAATAGGAATGACTTTTATTCTTGTGTGATGAGTCAGCTTAACTGTATTTCCTAGACTTGTTACATCAGATCTTTAGAAGTAGAAAAAGTTAAAGACAGTCATCAAGGGACACAACCAATAGGCTTTTGTTTAATATATTTTTGATTCCATAGTCCTCTAACCCAGCTGGCATCTGAATGGTTAGCGCTCTTGCCTTCGGTTCAACAGTTTGTGGGTTCGAATCCCACCTTGGGCGTGGATGTTTGCAGTGGTTCAGAATTCACTTTAAACCATAGGTCCCGGTCTAATTAGCCCTCGTGTGCAAAAAATTACCGTTGAGCGACAAACAATCCAATCCAATCCATAGTCCTCTATGGAGGATATCTTATCAAATCTACTTTTTTCATGTTCAGTTTTTTGAGGGTCAGTAATTATAAATACCTTTTTTGCTTCTTCCTGTTTAAGACTAATCTGTGATATATTTCTCTTGCCAAATTTAGTATAAAATGCCAACTTAGAACCTTTCATAAAACAATTTTATATACAGAACTTTCAAAGTGTATTTATACAACACCTGAGTTTTATGAATGAAATTAATTAATATTAGTATATTTTAATTTTTAAGTAGTATAGTATATTTTATTTTTGATAGTACTTATTCATTGAGGTCAGATAAATTTTGTGTAGGAAATTTAAAGTTGTATTTCTTTAATAATGAAAGAACGAAATATAAATGAATTAAAAATCATTGTTACATTTTCCTAGTTAAATTGGTATAAATTTTTATGTGTTTTTATATATATGATTTCAAATGTATTACTTATCTTTAATTCAAAAGATTACTTAAGTACTAAAATAAAAAAAAAAAATTATACATTCTGTTTGATAGTTAAATATCAAATTAGTGAAGATCAATATTTACAAAATTAAGTTATTTGATCACCTTTTATTATGATTATTTTAAATGGCACTTTCTAAATTAAAATATTAAAGATTCTAAAGGTGCTTAAATTCATTTGCTACAATAATATCATAAATTTTATAAAAACCATAACAAAATCAAGCTGTGTAAAATGATAAACAAAATTTTAATTTAGTAAAGCTACTTAAAAAAAGTCATAATTTTTTTTTATTGATTTATACATTTAAGTGTCTATAAATAACAGGACTATCTTTTTTAATGAAAATACTTGTTAAGCTGCGATTTATCTTGTGGCATTTTTTGCGGGTTTTCAGAAATATTATGAATGTAATATTTGAATATTTGTCCTAAAATTGCATTAATTTCACACCAGTGGGTAGATTTTATATTTTTGATAATATTTTTATAGTAAAAAGTGCGTATATGTATTATTTATAATTATATTCATTCCAAATCATCAATCTGGTTTTGAGTTGATTTCTGTGTAAAAATATAAGAAACTTTTGCTTTTAAGAATTAATGAAATTTTTAAGTTAAATGCTTATTACTTTCTTTAACAAATAAAGACAGGTAAAAGTGTAAATTTTAATGTGCTTTACTTATTTAAATTTTTTTAAAGTGATAGCTTTTTGAAACTTTTAAGAGGAACTGGATCAGTGTTCAGGTTTTTTAATTTGATTCAAGAACTATTGTTTTGCAATTGATTCAAATCATTGTTTGTCTTATTCAAAATTTCTCCAAATTTCCTTTTCTTCATATCATGAATTTATTGATTTTTTATTTTATAAACATTTTTCTTTTTGCTTGCAGTTTTTTAATGTAACTTGTGTTAAGAGACTCTTATTTTAAATACTTTTAGTACTATTTTATAGATTACTATGAATAAGTTGTATTTTTTAGTTATTTAACTTTCTTGCTACGTCAAACTTTAGAAGTTATGAATCTTATTTTTTTGTTAAAGCTGTGATTTCCTGTTTTTTATGATTAATCATTTTTCAATTGTCCTTACTTATTGATACATTTGCATTCCATTGTTGTGTTCTACAAAAAATTCTGAAAAGTTTTCTTTGCAGTTATGTTTTAGATAATTTCTCATATTTTTTATAGACCACTTGATTAAAATTTGTTAATTTTTCTATTGAATGCATTATACTGTGACATTTTCAAAATTATCTTAATTAGAAGTATTGTTATACATTATGTAAAAAACATTCTATTCTTTTATGCAAGATCCTGCTAAAATAAGTCTCTTATCTAGTTAGGTATTTTGTAATGAAAACCTTTTAAAAAGCTTAGAAAAACTTATTAAAAGGCTATTTTCTTAAGTTGATGCTTCTAATGTGACTGAATTATGAATCAAGAAAGTTTTTATTTAATTTTACATTACTTTATTTACTTAATTATTTTTAAATGCTATAACTGGAAGTTAATAATGCTTTAAAAAATACTAATTTCAATTACACACAAAACTTTCAACGATGCACTCATGATAATACTTCATCAGTTTCTTAAATGAAATGATCCTATTTAATGTTTAAAAAGAAATGAAACTTTTAAGTATTGAAGTAAATTCTTGTTCACATTGAGATGATCAAAGATCGATGGAAATGATGATTTGATTGAATTAATATAATTAATAAATTATTGATTGTAAATTTTAATTTTTTAGGGTAGTAAAGACAATATGAGCATTGTGCTTGTTGCTCTTCCTGGAGCTCCTAAAGTATCTGAAGAAATGGTAAACCAAGATAAAGAAATAAATAAAATGTTAGAAGCACGTGTAAAGGGTATGAATATTTGCTTAAATCTTTATTTTACTATGGATTGAATTACGAGGTTGACGTGAAAGGACACCTAAATTAAAGCAAATGAAATATTGATTACTTGTCTGTAAAAGAATGTATAGGATTTTTAAATTGTAATTTGTATGAAACTTAAAACTGTAAAAATGATGAGTTTTTAGGAAAATTATTAGTAATAGAAAATATGCTATACGTTAATAATATTTCTATGTGAATAGTAAGAAATTAGCAATTTCTTAATTTATTCACAAAGTAGATTTGCATTATTATTTTTATTTATTTATTTTTTCATATGTGCAGAACTTATTCTTTTGTGGTTGGTTATATTACTTTGCTTGTTTTCATTTTATGAATTTTTTTCAATTTTCATTTAATGGCTTGTATCTTGTTTAAAATACTTTAAAAATTTCTAGAAATTTTATCTGGTTCTGGAAAGATAGATACATCTGATTTAATAAGAATGCTAGCAGATGATGAAAAGGTTCGAAATTCTTTGCCATTTCTTTTACCATTAGGAGGATTATTTTTTAAGTAAGTTTATTTTATTTACTATTTCCTTATATTAAAAGTATTCAATTAAACCCAAGATAGCATTATTATTTCAAAACTTTCTTCCAGTGTTGAAAATTTCTAAAACTAAAGTTTACTTTGTTTTTATTTTGATAAATTACATATATTATGGGTATAAAATCAGTTTTTTTTATGAAGTAATAGCTTTAAAAGAAGCGTACCAAAAATATATTGTTTGTAGTTTAAAAGTTTATAAAAATATTAATAATAAATTTACACTTTTAGTATAATGCTTAGTTAATTTCGTACATTGCCTTGTATTAATAAAATCTTCTCTAAACTAAAATATTTTTATTGCAAATTTTAAAAACCATGTAAATGGTTACATTTAATGAAATGTACTTTGTTGAAATTATTTTATTAATTTGAATAAATTCCATAATTCTTTATTCTTATCAACACTCCTAAAAATAATCATTCTTTTACAGAGGTATGTTTATTTTCAACTACAAAGTGTCATGATTCTATATACAAAAATTTTCTTTACTACATGATTTTGCTTACCTGCTAAGAATTCTAACTTTCTTTAAATTACTTCTTTATAACATTGCTAATACTCAACGAAACTCATCAAATGGAAATATCTATATTTGTGCACATGTTTTAAAGAATTTTAAGTGAAATTTATAATAAGATAGTTGAAAACACCATTAAAACAAGATTGTATGTTATGCCATAAAGTTCTGTATTTTTGTGTTGTGTGTAATCAGCTTTTGATACTTGGTGCTTTAGTGGTAGCAATTGCCCTCCCGAGATGCAGGTCCGAGGTTCAATTCTTGGGTTGGTCTAGATCAGCTCAGCCTTTTATCTTTTCAATTTGTTGGTAAACTTAATACCAAGCATGTTTGGGAATTAAATTCTAAGGATTTTGAGACAATGTTTAATTGTTCTTCAACTAAAAATTACTTGAGTCAAATTTTTTTTAAAGCAGTTTTACTTAAGTTCAATAAATTTGTGCTACAATTTTACACCTCTTACAAAAGAAAAAAATTTTGTAGTTGTTTTAAATTCACTTTTACTGATTGAACAAAGATCCTAATTTATAAGGATAACTTAAGATCAAAATTAACTTAAAGAAATAGAAACTTATTTCAGTGGTAATTACAAACTCCATGTTAGCTTTAAACTTGTAAAATAAAGTAAGAACTTGATAAAAAATGGGTTATCTCAACAAATTCTTTTTTGTTTAAATATTCTGGGATATTTTATACTAATATTAATATTTTTATGGAAATATTTTTTATAAATTTTCATTATTTCAAAATTAACACATTTATTGATGTGCAATTTATCTTTAGACATTCATTTGTGGAAGAAATCTGTAACCAAATAGCAAACAATTCATCAACAAAAGTGAGTATCTTTTTTGTATATTTTTCTGCATAAGATATTGATTATTATTGTATATATACAATTTAATGTAATGTTTCCATATAGGAAGAAAATCAGAGTTCTGTACCAGATGTTGCAGCTATCACTCAGAATTAAGATTTGAGTTCACTGCATGATGTGAGACTATTTTTCCATAGCTGTGAAGTAAAACAGAACACTTAATTCTACATAATATTGATAACATCCAAGGTGGTATTCTGGTAAAAAGAAAAGTGTGTAATGAAGACTGTATATTTTTGATGCAGCAAAAACTGCATATTATGTTTTTCTTTTAAAAATCCTTTTAGTTAAAAAAAATATTTATGGCTATATACTGTTAGAATTGCTGTGCTATATTTTTAAACAAACAGCATTAAAATAATAACTAAATAAAATCTAATGTTAAATATAACTTAATCAGTTAAATTTTTAAATTTCTTTTTACTGTATGTGCAAATTAAAGTGCAAAGGACCAAAACAATATTTTTTGTTGGATTGATTACATTTAAGATCTAGGATCATAAGACAAAAATCTAGTTGATATTACATTATTTTATTAAGAAAAATTGAGTAATAAATTGCTTTTTAACATTCTTATAATTTTAACTGTAATTTATTTTAATAAGATTATATAGAAAAAAGCTTAAATTTTTCCTGTTTAGTCATCTTTCCATTCTGCGTGTAAACATCATTGTGCACATAGAATTTGAACTTTTTGCTTTTGGTTTTCATGAATTTAATTGTTTAGTTCTTATATTTAAAGTAAATTTAGAAGGTTATAATGTACACTTTTTAAAAACTTGTTCTTTTTTTTTAAAAAAAAAAATCTTTGTAATTTGTGTCAAATTGTTGCATTTTTATCTTTGATCATTTCATATTCATCATTGCTATGCACATAAAAACTTCATAAACATCATAGAAATAGAGCTACATAAATGTTTTAAAGATTTAATTTTGTGTGCAAACCTGTATAGAAGAACTGCTTATAATATTTTTCTCTGATCTCTTGTTTATTGACATTTTAATTGCAGTTACATGAATCAAGATTATAAAAATTTAAAAGACAATGATGTAGAAGAAAGTGAATATTTTCGTGTTGTAATATTTTTAGAAAAATGTATATGCTTGATTATGAAACAATAAAAATATTGTGAAAAACTGCTGTTTGAATTTTTATTTTCAACTTTTACATGATGTCTAGATAAGTAAAAACTTAATCTTAAAATGATTAATTGAAAAAGGATTTACAATGAGTGAGATTTTCATATTAAATAAAAATTGTAATAAAAACTTGAATTGGCATGGGATTTGTTTTTACCTAGATTTGGTCAAATTTCTGAAAAAGCAGAAGACAAAATATGGCTCACTTAAAACCAAAATTATTTTTTGCAATTATGGGCAAATTTGCAATGTTTAAAATTTTTATTTCATAAAATTTTTTGAACCATTTAAATTTTTCAAATTGCATTCACATTGGAGTATCAAAATAAATTTTTAATTAATTAATGTTAAAAAAATTTATATGCTTTATTTTTTTAATCTGAGAAATTTATATACATGACAAACATAGTTGGGTTTTGAACAGTTATTTACTGAAAACATCTGATCATTATCTTGCTATCTTTGTATCTATGAATATTACAGTATTTCTCTACCTTTACGTACTTAAAAACAAACAAATATAAGAATAATTCAATGTTTTATTAATTTAGTATTCAAGTTGTGTTAAAATTGCCCGACATTGAAAATGCAACTCTAAGACAGTGGAAATTTATACGAATTTCAGGGTAGATACGTCTTACCGGATAATGCGAATGATATCAAATGCGCAGCTCTTCAGTTCACGAAGGATATTATATAAGAAGAACCTGCAGTGTGGGAAATATTCGTACCATTTTCGCAGTTTGGAAAAAAATCGTTGAAAGTCTGCCGCAAAGGACGCCTGTAATTGCAGACAATGCCAGGCCATAGTCATTGGGGTGAGTTTCAGCAGACAGGCGAGGGACATGGTGATCGGACTGAGAAGTGCAAATTTGTTTTTACGGCATATAGCAGCTGGCAGACATCTGGACGCTTCACAGTTCCAATCACTTTCGCATCGGCTGTTGCGAAAGTGGTTGGAACTGTGAAGCTTTTGCGGGGTCCCGGTGCAAACGGAGTGACGTCAGCACGAGTGGATCAACAGGAGGTGTGGGGCTCCGGCAAAGCAAGTCTACCGAAATTCTACAGCATGTGCAAGACACCCTATATGCGCTCATGTCTTCTGTTAAGAAGACTGCGAACCGCAGCATAAACGACAACGTCTGGAATGACACCGGATTAAAGCGATGAGGACGACGGAATGGCACAGGATCGTTTTCTCAGTACAGTCATGGTTCTGTTTCTTCAGTGATAGCCACCGCATACGATGTGGAGACTGTATCTTCGACGTGGAAACGGGTACAATCCTTCTGCAATTGTGAAACGACCCACCGCGTGGCATCGTGGTTTAAAGGTCCATTGCGTACGATTCTAAATCACTTCTAGTTGGTATTCACGGCATTATGACACCCCAACGGTACTAGGATGATGTTATGTCTCCTACTCAGCCCTTTCGATTTCCAGAGCCTTTGATGGGAGGGTGAGTAGAGAGACGGTTGGTGCGAGGAGCAGGCGGAGAAGCTGCGTTTTGTTTTGGATTGATACTGACTTTTGTATGCTACGTAGGCGTTAGAGTTTTAGCGAACCCAATTATGACTCCTTTGTAAATTCTTTAGTTCTTTGTTAAATGTTTTTATTTCAAAATTTTGAGTCAGTATTTTGTTTCACAACAAACTTATGTTTTGTTGGCAGCGATTTTGGATGTTTTTATAATGCTTTGCATTAGCATCCTCTGGAAATTAATTATATGCACTATAATGGTTACGTGTAAAATGTTGGAATACAGGTAGGCCATTTTGATCAATCTTTCTCTGGCTACCATTAAAAATAAATAGTTTGGTATGTTATATAAATTTATAGAATATTTAGTTCCAATCTTATTTACGTGGTTTCTCATGTTATATCAATTAATTTTGTTTGTAAATGGTGTATTCCATCTTACAAGAGCTAGTTTCTGTATTTCGTGTATTCGAATTTACAGTGTAATATTTTTATAAGAGAAGTATGTGTATTTCATAATAATTTTTATGTGGTTGATGTATTTCAATTCACGTAGGAATATGTTAAAATAACTATTTTGTTATCGATTAATGTTTAAAATCGGAAGTACAATTATATACACATGTTTTTTAATGTTTCACTGATATGTATAAATTAGATTTTAGAAAAGGAATTTACACTTTAGAAATGTTTTGATTTCGTTATGTGAAAACGAAAATATATTATTACAAATAGGTTTGAATTTGAAGTAATATGAGATTTTGATTGTTGTGTGTTTGCAATGTATCTGATTTATTTGATATTTAAATCGCATGTTTGTTTTCATTGTTAAGGATTTGAAAAGATATATTCTTAATGTTTAAAATATCTTACGTTATTATTATTATTTGATGTCGTGTATGAATAACTAAGTTTATTGATTTGAAATAGAAAGCTGATTTCTGGTTTAGATTAGTTAAAGATTTTAATAAGTATTGTTGCTATTACATATAAAAATATTGTAGTGATCTGTATTTTGAATTTAAAAAAAATATGTATGATTTCATTTTCTGATTTAATATAGTAGTATCTTTATAAGACTATGATTTTATTTAATTTACATTTTTGTGTGTGTGTGATTAATGATTCAATTTATCGGAGTATCAAACATTAGCTTCGTGATAAAAACTTGAAATCGAGAGTAGATTTAATATTAAACTTGTTCTTCTTTTCAAAATAATTGATTTTCCATTTATACACTATTTGTTGTATTACATTATAGTTTGTTTTCATTTAATTTTTTTTAAGGTTATTGATATGTTTTATATTAGTAGTGTGTGGTAAATAATTTCAATAGTTATTTACGAAATTTTGTATATCGGCAGGTGTAGTCTGTTTCTTTTTACTCATTATTGCATCTCTTCTGAGATAAAACGTTTAGTGAATAAAATGGTTTTTTTAGCACGCGGAAAAAAGGGAGATTTAGTAGAAGTAGCTGAAGAGTTAGGGGAAATGGTTCCAGATTTTTTTTAAAATCTCAGATATTAAAAATTTTAATTTAGCTGGTAAAAACTTCAATGAGGAAGAAGCAAAATGTATATTAGATAGGGTAATTCAGGAAACAGTTGAAAGGGAACAAGGAAAGAATTAGGCGAGAAGAACTAGAAAAAGAGGAAAGAATCAGACGTGAAGAAAGAGAACATATTTTGGAAATGAAACGTCTAGAAATCTCTTCAAATGTTGCAATTTTGAACAGAGAATCAGGTACAAATAGGACTGAACAAGCTCAAAAAAATTTAGTTAATGCAAATAACACCAAAATTTGATGAAAAGAAAGATGAGATGAGTTTATATTTAATAAATTTTGAGCGTAGAGCAGAAATGGCTCATATTCCAAAAAACGAATGGGTAGTTTATCTTGTAAGTGTTTTACCTTCAGAAATATCTAACATGTTAGCTAGAGAACCTCCAGAAAGGGCTGATGATTATGTGAAGAAACTTATTCTTAAACGATTCAAGTTAAATTGCGAAAAATTAAGACGATTGTTTCTTAAACACCAGAAAAATCATGGAGAAATTATGCACATGAATTGAATAGTTACTTTACGGAATTAGAAATAACGACGTTTGAACAGCTTAAGGAACTAATGGTAACAGGTCGATTGAAATGTGTGCCAATTGAAATTAAGGAACATTTTTTGGCGGAATGGCTTAAAATAAATTCTCCGTATGATCTGGCAGAGAAAATAGATGAATATGAAAGTTTAAGAGATAGTTTTAAGACGGAAGATTTTACAAAACTCCCTCGAAATAGTTTTGATTTTCGTCAACAAATTGAAAACCATGCCTTTAGTTTAATGAAGTAGCTAGAAATAATAAATCTCATGTTCCTTTAAGAGTCGAGAATAAAAATTCTAATTATTTACATAAAAGGGAATTTGAAAAACGAAAGCAACTCCGATGTTATGAGTGTGATTCTTAAAGTCATTTGCGGCCTCAGTGTGACAAAATAAAAAAGAACTTAGAATCGGTAGCATCTAATGAAATTGGTAAAAGTACATTTAATGAGTTGATGGCTCCTTACACTAGTATCGGCACTGTTAATGGAATTCAAATGCCTATCTTAAGAGACACTGGAGCAACTCTTGATTTGATTTGTGGAAAACACGTGAAACCTGATATGTACACTAAGGAAAAGGTTTGGCTAAGAACACCTCTTGAAACTTTAGTATACTTACCTATAGCCGAGGTTGAAATAAATTGTGAATTAGGTCACATTTTGACAAAGGCAGCAGTTCTTCGAGATTCTTTGGAAGATATTTACGGGGAAACAAAATGGCCGCTTTATTTGAGATAAACGACAATCTCAAGTTGGATCAAGGAAGATATTTACGGGGAAACAAAATGGCCGCTTTATTTAAGGAAACTAAAAGGCATGAAGAGGTGAAAATACATATGATAAATGCTATAGAAATTCGAGCTCAAGAAAGACGCAAGGAAAATAGCACGAATAAAGAGATTATTGATTCTGAAATATAGAATCCTCTAGATCTTACCTTAAAACTGGATAAAAGTAAGAATTTGAGCAAAATGCAATTTTGCCACCATTAGAAACCGAAGTTGAAGGAATGGATTTGATAAAGACATCTCCAGAAGAATTTGCTCGGGAACAAAAAATGTGCGAAGATTTGAAACCTCTTTTTGAGCGAGCTAAACGACAATCTTCAAAAGATAATAAGTATATTATAATAAATAAAATGGACAATGATGGAACTGTAAGAAGATTATTAGTTGTCCCCAAGAAGTTTCGCAACCAGCTAAATAGGATCTGCCATGGGGTAACTGCAGCTCATTTAGGTATAACTAAAACAAAAGATATGTTGTGTAAAACTTTCTACTGGCCTAACTGCTTTAAAGAAATAGAAAATTTTGTTAAATCTTGTGACAAATGTTAAGCCTCAAGAAAAAGGCTCCTTTAAACTGGTTCCAGTAATTCCGGAAATTTTTACAAGAATTAACATTGATGCATGTGGTCTTTTAACTCCTGTGGTAATCGGTATATTATAACAGCTATTTGCATTTCATCCAAGTATCCAGATGCCATCCCAGTACCAGAAAAATTTGGTGTTAAGGCCCTGCTAGACCTCCGTTGGGGAAAATCGAATCCTATGTTAATCCTATGGATAATATTTTAATGTTTCACAAGTGCTATTTTCACATGATAAAAACCTCCGGTCTTCTGCAAATTACAAAAAAAAAACAGATGTCACTTCGACGTCCATTTTTAGCGTTTAAAATTTTTTCAAATATTTTTAAAATGTCAAAATATCTCCATACAAGTAAATTTAAACTAAATTCTAATTTCATTGACGTTGTACAAAATTTGGCTTAAAGATATTTCATTTTTTTTTTTCTCCGTACAGTTACAAAATGAACATTTTTGTTTTTTTTAAGCTAAAAATATTTTTGATTGCATTAATATTTTGATACGAATTTTAATTACAAATCAAACTCATTCTTATTTCTGAAAATCCACCTCTGTGCACAACGCTACCTATGAAACTGGAAAATTTTTAAAGCCAAAATTGGCTGAGTTTTCTGCTTCACTACGGTAACCTAAGGAAGGAGGAATTTCAGAGAAAAACTTCTCCCCATATGATTCCCCTTGTTTTACCCAGTGGTTGGCAAACAATTCCAAATCGAGCAAGACGAATTAGCATTTCTCACTCATGAAATAGAAAAGGCATCTGTAAATAATGCATGTTAGATTTCTCTTTATTAGCGTTGGAAAAGTAGCTATTATATGTACTTTTAAATCAACTTTGATTATTTTCATTTAAGTAACAAAATGAAATATTATAAACTGTTTAGTGTTACCTTGTTCAATTATATTATATACTACGATTTTGAAATAAGACTAACTATGTATTACAAATTTAAACTACTTTATGTGTGAAAATGTAAAAAAATGCATTTTACAATAGACACACACACATACATATATATACAAATATATATATATACATACATACATATATATATTATATATATATATATATATATACATATATATATATATATATATTATTATATATATTTATATATTATATATATATATATATTATATATACATACATATTTCTTATAAAATAAAATATCTAATAATAAGAATGATAAGTTTATTAGAATAATAGTGAGACAAATACTTTAATTTGATTTTTAATCATTTTCCAAAATTGAGTTTTTACCTTTACAAACATTTGGACATTTAATTTTATTTTCAACTTATCTCATGAAAAAAAAAAATACATTATAAGGTATGATTAATAAGCATGCGATACCAGCATATTGCGTCTGTAATAAGAAATTAAACACTTTAAATTTGAAAAATTATATATATCTTTGAAAAAAAATTGGGTTTGTAGTATAACTTCAGCGGAAAAACATAAAAGCATTTCAATAACCAAACGAACGATAACAATACATTACAACACACTACAATACAGATGACATCAATGCTCTTAGGGGAATCATTTTATGCTCACGAAATTTATCTGAGAAGAATATTGTCCTGCGCAACGCAAATGACATTATTTTTGACAAAAAAAGAATAAAAGTAATAAAATATCAAAAGAATGAATAAATATCCTGTAGCACTTAAGGCGATATAAAATATGTAACTAAAGTTATAGTATTGATGTTCGAGTAGAAATGCTTGAGAGAGAATATCAAGGAGATTGAGAATCAATTAGATATGCTCAAAGTGACTAGTCTAGAAATAGTGTGATTGAACGACTTTCTTTCTCTGTATGGCTACAACAATAATTAAATCATCAATCTCCTTGTTGTCACTAAGATGGGATACGCAGTACAATACCGTCTCCAAACAGCTTTCTAATGCAGCCATTCCAAACTATTCAACCGAAAGATTCTGTTGAACATATTATTCACTTTGGCGCGTTTCTCATTTGATGTTGAATGCTGTTTTCCGAGAATTCAAAATTCTCGTAAATTCATTTCATCACTTTTACCATTTTAAATGTATTTGGATATTTTTCTCATTAATTAAACTCTGTAAAATTAGTCTATTTTAAACATGAAAAAAAAATTATTACTGTACGAAAAGAAAACTTCATCTTTCCACTACAAGGAAATCGATGAAAAATCGAATGAAATATATAAGTCAGTTTAATATATAAGTCACTAGGTAAATACTGCAAGCAGTTTGAAAATAAAAGAATAAATACATTAAATAAAGCAAAAAATAAGTCAAAGCCTAGGAAATTAGCAAATATTTTTCCAGGTCCCGACAAAAATTATGGCCCAGCTGCTGAAAAGCCAGATTTATCATCTAATGAATACGAAGAAAAAAAATCGAAATTATTGACTAATCTAGCTCTTACTTTGAAAGAAAGAGAAGATTTAGAAAGAGCTACTGTACTTCAAAGTGAGAATGCTGTTTGGAGAAAGGAAAGAAGAATTCGATTGACAGCGTCGAATTTTGGTGCTGTATGTTGGAAGTTACCCTCTACAGGATGCCAAAATTTAGTAAAAACAATACTATACTCTAACGTAAAAAATGAAGCAATTTTATACGGGATTATTCATAAAAAAACTGTCATTTTTGAACTAGAAAAAGAAATAGGACTTAAAATAGAACCATGTGGGATATTCATAGATAAAAATTTGCCTCATTTAGCTGCCACGCCAGATGGAATAATTGGCAAAGAGGGTATTGTTGAAATTAAATGCCCATATACATGTCGCGATGTACATCCCAATGAATTTATAAATAAATCTAAATTCAATTTCTGGCAAAAATATGGAAAAACAAAAAAACTTAATGTCATAAATAAAAATCATAAATTTTACTATCAAATCCAAGGACAATAACATATTAGTGAAAGAAACTTTTGTTGGTTTGCCATTTGGTCCCCAAGAGGAATTAAAACTGAAATTATTTTTAGAGATGATGTATTTTGGGAGACACAAATGAAAACTAAATTAAATGATTTTTATTTTGACTGTCTTTTGCCAGAACTAATCGATCCACGTTATCCTAGATCAATGGACATAAGAAATCCAACTTATATAATTGAGGAGCAAACAAAAAAAAGCTGAAAAATTAAAATCCAAAAAAATAAAAGTTATAACTATATGAATTTGTATGTTTATGTTTGTATATAGAGTGTTTGTGTGTATATATATAAATATATATATATATAGTTTCTGTTTTTCCTTCATGAAATGTGAATTGCTCAAGCATTTCTTTACTTTATTAACAGATTTATTTTAATTACTATTTTACCTCATATATATTTCAAGTTATTAACTAAATTTCCCATATGCTCATGAAATTGTATTATATTTTACTCGTATTACAATGAAATTATATTTTTCTCGTATGCTATAAGTTATATTTGCATTTGATTATTTGTTGACAAATAAACCTCTAATTTATGAAATTGTATTATATTTTACTCGTATTACTATGAAATTATATTTTTCTCGTATGCTATAAGTTGCATTTGCATTTGATTATTCGTTGACAAATATAAACCTAATTTATATTTCTCACAATTTTACTCTATTTTAATCTAATTTACCTGTGTGTTTTTATAAGGCATATTTAGTGCTAATCTAATTTTGTTTTTATCAAGCCAGGGCAAAATATCTAATAAAATAACTGAAGAGTTTTAAAATCTTCAGAATTAAAGTAAATTTCACTACACATTTTACACCAGAATATCAAGTTTTTAAAAAACGTGTACTTCTAATTATAACTTAGTTAATTTTATTTATATAGAGGAATAAAGTTAGGGGACTTGTAAGATAAAAGATAAGAGATGAATCTCTCTTTCAAGCTCTAAGTAATTCTAATTATATAAAATAGATGTAATGATTATTATATAAATAATTACAGTTACAATATTTTTATGAAAATTACGATACGATTATGTAGATAGATAGATAGAAAATCGTAACGTTATTTTCATAAAAATATTTATTGTAACTGTAATTATTTATATAATCATTTCATCTATTTTTATATAATTAGAATATATATATATGTGTGTGTGTGTGTGTTAGTTTAAAATAAAAAACTTGAAAAAAATTAAATATTTTTATATTGAGTTAGTTTTGAAAATAATAGTTTTTAATTATTTGTTGCATTCATATTCAAAAGCATCTTAAGTCAATGGATCAAGTCTCATAAAATCAAATTGAACCAAGGTACTTAAAAAAATATATTTTTAATCATTCATATAGTATTTGAGGTTTTATTTGAATTCTAATAATCATTTTTGACCATTTAATTAGTAACTGTAAAATAACTCAACATTTGCAATTTGTCTTCATATATTTTAGTGCGAATAATAAAAACCGAACTTTAAAATATAAATAAATAATATTTTCTTTAGAATCACTGGCAGCTCATTTTCCATAAGACAGCAACAGGTAATTCCGGTGTCAGTTCGTTGAGCATTTGTACTGACCCAATTTCCCCCACCCCTATTCTAAGAAACCTGAGGGTAATTTGAGGTAAACATCTGTTAGGAACAAATTTAAAACTCTCTTTTTGGCTGTTTTAATGGCGTTAGTACTTTAATTTTTCATGATATAACGCGCCAATTCTGGCAGACTCCCTAACTTCGAAGGATTGATTGACAAGCAATTTCAATTAAAAATAATGTTTGGGATACTCCCCTCTACAAGCTTTGAGAACAAACACCAGATGGGGGACAAGACAACAGAAGTTCTCACGTAGGTCTGGAAGAGCCTTAAGGCTTTTCCAGACCTACGTGAGAACGTGGTCTGTGTGAGTCTACGTGAGTTATTAATCATACCTTATAGTGTATTTTTTTTCATGAAATAAGTTGAAAATAAAATTAAATGTCCAAATGTTTGTAGATGTAAAAACTGAATAATTTGGAAAAATGATTAAAAATCAAATAAAAATATTTGTCTCACTATTATTCTAATAAACTTATCCTTCTTATTATTAGATATTTTATTTTATATTATATATATATATATATATATATATATATATATATATATATATATATATATATATATAACACATATACATATATGTATATATATACACACACACATATATATATACACACATATATATATGTGTGTGTGTCTATTGTGAAATGCTTTTTTTATATTAAGTTCTTTAAATTTTTAATACATAGGTAGTTTTATTTCAAAATCGTAATATATAATATAATTGAACAAGGTAACACAAAACAGTTTATAATATTTCATTTTTAAAATTTACTTAAATGAAAATAATCAAAGTTGATTTAAAAGTACATATCATAGCTACTTTTCCAACGCTAATAAAGAGAAATCTAACATGCATTATTTACAGATGCCTTTTCTATTTCATGGGTGAGAAAAGCTAATCCTTCTTGCTCGATTTCGAAGTGTTTGCCAACCACATGGTAAAACAGCAGGAATCATATGGAGAGAAGTTTTTCTCAGAAATTCCTCCTGCTTTAGGTTATCGTAGTGAAGTAAAAAAATTAGCCAAGACTGATGTTAAAAATTTTCCAGTTTCATAGGTGGCGTTGTGTACAGAGGTGGATTTTCAGAAATAAGAATGAGTTTGATTTGTTATCAAAATTCGTATCGAAATATTAATGCAATCAAAAATATTTTTAGCTTAAAAAAAACAAAAATATTCATTTTGTAACTTTACGGAGAAAAAAATGCAATATCTTTAAGCCAAATTTTGTACAACCTCAATGAAATTAGAATTTGATTAAAATTTACTCGGATGGAGGTATTTTGACATTTTAAAAATATTTGAATAAATTTTAAATGCTAAAAATGAACGTCGGAGTGACAGTAGCTCTGTTTTTTGTAATTTGCAAAAGACCGGAAGTTTCTATCATGAAAATAGTACTTGTGAAACGTTAAAATATTATCCATAGGATTAACATAGGAATCGATTTTTCCCAACGAAGGTCTAGCAGGGTCTTAAAGTAGTGCATAGTTCTGTTCAGCATCTCTAAAGCAATCCTGTTGAGAGATTGCATAGAACTTTAAAGAGAATACTGAAAGTCTTCTGTTTAGAAAAGCGTACAGATTGGGAGATTTTACCTCAAGCACTTTTTGCACTTAGAACTTGCATTCATGATGATTGTACTGGATATTCTCTTGCAGAATTAGTCCATGTTCGGAACTTAAGAACACCCGTAACACTCTTATATGAAAATCTAATTGGTAAAACCATTGAAGAAGATAGTGTGATTGCTTACGTTTTTAACCTTTTAAATAGAATTAAAAGATGCTTAGAATTAGCTGTGCAAAATATGACAGATGCTAAAGAAAAACAAAAACTTTGGTATCACCGTAAGGCTACGAAAAGAGAATTTAAAGAAAATGATCTTGTGCTAGATGTTGCACCTTCTAGATCAAACAAATTTTCTGTTCATTGGATAGGTCCAGAGGAAAAGTAGTAAAAGACTATCGGAAACATATTACATAATACAATTTCCCGATAAAGAAAAATTACATGTATACCATGTAAATATGTTAAAACCCTTTTCAGCGTCCAAAAGATGCTAATTTAATTTTTACCTCAAATTCTGATAATGATGATATTGATTTAGAGAATGAAGATATCCTAATTTTTGAAATTAATTCATCTACCCTTTTAGAGACTTTTCCTGAAAGTTGTTTTAATGAAAATTTAGAGGATGAGCAGAAGAAGCAATTGAGTAAACTTTTGATTCAATTTATTGATATTTTTTCAAATGAACCGGGTTGTACAGAACTGACTGAACTAGACATTGAGTTAGAATCTGATAAACCTATTATAGCTAAGCCATATCGAATGTCCCCACGACAGACAGAAATTCTGAAATCGGAAGTAGACAAGATATTAGAGTTGGTTTAACTTGGGGAATCCGATTACAAATCACCTTAATTAGTTGAAGCTACTGGAAAAGAACCTCGTCCGTGCATTGATTATCGCAGGTTAAATGAGGTTACCAGAAGGCAATATTATCCATTCCCAAACATTAAAGTGCGCGTTGAATCCGTTTCGAAAGCGAATTTCATTTATTAGACTTAACACGAGGTTATTGGCAAATACCGAAGGCTCAGAGATATGCTGCATTTACGACGACATTTGATGTTTGTAAACCTTTGAGAATGGCATTCGGTTTGAAGAATATCTCTTATTATTTCAGTAAGTTAATGGCTGAGTTATTAAAAAAATTGTGAACATTTTGCTGTACCTTATTTCGATGACATAGCTATACATTCACTTACTTGGTCTGACCACATCCAACATCTTAAATGTGTTCTGGAGAAGATTCGATTTGCGAAATCGACTGTAAAACCTTTAGAGTGCAAATTCGCTCAACTTCGTGTTAAATACTTGGGACACTTTGTGGGACAAGGTCAAAGAATACCAGGCGATATTAAAATGAAAGTCATTACCAAATTCGAACGTCCCTCAAGCAAAACCGAAGTACGTGCTTTCTTAGGTCTTGTTGGATACTGTCGCAAGTATATACCAGAATTTTCGGTAGTTGCTGCGCCTTTAACCGACCTGCTAAATGGGAAATCCAAGAGGGGAACAATAATATGGAATAATTAAACAATAATGCGAAAAGGCATTCGTAGAATTAAAGAACACTTTAATAAAGAAGCCTGTACTTTACAGTGCAGACTTTCAAAAACCATTTATTATTCAATGTGATGCCTCAAACTTAGGAATAGGTGTAGTTTTATCTCAGAGAGATCAAAATGAAAATAAACACCCTATCCTGTTTCTGAGTAAAAAAATTTTAAAGTCTGAGAAAAATTATAGCACTATAGAAAAGGAATGTGCAGCAATAATCTTTGCTGTTACTAAATTAAAATATTATTTAGATGGTCGGTATAAATTTGTTATTGAAACTGATTACAACCCTTTAGTTTGGTTAAAACATCATACAGGACCTAATCCAAGACTTTTAAGGTGGGCTTTGGTACTTCAAAGCCTAAATTTTGATATTGTTCGCAGAAAGGGCAAATTACATCAGAATGCTGATAGTCTCAGTGGAATGCTGAATAACCAAACATAATTTTCTTTTTTTTTTTCTCAAATATTAAATTAAAATGTTTTCTTTTAGTACAAACTTCAATTATTGTTTCATGCGTACATAATTTCTTGAAAAAAAAATTATAGTAATTTTTATAATAATGATGTGTATCTATTTGTAAATGTAGCTATTGTTGCAAATTCTGTTGTGTTACATAATTATTTTGTGTTCTTTTGATATATTTTTATTTTATATTTAATATTATATAATTCTGTATAATTTTGTCTATCAGCCAGAGTCCGATTGATCAGGGCTATCTGTAATACTAAATTTTGCTCTTTGTTGTTTGTGTGTGTATTTTTTTCTTTTATTTGCAGGTTAATTTCCGTAGAATGGAAGGGGGAAAAAAACTCCGGGGAAGGAAGGAATAAATTAGTCTGTAATGTCTCCTACTCAGTCCTTTCGATTTCCAGAGCCTTTGATAGGAGGGTGAGTAGGGAGACGGTTGGTGCGAGGAGCAGGCGGAGAAGCTGCGTTTTGCTTTGGATTGATACTGACTTTTGTACGCTACGGAGGCGCTAGAGTTTTAGCGAACCCAAATACGACTCCTTTGTAAATTCTTTAGTTCTTTGTTAATTAAATGCTTTTATTTCAAAATTTGGAGTCAGTTTGTTTCATAAAAATGTGCTGCGGCCGATGACACTCGCCTATCCTCAGGGGGTACTCAATGCCCTATATCAGCAAGATAACATACGACCGCACATTGCTCGCATCAGCCAACATGTTTGGGGTGTGAATGGACGCTATTTGCAGACTCTGCCATTGCGTCCTTCAGAAGACGCACTAAAGGCATATAGTTGACAGAAAATGGAGATCCATCCGTACTGTTATTGACTCTATGCCTAGACGTTTTGCTATGTGCATCACCGTCCACGGTGTCCTACAACATACTGAGCTGACCCTGTTCTCGCTCTGTATTATGCATTTAATTTTGGAATACAGGTTACTTATTGTTCGTTGCTGTCCGTTTGCTGAGTTTCGTCACTTTCTTACAACTCCTTCTTGGTGTTGAATTTTCGATGTCAAGCAGTGAATATATAAGATGATTTTTAATATAGTTTATTCTTTTATAATTGTTTCTTAGCACTAAATAATTTCATGTTTAACTTTTTTAAAAGCAGAACTCTGATTAAAACTGACATACATGACGCAGTCAGAATTAACAAGTCTGTCATTTCATGCGAACCTGAAAACAAAAATGTTAGATGAGTTATAGCATGCAATTCATAATAGCCGAAAAAGATTTTTATTTATTTGATAAAATAATAACCTTTAAGATTAAATTTTAATTTTTAAATACTGTATATAAAAAAGTTATGATTGAGTTAATTTCCTTTTTATTAAAATAATTTTAAAAAAATCACATATAATGCATAAAACTTTAAAAAAAGCAAGGGAATAAACTTGTTTCATTTAACTATAAGGAATATTCTTATTTTATATCGAAAATAGTTTCATTTATATATGCCAATAAGATAAGAATTTGTTTTGAGAAAATATAAACTTTCATGTCTATGAAATTAAAATTATATAAACATTTCAAGTCTCCTACTTTTCTTTTCTGAGTACGGATTTCTGTCTAGAAATGTTAAATAAAAAATTATTATTAAAGTGAAATTTGCTATTAAATCTAGAATCTATTTTCAATCCATATAAGAAAACATTTTAGATTTTAAAAGGATCTTTCAAGTCTAGTTTTATCCAAAATTTAACGAGTGCAGAGCAAGATTAAGCATCATACAATTTGGGTGCTAAAGTGATTAGACTGGTTCATCAATCTTAGAGATCTGAAATTTTCTTATATGCTATTTAGATACGTAAAGCAATTTCCTTCCCCTCCAGATCAATGTCAAAATTGAGGCAGTGGAGCCATCTGTCGGAGTTGTTTAGAGCAAAGTCGTACTTTCACCGTGGTGCTCTGGTTAAACGAAAGACTACAGACTTAAATTCGCATAGCCTATGGCATAGCGAGCTTGGCTTGTCTAAGTGTCATAAGTATAAAAAAATTACATGAACTAATGATCCCATTATTATTATTATTATTATTTTAATAAAATTGCTAGTTCTAAAAAACGATTGAACTCAGTCCCTTAATTAACTTTGTCCAGACTAAAAATGGGAAAAACTTGTTCAACATTTATAATGACTCGTGCTGTACCCCTCAGGGGTTTATCTTCTTTAGGTAAATATGGGTGTCGCTATCCTAAGGTACCCTAGCAATCTTAAGATTGCTAGGATCAAAGGAGAAAAAAAGGATTAATTAATCCTTTTTTTCTCTTCTTGACCTCTACTTTTCTTTCTTTTCCTATTCTTTATAGTCGTCGAGATCAAGACTTCTTGCTTATGTTGCATCTTGCTTTTCAATGGTTTTTACGTCTATTTTTTTTTCCCCTTTGATCTTCCACCCCATATGTTGGCCGTGTATGGCGTCCCGTAAGGGGAAAATTGGTGTCCTGGGGTCCCTTTGGACCAGTCTTCTCTGTAGACGGGTGGATGGAGTGAGCCCACTCTCAGTCAATCGGCTGGTGCTATGTTAGGATTTTATTTTACCCCTTGCATGGTGTTGTAGGGCTAGTCCTGCAATCTGGGTTGTGCGGACATGTTCGCTAGATCTTCAACCCAACATGTAGTACTATATCCTGGTGATACCCCTAAGGTAAGTGCCGAGGATGGCTTTTGCCAGAGCCGGTAACTGCCTTCCCTTGTTGGGCTCTGTGATGGGTGGGGACCCATTGGTATGAACATTTCTCTTTCTCATGGGTCCAAAAAATTCTGGCCACGGCGAGGGCATTAACTCGTCACAAATTGATAATAAGTTTGACAGAATTGGAAATGGTTACCCAAAATTCATATTAATACAGAACAACGAGGGCATGCTTAAGCAAATGTCACCTTTCAAAATTCTCAAACAGATTAAGGAGAACCTAGTAATGTAAAAAAGCTAAGATCCGGAGATTTACTAATCGAGAGTTCATCTGCTCAACAATCAAAGTCTCTTTTATCTTTAAAAGTTTTTGGAAAAATTCCAATCATAGCCTCAAGTCATAACTCACTGAATCAATGCCGTGGTGTAATTTCAGAGATAGACCATTTATCAGTATCTGAAACTGAGATCCTGGAAGAATTAGAATACCAAAAAATCTGCAATGTCCGTCAAATCACCATCCATCGAAGTGAAGAAATTTTCCCCACAAAAAATTTTATATTAACCCTTTTTAAGGCGGTGGTCAATATCTTACCGCCGCATGATTTGATTCCCAGCAGCAGGTGGAAAATTATTTACCCTCGTCCGTTAGCAGAAACCGTTCATTGGAAGCAGAACTTAAAGTTTTGACCGGCAGATGGTAGTTGATGCCGCGTAAACAGCTGAATTTCCTGTTTTAATCATTTTTCGAGCAAAATGGCGAAGGTAAGTATGTGTTTTTTTCATTCTCTCAGTGTAATTAAGAATAAAAATATGTTAGAAAGTGTTTAATTATATTTTTTTGCATCTTAAAGATATAATTGCTAGATTTTACTGTGTTTTGAAAATTAATATAAAATATTTTTATTTATACGCATTTATATCTGGTGGTCATGTATTTACCATTGCCTGCTGAGCGATTTTAGCCGTGGTAAACAATTTACCTCCGTCTGGATTGCAGCACACGCATTCCATTCAGAAATGCATTATGCTTGGCATATTACTTGATTTTTATGATTATATTTGGGCTTGTACTTGTATATTTCACCATTTATTAATAAATTTTATTATTACTAACAATATTTTGCATATTTTATCAATATTTTTGAATTTTATAAATATTTAGAAATAATACTTCAAAATGGAATGTTCTAAAAGTAATAGTTTTATAAGATATTTAAAGTGACTTTAAATAAAAGAAAATAATTTAATATATTAAATAATATTTTAGGTTGAAGAGCATTGAAAAAAAAGAAAAATCTTACTGCCGAAGAAGCTGTAGAGCTTTATTTTGCTCTGCCTTCGAATCCAGAAGATTCAGAATATAAAGGTGATATCGAAGTGGATTTCCAAAATGCAGGTAATTTATTTTAAAATCAATATTTTTAAATTATGTAAAACTATAAATTCAAAAATATAATTAAATACATATATTTTTTTGATTCTATAAATACTGGAGACATTAATGATTCAGTGCCTAATCCCGATATCTTATCCCAAAATACTGAACCTGGTTCATTGGATAATTTCCAAAATGCGGGTAATATGTTACATAAATAATGATAAGAAATCAAGCCAAATGAAAATTTGTAAAATATAATATTAACTAAAAATATATATATATATATTTTCAGATCGGATGAATAGTGATGATGACAGCGATATATTAGTTGATCCTGATTTTTTACCATCAAATGGTACAAATGTTGAACCAAATAGTGACTCAACAGATGTAGAAACTCTTGAAAATTCTACTCAAAATGAAAGCTTTGGTATCGAGTACTTATGGTCAGACAACCAACAGCCTAAAGTTATACCAAACTTTGACAGTCCTGGTAAGCCTACACATCAAGATTTCACTAGGCTATCACAGCCAATTGAATATTTCAATAGGTATTTTGATTCTACAATTATGAAGAAAATTACGGATGAAACAAATTTCTATGCAGAGCAAAAAAATGATAAAAACTGGACTCCCCTCACGCAAGAACTCAAGGCCTTTGGGGGAATATTATGGTGATTAATAAATTGCCTACTTTAGAATTATACTGGTCTTCTGACCCTTTTTTTAATAACAAAGAAATATCGTTAGAAATGCCTGTGAAGAAATTCAAATAAATCATTTCAAATCTCCATGCTAATGATAATCAAAAAGCTGTTCCTAGAAATGAAACAGGATTTGATAAATTGTACAAAGAGCGTCCTTTGATTCATTTCATTTCAACAAAAAATTTCAGGAAGAATATTCTAACTCTTCAGTACAATCAATTGACGAAATTATGCTAAAATTTAAGGAAAGGTCCACCATGAAGCAATATATGCCAGGAAAACCTGTAAAAAGAGGATATAAGGTTTGGGCTGGGTCAGATGCATCCAGTGGTTATCTCTATATCAATTTGAAGTTTATACAGAAAAAAAAGATGATGGTGCCATTTCTGAAGGATTGGGGTATAGAGTGGTAACAAATTTTATCAATGATTTGCAACCTACTTCTCCTATTTTAGTGGTTTTTGACAATTTTTTCACATCAGTTCCATTGATGTAAAAACTATTTTCAAAAAATATATACGCCCTTGGTACTATCAGAACTGATAGAAAATTCCTTCCAGAACCCATGAAGAAAAAAAAAAAGACCAAAAAAATAAATCATTAATGTTGGCATGGGGAGACATAGTAGCAGTGCAATGGCGAGATACTAAGGTTGTTACTCTTCTTTCAACAGCTCATAATATAAATGAAATGACAGAAGTAAGTAGAACCCAGAAAGATGGCTCTAAAAAGAAAGTTGCTTGCCCAAAAGCAATTGCAGATTATACAAGAGGCATGGGAGGAGTGGATAAATTTAACCACTTGAAATCTGCGTATAGTTCAAGTAGGAGATCAAAGAAGTGGTGGCATAGGTTATTTTATTTTCTTTTAGATGCTAGTTTAGTAAATGCTTATATATTGTATGTGGATAACCATAACATAGCTTGAAATTCGCATCTAGAAGTTAGGTTAATAATAGCTCGCTCGTTAATAGGAGGTTTTTGCAATAAAAAGCGAAAGTTGCAACCAAGCTGGCATTCAACAAAAAAGGAAATTGGAGGTCCTCAGGAAATCAGAACAGCTAATGTTGGAACACACATGCCAGAAAAAGGAGGAACCTACAGGAGGTGTAAATATTGTAGCACCAGAACTAACCAGAAACGGACAAAAATGTTATGTTCATCATGTAATGTTCCATTATGTGCAGCTCCTTGTTTTACATTGTTTCACCAAAATAATTAAAAATGTAACATTTAGTAATTTACATTGTATTTGTTTTTTATTCACCTCTTATTTCCTCTATAAATAATGTATAATTTCATTTTGTGAAATATTTAATAATAAATAATTGACAAAAAAGCATATGTATTAAATTATTTGTATTCCAAACTTTTTCAATTGACTAAGTCAGTAAAATGACATTGCTTGTATTGGGCGGTGGTAAACATGTTACCACCCCTGTTATGAGCAACAACTATATCAAAAAATTTTAAAAAATACATTTTTTGGTCATAAATGAACTTCTTTTCTCTAATTATAGCATAAAATATGAAATTTGAAAGAAAACGGCTGGCGCCCGTTAAAGTGTTAACTTAGACTGTCCTAACTTTCCCAATTGAATAAAAGCAGGTTACCTGAACTGTCCTGTAAGACCTTATATCCCAAACCCCATACGATGCTTTAATTGTAACAGATTTGGACACTCTAAAGTGTTTTGCAGATCAAAAGCTACATGTACTCGATGCTCAAGTCTGGAACACCAGGAATCTGACTGTAAATCTGAACCATTTTGTATAAACTGTAAAGAAAACCATAGCGCATCTTCTAAGACCTGCTCACACTGGCAACATGAAAAAGAAATTCAACGGATAAAAACGACGTGAAAAATGTCATATCAAGAAGCTAAAAAACAACTGCAAAATACAGCAATTAATTTCAAGAAACCATATGCCCATGTACTGAAAAAAACAGTATCAACTGCTGTACAAACAGACACTTCATCAATTACCTTTTTTAAACCTGAAACACAAAGCAAACCTACTATTGAGAAGTCCATATTTATAAAGCCACAAAAAACAAGTGACACTGATAACAGAAAAAAGCTTAAGATTAAAGATCAATCAAATGTAACTGCTTTTAAAGCCAGCCTTCCTACAAACAGCCATAGTGATATGAATACTGATATTGATAACTTTGAGTTGATTGCGAAGAACAGATCACGTCACCGTAAAAAGAACCCTTCATAATGGTGGCTCTTATTTCTTGGAATTGCCATGGACTCCGCACGCATATATCTGACATTAAAGACATAATAAATTCATACTCTCCTGCTTGTCTAACACTCCCAAGAAACCAACTTGGAATATCATACTACTTGGAAAATAAAAGATTACACGCCTTATCGAATGGACATACCTGATGATTCTATACCAGGTGGGGTGTGCATTCTTACTTCGAATAACTACCCCCACACAATATTTCCATTATGTACTTCGCTGCAAGCTGTGGCAGTTGAGATACATATTAATTTTCGAATCACTGTCTGTAACATTTAACTACCACCACGTAATGTCATTTCCCAAAGCAACTTAAATAAACTATTGCAGCAACTTCCCGTTCCTTATGCATTAATAGGTGATTTTAATGGAGATAATGCTCTATGGGGAAGTACTAATACAAATTCTCGAGGACGACAGATCGAGCAACTGATAACTGATCACTGCCTCTGTCTGCTAAATAACGATGAAAAAACTCACTTTCACGCTCCAACGAAAACATTTCATTCCATAGATTTCGCTATTTGCTCTCCTATTTTATTTCCTCATCTGGACCTGACCACTGAAAATGATTTGTTTAACAGTGACCGTTTTCCTGTAATCCTTACTTTTGCTGATCCACCTTCTAATGGCTTACAACCAGCCACCTTTAAGTATCATAAGGCAGACTGGCATTCTTTTGCAGAACTGGCAATTATTACAGAAGAACTTATTACAAACACTGATATAAATGATGCTGTTATTAAAGTCACAAATACTATTATGAAAACTGTAGAAATATCTATTCCAAAATATTCCTCTCGTCCTCGAAAATTGCGGAAACCCTGATGGAATGAAACCTGTGCAAAAGCCTACCGTGAACAAAAAAAGTTTTGGAACATTTTTCGAAGACATCCTACTACCAATAATCTAATTATCTTTAAAAAAGCAAAGGCTGTAGCCCGCAAGATTCGTCGTCAAAGTCAAAGGGACTCTTGGATGCGATATACGTCAAATATTACATCTAGCACTCCTAGCAAGCTTGTTTGGAAAAAAGTGAAAGCAGCTAATGGCTTGTACCAAGAATTCTTTCCCGATATTGAATACTAACACTGCAGTTTATTCTTCTCCCGAATAGTAGTAGTTAATAAAATTGGAGAAACATTCTCTGGTGTGTCCTAATATGACTCTTACACACCTTTTTTCCAAGAGTATAAGAGTCGTACTGAGCAGATCAACATAAATTTTAATAATTCTGAACAGTTGCCCTACAACTACGAATTTCACATCTATGAGCTACAAAAGGCTCTATCCAAGACCCATGATAGCAGCCCAGGTCCAGATGGAATTACTTATCAAATGCTCCAACATCTAAGCCCAGTCTTTCTTACCAATATCCTGTTCCTCTTCAACAGAATCTGGCAGGAAAATATTTTCCCTTCTATGTGGCAAGAAGCAATAGTCATCCTTATCCTAAAATCAGGAAAAGATCTTAAAGACCCTTTAAGTTATCGTCCTATAGCCTTAACAAGCTGCCTTTGTAAAACGATGGAACGCATGGTAAATAACCGTCTTGTATTTTACTTAGAAAACAATAGGTGCATACCTCAGAAGCAAAGTGGCTTCCGTCAGGGTAGATCTACGTTAGACAATATTATTAATTTGGAAAATGACGTTAGAACCGCTTTCGTTCTTAGGAACCATCTTGTATCAATATTCTTAGATATTGAGAAGACCTATGATAGAACCTGGCGCTATGGAATTATTCGGACCTTACATAGCTTTAATTTCCGTGGTAACCTACCACTTTTTATTCAAAACTTCCTACCAAAAAGAAGTTTTAAAGTACGCATTGGGTCTGTTTTAACTAGATCATTTGTTCAAACTGAGGGCGTTCCTCAAGGTAGTGTACTTAGTGTAACATTATTTATTGTTTATGCACTACTGGCCATTAAAATTTCTACACCAAGAAGGCGACATGCAACAGACGTGAAATTTATACGAAAAGAAGGTGTGATATGCAAATGATTAGCTTTTCAGCGCATTCAGACAAAGCAGGCGTCAGTAGCGACACCTACATTGTGTTTAAATGAGGAAATCGTTCAGCCGGTTCTTTATACGCAAATTGCATTTGAGCGTTGTTGCCTGGTGAAAAGTTGTTGTAATGCCTCGGGTAAGAAGGAGAAATGCGTACCAACAAGTTTCTGACTTTGATAAAGGTCAAATTGTAGCGTACCGGGATTGCGGTTTATCTTATCGCAGTAATGCTGCTCGCGTCGGTCAAGCTCCAATGACTGTTAGCAGAATATGGAATCGATGGGTTCAGGACGGTAATACGGAACGCCATGCGGGATCTCAACGGCCACCTATCACTTGCAGCCGAGAAGACAGCCATATTATCCGCATGGCTGTAAAGGATCGTGCAACCACGTCACGAGCCGTGAGTCAAGAAACGGGGTCATTTGGAAGACAACAAGTGTCTGCACGAACAGTTCGGCGACGTTTGCAGCAGCATGGACTCTCAGCTCGGAGACCATGGCTGCGGCTTCCCTTGACGCGGCGTCATAGACAAGAGCGCTTTCAATGGTGTGATCAACGACGAACCTGGGCGCACGAATGCGAGACGTCATCTTTTCAGATGAATCCAGGTTCTGTGTACAGCATCATGATGGTCGGATCCGTGCTTGGCGGCATCGTGGTGAACGCACACTGGCAGCGTGCATTCGTCATCATCATACTGGCCCATCACCTGGCGTGATGGTATGGGGTGCCATTGGATACACGTCTCAGTCACCTCTTGTTCGCATTGACGGTGTTTTGAACAGTGCACGTTACATGTCTGGTGTGTTACTACCTGTGGATCTACCCTTTATTCGAGCCTTGCGAAACCCTACGTTTCAGCAGGATAATGCCTGACCGCATGTTGCCGGTATTGTACGGACCTTTCTTGATACGGAACATGTTCGGTTGTTGCCTTGGCCAGCACGTTTTCCAGATCTTTCACCAATAGAAAACGTCTAGTCAATGGTTGCCGAGCGACTGGCTCGTCACCAAACGCCAGTCACTACGGTTGATGAACTGTGGCATCGTGTTGAAGCTTCATGGGCATCTGTACCTGTACATGCAATCCAATCTCTGTTTGACTCAATGCCCAGGCGTATAACTGCTGTTATTACTGCCAGAGGTGGTTGTTCTGGTACTGATTTCTCAGGATCTATATACATATATATCCAGCCAAATGTTTTGAAAATTTAATCACTTGTTATTTCTAGTATAATATATTTGTCCAATAAATATCATTTTGTTATCTGCATTTCTTCCTGGTGTAGCAATTTTAATGGCCAGTAGTGTATTTCCAAGATTTTATCTGTTTACCTTCTTTTATTAAAAGTACACTTTACGTGGATGACTTGCAGATTTCCTGTCAAGGTTCAGATATACATTCAATTGAACGACAGCTACAGATGGCTATAAATCAAATTACTGACTGGTGTGACAAAAATGTCTATACCATTTCACCAAGTAAGAGCAGATGCATCCATTTTGGTGGGAAACGTGGCGTTCACCCTGGTCCCAATATCCAACTTCAGGAGGTATCCATTCCTGTTGTTAAAGAGTTACGATACCTTGGGGTAATTTTTGATAACAGACTTACCTTCTTGCCCCATATATTACATTTGCGCAAGAAGTGCGAAAGATCTTTTAACATACTAAAAGTTCTTTCCAATACTTTTTGGGGTGCTGATCGAACCTCATTGTGCAGAATATACCAGTGTGTTATATTATCCCGTATCGATTATGGGAGTGTGGCTTATGGCTCAGCTTCAAAATCTGCCCTAAAACGGTTAGACCCGATTCATCACGCTGCACTTCGTATCTGTAGTGAAGCGTTTCGCACCTCACCTGTCGTGAGTCTCTATGTTAAATGCAACATACCTCCTTTATAACTGTGACGCATAAAGCTTTCCCTTAATTATTATTTCAAGAGTTTTTCTACTCTAAACCATCCACTAAGGTCAGCAAGAGTTGACTCTACGTTAAAGAGACTTTTTAACGCTCGCTCTTCTTGCACTCCTCCCTTTTATGCTAGGATTCAACCTCGTATAGGGGAAGCTGATCTTTTAACTCCAGTTGAGATTGCTAACTACAGTAGTATTCCCCCATGGGTTTTTCCACAAATACGCTGTTTAAGCAACTTTGCTCTGTTTAATAAAGAACATACTGATCCCATAATTTTCAAACAAATTTATGGTATTCATCGGAATCAATTTGAGTATTACTTCCCAATCTTTACTGATGGGTCAAAAACAGAAAGACACGTCGGCTGTGGCATAGTTTATGGCAGTAATATCTATAGTTATTCCGTCAATCTGTTCTATTTACACTGCTGAAATTGTTGCCATTTTGAAAGCTCTTAACATAATCAAGTGCTCTCGCAACCGCAAATTCTGCATTTATACTGACAGTATGAGCCTTATGAAACAGCTCAATTTTCCTCAACACTTTCATCCCTTGATTAATAAAATCTTAGCTTTGTTAAATGAAATGTCTCGTAATAGTTTTGAAATATTGTTTTACTGGATACCTAGTCATGTCGGTATTACTGGCAATGAATTTGCAGACTTAGCTGCTAAAGAAGATAAAGACCCTATAGACCAAGCAATCCCTTACGCTGATATCATGCATTCAATCTTTGTATATATGCATTCTATTTGGCAGAATTCTTGGAATACGCAAGTAACAAACAAACTTTTCTGTGTTAAACCTCTCATTCGGTACTGAAGTAATATCTCATACAGACGTGCTGACATTATTTTATCCAGACTTCGACATTATTTTATCCAGACTTGCAGGTTCCTTAAATAAAATATAAGACTCGTTTGACACATACTTATATTTTATTTAAGGAACCTGCACCTCTATGTTCGAGCTATAAAATAGTTTTAACTGTATATCATATCTTAATTGAATGTCCTAATTTTAACCATCTTCGTCTTACGCTTTTCCACAACACTGTCTTAAATTTATTGGACTTGATTGGGGAAATACCTCATTCAAATCTCTTTGCTTTCTTAAGGACTATCAGAATTTTGCACTGCTTATAACGCATTCTCTTTACTCCAAATTAAATTTTAAATAAGATTCAAATTTATAATCTTTTACTGCAAGAAACTTGTTTGCCAAATTTATAATGGATATTTTATTCTGATCTGATAGAATTTTAAACTTTCGTTCGGCGCAGTATGTCCTTTTTGGATTTTGCGCCAGAAAAAAGACAATCACTCACTCGTGCTGTGGCTAAAAGTATCAGGGAATCTAGTGAGCAAATTGAATATTTTTTCATTAAGTATTGAAACTGCTCACATAAAATGGCCGAAAAAATAGTAAATAATAACCATTAAAGATGCTTGAGATGTCGTAATTAAACTGATCATTTCACATTTAGTAGTGTTGTAAAGGAGGAAAGAAACCGCGGGCTTATTTCTGGGAATAAGCCTGTTTTATCCCCTTGAGAATTTTGAAAAACCTTAAGAGTTTAAAAATTTTCACCTGATTTAAAAAAATTTCGAAGTTTTTTTAAATGGATATTTCTTAAAATAAATAAAAGTCCATTTATTTCATGAGAGAGAGAGAGAGAGAGATTTCTACTATTAATTACGATAATAGAATTTTCTCCATTAAAATCAACTGCCAATTTTCCCAAAAAAAAATAATCTTGCACTAATAACCAGTTTAGAATAACTTCAAAAATTAATGCTGAGAAAATATTTTTTTCTTCTTTGTATGAATTTAAGAATTTATTACGACAGAAACATGAAAAGTTCAATATTTATTCTGACAGTTCTGAAAAATACACTACTGGCCATTAAAATTGCTACACCAGGAAGAAATGCTGATAACAAAATGATATTTATTGGACAAATATATTATACTAGAAATAACAAGTGATTAAATTTTAAAAACATTTGGCTGGATATATATATATATATATATATATATATATATATATATATATATATATATATATATATATATATATATATATATATATATATATATATAGATCCCGAGAAATCAGTACCCAGAACAACCACCTCTGGCAGTAATAACAGCAGTTATACGCCTGGGCATTGAGTCAAACAGAGATTGGATTGTATGTACAGGTACAGACGCCCATGCAGCTTCAACACGATGCCACAGTTCATCAACCTTAGTGACTGGCGTTTGGTTACGAGCCAGTCCCTTGGCAACCATTGACCAGACGTTTTCTATTGGTGAAAGATCTGGAGAACGTGCTGGCCAGGGTAACAGCCGAACATGTTCCTATCCTGGAAGGTCCGTACAATACCGGCAACATGCAGTCGGGCATTATCCTGCTGAAACGTAGGGTTTCGCAGGGCTCGAATAAAGGGTAGAGCCACGGGTTGTAACACACCAGAAATGTAACGTGCACTGTTCAAAGCACCGTCAATGCGAACAAGAGGTGACCGAGATGTGTATCCAATAGGCACCCCATACCATCACACTAGGTGATGGGCCAGTATGACGATGACGAATGCACGCTGCCAGTGTGCGTTCACCACGATGCCGCCAAACACGTATGCGACCATCATGATGCTGTACACAGAACCTGGATTCATCTGAAAAGATGACGTCTCACCATTCATGCGCCAGGTTCATCGTTGATCACACCATTGAAGGCGCTCTTCTCCATGATGCAGCGTCAAGGGAAGCCGCAGCCATTGTCTCCGAGCTGAGAGCCCATGCTGCAGCAAACGTCGTCGAACTGTTCGTGCAGACACTTATTGTCTTCCAAACGACCCCGTTTCTTGACTCACGGCTCGTGACGTGGTTGCACGATCCATTACGGCCATGGTGATAATATGGCTGTCTTCTCTGTTGCTAGTGATAGGTGGCCGTTGAGATCCCGCATGGCGTTCCGTATTACTGTCCTGAACCCATCGATTCCTTATTCTGCTAACAGTCATTGGATCTCGACCGACGCGAGCAGCAATACTGCGTTAAGATAAACCGCAATCCCGGTACGCTACAATTCAACCTTTATCAAAGTCAGAAACATGCTGGTACACATTTCTCCTTCTTACACGAGGCATCACAACAACTTTTCACCAGGCAACAACGTCCAAATGCAATTTGTGTATGAGGAACCGGCTGAACAATTTCCTCATTTAAACACAATGTAGGTGTCGCTACTGGCGCCTGCTTTGTCTGAATGCGTTGAAAAGCTAATCAATTGCATATCACAGCACCTTCTTCCTTTCGTATAAATTTCACGTCGCTAGCATGTCGCCTTCTTGGTTTAGCAATTTTAATGTGTGTGTGTGTGGCCAGTAGTGTATATCTTGATATTTCTTATTAAATATTTATTCCTTATTTTTATTATTTTTACCAATATTTTTGTTTTTCTCAGTACGAAACTAATTAACTTCTTTACTAGAAGACAGAACAGACTTTTTTTTTCCTGCATATTTTTGTAATTTATTTTTGTAATTGCATATTTTTGTAATTGTTTTAGTTTATGCCCTCAAAATTCCTAATATTCTCGGTTTACTCGCAAAATTTTTGCGTAAATTTTCGTGGTTCAATATTCCCGGCAATTTTAAATCTCTAACATTTAGATTCTAAAAGAGAAATTTATCAACCGCAATAAATGCGTCTGAATAAAAAATGCACTTAATAGCTTTAAAGTTAATAAACTCTTCGGTATTTAACCAACCATATGTATATTGGAAAAGCTTTTCTGAAAAAAAAAAAAAAAAAACAATATATATATATCTTGATGGTAAACAATGTGATGAAAATCCTACAATGCAATGTAGATTACAAAATTTTGTTCAGTTTTTCTTTTGCATGAAACTTATCACACAGTCCAAATGGATTACCGCTGCCGAACTTTGTTTACTTTCATCAAGCAAAGTTTCTTTCAAAAATTCCGCTCGTGAATACAGTATTGGATTAAGTTTATGATTGTAACACCTGTTTATTAAAAGCCGTCGGGGCTGGTTGAGCAAGCTATATCCATAAAATGACTATACAAATCTCTCCAAACAGCTTAACAAGTTTAGGTACTACAAACTTGAAAAACTTACATTATAATAATGTTTGCTTTCTGCATTTGATCCAAAATGCAGAAAAAAAATAAAGACGCTTCTTTTTGCGAATTTAAAGAGACTGATAAAACACTATATACTATATAACACTATAAAATATAAAGTATTAAATTATTTAAGACGGCTTTTACATTGCTGGACAATTGCTAAGGACTGATCACAAATTACAATGTAGCATAACATTAAGCGAGACATAAGGCCTAGTAGGATAAAATATATTTGCCACATTGTTCAGACATTAGAATAAAGAATATTTATTGTTCTGGATAGTACACAAAAGCTGTAAAACATCTGAAAAAAAAATATGTTCATTTGTGATACTGCATACGGAAAAATGGAACAATGCATCTAAAAGTCAGCAGACCCCTTTAAGAAAGTTATCAGTACGGGATATGTCTACCGTGGAGTGTGATGCAACATTCCACACGTCGTATGATACTTTGCACAACATAATCCAGCAGCTGTTGAGACAATTTATCCCATTTTTCTGTGAGTGCAGGGATGAGGGTGTTCTTGTTTGTCGGAGGATAGCTTCGACCAGCAACTTGCCTCCCCAAAGCATCCCACACATTTTCAATGGAGTTTAGATCTGGAGAGCGTGATGGCCATACGAAGCATTGAATACTCGTTGTCTAGACAATCCTGAACAGCGAGTGTTCGATGACATGTTGCGTTGTCGTCTATAAAAACAAATTTATCACCGACAGCACAACGGAAAAGACGAAAATGAGGAAGTAGAACTTCATTAATGTATCGTTGGCCCGTCATAGTCCCATTCGCAATCACATGTAAGGACGTGCGGCCATTGATCATGATGCCGGCCCACACCATGACACTGCTTGTCGTATATCGGTCACTTTCCTGGAGATTTTCTGGACGATAAGCAGTACCACTCTCGCACCAGATCAATTAGCGTCTATAGTCCGATAACAGACTGAACCTACTCTCATCTGAGAATAGTACGCATGCCCAGTCCTGTTCAGTCCAATTGCGATGCTCACGACACCATTGCAAACGGGCAGTACGTTGCTGCCTGGTCAATGGGACACACACAACACGTCTGCTGGCGTAAAGCTCTCCTCCCCTCAAACGTTTGGCAACAGTTTTTCGGGAGATCTGCTTTCCTTAGGCAGCAAGAAACTGATTTGCCACCTGCTGAGCTGTGGTGCGCCTGTTTCTTTTTGCTGATAAGACGATATATCTGTCTTCTGCAGGCGTCGTACTTCTAACACTACTTCCTCCGTGCCGCCTACAACACATTCCAGTAATTTTAAATGACTTCCACAGCCGTGAAACAGCGCTGTGAGCGATGTCGAACACCCTGGCAACATCTGTTATTTTTCGCCCTTCTTCGATCTTTCCAGTAATTCGACCACGCATAAAATCATCTAAGTGATATCGGGAAGACATGCTAAAAATTTCAAGTTCGTCTATTAAATCTTTATTGTAAAACTTTGGCTTGAAACAACAACTGTTCAACTGTTCATACTGGTCAAAACCTTTAAAGCTCTTATATGAACGGTATCGCGTGATGAACAGACGGGGAAAATTTGTATACGCATACTTCTTCTTACTATTCCCGCACTTATTCTAATTTTCCACATTTTGCTTCCTTTCATTTTGTGCTTGCTATGGATGATAGTGTTATTCGTCCTTAGCAATTGTCCAGCAGTGTATTTAATAGATGAAAAATCACGCAAAGTAATCATTTATCTTTTTTTTGCTGTTTTAAAACATTTTAAAAATACATTTTTTCCCTTTTCTTAATGTAGAAAAACATTTCGCTATTTTCTTGCTCAAAAGAGTACATTAGTCCTGTTAGCCATTCAGTTGCTTGCTTTGCAGATTGACTTTGTACTAATAATTTTCCTTGTTTGACATCTGAAAGCTCTTTTTAGTTGTTTTCATTATTACAGTCCGGGGCTTGCCTGTACCGCTATGTATGTATATACAAAGCCATCTCCCTCTATAGCCAGAACACTCTCTTGTGGCGCCATCAGGTGGTGATTGAAATTAATTGCGTTCGAAGGAACTAATTCTATATTGTTTAAAAGTCCCTAGCAATCAATTTTACACTTTTAAATTAATTCTGATATTATTTCCACGAGCAATATTAAAAATTAATAGAACACACAGATAGCTATATGAAAAAATTTATTCAAGTATAACTTGTAACAACTGTAAGTATAACTTACAATTGTGTGAATAACAAACTTTCTACTCGTATTAAGAGATCAAGTCTATGAAATTTTATTCAATATTGGAATTTATATTTTCATATATATAATTAATAATTCCTGTGCGTTTTTTTTAAATCCGGGTGCTATATTTTTTTCTATTAGCGATATAATCTCTATTATGAATTAAAAATATTTTCTTAAAATCTTTTAAAGGCAAACACATGATTAATTTATTAGCAAAATATATTCCATGTGTATGATAGATATACAAGCATGATGGTGATGACCATTTTGTATAATTGAAGTAGAAAACACAGATAACAGAGTAGAAAATAATTTATTTTAATCACACATTTTTTATATTTCTTCTAAAAATAATTGTGTATTAATATACAAATTTAACTTGAAAACAAACATAGGCATTATTTTACGCATTTCACAAGTACATTATTAATGCGTATTATAAAAAATTAAATTTACAATTTTTCTGATACAAATTACATTAAAATGTAATTTTTTTCAGAATTTGTAAAAATGTGAATTTATATTTTTTTTAGATTGAGTATTAATCACTATAGAGTCATTATTTATTTTTGCAATAATTTTTAAGAAATATATTTATACATGATTTGACTATGAAGAATTTTACTTCTTCAACAGGTAAATTTCAGATTCATTCAGAATCCTAATTACTAAAAATGTGTATATGCTCTATGATTAGAAAAACGACACAAGTAATATAACATTTTAAAAATAAATCTGTTCCTTAACAAAACACAAAACATCTCTACATTTTGTTTACAGTATTTACTGACAAACAAGATGAAATATTATCAGTTAAATCATACAAATCTGTTTCATAATCCTCATAATTTCGATTTAATTTAATTTGCTTAATATTTTGTTGTATATATTACTAATGTCAATAACATTATTAATTTGAAATCGTAAAGAATACTGTTACAAATTTATAAAAAATTATTGTATATGTCTTAAAATATCTCAGACAGATCGGAAATACTCACATTTTGGGCAAAAATTGCGGTATTTAGACGTGTTAAACGTTAAAAGCGAGATTCTAACTTGGCGATGATTTGGCGAGAAAACTTGGCGACTTGGCGATATTTTTGATGATTTGGCGAGAAATATATACTTCTGGAAACATCCATCACCTAAGCTCTAAGACCAATATTTAGCGAGATAGCCTAGAAGCTTCCAGAACCTTGGCGAAATTAGTAGATTTCTCCGCCAAGTCAGGTATAAATACCGCAGACCAACATAGTTAAGCAGGTTTTGCATAGACAGTCAGTGAGTGAAGACGATTAGTCATGACTGCTAGTTTAGAGAAGCTGTTCTCTGCCGGAGGTATTTGAGACTTGTGATTGGAAGCTGTTACTTATTGTATCCGATGAATTGTAGCTGTATAATTGTGATTATTACAGCTGGTATTTCTAGTGGAATTTTTACGAATAAAAGTCTTGTGTTCATTGAGTGGTTGCTTTCTTCAACTCTCAATCCACACGAACCTCGAAGCTCGGTACAATACTCACTTTTATATTGGCGCATTTTTTATGAAACCTTATGTAATCAGATTTCCATCCATAAGAACGGAATGTTCCGTACCCATGAAGGGCTGTTGCAGCAGCGCCATCTTTGTATATGTAAAGAAAAAAAAATGAGAGAGAGGAGTCGAGTTACTGCTTGGAGGAGAGCAGTTGTAAAATGAGTGAGAAGAATCAGCTACAAAAAATAAAGAGTCTTTTTTTTACATTTAAAATTATACAGTCCATTATTTAGATACCAGAGCTATTGACCATACACAAACATTTGGTCCGTCGAGCCGGAGATTTGATGAGATATGGCTGACAACGAGTGCGGGAATGAGTAAACATCAACAACCCAACGGTCCTTGAGAGCGGTAGTTGCTATAAGGTATGTGCTTGAGCTTTTTTGGTCATTCACTCCCATGAGATAATTTATATTATCAATTTGAATTTATTTTGTAATCTTAATAACTATTTTTATAGTTTGTGTTGTTTATTAACTTAATTATATAAAATTAAAATTGAGTTTTGAGTTCCGTTTTCAAAATGTTTAAAAACGTGAATAAAATTGATTTGCAAGTTGCGGCTACGGAGTTAGGAGAGGTCATTACTGATAAAATGACAATTGTAGAGTTAACGAACATTATAAAGAATAATGTCACGTTTAAAAATGAGCCCGAATATGTAGCTGATCTCCTAAAATCTATAAAAGAGAACCGTTTACTAGAGTTAGAGATAATTGAGAAAAATAAGCAAACAGAGTTGCAATTAGAGCAAATAAAATTAGCGAGAATGAAAGCTGAATTAGAATTAACACGCTTGAGAGTAGATTCAAAAATTGTAGAAACTAATTTAAAAAATAAAACTGAGGACTGCAACTCTTTAGATTCCTTAATAAAAAGCATTAAAACATTAACGATTAAAATACCGAGTAAACCAGAAGGTTGGAATCTATTTTTTACTTCTTTGGAGAGAGCATTTGTAACAAAAAATGTTTCAAATAAATATAAAGCAGAGATTCTTTTAAATTTACTTGGTGAGAAAGCATCAAATGTAATTTCTTACATAGGCGATGAAGAATTAAGTGATTATGAAAAAATTAAAGAAATTATTCTTAGAGAATTTGAGCCCACACCACAATCATGCTTAGAGCAATTCAGAAAAACAATAAGACACCCAAATGAAACTCATGTCCAGTTCGCTTCGCGCTTAACTACAAGTTTTGATTACTACTTAAAATTGAGAAAAGTGTCTGATTTTGCAAAATTAAAGCAATTAATTGTATCAGATAAAATATTTCAAACATTAGATAGAGAAACCGCTGCTCATATCGGTATTAGACAGTCAGATACTTGGTTTTAACCCATACAATTAGCAAAAGAAATTGATTTATTTTATGTATCCCGAGGAAAACCGCTAACGGTAGAAAATAAACTAATGAATTCGAAAACATTTCCCGCAAATCAAAGAAATATTTCTAGAGTATTTTTATCAGATTCTAAGAATGCAAAATGTATTCTTTGTTTGGAAAATCATCCCTTATATAAATGCAAAAATTATATGGCTTTGCCTGTTTCTGATAGAGTAGAGGTAGTTAAGAAAAATAATTATTGCTTTAACTGCCTTGGTAAACACCAAATAAGTAAGTGCAAATCGCGGTTTTCATGTTATTTATGTCAAAGAGAGGGAGTTAAAAGACGGCATCATTGCTCTTTGCATTTTCCGAGAATGGAGGAGTTACCGCCTGCACAAAGTGAAAGCGTTAACCGACCCTTATCGGCCCCCCGTGAAGAGTCTTCACTTTCCCCACTTGCCCCGATCTTCCCTTCTAACCAAAACAATCCAGTTCTTTCTACGCGAGTCGTAAATCTGCCAAAAATTGTTTTGCTTAGTAAGGTGAATTGCTTGCTAAGAGATCGCGGAGGAAATTTTTACAGAGCACGCGCTATTTTAGATCAAGGCTCAATGAATAATTATATAACGACTGATTATGCAAATAGTTTAGGCTTAAAACGAAATAAAACAAATTTGACAGTCTGTGGTATAGGTGATACATGCACAACAATTAAATCGGTTACTAAAACTACAATTTCTAATTTAGAGGGAAATTTTAAAAAAGAGTTAGAATTTTTAGTTGTTTTTAAAATTACTGATTTCACGCCATCACAGATGCTTAAGGTTAATGTACCAGAATTAAAATATGTAAAATTAGCAGATGAAAACTTTAATAAACCAGGTTCCATAGATTTACTTTTAGATGCTGAAATATTTTACGAATTATTACGTCCAGATCAGATTTTTCCTGTAAATAGTGATTTGGTTCTTCAAAATACCGTTTTTGGTTATGTTGTTAGTGGGAGCTTACCCACTACAATGGAGGGAAAAGTACATTGCGGATTAATTAAGGATAATACTGCTTTACATGAAGCAATAGAGAGATTTTGGGAGATAGAAAATGTTGAAACTAAAAGTTCTAAAAATAAAGAAACAATAATATGTGAAGAACATTTCAAAGCAAATGTTAAGAGAGACAGTACAGGGAGGTACATAGTTAAAATGCCTTTAAAAGATGACCCAAAGTGTTTAGGTAAATCTAAAGAAATAGCATTAAAAAAATAAATTCGTTATGGAATCGTTTTTTAAGAGAGCCTGAGTATTTAAAATTATATAAGGAATTTTTGAGAGAGTATGAGAAATTAGGTCACATGACAGAAATTCCAGATTGTGAGTAAGAAGTAGGAACGTATTATATACCCCATTTAGGTATTTATCGCCCTGATAAAAGTACTACAAAACTTCGCGTAGTATTTAACGCGTCTTCTCAAACAACTTTAGGAGATTCACTTAATTCCTTACAATTTAATGGTGGTACCTTACAAGAGGATCTTTTTTCAATAATGGTGAGGTTTCGTAAACACATTTATGCCTTTGTAGCAGATATTAAACAAATGTATAGAATGATTCTAATTGATCCTAATCAAACTAAACTTTTGAGAATTCTTTGGAGAGAGGGAGTGAATGAACCAGTTAAAACTTATGAGCTCAAAACAATTACGTATGACATAGTTAGTGCACCATACCTTGCAACTAAAGTTCTTTTTCAATTAGCAAATGATGAAAGAGAGAAGTACCCCCTAGCATCACCCGTCCTACAGAGAGACTTTTACATGTACGATGTGCTTAGTGGAGCTGCCACCATAACTGAAACCAAACAGCTTCAAACTGAACTGGAGCATATCCTTAGGAGTGGAGGAATGACGCTACACAAGTGGTGTAGTAATAATTCTGAATTAAAGACAGGTTCTGATAATGACTACCGTTTCTAGAAAGAGACAAAGGCGCTTGGAGTTCTGTGGAGACACAGCACAGATCATTTCACTTTTCAAATACATCTTGAGAGTGCAATTCCTCCAACGAAAAGATCAGTGCTTTCTACAATTGCAAGAACCTTTGATCCCCTTGGCCTCTTGGGTCCAGTGATAACTAAAGCAAAGATTTTCTTGCAAAAACTTTGGTGTTTAAAGCTAGAGTGGAGTGATGCCCTTCCTGCAATGGAAGCCCAGCAATGGCAGAACTTTATTGAAACTTTGCCAACGATCAACAATGTTGAATTCAAACGATGCATTATGATGTACAACTCAATGCACATTGAGCTTTATGGATTTACGGATGCATCTGAGTCTGCGTATGGATGTGTCATCTATTGCAAATCAACATCTGAGACTGGAGATTCTGAAGTGACTTTGGTTTGTAGCAAGTCACGAGTGGCACCCCTTAAGAGAGTTACAATCCCGAGGTTGGAATTGTGTGCAGCAGTTCTCTTAGCGAAGCTGATTACAAAAGTTAAAGATGCCTTTTACAGCTTAAAGACTGCAGTAAGAAGGTCATTTTGTGGAGTGATTCCATGATAACTCTTTCCTGGATCCGGAAGGAATCTTACCTACTAAAGACGTTTGTTGCCAACCGAATTGCCCTAATACAAGACTTAACTGAGATTCATCAGTGGCGCCATGTGTCATCGAGGGACAATCCTGCTGACCTTATCTCGAGAGGAATGGAACCCAATAAACTGATTGAAAGTGAACTATGGTTTAACGGCCTCAGTTTCCTTGCTGAAAAAGTCTATCCCCACCGAGAAATTCCTTCATTAATGATACAAGATGAGTTTACCTCTGAACTGAGAAATGTGCCTCACAATGACTCATCTGTGTTGACTTTAACTTCAAATACCTTTATTTATGACTTACTCAATATTAGCAATAATTTTGCTAAAATATTGCGTGTTGTAAGTTATATTTTCAGATTCCTATACAACTTAAAGAGCTTTACTGAAAGGAGGATGGGAGAATTATCAATAGAAGAAATCAAGGTAGCAGAAAGATTCTTAGTAAAAGAGGTTCAGAGACTAGAATTCCCCACCGAGATGAAATATTTGGGCCAACAAAAACCTGTACCTGATAAAAGTAAGATAAAATGTTTATGCCCCTTTTTTGACCAGGATGGATTATTAAGAGTAAATGGTAGAATAAAAAAAAAATGCAAGTATAAATTTCAATAGTAAATTTCCTATTATTCTTCCTAAGGGCCATAAGCTCACAAAAATCATTATAGAAATGTATCATAAGCGATATTTTCATTTAGGTCCAACTGCTTTGCGGAATTATGTCAGACAAAAATTTTGGCCTATACAAGGTAAAACAATGTGTCGAAAAATTGTGCATGATTGTATTACATGTTTTAAAGTTAAACTTATAGGAGTTGAGCAATTAATGGGTGATTTGCCTAAAGAGCGAGTTACTCCGGATTTCCCATTTAATTGCTCAGGAGTTGATTTCTGGGGACCATTTAATATAAAATATAGATATCAAAGAAAGGGTGTTCTGCACAAAGTATATGTATGTATCTTTATATGCTTAGTAACCAAAGCCATTCATCTTGAAATGGTAACAGATTTGACATCAGAAGCATTCATTGCATGTTTAAAGAGATTTGTTGCTCGTAGAGGTTTATATTCAAAACTATATTCCGATAATGCAACAAATTTCACAAGTGCAAATAAAGAATTGTCCAGATTGCACCATTTGGTTTTAAAACCAGATAAGAAATTTGCAAGTTATCTTTCAACTGAAGGAATTGATTGGCACTTTCTTCCTCCTAGAGCCCCCAACTTTGGTGGTTTGTGGGAGAGTGGTGTGAAAATATTTAAATTTCATTTTGCTAGAGTGTGTATCAATGCTAAACTTATTTATGAAGAGTTTTTAACTGTCATTATTCAGATAGAGGGTATTCTTAACTCCAGACCACTTGTACCTCTGTCCTCAGATACTGATGTGTATGATGTATTAACACCTGCTCACTTCCTAGTTGGTAGACCTTTAAATGCTATTGTTGAACCTTATTTAATGGATATTAATGAAAATAAATTGAGTAACTGGAAAAAATTAACAAAAATTATTCAAATTTTTTGGAAGAAATGGCAGGTGCAATATCTTAATAATTTGCAACACAGATCCAAGTGGAGATTTGAGAAAGAAAATGTTAAAATCAATGAGATAGTGCTCATCAAAGATGAAAATCTACCTCCTCAAAAATGGTCATTAGGTAGAATAGTACAACTCTATCTGGGCGATGACAAATGGGTCAGAGTTGTTAAAGTAAAAACTCCTTCAGGAATTTTCAAAAGACCCATTTCAAAAATTTGTATTTTACCTATTAGTATATAATTTGTTATTATATTTTATGTGTTACTATGTAATACTTAATAATAATTTGTGTTTATATTAATTTTGTGTTTATACAATGCTTATATTAATTTTGTGCTGAAGTTTTTTTTAAACTATTTGTATGTTCATTGGTTGAATGTAACATTGCAACGTGGGGCGGAATGTTCCGTACACATGAAGGGCTGTTGCAGCAGCGCCATCTTTGTATATGTAAAAAAAAAGAAACTGTGAGAGAGAGGAGTCGAGTTACTGCTTGGAGGAGAGCAGTTGTAAAATGAGTGAGAAGAATCAGCTACAAAAAATAAAGAGTCTTTTTTTTTATATTTAAAATTATACAGTCCATTATTTAGATACCAGAGCTATTGACCATACACAAACATAGAAGTACACAAATTCGAATGTGGATTACAGCCAATATTTAAAAACATAAAATTGCTTTTTCTTTTAACTACAGCACAAAAAATCCGGAATGTCTATGTATTTCAAGCATTTTTCCATTTCATCTAAATTTGCAAAATAGTATTTTTGCTTGTATTTCAAAAGTCACTCTTTTTACTTTGAATAATTTCTTCACACAGTTGACTATTTTCTCATCTTTGCGATTTAATTAAGGAATCCTCTTGATGATATTCAGTTCACACACCTTGAAGTAAAATTTAAATTAAGAAAGCTGATATACATGAAACAAAGAAATAAGAGTTATTCTTTAATAATGAGATTTTTTATTTGATAAGATCATTAGGATGCATTCTGAAATTAATTTCGAAATAGCTTAGAGTTTATCTAATATTACAGTTCTCTTTTAACTCAAACATTTCATTAATATTAATAAATCGAAAAATAATGATTATTTTATTTTTCTATGAAAATTTAAATTTAAATGATATGATTTTACGCATAATAAATTTTAAAAAATTTCCATTGGAATTCACTTTTGAATCCTTTGAAATTTTTTATTACTATTAATGTTATTAAAATGTTTAAAAATAAACAAACAAGGTAAAAATAATGCAAATAAAATTGATTTACTTACCTGGAATGTTTGCTTACTCCCATATTTTCTCTCGAAATAGCACACATCCATTAGCATTTTAAATCTTCATGTAGGAATCGAAAGTGAAAAACCTGGTCCAGTATCATAATTTCCCTTACGGGCAGTTACGAAACATTTAAAAGGTATTATTACACAGGATAAAAATATAATATAAAATATTTTGAAAAATATCTCAACATCGAACTACCGTTAAATGGTAAACAACACAGTAACAACCGTCTCTGTTAGAGCGTTATCTAGAAGAAAACCTTAACCTTCGAGTGCAACGTCACAGTCATTTGGTCACATGGTACTCAGGCTTTCTACTATTATAAGGTATTAACCTAGCCCTAAGTTGTTCTCTACCAGTTAGGTGGAAACAGCCGAAAGGAAGTCTTCGTAACGAAGAAGTAGAAAACCCTGAAATACCTGCTCCCCCCCTTTAGAAATACCTTTTCACGACACAGCGACCATGACGTGCCTAAGCAACCTTTATTAGACATGATAGATCTTCAGTTAAATCAGGATTTGAATTCATTACTTTCCAGTAAAGAACCCTAATCAACCAGGACACCGCGGCCATTTCTTTGTATATTTTCAATAAGGAGTCACTCAATATAGCTCAAGTCTCAAGTAGTTTTCTTACCTTTTTTCAATACATGTTAAAATGCTCTAGATATTGTTTTCTTTCAAGATCATTCCAGGCAATCATTGACAAATGCATTGCTCTTAGAATGTCAATTTCATAAAATCTTTTCAAATCCAAATCCATAATCACATTTTGCAAAATTGAATTGCTTAAATGAAATGAAACTCACTACAAAACAAAAGGACTCTAACTTTTCAAGTTTTATCTCAGTGTTCTTAGATACGGGTAGGACAGGAGTTGTGTTCACCATTTCTTTCCTATCAAATGTCAGATATCCTCGGATTTGGACAATTGTTCACACAATGTCTACACGTGTCGCTTTATTGTTCATGAATGAATCAAGTTCTCTGGCTTATCCTCCAATCCATTAATCTTTAGGTAGTGTCTCACAAAGAAGTTCAAGCTTCTAAAGCCATAGAAATTCACTCTGTGAAACAGTTTAATCTCTGTAAAACCATACTCGTAGAGAACTAGACACACAGACGTTGTGTATTACTTAAAATAACCCTTTTGCTCACATATCTAGTAAAATATTGTGGTCATTTTCCATGTATCTAGAAAGCCACGTTTTACTTATCATGCACGTATCCCTTCTTCATATTTATTGAGTATTTAGCGTAGAAAATCTTCACTGCACAATAACCTTACTAATACTGAAAAATGAAAATATATATTTGCATATAATACTTATTTATTTTACTTTACTTAATGTAATTTTTATATATCCTTATTTGCATTCTTTATGATTCGAATCATTCATTGTATAAATGCCAATTATTTCTAAATATGAAAGTACTTGGACGATTTGATTTTTGTAAATCTAAAAATTTGTGTTTATACTGTCTGAATTCATCCCACAAATTAAATGAATGCTCGTCTAAATCTAGATGTGTTGAATGTCACCAAAAACATCACTCTCTTTTACATAGATCTGAAATGCAGCCTTTCTCAAAACAACATCGCCCAACCTCAAACATAAATAATTCGGAATGTTTCGAAACTGATATATACACATTTCATCTCCCCACCAGGCGCCACTCAAAAGTGAAGACTCTTCATCTGGCATATTGAAGCAGGAGGGAATGATTCAGAATTTTATTTCACAAACAAAAAAGGCTCATGTTCTTCTTAGTACTGCTTTTATTTATGTGAAAGATTATCACGGAGAATTTAAGCAGTGTAGAGCTATATTGGATAGCGCCTCTCAAGCTTCGTTTATTACTAATTATTGTGCAACATATTTGGGATTAAAACGAAACAAGATTAATGTTCCAGTCGGAGGATTAAATGGGTCGTTAGTATCAGTGGGACAATTAGTAAATACAGTTATCTCTTCTAAAGATAATGAATTCGTAATAGATATCGAATTCTTAGTACTTCCAAAAATTACTAATTTGACACCTTCACAAAAATTAGATATTCGCAACATACATTTGCCTTCGGGTATCACATTTGCGGACTCGATTTTTTGAAACATTGAAAGTAGATATTTTGCTTGGAACCAAAACTTTCTTTGAAATTTCGAAACCTAGTCAAATTAGAATAAAGGAAGATATTTTGCTCCAAAATACATATTTCGGATATTTAATTACTGGTAGTGTGCCATGTAATTCTATAAACAAAACTTTTTGTCATTTACTCGTCGAAGAGAGTGACCTAGACAAAACACTAAGGTCGTTCTGGGAGGTTGAAGCTTTGGAAGAAAAGTCTCCTATGAGTGATGAATTGAAATACTGCATGGAACATTTTAATGCCACGCATTCTGGAGACATTAACGGTCGTTATATAGTTGAAATGCCCTTAGTAAATAACTAAGTCAAACTTGGTTTATCCAGAGATCTGGCCGCTAGAAGCCTCAATAATACTATAATTCGACTTGATAAAAATCCAAATGTTAAGTAACTTTATCGTGATTTTCTCAAAGAATATAAGGAGCTTGGGCATATGGAAGAAGTTGACGAAAGTGTTCTTCCACATCCTCATTATTATATTCCTCTTAGACCAGACAAAAGTACGAGCAAAATTAGAGTTGTATTTAATGCTTCAGCAAAAACTTCTAATGGTATCCCGTTGAATGATATATTATTAAAGGGTGGAACTGTTCAAGATGAACTTTGGTCAACTCTCGTACGATTTCGCAAACATTTGATTGCTTTCACAGCCTATGTGCAAAGGATGTACCGTCAAATTAAGGTCCACTATTCGCAGCAAGATTTACTTCGAATTGTTTGAAAACATAGTGACGATGCTCCATTAAAAACATCGTTTGACTACTGTTACGTATGGAACAATTTGTGCTCCGTTTCTAGCTACACGAACTCTTCTTCAATTGGCTGAAGATGAAAAGGAAAGATTTCCAATAGCATCACCGGTAGTTAAAAAGGATTTTTATGTCAATGACGTGCTTAGTGGTGCACCAAATTTAGAAACAGCTTTAAAAATTCATCATCAACTAATAAGCATGTTGCACACAGGTAGAATACATTTGTATAAATGGAGCTCTAACAATCCTGAATTTCTTTCACAAGTACCAACAGATGATCAAGGATATTTCTTTGGAAAAGATGAAAGTACTTCTGTGAAAACGTTAGGGATGTCTTAGAATCCTAAGCAGGATAGCTTTCACTTTACATCGAACAGTACTGATTACCAGATCATCTTAACAAAAAGAAAAATACTATCATTCATTGCCAAATTATATGACCCTTTGGGTCTGGTTGGACCTCTTATTGGGAAAGCCAAAGTTCTAATTCAAAAATTATGATTACTAGGTTTATCTTGAGATACAGAAGTTCCCGCGATAGAAAGATTAGAATTTCAAAATTTTATTCGTAATATACAAAACATCGACTTGTTGCGAAAACCCCGCTGTGTCATCCCTAAGGAAACTACACTTGTGGAAATTCATGGTTTTTCAGATTCTTCAGAACAAGCCTATGGAGCTTGTATTTTTTTCCGCAGCAAATATTGTTTCAATAACATCAGTGTGCATTTGTTATGCAGTAAATCCAGAATAGCACCAGTTAAAAGAGTAACACTTCCACGTTTAGAGCTTTTTGGAGCCGTGCTTCTATCAAAACTTGTAAACAAGGCTCTTGAGGCAATACAACTTGATGTTGATGCAGTCCATCTTTATATAGATTCAACTATTGTTCTTTCATGGATAAGAACACCACCACATCGTTTAAAATGCTTTGTAGCCAACAGAGTTGTACAAATAACGGACTTAACAAGCAAATTTGTATGGAATCATGTTCAATCAAAAGACAACCCAGCTGATCCATTGTCAAGAGGACTATCAATGGATGAACTTATCGAGTGCAAACTTTGGATGCTTGATCCTAAGTTTTTATATTGTGATTTCAACTTGACAGCAAACTCTGATTGTGCGTCTACTGATCCTGCATATGCAAAAGAACTTAAACCATTAGTGAACACCTATGTTCAATCTATCGCCCCCAATGACTTTTTTGAAAATTTCTATAAACTGTCAAATAATTATTTGAAACTAATTAGAATTCATTCGAAAGATGCAAATAAAGGTAACATTTGGTCAATTTATTATCTGTGCTGAACATAATCATGCTCGTGACGTTTTAGTTGGAGATGCTCAAGCCAAAGAATTTGGTGCGGAAGTAATAGCTTTAAAAAAGGGTAAAAACATACCGAATCAAAGTAAGTTAAAATTCCTCAATCTTTTTCTGGATAAAAATCAAATTTTACGTGCCGGAGGTAGATTAGTTAATTCTAAACTAAACGAAAATGCTAATCATCCTATAATTTTACCCAAGAGTCATTACTACTTTGATATTGGACTATTTTCATAAAAAATTTTTTGCATGTTGGCCCTAGTTCCTTACTTTACCTTGTTAGGCAGCAATTTTGGCCGATTAGCAGTAGAAGTCAATGCAGACAAATAGTACACAAATGTGTTACTTGTTTCAAGAACAAGCCAATTTTAGCTACTCAAATTATGGGCAACTTTCCCAAGGAACGAATAGTAGAAACATTTCCATTTTATCACTCTGGAGTAGATTATTCTGGTCCCTTTTTGTTTAAATTTAAAAACCAAGTAAGGGTATCCTAAACAAAGTTTATGTTGCTATGTTTGTGTGCCTTGCTACTAAAGCGATACACTTAGAGGTAGTAACAGATTTATCATCAGATGCTTTCATAGCTACCTTAAAACGTATTTTTTCGCGTCGTGGTAAGTGTGCTAAAATATTTTTTGATAATGCCGCAAATTTTGTAAGGGCATCCAAAGAATTAAAAAAAATATATAATTTTCTAACGCAACCAAGTGAGGAAGTAGCAAATTTTCTCTTTACAGAAGGAGTCGAATGGAAATTCATTCCTCCCAAATTACCCAATTTCGGCGGAATTTGGGAAGCAGGAGTTAAGTCGTTTAAATTTCATTTAAAACGCATCATTGGCAACTTGAAATTGACTCTGGAAGAATTCTTCACTCCCCTTTCATCAGAAGCTGATAATTTTGATGTTCTTACACCTGGACATTACTTAATAGGGCGCGCGATATGTGGCATTGTTAAACCAGATTTCTCTTCTATAGAAAATAATAGACTTGATAAATATAGAAGAATCACTAAAATTGTGCAAAGTGTATGGAAATCATGGAAAACAGATTATTTGAACAATTTGCAAGCACGCACCAAATGGCAATTTGATAAAAATGAATGTAGAACCAAACACTATTGTATATAGTAAAGGAAGACAATCTTCCAATAGCACATTGGATAATTGCAAAAATTGCACAAACATATCCAGGTGCTGATAATAAAATCAGTGTTGTAAAATTGAAATTATCAAATGGAAATTTTGTCGAAAGATCTGTATCAGAACTTGCTGTTTTATCTTTTGTTCAATCTATTATTATATTGCTATTTTACTTAATGTTTAAACATTATTTTTTTTATTTTGTATTAGATTATGTATCTGTGTTGTGTAATTAAGTATAGTTCTCTAAGTTCTCATTTGTAAATTGGTTTGAAATGATATTTCAAGGACCGGCGGGATGTCGGTGAAAGTGCTTTGAAAGTTGGCTAATTTTTTTGTACGTCAAATGCGCCAAAAACTCCAAAGGCCGTGGAATAAACACTTCACTTTTGTGGTCGTTCGAACAGCACTCGTGCTCCTTTGTTAGCTTGTAAGAAAGCGGGTTTTACCCCAATTGTTAGTTGCTGAATAAAACTTTATTTGAATCCCATGGAATTATTCTAAACACATTAAACCACAGTTATTGAAAGTACTGATGAAATTTCAAAGAAAATGATGAACGAAGAATGGAATGAAAGAGATGGGAATATAGAGATTATCCAGATTATTCAATAGGAGAAATTCTTATATATGAGAATTCCTTTCTTCATATTAAATTTTAAGATATCCTGCTGTGTGGCAAATTCTTAACGACAAAGTGAGAATGATTTTGTTGAAATGGGGCTTATTAAAAAAAAAGTTTAATGTATTCGAAAAGTAATAATAGACGTAAATTTAGTGATATATATATATATATATATATATATATATATATATATATAACAACAGAAAAATAAAAACAAAGGGTTGATTCTCCCCGTACATGGCTATTATATTTCATTATACATAATTCCATTTTTGCTTTTGTAATAAATAATTGCCTCGATTGACAATAATAGCTTCATTAAAGGCTATAATTAGATAAATGCATTTGAAATCCTGTATAAACGAGAAAATACTAAAACACATGAAAAATTTCTAAAAATTGAGAGAGTTTGAGAAAAATTTTAAAAATAAAATAACAGTTCATTCCCAAATACAAAAGATGTAGGAAAAGAAAGTAAGAATAAATTCGTCAAATGTGTTGGAAATACTGATTGAGATTACGAAATACATTAGTAGCTAGAATTTAGACGTCTGATGCTCATCGCATTCATTGCATCAAAACAACAACAAATGTTTCTTAAAATTCATGGAATTACTTGCAAAAATTGATACAGTTATAAAATCTCACGTAGAAAGTATATTTAATAGTAGCAACACCAAAGTTCATTATCCAAGCAAAGATAGTCAAAATAAAATGCTAGAAATTATTGGCAGTAGTATAAGAGAAAGCATCTCTTCGAAAAACCAAGTATTATTCTATAATTTTAGATTGTACTTCGCGCGAATATTAGCAAAACTAAAGAGATGGGTGTCACCATCTGTTTCCTTCTCCTACAAAGATATGGTGGCAGAAATCAAGTATATTTAAGGCTTTATTAGAGTTGATGACTCTGCAGGTAACAGCTTATATAAGACAACAATAGAAATGTCGAAAATGTGGAACGTTCTCCTTTTGATGACCGAGTAACTAGGGATATGACAATGGCGTGAATATGAATGAGAGGTAAAATGGACTACAAAATAACATCATAATAATTCCTTATGAGTTTTGTGCAGCTCATAGCTTCAGTTTAACTATTAACGATGAAGTAAATGTGAATGCAGATAAAGTTTTTTTTCTGACAATTCAAAAATAATACAACTTTTTTTTCCTCCTCAGCAATGGATTTAAACACCCTCTCAAAAACTCGATGGAGAATCAATAAAAAGTCATTTGACCTTTAAGATATCAACTATGAAAAATCGATGGCACTTTTTTTTAAATGTCAGAAGGTGTATGCTTTTCTAAAGAAGCATGAATAATAATAAGTAACTTGAAATTATAAGCAATTACGAATGTGAAAGTTATATCAATTTCAAAAGTAATATTGATAAAGCCAATAAAATTATAGAAGTTGATGGTTTTCAATAGTTTTTAAATGACGAGCCACATTTTAAAACTGTTGAAGAAGTCCAACGAAGGAAGAAGGAATATCATTCGATTACGCGAACATGCTGATGAGTCTCTCAAATTCTAGAAGAGGAATTTAGGATAAATGTCGATGATACTAATTTGAATAGAAAATAATGAATTAGAAAATTGTTACAGAAGAGTATCATTAGAAATATTAACGCAGAAGAGCTTCATGATGAAATAGTATGTAGGAAAGACATTTTCTCAGATGACATGAACGACCAGTTCGAAGTTGATGGTTTTCAATAGTTTTTAAATGACGAGCCACATTTTAAAACTGTTGAAGAAGTCCAACGAAGGAAGAAGGAATATCATTCGATTACGCGAACATGCTGATGAGTCTCTCAAATTCTAGAAGAGGAATTTAGGATAAATGTCGATGATACTAATTTGAATAGAAAATAATGAATTAGAAAATTGTTACAGAAGAGTATCATTAGAAATATTAACGCAGAAGAGCTTCATGATGAAATAGTATGTAGGAAAGACATTTTCTCAGATGACATGAACGACCAGTTCGATATTCTGAATATACAAGTGACAAATAATTTGTAGTTCCCGAATTTGAAGATTATATTGAGAATATTTCTTATTATTCCTGTTGGTGTTGTTAGTAGCGAAAGATCATCCAACACAAATTAAAATTAATCAAGATATAGTTACAGTTAAGTATATCGCAGAAAAGACTTACTAATCAAAGCCTTGATTCTCCCTGAAAATGGATTTCAAGAGATAGATGCAAAAGAAATTACAGAAAAATTTGTTAATATGAAATGCAGAAAAGTAAATTATTCTTAATAAATTGTTAAAAAAAGAAGGCAACAAATGCTTTTTCTTAAAACCACCTATACAAACATTTTTAAAAAATGAGAGGGTGGATGTGACTTTAGCTATTTTGCTGGCTTGCGTTGGTTAACCTTAAGCCGACGTTGATTAGAGGCTCGTAAAAACGAGCATCTACTAAACGAGTTTATGATATTTTATGAATTTAGTTCAACTCTTAGTTTCTCTGTTCACTGACGAAGAATTAAGCTATCCACTAAAAGAAATCAAAGATTATGCAGTAGATGAAATGATAAAAAGGTAACGGAAAATGTTAAATTATACAATGAAAATAAAACAAACAGAATTAATTTAAGAAATTTATATACTTAGTTAGAATTTACATTATTTATTTTTGTAGGCTATTTTATTATTTTTATTTTGGTTTGCATTTTTTGGCGAATAATCTGAATCGAGTTTTAAGCTTTGTTTTAATATTTTCTGATTTTCCTCTTTTCTTTATTATTTGTATTTTTCGTTCGAAAAAATTTATGATAGAAATTAGCATGCAAACAAGTTAATGAATTTATAATATATTGAATTTAAGAATAACTTCATATTTAATGTAAACATATTGAATAATCTATTGCACATAATTCTTAATAAATAAACTATAAAAATTGAAAAAACCTAGTCAACAATATAAAAAGCTAAAATAATCTACAACTTACTGTCGACACAAATGAATTAATTTTTTTTTCAATTATATTTATTGCGTGAGATTTTTAGTACATTGTGACAGATAAAATTTAGTGAGCTAATTACTAAGTAATCATTCGATACTTACAACAAACAAAATTTCGATACTTAAGAACAAAATTTGTATAGTCTCCCTCCTAAACATATTTCTCGCATTGCCTTTAGAGAGTGGAATGATAAGTCAAGACTGAAATGATGTTCACCCATGCAATATGATAGAGATATCAGAGCAAGTGTTGTTCTTGAACACAACAATTGGGCTATTGTTCAAGAACCCATCTTTTTCAAAAAACTTCCAATGAACACTAGGTTTCACAATGACCTTTTGGAACTATGCAACAAAAATGAACAAAAGGATATCATTAGGAAAAAGGGACTCAATGCAATAGAAAAATTTCCAAAAGAGGACTTTGTTCATGCATACACAAATGGCTCCTCTGACAAAACCATCACCAACGAAGGTGCCGGTGTGTATTTAACTACTTTGGATGGTGTGTCTCACCAGGGCAAATACGATGCAGGAAATATAGCCTCTAACTTCACCTGTGAGCAATTCTGGAGGCACTTAATATCTATAATGCCCTACCCACTTCCAAGCAAGTAAAAGGCTTATAATCTTTTGCGACTCAAAGGCCATCCTCCAACCATTTCTAAAAGGATATTCTTCTACCACCCAAGAAATAATCTCAGGTCTTCAAGATCTTCAGATTATAAACAAGAACTGTATCCTCCAGTGGATTCCTGCACGCGTCGACATAGAAGATAATAAAACTGCGGATAAAATGGCCAAGGAGGGAAGAGACCTCAACACTAGCTGCAATGATGTTTCTCTTCAGGATGCGAATGCAGTGGCCAGATACAAACTTAGAGAAAAATCCATTCAGACCAAACATCTTCTTTCTGAAATTACTGCGAACAGATCTACTATTAAAACCATAACCAGGCTGTGAACCGGACACACCACAGGGGTATGAAAATCGATGGAGAAGGCAAAAAGATCTATAGAAATTGTGATCATTGTCCTGATAGAAAGCTTACGCCTACTCACATCTATGAGTGTCCGGTTATGAGCGTCAGTCTAAGAAAGATTGGAGTGCTGCCGACTATGATAGATCTGTATGGAGACAACATCAATCAAGTCGCAGAGGAAACTTTCAAAATTATATAGTTCGACTCTCATGGACAAGACAAAAAAATTGATTGAATTTTCTTGCATAATGAAACAAGTTGGAAATTTAAAACTTTTTTCAATACATACAAATAGCAGACAATTGTTACCAATAGATTATCAATTGCGCCAAAATATATAGTAGGTAATTTTTACTAATAAGTAACTCAGCAATCAAATAATTTTTTACATAAGAAATATTTAACCAAAATTTCAAATGAAAAACATAACTTTACTGAAGAATATCGAACGGAAACTATTACTATAAAGATATTAAAAACACAGTATAGAAATACTGTATACATAATTGCAATAAAGATATTGGAAAAAAGAAATAAATTCCAAGGACTATTGTGCTGTAAAGCAAAATAAATTATATCACAATGAGACTTAAGAATTTTGAATAAAGTTTTCAAAATAAATAAATTTAAAAAAAAATTAAAATTTTCATGGTAACCAAACATTAATACAAATGTTAGAAAAACAAACTTACAAATTCGCACTTTTTCAAATCAGCATTTATTATAAGTATAAAACATGTTTTTAACCCAATTAAATGTAAAACATAACTTTATAGAGGTATATCACTAAATCAAATGGAAATTATTAATATTATGATATTATTAAATGCATTAGAGTTATATTATAATTCTATCGTAGAAAACAAAACACTAAATCCCATGGGCGTCACAAAAGTGCTATAAAGCTAAATAAATAGAAAAATAGATCTTTTCGAATAAAATTGAATAATTATATTCATTAAAAATTTATATATGCGTAAAATAAATGTAGATAAATGCTTATACAGTTAATTTATAAATGTTGCTTTATGCATAACAATAACATGGCATTTTTGGGTAGTTTCATGATTAATAATATGCCAAACAATTGCATTTAAAAAATAAAATATATATCTAAATATAAAAATAAGAAATTCTTTGATTTCGATTATATGTACTACTGGCCATCGTACATGGAACACCCTGAAGGAAACATACAAATAACATGGAATTTACAACATGCATTAGCAGATGTGAGATGAGCAAATGATTAGAATTTCAGCGCAGACCTACATCACGCGCGCCTGTGGCGCCACTTCAAAGCGCTATTTAAGGCTTGGAAATTTCAAAGATTTCAGTTAGGCAATTGTGTTTAACTTGTGGTTAAAAAAAATTAATTATACCTTGTAGAAAACTGTGATCATTTTTTGATCAAGTATCCGAGTTCGACAAAGGAAGGATAGTGGCTTACAGAGATTGGAGATTATCTTCCACACACAGGAAAAACAGTAATCGTGTTGGACGAAACCAGACAACTGCAGGAGGAAAAGATTGAGAGACAACGTGTTCGATCACATCCATTTCAAGTGATGAGAAGCAAATTATGTGTGTGTCAGTTACAGATCGCTCAGCCATATCACAAAACATAGCACAGAACATTCATTCTGTAACGCATAATCCAGTGTCTACGCGTACCATTCGACGCCGTTTACATCACTGTGGTGTGTCCGCAAGACATCCATTGCTTCATCTACCCTTGGCGCAGAACCACAGACGTCTCCTCCGTCAACAGTGCAATGAAAGAAGGATGTGGAAGACAGAATCAAATTAAATTATGTTTATTGACAAGTCACGCTTCTGTCTGAAACATCACGATACTCGCATTCAAGTCTGGAGACACCGTAGAAAGAGAATGCTGGGCCGCTGCGTTTTGCACCACTACAATGGTTCTGCACCAGTGTATTATGGTATCGGGTGGTATTGGTTATCACTTTCGCAATCCTCTAGTACGCATTGACGGTACTTGAGACATACAGTTCTACATATCCGAGGTGTTGGAGCCAGTTGTCCTTCCTTACCTTCAGGACTTGAACACAGCCATATTTCAATAGGATAATGCGTGACCACACGCAGCACTCATTGTCCAAGGATTCTTCGTCAATTGCCAGATTGAATTGCTTCTCTGGGCGGCTCGCTCTCCGGATCTTTCGCCGATAGAAAACATGTCGCCCATAGTTTCTCAACGAGACCCAAATTACATCCCCCAGCTAACACATCAGATCAACATTGGCGACGTGTGGAAGCTACTTGGTATTCTGTACCCGAAGAACGCATTCAAAGTCTCTTAGAATCAATGCCGAGGCGTGTTGTTGCTGTGATTTCCTACAATTGCGGCTAATCTGGCTACTGATTTTGGCAGATAACACACTTCACAGAAGTCTATAAATTTAACATAGTCTATACAACATAGTCAATATAGAAGTCTATAATTTGATACTTGGCCAACATGTTACATAAAAAATAGATTTTGTTGTGATATCTTGATGGAAACCAGCATTTGTTGTTACAAATATAAGAAAAATCAAACTTACCAACACGATGACTTTTTGAAAACTTCTTGATAAATTAATAAAACGATCGCTATTAAACTTCAAGTGTCGAAGTTTCAAAATGATTGGAATTCAGGAACATTAATCTCAATCAGGTAGCAAATTTTTATTAAACTAAAAAGCAATTAAACAGCTTAGAAATATAAGTGATCATATTAGATTTAACTTGATATACTATATTTTGGCATACCCAAAATAGATGGTGACTTTGCTACCTTTATAGGACCAATGATGGCTTAGGACGACATGCTGGGAAAAACCTGGCATCTCATATAGATACAATATTGGCTTATTTTGGCATTTCGTACATTGCAGAAACCTTGGCCCCGCTGATAGGACCAACCTTGGCTGATCATGGCTGATTTAATATTGAAGGAAACGTTGTACCCACTATAGTTCCATTACAGGGCTTATCTTGGTATGTTGTATATTGGGGAAAACTTGATACTCATTATTGATCTGTTATTGAGTTTAATAGTGATTATTATGATTAGTGATCAATAGTGATTATTATGATTAATTAGTGAGCAATCTTGGCAAGATTGCCAACATTGGGCCAAGCTATTTTTCTATTTTGTTTGTGATGATGATTTATATTCTTAAAAGCAATAAAAAGGTAAATATAACCATTAAAATAGTAAAAATAACAATTAAGAAAATTTTTTATGATAAATAGCATAATAAATAACAAGAATCAAAATTATTGAACTATCATAAACTGTAAAGAAGTCTAAATTTCATCAAATTTATAATAAAGAACAAGTCTGATCAAAGATCAAAGTGTAGGTGATCAAAGAGTATTTTAAGATGAAATAAATACATATGATTTGCAATCTAATTGAATATAAATAACTTGCAACGGAAAAAATAATGTAAGTAAATGTAAGAAAAACAAATACTGACTTTAGTAAGGTGGAGATACTTTTCTCACTAAGCCAGGGGCAAACGAGGAATATAATTCGCCGGAAAATTAACGCTGGCAAAACTGCGGCGAAATTAGAAGTAAGAGAAAATTCGAAATATCTGGCAGGGCACCGGCAAAAAGGAAAATTATTTATCTTTTTCTTATCTTATCTTTTTTCTCTCTCTCTCTCTCTTTTTAAACTAATGTTTTCGATTAAATATTATCAATATTTTTATGATAAAAATTATTCGATGAAAAATCTTTGCAAAGGTCATTAAATTAATTTTTTAATAATAAATATTACCTTTTTATTAAATTATTTATTAATGATGATAAAATAAAATAATTTATTTTATAAAAAATAATAATCTTATAAAATTTTAGAAAGTTTATTAATTTATCAAATTATATAGATGTAAGATATCTGTGAGATTCAAAAGATAGAACTTATTAATTATTAAAATAAGTTTTATCTTTTGAATTCCACAGAGATCTTCGATCTTTATAATTTCATAAAATTAATAAATTGTCTAAAATTTTACAAAAATATTAATTTGTATGAAATAAAGAAAACAAATTTTTTTTACCATTCTGTTTAATTTATCATCATTAATAAATAACTGAAATGTAATAACAATAACTGAAAGGTAATATTTAATATTCAAAAATTAATTTACTTATTTTTACGAAGAACTTGTATGAATTAATCTTCATCATAAAAATATTGATAAAAGTTAATCGCAAACATTATTTCGTATTGAGAAAAAAAAAAAGAAAAAAACAAAAAAGGTAAATAATTTGCTTTGTTGCCGGTGCCTTGCCAGATATTTTTAACATTATGGAAAACTAGTTCTCTGGCCTATTTTGTGACGTTTTCTGACGTCACTTGTTCACCGAAGTTTACCGGCGAATTTCTTCTAAGTTTGCCCCTGGCTTTATAGAAAATTGGTAAACTATTGCAAGTAAACATAATGTACCAAAAATGGCAAAAATAAATATAGTTAGATTTAATGCACATATGCAATTTTTTCAATTCGATTGAAGAGTAACACGAGTAAATTCAATAGCGAACAATCAGAAACAGGATGAAATTCGTTCGGATTACACAAACGCTTCCGAAGATAGGGAGCAAACGAGGGGGACGATCGGATTCATGGTGAAGTCAAGGCAGTCGAATGATAGCCGTTCTGATGTTGTGACGTAGTTATAAAATGTTATCTGACGTCATAGATATTTTAAACCAATGAGAATTTGCTTGTACTCTGGCTCCATTATTGATCGACAACCAAAAATTTCTTGTTTACCTTATTTTTTTCGTTGCTTACAAATATTTTAGTTTCTCTGGACAACACATATTATTTAAGCAATAGCATCACCATCTTCAACAATAATATTGAAGATGGTGATGGATATATTATTAATTTTCTTCAAGTAAGGAAATTTATTATATTGATGGTAAATAGAGTACATAATATTTCACCTGTTTATTATAGCAAAAATTTGCCATTAAGCAATTAAAATTTTTAATAATTTGAATGTAACAGCAATATGTAGTTGAAGCAAATATTTAATTATATGAAAATTTAGCTTTATTTATTTATCAATATAAATTTTATACTTCTTGTAAAAATCTTTTAAAAAGTTTCGGTAAACATATGTGAAATTTCCTAAATTATTTAATTCCTTTTTTACTCATTGAAAAAGAGCTATCTTTTGAGTCCCAAAGGCACTGGAAGTCTACATAAATTAAATAAAATTAATGAACAGCTGAAGAGCGCAAAAAATTAAATTACAAATAAATATGTTTTTAAAAAATAAAGGTAACTCTATGAAGATTTATATTAAATTCCTCCTTTTAAATTGAAAATTTGTAATTTATTTTTATTCCAAATTTTTCTAGAACGAGGTATAAGACCTCAAAACATTTGATCGAAAACTCGAATTAAAGCTATCGCACCCAACGATGCCAGATATTTCAAACCTGCTTGAAATGCAAAATCGTCTTGCGTTCCACTCATTTTCTGACGTTTCTACGACATAAATGATTTAGATTTGTCGGATTAAGGCTCCTGTAATCCGACAGGGACTCTAGCGGCACCATCTCTAGTCGGATATATTTTAAGCACGACGCGTAGATCATCGCGATCGATATCTCGCACGATAATTGGTGCAATTATACCCAATAAGTTCTCTCCGAAAAAAGTTTCTTCTATACTGCTCTAGGAGTTGCTGGCTATTTTGTCATGCGCAGATGAAAGTTTTTACGCGAAAGGGGATTTTACCGAAATTCGATTTCATCATTTATTTTCTTTTCACTGTAAACGTTGTGTTAATTTTGAGTCTGTGTACTGGTGTTTAATTGTCAAATTCGACTGTCTCTAGCTGTTATAAAAAGTCAATTTAATTATATTACTTTTTACTGATCTCTTAAATATTCTTTATAATAAAAATTGATTAATATAATGAAACAATTTGTAAGTTGATAAATTTGATAAACTTCTTATTTAATTTAAAAATGATTAATGAATGCTTTAAATTAAATGTAAACATTAGAGACATGAAAAATTGTGATCCATTATTCTGAAAATGAGTGTGCTATTTTTACTTATTATTTGAATGAATTCATTATTTTAAAAATGTAATGTTTTTGCAAATTTTAATTTTTTATATTTGTTTGTTAATTTATGTAAACGTGACACAACTAAGTGTTTACTTTTGCTACATTTTTTTGTGCTGTTAAAGAAGTTATACTTAATTTCTGTTATTTGTATTAAAGAATACATTTTTATTCTTAGTAGAGTAATATTTTAATGTTTATTATAAATTACTATATTTTGATTATTTTCCATAACTATTTTTTAATTGTAAGGCGTCTTAAAAAATTTTGTAATTTGCTAATTAAAAAGGAAATTTTCATGATAACTGTCAAGTGATAAATATTTATATAAATTTTTATAATTCTGAACTTTAATTTATGAGTTTGATTTTGAAGTGCGGTAGAGATTTAACATCCACATAAGTCCTAATTGAAAAAGCATTATGTGTTTTCTTCTATTTAAAGAGTGCTATTATTGTACATAATGATTTTTATTTAGATTATTAATCTTTTTAAATCTGTTAATAAATTATTTTTATAATATTTGTAATAATATTTTGTTAGTATCAAAAATATTTGTGAAAAGCTAGTGATAAAATCCTGGGTAACTTTGTAAGCTTGGTGTGATTTCCAATTTTTATGCCAAGCATATCACAGTTATTTTGCCAACCAATATTACATCACAACATGCAATATTAAACCTAAGCACTTACTGTAGAAGTATTAAAATGCTAATAACTAGAAATTAATTTCACAAAGATTTACTGAAGGCAAGACAAATATAAACTAAGTATTACACATTTTACAAGGAGTAACAACCAGGTAATAAAGCTAAGACTATAATGTACATAAATTGCATTTTAATTAAAATTTAAATTAACCAATCAGTCATTAAGCTCATTTTTGAAAGGATGACTGAAATTAAATATCTTAGTTTAAATATCTCCAAAGAAAATTAAATAAAATGAAAGATAAAGGTTAGAATGGCTGCTGGAAACAGATGCTACTTTTCAATGATTAAGCTGCTGAAGTCACATCTGTGCTCTAAAAGTAAAACTATAATTAAACCTATTGTAACTTATACAGCAGAGATTTTCACTTCTATTCAGAACGAAGAAATTTGTACTATTATTCAGAAAGAAGAAATTTGCTCTATTATTCAGAAAGAAGAAACTTGCTTGTTATATCTCAAAGAAAAATATATAGACCAATTAGGAATGGAGATACTGCTCGCCCTGTCTAGTGGTCTGAGTGCCTGACTACGGATAGGGAGGTCCTGGGTTTGAATCCCAGTTCGGGTATGGATCTACTGCCTCTCTGTATCTATCCTGTCTTTGTCCTTTCTGAGTATGAATGTGTTGTAAATGGTTGCCTACCCTAAAAATCTGTCCCTATGGCACGCGTGTACTGAGGAAGTCGAACTACACACCAAAATATGGTTCAGTTGAAAAAGTGGAGCAGCGCACCAGATGTTGCTAGCTTAGCTGGCACACGATAACAACAACTGGAATGGAGATATGTAGAGGCTTAGTGGTAATTCATAATTAACTATGTTCTATAAAGGAAAAGATGTATTAAATATAATTAAAATTAAAATGATACAGTGACTCATATCTGGTGCGAATGAGTAATGCAAGCACAACTACAAAAATATGTAGAGAAGGGCTGGAGAGTAAGAGAAAGGTTGTATGTCCTAGAAAGAGATGGCTGGATGAAATGGAAGATTTGAAAAAGATGAAGATCAAAAATTAGAAGACAAAAGTCAAGGATTGGAACAATAGAGGTGTTTGCGAAGGTGGCCGAAATCCTATGTGAATTGTAGAGTCAAGTATTAATAGTAATAGTTTTAACAGTCTTATATGTTATTTTTTTAATTTCACACAGATAAACAAAATTTCAGGAATACAGATTATAATTGTATGAAATAGAGTTGAATTAAAGTACTGCTTACACTTCATTCCTTGATAAAATTTTTTATCAATATTTATCTTGAAATTGTTTGTTATAGAATGAAAATAATTAATTTATATTGATATCTATGTAAAGTAAATGACGATAGATTTGTACGGAATTTGTGCGATTTCAAAATTTCACGCCAAGCACTCTACAGCTCTGTTGCGAGCCAAAATTACATCACTACGCGCAATAGCTGTCAACCGATAACGATCGCGTTCGAATTTCAGCTTTGAAATCGCACGTTTTTCCGAATTCCAAATACTAAAAATTTGAATATTTCATTATAACTAAATACTGTAGAAATATTAAAATTCTATCAAGGAATCAAGAAACAAAATTTTTAATATATTGAGCAATGGCACCCACTTTAAAAAAAAAAAACATTAATGTAGTGCTACCTATTACAGGGCCAACTGGGCAATAAAGCTAAATTTTGAACGTTAACAAATTTCATTTTTTAAAATTTAAACTCTGTTTTTAATATACTGAGCAATGGCACCCAATTTAAAAAACAACATCAGTATAGCGCTACCTACTACAGTGGCAACCAAGCAATAAAGCTAAATTTCAAATGGTAACAAATTTTATTTTTTGTTTAAACTCGAATTTTAATATAACAAGCAGTTACGCCCTTATTAAAGAAATTTAAGTACGCAGCACATTCTAACACTAACATGAAAAATGCAATACACGCAGCATAAATATTAATTTACTTATGGAAACATTCATTTTTATAAAGACTTTAATTTCTAAATATGAATAAAATTGTAGTAATGAAAAAATAACTCACCATCGATCTCAGAATTGTTACTTTTTGGCGAATATACCGTTTTTGTCGCTTCTAAAAATCTTCTATAATCTTTTCCTGATGATTCTTTCTCCATACGTACTCCGTGAAAACATAAAGTCATATCCTCATCCATACTTATTAATTTTCGCAAGCAACACAAAAACTCCAAAAATCGAATATCGAAACTCACTGCTTCAAGATTATTCTGTAATAGTTTCAAGGATTACATACAAAACACTCATGTAAAACGAAAAGCACGTCATACCTACATAAACCGAACTGGTAAAACAGTCTGACGCACTTTATCGCATTGATGATGCAAATGCTTGGAGCATTTTACCCTTTGTACGCTTCTCTACTATTTAGTGCTATGTAATTATGTAACTTTTTTAAAGTTATATTGTATTAAAAAAACTATTAGTAAGCTATGCAGAATGTGTTTTAGCTATACACAAAAAGAATTTCTTTTTGTTCTACAAAGCACAATATTGTTGGTTAAAAGGATCCATGTGTTCAAGTTTCAATAGTTCACTTTCCCAATTCTTTCTAGTTTTAGCACGACAGTTCGTGGGTTCGAATCTCACCTTGGGCATGGATGTTTGTAGTGGTTCGGAATCCACTTTAAGCTGTAGGTCCCTGTCTAATTAGCCCTAGTGTGCAAAAAATGACTGTTGAGCAGCAAACAAACAAACTAGTTTTAGCAGGCTGGTAAAAACTGATAACGGTATTTAGTGTGTACAAAGACATTGAACATTGGCAAGATTTTGCGCTCCGTGAGGTGAGACCGTAATACTCAGTTTAGCCAAAATACATATTACTACCTCTAAATAATGCTTTCTTAAAAAGTACTTTTTTGTATAACTATTTTTATGTATAAATTAAAATGTACGTAAAAACTCTATTTGAAGCAGGAATGAAATTATGAACTGTATTATGTAAATTTAATATTCTTATATCAAAATTCAAGCAAAAAAGATTTTTTTTTTTAATTCTTTCCCAAAAATATAGTTTAAAATGTATTTTCTTCAAAGTTTATATTTTCAAATTAAGAACCTAAGATTTTAAATTATCATACGTATGTTGTATTTTCATTGGTCAGACTTTGATTACTGCTTATTTTTATGTTTCATATAAATATTTTTAATTTACATTTAATCATGTTTTTTATATTGTTTATTTTTAGGAATAAATAGGTGTGTGTAAAGGTATTGCTAATCAAGGTCGTATAACATGCAAGTATATTTTTAGTTAATCTTTATTCATGAAAGAGACTTTCACTTTAATTTTTGTATAAAATATTGTGTTCTGCTGACTGTATAATTTAAATTTTATATAATGTGTAAATGTTTTCATTATATAATACCATTGGAAAATTTTACACAACAATTAATATAAATTGATTTACTTAGAATTTCCTTAATTTCCACCTTATCATGCAATTACAAAAGTTAAATGTTTTACCAATTAATTTTGTGTTTTTGTTTTCCATGCAAAATTTTATTCCTTCTTTAATACTTTCACCTGAAGCTAATTTCTAACCTTATTTTTATGGATTTATTAAACTTCCCCATTTTAAGTAAAATAGGAAATTGTTATAAAAAGTGAAAACATGTTTGTTTCCTTAATAATTAAATCTTTAAGTTCCTCAAAAATTTTTATTTTGAATCTATTTAGCTTGAATAAAATAATTTCATTATTTTTATGTACTTTACTCTGTTGCCCTCATTGTGCCAAAAATTACCATTAAGTAATGAATAAACCACAAACACAATTTTCTTATACAAAATAGTCTTATATAATTTTAATTTAAGTGAATGTTCTTAAAATTTTTGATGAAATCCTTTTTCAATTAATTTGAATCTTCCTACTTAGATTTCCATATGGAAAAAGTACTATGTGATAGAAATTTCAATGTACTTCATTTAAACCTACACTTCCTGTCTGTCTTTTGTATAAAATTATAAAAAGCTTTAATTTCATTGACATCATATTTCTACATTAATTGTAAGAATTTAAATGTTAATAATGTAGGTAACTCTAATTCACACACACACAGAAAGATTGAACCTTTCTTAGTTAGAGTTATTCACAATACTAGCATTCTCTAGCATTTTAATTTTGTGATAATACTGTTTAGCCCAAATTCAAGGACTATTACTTTGTTTTATTTTTGAGAAACATGACTTTTAACTATCTTTTCCAAATAAAGCTTTTATGAATTGTTTGTCATAATTGAAATTAATAATTATGTTCTTTTGTTATAATACTTTTCTGTCATTGGGAAACACACAATTCTCTCCATTCAGTAGCTAAATTATGATGTTGTTCCTTTTCCTAAAACTAAAAACATCTGATTGCTTTTCAGCTATGGTATCAAAAGTTCAAATATGAATGATAAGTGATCACTTATGAACTTTAGTCTAATACCAGTTTGATATTCACTTTTTAGTCAGAGCAGTTATGAAGACACTTTCAACTAATGTTCTTAATTTATTCATAGTGAATTAATCATTAGTTTTCTATCAATATTATTCCAGTATCATATTCCTGGCTTGCATTTAACCATAAAACTATTTTGTAATGACTAAAAAGAATATTTGCTGTTAAAAAATTTATCACACTTCTGAAATATTAGCTATGGATCATAATAAATAACCATTAATTTTATTCATACTGTCAATTTGAAGCATACCATGGATTTGATACTCTGCTATATCAAGATGATTTAATAAGACTGTAGACAATATTTAAAAATACTTGTCATTATTCCAAGCTAAAAGAAATTTGCTCCTTTTGCTAGTGCAATCACTGTAAAGCTTACATTAAAAGCAGAAAAAGTCTGCTTAGCTATATGTGGCAGTTTAAAATTAAAGTTTGGATTCTTTGTTAAATTTGAGCCAATATTGTTATTTGATACTTTTTTTAGTTAATTTTATTTGTTTAATTTGAAAGCATTAATTGTGCCTTGCTGTAAAAATAATGCCTGTTGTCTGAACTCTTTCAGATGGAAACTATAGAACACATGGAAATAAATGTGCAACTTCAGAATTGCCTATTTTAATAATATTTTTGTCTGTCCGCTATGTCAAAAATCGTTTGCATACAAACGAAATTTAACATGACATGTATTAAGAAGTCAGAATGCTAATGACACAATAAACCCTCTCATAATTGCAGATAATTTAATTCTGTTATCCCCAAGATATTTTTATTAAAGAACCATATAAAAGAATAAAAATTTAAAATAATTTCTACAAACTGAAATTTTGCATAACCAGACAGATAAAAAAAAGTATAAGCCTTTTAAAAATCTATTGTATGATTTTCATCGAGTGACTTATAAGATAGTGGAAGCAAATATATTATTGCAGGAGTTTTTAATTTTAAATCTGAAGTAAGCTTTTTGATAGATGTGTTTCAGCATACATACATATCTATCTCATATTAACCAACAGTAAATGAGCAGGATTGAACTTAAAACCACCCATTTCAAAGAAGAAAGTTTAACTTAGACAGTGAGTAGTCCCCAACATTGTAAATCCATTCACTAGTCTTAAATATTCAAATATTTTTCTGTCATAGTTTTAATTACAAGCAGTATATAATTGAAAATAACTAATTAAACAAGTGGTACCAGTACTGTATAAATTATTAAAGGTTCAACTAGACCAAAAAATAAAAAAACTAAATATTTTTTCCTCTATAACAGTTATGAAAAAAATTAATATTTAAATTGTGCATAATATATAAGGACTCACTAATGGATGTGAAATTTGTGATTAGAATATCATATTGTTTGATGACAAAAAAAACTGCAATTCCTTCATAATAAAAGCATATATTTATTTTATAAATGTAATTTTGTAATAAAAACTTATGTTTTTTATAAAGATATTTCATATATTCAAACCATAATTACATATTCTCTATGGTTTGAATATATTAAATTTACTTACAAAAAACTTTCTTAAAACATTATCATAAGAAACTGAATATTATAACACTTTTCAGAAAACAAAGACTTATTGTATGAATTCCCTTTTCTCCCTATTGAACATCTTTTAGTTTAACACTAAAGGTATTTATAGTTGAAGTTTCTAAACTAATTTTGAATTGGTGCCTATTTTAAGCTAATTGGCCCAAATGTCAATTTTAAATATAACCTATATTGTAGGAGCAGTTATTTGGAGTGATCAACTTTCATAAAATATTTCCATTTATATATATATATATATACACAGCATTTTATAATAAATAATTATCAATAAGTGAGCAATGTATTTACGATTTCAGCTGCTAAATCAAAACACATCTCATATATAAACAAAGTTCAATATTTAATCAAACAAATTAAAATTGATGAGTATTCTATCATTCTTTCCAGCTTTTTCTTGAGGAAAACTAAATTCTTATGTAAATGAAAAGCAGTCTACTTTCGATTTCATTTCTAAGCACTTATACACTGAGCTTAGGTACAAAATTCTTTTATCTCTTGTATTAATGACAAGTCAAAACAATTTATGAAAAATCTACTTAACAAATTATGACACACTCTAATGTTCACCATTCATCAACTATTCTATCTTAGTTCAAAGGTAATATTGCAGATGTTTTTTCAATGTTTAAAATGTGTAATCTTATTTACTTTTGTTAATGGAAAATTTATTTTTTAAGATTAATCACATTTAAATATTTAAAACATTCCAAATGTGCATATTTTGAAAATATTTTATTAATATTTAAATTGAACGTTGAAAATCAATTTGTTCCAAAAATAACTTCTGTTAAATATGTTTTATTTTTATTTTGACCTAAAATATACTTGAAATACTTAAAATAAAATGAGGAAATATCTTTCTTGAATTATAATTTTTTCTGTTACTGAATATAGTGAGGCTTTAAGTTTAATGATGCAAATAAATTTTTAAGTTTTTCTTTTCTTTTAATACTATAAGTTAGTTAAAGAAGTAAAAGGGCAAAAAATGTTTCAATATCAATGATGAAATTAATAGATATTGCATGAAAACTTCTACAATAAACTGAAAGTGTATGACGTTAGAAAACTTTCTTCAATGTGGGAGAATTTTTCTATATCCTCAGTATTTTTTTAATAAAAACAAAAAAGTTGAAGAACCCTCTATAAATTTGTATCTAATAAGATGTGTCATATTTTGATGCACTTTGATTCTTTTTAATAAAGAAAAGAATAATTTAAAAAATGTATCTATCATTATCAGATAGAATAATATATAGCTATCATTTATATAAATTTGGAAAAGAAAATATTAAAAGGAAGTTTCACTCCAGTCACCAACAGTTTTATCCAATTGAAGGTAGATTCATTATTCTTATATAAAATGGATTTCAAAAATTAGTTTTATGTGAACTTATAGGTTTTTTATGCTAAATTTTCCTTTACTTGTTTTATATATTTAACTCCATTACAATATCTTAAATGTAGCTTTTTTAGCGTATCTTTTAATACTGACAAGTTTTACATATATAGAAAATCAAATATCAAGTTTAAATAAAAATTTATTTTTTTTATTCATTACAATTTTATTGAGTAATTATTTTGATTTCTCTTATTATCTTAATGTTTTTTTACTTGATGAATCACTTTAAATTTAATTTTAGTAAATTAGTTTGAATTCCAGCTGATAAAAAAATTTTAGTATGTGCACCTAAATGTTATAACGGTTGAAACAAAATGTATTTTTTATTTATTTTTTTGTTAAATATAAATATTTTATTTTATGACTATAAAATTCCTTAAATTTTGATGTAAAATTTTTCAGAGTTAATTCATTTTCAATACTTAAATTTATATATTACTTTGTCTTTACTATACAGAAGAATTAGATTATATTTAAACATAATGAAATTAAAATTTTTACAATAAATTTTAATTTTTAAATATTTTCTATATTTTATTGATTTATGATAATTTATAATTATGCATTAAATGATTAATAATAGAGACAAAAATCTTTTAAATATATTTTATTTTCAGTTTTAGAAACTTTTCAAGAGTACCGTAAGATGGAAAAATCAGAAAAGGTAAAAATACACCGTATTACAAGCGATGACCTTATTAGATTATCTGCCATTGAAGATAAAGAAATTCTACTTAATAAATTAAACAATACTAAATTTGGTTTTCAGAATTTTCTTCTAAAGAGTGAATACTTAGATTCAAGCAAAAACATAAATTGTGAAGTTATGTCTTTATTAGTTAAATTAATTTATAATGTCTGTACTATAGATTTAGAAAGAATGACAGGTAGTTTTAGAAAGTTTCTTAAAATGCTAAAAGAGTGTGAGCAGTTCCTTTTTAAAGATGCTCTTTTTTCCATTCACTTTCTTTTGAAAGAGAGGAATAATGCCAAAGTAGTTTCATTTGCATATCAATATTTAGTAATTTTACAAAGTATTTTGAAAATGTTTCGGTGTGAAAGTATTTGCGATGATGTTTTCCCGACACTACAGAACTTTTGGAATGATATGAGAGTTTTAAAACTAAAAGATGTTGATAAAGTGAAAACAGAACTTGATAAGTTAAAAAAATTAGTTAATAGGTATCAAGAATTGCCAAACAAAACTTCTGATGATATAGATGAAATTGGAAATTTTCAAAATCTTTCAATTGTTCCTAGAGAAAATGATATTGTCAATTGTGAAACAACTGATTTGCCATGTAATATAATTGATCGTCCTTATGAAAATGTTAATCATTATCTTGGAGTTCATTTTCGACTAACTCGGGAGGACATGCTGCGTTGTTTTCGTGACTGTGTTAAGAACTGCTTAGATTCAAATGAAATTTCAATAGCTAGAAGTGCTAATCGAATATATGAAAATGTATTTGTAGATTATCCTCCTATGTTCACACTAAAAGGTATTTCTTATAAAATTAAAATAAAATCTAGCAAAAACATTAATTGGTCTAAGAAAGAAATATTAATGCCTGGAAATATGGTGTGTCTTACAAGAAATAAATTTCATGATGTGATATTTGCTTCCATAGTAGATGATCCGAAAGTCAAATCTAGCAGTAGTATTGAATGTGAATTGACCATTTTATTAGAAGATGATTTATATGAAGACTGTTTGTCTCGTGATGAAAAGTATTTAATGGTTGAACCCAGTGCATATTTTGAATGTTACAAACATGTTCTTACTTCAATAAAAAAATTATCCTTAAGTAAATCGTTTCCACTATCTGATTGGCTTGTCTATTTGGAAACTGATCATACATCACCTGAATATTTGAGAGACTCTGCTTTATTTCGTGGTAAAAAATATTGTTTGCATGAAAAATGTGACGTAGAAACTGATGATGGTTCTCATCCATGCAAAGAATTCGATCCTTTAAATTATGAAGAGTGGCCATCAGCTGAAGAACTAAAATTGGATGATATGCAACATAAAGCCTTTCAGTTGGCGTTAACAAATAAAGTTGCTGTTATTCAAGGACCTCCTGGAACTGGAAAAACATTCATTGGAAAGAAAATAGTTAAAGCTTTGTTGAAAAATGCTCCCCTCACACCTGTAATTATATGTTGTCTTACTAATCATGCCCTGGATCAATTTTTAGAAGGAATTTTAGAATTTGAACCTAATGTTATTCGGCTTGGTAGTCAAAGTAAGAGTAAAATCCTTGAGCCTCATAATATGGATAATATTATTTACACTTTGAAGCAGTATAGAGATAATAATTATCAAGAAAATTACATTATAAAGACTGATAAAGTTGCAAAGAAATCTTACAAACAATTGAAAACATATATGTCCAAACTTCTTCAACAAGGAGTTGCAGTTGGAGGAGAACTTGATGAGAAATTCATTTATCTGAAATCCATCTGTAAGGATTTGAATGAATATTTAAATTTATTTAACTTGTGTGAATTTTTTTACTTAGAAGAATCAGCTTTAAATGAAATCATCAACAGACAAGAAATAGAAGAATTACGCTCACATTCTAAAAATCACAGTCCAAATTTAACAATAACAGTTATGGAATGGTTAACTTTTTCTAGAAAATCTGATTTATATGACGAATGCAAAAAACGTTTTACACAACTCGAACGAAATAAAATTTTACATTCACAAAGAAAACTAAATCTATGGGCATTAAACCTCACAGAAAGATTTCAAAAATTTTACATTTGGCGGGAAATCTGTATGTCTGAACTAAGGAAAAATATTGAAAAATTGCTTGAAACATATAAAAAATTAAAACGAGAAGGTATTGGTAATAGCCATGATTTTTTTAGAACTGATATTTTAAGAAGAGCTGCGGTTGTTGGCGTAACAACTACAGGTGCTTCAAAATATCGAGAACTGCTTCTTAAATCTGAACCTGCTATTTTAATTGTTGAAGAAGCTGCTGAAGTATTAGAATCACACATCATTGCTTCTTTATTACCATCAATACAGCATTTAATTCTTATTGGAGATCATAAACAATTGCGACCACTTCCTTCTAATCATGAATTGAGTGAAGCTTATAATTTAAAAATATCTATGTTTGAAAGACTTTTTACAAACAATGCTCCATCATCAACATTAGTATACCAACATCGTATGAAGCCTTGTATTGCTGATCTGCTTGTGAATGAGCATCTTTATGAAGATTTGAAAAACTATAAAAATGTTTATGAATATGAGGATATCAAAGGTGTGAAATCAAGTGTATTTTTTCTTAATCATACTGAAGCAGAATTTGAAAATTCCACAAGTACTAGTTCATCTAATGAATATGAAGTGAAAATGATTGTTGCCTTAACACAATATTTACTTCTGCAATGTTACACTGTGGATCAGATTACTATTCTTGCAACTTATGCTGCTCAAGTAAGCCTTATTAGTAAAAGCTTAGAAGAAGCTGAATTAGAAGTTAAACTTACAACTGTAGACAATTACCAAGGTGAGGAAAATGACATTATATTACTATCTTTTGTCAGAAATAATAAAAGTGGTATAATTGGTTTTTTGCGGGAAAATAATAGAGTCTGTGTTGCTTTATCACGTGCAAGAAAAGGTATGTTTTGCTTTGGAAATTTTACTATGTATGCTGAAAAAAGTCCACTTTGGCAAAATATTGTAAATAAATTGGAATTGCAGAACATGATTGGTGATAAATTACCTTTGCAATGCAGTCGCCATGGAAGTGAAACATATATCCAAACATCTACTGAAATTTTTGACTTTATTAAAAGAGGTTGTTCAGAACCTTGCAACTTTCAACTACCATGCGGTCATGTGTGTACTCGTAAGTGTCATTATGTAGATCCTGAACATTTAAAATATCAATGTAAACAACCGTGTGAAAAATATATTGATGAAAATCGGAGGTGTCCTCGTCTTTGTTTTGAACGTTGCAAAAAGGGGAAAAAGACCTCTATTATTCTTGATTGCGGCCATGAAGCTAGATCAACTTTCAACAGTACAACACCTGTTTGCTTTGTAGAAAGGCCTAGAATTTTGCCTTGTGGTGATCAAGTGACACTTCCTTGTAGCATAGATATTAATCAATATAAATGCAAGGCTTTAAAGAGTATTATACTTTCTTGTGGACATAAAAAGAACATACCCTGCTTTAGAAAAGATAAAGTGAATTATATTATTTGCCATGAACCTCGTCCTTTACTTTCTCCATGTGGTCATACAGTAGATGTACCTTGTAATTTAAATTTAGAAGGCAATGAACTAGTAGCTTATTGTTCTAAATCTTGTGGTAAATTACTTGCATGCGAGCATCTTTGTCTCAATGAATGTAAATTTTGTTTTGATTTTGGTATTCATGCTCGTTGTTTATTTAAATGTGATTCAAAATTAAACTGTGGTCACTTGTGTCGAGGATATTGTAATAGTCCTTGCCCACCTTGTAATGAAACCTGCTCATTAATTTGCCCTCATGTTGATTCTAATCGTAGTAAATGTATTAATAAATGCTATCGTCCATGTGTTGAGTGCCATGAGCCATGTAAACGACGCTGTGATCATGTTTTTTGTGAATTCCCATGCTTTAAACCCTGCTCTGTTGAAGCTTGCTCTGTTTCTTGTACTGAACTTTTACCTTGTGGTCATTACTGTATTGGTCTGTGTGGTGATCCATGTCCTTATCTATGTCGTGTGTGCAATGAAGACGATATTGAAAGTGGTAATCCTAAATCAGATCATTATGTTATGTTGGATAATTGTGATCATGTTATTGAAGTTAATGAGCTGAAAAAGCACATTTACTTATGTTTAGATTCATTTCAGTGGCCAGATTGTCCAAAATGCTCAACTTCAATTTTTCAAAGTTTACGTTTTAAAAATGAATTGCATATAGCTAAAGAAAAAGTTTTTAAATCTTGGAATATTGAAGAAAAGATATCTGAAATTTATTATTTATTGCATATTATGTATGAAGATTATGAAGATAATATTCCAGCTGTGTTTCTCGATGTAAATAGTAAAATTACTTACATTTTAGAACAAGAGCATCCAACCTTTGATCTTTTGATTATTTTGAAACATTGTGTTCTGCAGTTGAGTAAATTGGTGAAAATTTATAAATTAATTGAAAATGACTGTATGGAAAGTAACATACAAAATCGCTTTGAAACTTTATTACTATGGATATCTAGTCACTTAAAATATGCTAGTTATCAGCAGTTATATGAATTAGAAATATCAGTTGATAAACTTGAAAAATTAGTTAAATTATAATAATCTAAGTTATTTTATTAACATTTATATGTATTAAATGTTTCATTAGTTATTTTTCTTTAATTTTTATATTAGAACAAATTTAAGAAAAATTTTACCTTTAATTCTATATACATTTTTGATTATGAAATTCGTCTTGTTAAAAATTTTAATTTGTGATTATTTATTCTTTATTTTTATGCTTAAATATTATTGGTATTCTTTCAATTTTATGAAAAGTTTATATTTTTTCATTTTCTACTTTAATAATGTTAATTCTTGTATAATTTTGATTAATCAATGATGTACTAGTTCCAATTCTTTGATAAAGAAATGCCGAATTTAAGAGTTTCAGACACCTATAAAATCCAATAAAATATAATTTATGCATAAAAGTTATAAATAATTCTTTGAAACAGTTGATAGACTAGTTAATAAAATGCATTTTACTTTATATAAGGATCTGAAAGTCAATGAAATAGAATTGTTTTTGCTTAGCATGAGTTCATTTTATATTTTTAGCATTACATTTGTAAACTATGCATTCTGCTCACTATAAAATAAAGTCTACCTTTAAAATTTTTAGCATTCTTCTGTTTGTTGTTTATTTTCTGTAACTCTTAAATTATTTTCAGATTGTTTTATAAATTTTTAGTGTCTTAAATTCTCAAATTACAATTAGATGAGTATAAAATTTTTAATAGCTTCTTCCAAATTTAATGTCAGAAGATATAATAGAAAATTTTAATTAGCTATATAAATTAATGCTCAGAAGACCCAATTTTTAATTTTAAAAATGAATATTTGTCTAAAAACATACATTTGTTCAATTTTTTAAATCACACAATATTTGAAAACAAAAATATAAAATATTTTGTTTACGTAAACTTGATTGAAACTGGTTTTTGGAAAAAATTTTGTAAGTGAATCTTACAAAATTTTTGAACAGTTTTGAAAAAAATGATTTGCAATTCATAAAATATAAATTTTTATATTATATAATATGAAAATTTGTATTTTATGAATTACAAATCATTTAGATAAATATCCCATGTTTTTATTATTACAAGAATATACTATATTCTTATTTACATGTAATATTTATCTAAATATTGGATGTGTAAAAAATATATATATTAGAAATTAATTTTAATGTAATGACTTTTATGGCAACGTAATATTTTTAGTTATGTGACCGCATTAATCAATTTGATAATTTTTTTTCTATTTCCAATTTCTTGTGAACATAAAAATTACGTATTGTTAAATTTTCAGGATTTCACCATGTGTATAAATTATCATATCACAATTAAAAAATTTGGAAAACTTTTATGGTGCAGTGTAAGAAATTTATTACAAATTTTAAGTCTATCACATTATTTATTTGAAATTTATGCCTCATATATTACAATCTTTAATAATATTATAATGAATTGTATGAATTTTATATTATTAATTTTGTAAATGTTTACAAAATTTCATTTAATGTATGAAAATATTTTAAATGAGGACAATTTATTTAAAACATTAGTTTGTTATTAATTAAAAATACAACAATATTTAATTTAGATAAAATGCTTTAATTGTGCTATTATATATAAACTTTTGATGTCTTATGAAAAATGTCAGTTTTTCCAATTGTGTACTTATTCTTAAGCAGCACACACGACTTGTTTTTACTGTTTCTTTCAGAAAACAAATCTTGAGCTGTCTGTAAAAATATTTTTTATTATGAATAAAGGAACAAGAAATATTTTTAATGAATAAAAAGGAAGTATTTTTGTTTTTATGTATTTTAATAAGTTTATATATATATATATATGTTGATTTAAAAATACAAATCAAAAAAATATTTAAAAGCTTTCATTTGTTTTTTTCTTTAAACAAGTTTAGAGATAATTAATTTCAAAACCATAATTTAAAAGAGACTCCTTTTATTCCTCTATATTTCTGTCTTAATAATAGTAAGATCTTTAATAAAAAAAAAATGATAGATATATATACTGTCCCATTTTAATTCATTGATTTAGGAATATTATTTCACGGTAATTGCTGCTTAGCCTTTTATCAACACTAAGCAAAATAACTTAAGAACAAATACTACATAAAATTAACAATCATATCAGAAAAAATATTATCATGCCTGAATGACTTCAGATCTAAACACTCAATAATACAACGAATACTCATACTTACAGGAAACATAAGTGAAGGATATATTCTTTGAACAAACAACAGCCTCAATTATGCTTTATGTAGCAAAAGCATTTGACAGGTTTTGGATTAATGGTTTTCTTTACTAGCATCTCAGTTTTAAATTCTCTATCTTTATTATCATTTTAATTAAATCATATTTAGGAAACGGAAAATTTATTGTAAACCATGACAACTGCTATGCTCTTCACCTCGAGAAATTAAAGGTGGAGTACCTTAGGGAAATTAGAGTCGGGACTAATTTTATTTCTAATTTATGTAAATGAATTCCTAAATTAAAAAAATAAAAAAAACTTTTTTTTTATTTATTTATTTATTTTTTTTGCAGATGACATTGCAAAATTCTAAATAATAGAACACGTAAAAACACTTTAATTAAATACATAAATCTACTAACCAAAAGGGTCTAATTAGCCCCCGTGTGCAAAAAATGACCGTTGAACGACAAATAAACCAAACCTACTAACCAAAAGGTGTTAAAGATGGAAACTCAACTTGAATATCGAAAAAACTTGATCAATAATTTTCTCATATGAAAACACTCCTACACAAAGTAACAAAAGAATAGAAACCACAAATTTAATACTTTGGAATCATTATGTATTCCAGACTGATTTGGATCCCACAAATTGAGGCCGAGCTGACAGCCGAATAGTTAGCACTCTTACCTTAAGTTCAACAGTTCGTGGGTTCGAATCCCACATTCGGCATAGATGTTTGTAGTGGCTGGGAATCCACTTAAAACTGTAGGTCCCGGTCTAATTAGCCCTCGTGTGCAAGAAATGACCGTTGAACGACAAACAAACCAAACCCACTAATTGAGAGAATAGATTATCTCATACTTTTAAAACCAATCTTAGGAAATTAATAGAAAAAAATTCTTAACTAAATTTTATAAATGAAAAAACTTATTTATACAACTATCGATGGATTATTGCAAAATCAAATTTTGAAAAATTAAAAAGTATCCAAGACATCTCTGAGAACATATGCCATCGGGTACGGCAGAAATGAAAAAAAATAATGATCAAAATAGAAATCCCAACTCTCAATAAATACATAGCTCAATAGGCAAAAAATTTTTATAAAAAACTAATTTGGATGTCCAAATCCAGAAATAAAAATATTCCCAATTATGATCATAAAGATGAAATTAAAAAAGACATAAAAATCAATTTTTTAAATAACATCTAAATTTTAATAGATAAAAACAATGTTTATTTACAAACAAAAGGATGAAATGGAAAAAAGGAAAGGTGTCCTAACGCCTGCAAAGAAACCCTATTGGAGGTTTGAATTGATCTGAAAGCTGGTATAGGGGCGTTTTTGGAGTACCTGGAGCTGAGCTCCTACTTGCAGTACTGATTTTTATGATATTAAGTGAAACACAACCTTTTGGTTCAATTTTTGTTTTTAGCTCCTGATTTTAAATAAGAGAAAAGAATGAAGAGAAAAATTAGAATAATAGTAAAAATTTAGGGAATATTTATGTGATGTTTTCACGAACCTGTTGTCTCCAGGATCGTTCAATGACACAAAATACCTTCATTTTGGACGACACATTAATTACACACTATTGTTGTGCGCAACATTAATTATTAGCTTGTGCTAATAATTAATGTTGTACATAAATTTTATGTTTATATGCATTTTATGTTATCTAAATTTATGTTTGTACATAAATTTAGACGTTACTTTCCACATTATTCAAAGACACTATTTTCCATCGCGCATGAGCGAGACCTCCGCTACCACTCGTATTCATAGCCAGACCATTCCTCTCGCTCCGACACGACTCAGTTCCAACATATGTCTGTTCTCGTTTACGTTTAGGAATTTATTTCCACAATTTACTTTTGTAATTGTTTTTCCTGGGTATTTACAAATTAAAGGTTGATGAATACAAAGAGTTAAATATTTTTTATCGTTTTTTTTTAAATATATTTTTTATAATAATAAAGAAGAATGTTTAAGAGAGTAAAAGATAAAGCAATGAAAATTGTTTCAATGTAAAATTATTTTTATATCATTTCATTTATCTTTGTAAGCACCCAGATCTTGTAGAAAATGAAAATAGAAGGGGCTGACTATTTCTGCGAGTGAAAGCGTGTGTTAATCTCCGCGGGCTTTACTCAAATCTACAATAGGAGGAATGCCTTTGTCCTGTCTTCTTTTTTTCTCTCCGATATTTACCTGTTTGTAAATAATTGGGTTTGTTCTTGTTTGAATTTTATGGAATTTTTCGCTAATTTGGTTGTATTTTTGAAAGAAAATTTTGTATATATAAATTATTATTTATTATTGGTTTAAGTCTATATTTAATTCATCTTCATAGTTGGCATAATTTGTTATGCTTTAAAGTTCGGAACGTGGGTGTTCTATAGTGTCTACAAAAAAATTCTGTCTATTGTGTGATGTATTTAATTAGTGTTGGGATTTCTGTTTCATGTCTAATTTTTTTATTTCTGCAATAGCATGGGGCGTTTATAAACATTCTTAGTGAGATATTTTGAAGACTAGTTGTGGAACTGTAAATTGGTAATGCGTACATAATTATTGGTCTGAGAATGGTTGTGTAGATTATAAAGTTTAATGTAGAATAAATGTTTGCTTTCATTGTGTTGAAATTATTCCTAATTTTTTTGATTTGGGGTATTCATGTGAGTCTCTTGTCCATGATTATTCTCAGGTAGTCAACTTTTGATTGCCATTCTATATATATTTTTATTTTGAACAATTAATTTTTCCCCGAAAGTTTGTTTACAGGAAAGATGATCACCTCTTTTTTTTTAATATTTAAATTTATTTTTCATCTTTTGAATAATTGTGAGTAGATATATGTATTTGTTTAGATTTTTTAGTGTTCTTAGGAAACAGTATTACTTAGAATACATCTTGTTGATATTGCTATGTAATCTGCAAAAAGAACCAGTTTATTAGTTTGGGGTTTCGGGATGTCATTAACATACATTAAGAGGAGAATCGGACCGAGTTTACTTCCTCCAAGAACTCTACTTTATATTTCTTGGGTTGTAGAATTGCAATTTTCATAATTTATGATAATTTTTTTGCTTTTGAGGTATGATTTAATTAGTATTATGAGGTATGTGGGAAATTTGTAAAGTCAGCCTTCAATCTAGACACGATCAAAAGCTTTAGTCACATCCAGCATTACTGCAGCAGCTGCCTGTCTGTGTATATAACCTTCATATGTAAATTCTGTAATTCTAAGAATTGGTCTATATAGTTGAATGCTTCAGTCTTAATCCGAATTGTTTGTGAATAATTATTTTATTGTTTCTAATAAATAAGTAATTTGGTGTAATATTTGTTCTACCAATAGTTGAAAGGAGGCTTATTGGTCTAAAATTTTCTGGTTTTTTTTCCAGGCTTAGGGGAAGTGGTTTTATGATGGCTGTTTTCCATATATTTGGGAAGTATATTTGTTGAATTATGATATTGATTTTATTTGTGTTATGTTAGTATTTAATTGTGAGTTTTGATTTCCTTAGGGTCAATGGTTTGATGGACCTTGTCTGACTTTGTCAGAAATTTGGAGGATAAGCCACAATAATATTATGAGTTTTTTAGCATTTTGTTGATAATTTGGTCTTTGTTCTGGAGCTTTGCTGTTTTTTTAGTTATTTGATACTATTTCTTATTTGATCTGGTGTAATTTGTTGGATGTTAATTTGGAAATTTGCTATTTCTAGTTATTTGTGTTTGAATCTTTCTGATTATTATTTTCTAATTGCTTTTTAAAATGTTGAGCAGTTATTTCTGTTTTTTCCTGAGCTGAAATTGTTCCTCCATTGTGATGGACTGCTGAAATTTGTGTATTTAATTTTTAATTTTTTTGTTGTATTTCAGAAAATCCACTTTGAGTGTCTAGATTTTCTATGTGGAGTTCCCATTTCTCTTGTTAATATTTCTAGAGTGAAATTTTTATTTTACTACTATTAGATTGTTGTATAGCTTTTTCGGTTGGTATTTTCGTCTAATTTTATTTATTTTTTTTATTAGTTTTTTTATTTCTAGAGGGAATGGAAGATTTTCGTGATGCATTTTTTTGTGAATTTTGATAAGCTGTTTGAATATTTTTGTGTATGATTCTATTTTCTAGTTCTGTTTTCGTTTTAATGGGGGTGAAGTTTAAGTTTCAAATTCGCTTTGATATTTATCTCAGTTGGTTTTGTTGTGTTGCATTGTAATCTTATCTTGCATAATTATGTTAAGAATAAATTCAATTGGGAAATAATCTGAAGAAAGTTGAGTTAATTGTTTTTATTTTGATTTTTTGTGGAGGGTCTCTTGCTATGGCAAAGCTTAGGATATTTGCAAAGTTTTTTCCAATTCTTGTGTGGGGAGATAAGTATTAGTAATGTTAAATTATTTGCATTTTTGATTTGCTTTTCCATTTCGATTAGCGGCTTGACAGCTCTAGTTTTTATGTTTAAATTCACCGCTTATTATTGTTTTGTAATTTATGGTAAGTAGGATGTCTATATCTTGTGTGAAGTTCGGATTTGTGTCTGGGGATATGTAAATGGAGAGATGATTAAAATTGGTTCTCTCTCTCTTCATTTTCAGGGTGAAATTTGATTATTGTGGATTCTATGTAGTTAAGGGTAGGATTTCCTATTAGTATGTATTGAAAATGGTTTATATATATATATATATATATATATATATATATATATATAAATAATGAAAATGCCTGTTCCTCCTTTAGGGTATGTGGGGGAGCAAGATCTCTTATTGTGTATGAAGTTATAGTTTGGTATGTTTATTTTATCATTAGTTTTTAGAAAAGTTTCTTGTGAATTAAAATAGTATATGGTTTCTTTTATAAAAGAATTAATTACTGTTTTTTATTAATACCTTGAGCATTCCAGGGAATTATGTTTAGAGGTTTAATCTTATTTTCATTATTTGTGTGAGTGTGCTTGAGAGATTTCCTATGAAATTGATTAGTTCCATCATTTCTGTATTGTTGTCTGTTATTTTAGCTATTTTAATATTAAATTCTTGAAGTTCAATTTAAAAAAATTGGTTTAGTATTTGGCAAAATTTTATTGTTTCTTCAAAGTTTGGAATTTCGGAGAAGTTTTAGATGCTCTACTGTTATTATTATACCACATGGCTCTTCTGTTTTATAAATTTCTTCAATATTTTCGATTTTATTCAACTTTATCTGGAAAATAAGTAGCTTATATTGGTCTTTTGATCTTCTCAGTTTTGTTATTTTAGAAACTCCCTTCTTCTATTTCCTTTTTAATCTCTTCTAAATCCATATGCATTGGAAGGTCTTTCATGACCATCTTACTATAATAACGTGATCAATGCTATTCTCCTGGAGAAGTGTGGTAATTTTTCTATGAGTTTCTGGATTCTTGCAGGAAACTTAAAATCTCTCCTGATGTTTTAATGCTATAATTATTATTATTATTATTTTTTTGAATTAATTTTTTATGCTTTTATTTGTTTTAATGATAGGAGTGGTACCTGAGTATTCAACGTATTTATTTATACTAGGAATTATTTTGTTATTAATTATATTTCTTTGAGGTTAGCTGTTTCTTTTATTTGACTTTTTAATATTGTCATATTGTTGCTAATAAGTACAGGGTTAGCGAAATTAAACTTCCGCTACTCAAGGGACGCTGGGGGCCGTTCGCTGAGCTGGCAGCCAAATGGTTAGCGCTCTTGCCTTCGGTTCAACAGCTCGTGGGTTCGAATCCCACCTCGGTCATGGATGTTTGTAGTGGTTCGGAATCCACTTTAAACCGTGGGTCCCCGTGTACTCTCGTGTGCAAAAAATGACCGTTGAGCGACAAACTGCTTTAGGCCGTTCTACTAGTCGAAACGGAAAAATAATTGGACAAAAGACATTTCGAAGGATGCACTTGAGATTTCTGTGAAATTAAAAAAAAATAGTTTAAAATATCACCATTAGATGGTGCTATGAGTTACAGTATGTAAAATGGACAAGCTGAGATCCCAAAACAAAAAAGGACCAGTAGTCTTACAGAAAATAAACGCAATAAGGACGATACACAATTATTACAATATTGCACTTGCAATTTATTAAACTTAAAGAACTTCTCTAATTAACCTTACTAAACAAGTCAGTGTTTTAAAACGTATTCAATATGAAAACCATTCTGTTCGACAACACGCTCCATTCTGAAAATCGTACTTTCTACCGCTGACCGAAGAGTGTTAACATGAATGCTCTGAACATAACGGCGAATACTGTTCTTCAAATCGGACACAGTTGTCAAAGGTTCCCGGTAAATGTTGTTTTTCAAAAATCCGCAAGGCGTGAGATCGGGCGATCGTGGAGGTTATGTTGGGAAACATCGGCTGATCATCCATGCGTCCGTAAATGTCCGTCTCAACAATTGCTGGATTTCGGTTTTGATGTGAGGCTCTATCTTGCATGAATATGGTTTCTTGTAGGCAGCCTCATTGCTGGAGAGTAGGAATTAAGTATCTCTCCAACATATTACGATACCGTAGCCCATTTACAGAACAGGTGGTAAGTCCTTGAGTTGTCACTTTATTCAAAAAATTATGATCCGATAATGAATGGAGCAGTGAAAACACACCATACGGTCACTTTCGTATCATACAAGGGTTTGGCGTGCACCGCGTGGAGGTTTTCAGTCGCCCAGATGCGACAATTATCGGTATTCCCATGTCCATTAAGATGGCTTCGTCTTCCCAGAGAAGGTTCCATGGCTAGGAATCCTCAACTGCCGTTCTCGGGAGGAATTGTAGCCCTGATGTTTTGCGAATCTCCGGATCATGTAAAAAATTCAAAGTTCAGGGTCGTTCTAAGAGCCTGCTTCAACGATTTCCGGTTCTTGGCAAACGGTTTGTTCTTACTCACCAGGATCTTGTTGTGCCTTTGTCAACGTCACGTAAGGGAGAACTTATCTCTTAACGTACTTTATTTTCCCTTAAGAAACTTTACGTGATAGCCAGAAATCATTCTTTTGTCTGATATCACTGTCACACGTGTTTTCTACAATAACTGGATTGCTGGTATTGTTATCCTCGAAACGGTACGATTGATCAAGGGCACACATTCCAAACCAAATTGATTACTGCACTTACGATCTCTTAGGTATTCAGCTCATCAGGACAACACCGTACCATCCATCGTCTAATCGACTTATGGAGAGTTGGCATCGCAGTCTATTATTGCGTATGGCAAACAACACTGGACGGAAGTTCTAGGAACTGTGATGCTTGTCTTGCATTCTGTTATTAAATGGGAATTGGAAGTGACATATGTCGAACTGGTGTATAGTATTTTTCTTCGTTTAACAGGCGATTTCCTAAAATCAAATTTCATGAACGCATTGTCTAACCTCACGAACACCTCGCGAGCGTTTGTCTTAGTTTTAAAAACAACACATGGCAAATATATCACCAGTACCTACATACAGACATGTCTCAGCGTCTTCTCCGTTTTATATTCAAATTCAATATCTTTTATCCACTCACGTTTTGTTGAGACATAATGCGGTAAAACGTGCACTGCAACAGCCGAATGACTGACAGTTTAAAGTGTTGTCTAGGCAAGAACTTTCACTTTAGACATGAAGGGTAATGAGACAACTGCTGACATGGACACTTTGTAACATGAACACGTTGGAATTTCTCTCAGGCCTTCAGTGAATGACAGTTCGTTTGGAAACTCGGCTGTTACTCTGCCTGGGAACACCAACTACATCTTTCGAATAATTCTCTTTAAAGGTTCTGGAATGCTAAATTTATGGCACACATTCAGGTCATTATTGTGAGAATTAATCCACGATACTCATATATGTGCTTCAAGAGTGATGTACTGTGACAACACAGCAGTTCCCGCAAAATTTCGTGTTGGCTGAATGACAACTGGAAGGGACTAACAAGAGACGGGGTTACATAAATAAGCTAATGTCACACTCTAAGCGTATTTCCTTTGTGATGTGATTTATTAATAAGCGTGTAACGTCGCAATGTTTACTAGTCAATATTTAAATGAATATTTCAAAGGCAATTGCCTGTGTGTATTAGTGTTGTATTAAAGTAATTTTGACAAACAAATACAACAACAACACTACTTTTTGAATTGTGTTGATAATTTGCTGGTATTTTATTAAAAAACTTATCGGTTCCATAAAAATTATCGCAAATATTTATTTTTAAAATATAATTATATAATAAAATGTATTCAAATCAATGATATAATTCAGAGTTTGACAAAATATAGAATGTGAAATGTTGATAAAATATATAATAGTTTTGTTGGATAATGAATACTCTTTAAAAAAAATTTCAAAACAGAATGTATCTAGAAACTAAATATTCTAGGTTTCAATATATAAATAAACTAAAAAATATATACATAAATAAATTAAATAATTTGATAAATATGCACAGTAATAACTTTACCAAATTGATATTGCCCATCAATCAAAATATAAGCAAGAATTCATTGTGAAGTAAATAAAGTTTTATTGGTTTAGCAGCACAATGACATCACATATTTATGTCATGTACGACTTAAAAATATAATGAAAAGAAAAGTGTAAATGCAATTTTTATTGTTGATAAATGTTTTCTAAAATTCAATCATATATTTATATCTAATAGTCAGCATTTAATGAGATTTTTTTAAATTTATGCTTGTTAAACGAAGGAATCATATTTTTTGTTATTAAATAGGCTAAAAAGTTAAGTTTTAATATGAATACCATTTAATCGAAATTCCAGAGGGGTAGTCAGTACAATGTGTTTACTATATATTTGTATATGTCATATTTAGAGAATAAATATTAACATGGCTTTGAAATAATTCTATTTGAAAGTATACATCAAAACAAAAAATACCAGGAAAATCCAAAAAGCAGTAAATCTTCTTTTATAAAATAATTATTTTTCACAATTTCACAAGTGTACATTTTTAGGTTAAATAGTATAAAATTTAATTAAAATAAGTTATTTAAAAAATAAGGTGAAGTAACAAATATACATTATTTTAAAATTACTAAATTTTTATATTTTCTTCTTTACATTTGATAATAAATAGTTAAATTTTGCATGACATTTTGTTATAGAAAATTTAAATTTATCTATAAAATTTGCATAACATAAAAAGGAACATATGACGTATAATCCAAAATGACAAATTTTAAAATTTCTTTCTTTCTTTCTTTATTTTTTTTAAAGCGGATTTTTTTATGTGTCTGGTAAACTGGTTTTTATTACGTCATAGATATGTAGAATATGTAGACCTATAAGAATTATGCTGAGAATTATATTTTGACAACCTTACTATTTACGTTATCGCGTATGTCACAATACGTCATCTAGTCAACATTTTTTTCATCGCCAAAATAATTCAGAATTAGCACTTTGGATTATATGGCATTTGTGCACATAAAAATATATCTTATTAAGAATATATGCATAAATATTTTGAAATAGTTAAATTTTAACAAAATACTTTGAATAATAAATATTGGTAAAAATGTCAATTTTCAAGCAGTTAAATTCATTTATATTGAAATTAATATCCCCATTCTAAATCTAAATTTTCAATTTTAATTTGGAAAATAAAGATATACTTGAGTTAACATTTTATGTGATTAACTTTGCTAATTATTTTGCATTTCCTATTTCATCGTATACCCGATTGTCTGATACACATATTTTTAAATTAGACTGTATCTTCCGTCTGCATTCTTTAACTTTGGACAATCCATGGCTAAGAAACATTGATAAATACACTGTATGTAAGCCTCTTAAGTAACGACGATTTAAAAAACGTTATGAAAAAAGAAAAGTGTAATTGCAATTTTGATTGTTATTAATTTTTTTTATTTTCTTCATTACATTCGATAAAAAAAATTTTAAATTTTGCATGACATTTTTATTACATAAAAGTATACCCTTTTAAAAATGTATGCATAAATATTTAGAAATACTTTTGAATTATTTATACAAAATAATTTGAATTATAAATTCATCAAACTGTAGTCTTTTTCTAGCAGTTAAATTCTTATATATTGAAATTAATATGTCTTTCTAAATTTAAACTTGTTCTTTTAAAATTGAAAACTTCATCATCGTCAAATGAATTATGACAACAATAATGAAACTAAACAACCATTTCATGCACTATTTCCGTTTATCGAAAAGAAGACTTAACTTGATTCGTTTTTAAAATCATTGGCTATAACGAGTGCGAATTACCACAACGATCTGTGGCAGCAACTCACTGCTCTCACTGGAATATCAACAATTCTGATATAATAGGGGTTTAAGAGAAGCAAAACTAAAAAAAATAACAGAAATATTTATAAAATTATTTATAAACATCAAAAAATTATAAGTTTGAGAAGAAATAGATCTCTTAACGATATTCTTCGATTTTGTAACCCTCATTTGAATTATCATAAAATAACGTCATTTTAGTTTGCTTTTGTTCTGTTGTTGTTATTACTTATGATACTTGGACAAGCCAAATTCACTATGCCGTTGCCTTTGCGAATTTTAAATCTGTAGGGTCAACAACACTTAGGTAGGGTGCGTCTTTCTTTTAATCAGAGCATCTGGAAGGTGAAAGTATGACTTAGCTCTAAGGTTGGCAGAGCAGATATATAGGCGACCGGAAACGTATCGCGGTAACTTAACAGCTGGATGAAGCTGGCTAAGGATGGGACCTTGTTACTTTTCCTGTACTTAGTACGTACTGAGTACAGTTACTTTTAAAGTATAAAGTATTTTACCGATTGAATTTCATACTTGTTACAATTTCTTTTGTACTGCCATCTATCGGATTAAAACATAATGACAAAGTTTTTAAAATTTTATAAATAAATTGAATAAAAACTAAATTAATAATTAATTAAAACTAAATAAGTAGAGAAATAATATTTTATATTACTCCAAAAAATTAATCAATATAATTAATGTGTTAATTTAAATTATTATCATTTATAAATAAGCATTCACTTAAATATTAATAAAAAGATCTATAAAAAATAATTATTATTTATGCAACATTTCATTAACTGCAAGTTTTTGTTTTTCCTGTAATGCTTTAATTTCTAGTATGAGGCAAAGAAATATAAATTATTTCTACAAACCGTTATTTTTTGTAAAAAATTGTAAACGTTCCAATTTTCTTAAACGTGTTTCATTCAGTATAAAGATCATGACATTTTGTTATTTACATTTGTTTTCAGAATTTATATCTGTTATAAGTAAATTTTCCAATTACTCAATAGTAATTTTCAGACTTCCAATGTTAATTAAAATATAAAATTAGATAAGATAATATAATTTAAATTTTTCAACCTAATCACAGCTTAATTTTTTTTATCAGAATTATGTAAGACTTTCCAATTATATAAATGAATATTTATAATTAACTGGAAAATATTTTGCAAAGAAATGTAAAATGGGAAGTTTAATCAATTACAAAGAGGTTTTGTTTTAAGATTGCTTAAAAAATTCAGCAATTAACCAAAAAATCAACTAAATTAAATTTCCTTTATTTTTTTATAATTACATTAACGAGGCAAATATAGTAAAAATTTTTATGTATAATAGAAATTTTTATTATAAAAGGCGTTTCTTTGTTTAGATTTTTATGTAGTTGATAAACCAGTTTTTCTAAAATAAAAATTGCATTAACTCACATATCTTGTTTCAGTTTCCTGAAACTTAATCAATTTATGGCTAAATAAACTAGCTTTGCAATTAAAACTGTATTAATAATGTTTAAGTAAGCATAATCATTTTATATTAGATATAGTTGCATAAAATTTCAATAACTATGAGAGAATATAAAACAGTTTTACCAACTATCTAATTAAAGCTTTTTTTTTTTTTAAATTCGAAACTTTAAAATGAATAAACCACCTCATTCTCATTATATATATCTGAATAAAAATAAATCGCATGCTAAAAAATATAAAAGAACATTTTTTCTAAAAGTTCAAATTCTATATATTTACAGTAAAATATATATAGTGAAACTAAAACATGAGATTGAATAAAAAATAAACATATTTATACGGAATTATAATAAAAAATATGCATAATAAAATAACAATGGAAGTATAAAAGCAGATTTAATTTAAATATTTTTTTTTAATTTAAGAAATCTGACCTAATTTAAAGTTTAAATAAATATGTTATATATTGTACCGAGCTTCGGGGTTTGTGTGGATTGAGAGTTGAAGAAAACAACCACTCAATGACTTTTATTCGTAAAAAAATTCCCACTAGATATACCAGCTGCAACAATCATATTATATAGTATACAGCTCCAGTTCGTCAGATACAATTAGTAACAGCTTTTAATCACAGGTCTCAATTACCTCAGGCTGAGAACAGCTTCTCTAAACAAGCAGTCACGACTAATCGTCTTCATTCACTGACTGTCTTCACAAAACTTACTATGTTGGTCTGTAGTATTTATACCTGACTAGATGGGGAAATCTACTAATTTCTCCAAGCCTCTAGGCTATCTCGCTAAATATTGGTCCTAGAGTTTAGGTGATGGATGTTTCCAGAAGTATCTATTTCTCGCCAAGTCACCAAAAACTTCACCAAGTTGCCAAAAATCTCGCCAACTATCACCAAGGCGCCAAGTTTTCTCGCCAAAACTTCGCCAAGTCATCAAATCATAAGAAAACCCGCTTTTAACGTATAACACGTCTAAATACCGCAATTTTTGCCCAAAATGTGAGTATTTCCGATCTGTCTGAGATATTTTAAGACATATACAATAATTATTTATAAATTTGTAACACTGCCCCCTCTCAAGGACTCTACGTCGCGGACAGTACAATCCCCTGATAGGAGGCCAAATTTAATATAAAAGAATTTACATTTTAAGAGGATACAGAACACATTACATGCACAAATAACTAAAAATACAAATACAAAAAAATAGAAGATATTAAAATTATCTATACTATTCACAAAGAGACTATGATATACTAATTTTTACTTTACATTACGATAAGGAGCTAATCTGTAATAATGTACTACCTTTGGTTTTGAAGACGATGATTTCCTTATACGAACCACGACGTCATTCAGTCTTTTTAGGACTGTGTAGGGACCTTCCCAGTTGGCTTGCATATTTGGAGAAAGTCCTTCACGTCGAATCGGGTTCCACAACCAAACTGTCACCTTCCTGAAATTCATGTCCTGTCGCTCTTGTGTCATACCTTGTCTTACTTCTTTCGGTCGTCAGGTTGATTCCGTCACGAGCGAAGTTATGGACATCTTCAAGACGTGCCTGAAGATCTCGAAGGTATTCCTCTGGCGAAGATTATGTATCTGGTGGACAGCCTAACTGAAGATCACAAGGGAGACGAAGTTCGTGACCAAAGAGAATTTGTGATAGAGTATATCCGGTAATCTTACGGACAGCACTGCGATATGCAAGCAGAAACAGCGGTAGCTTCAAATCCCAATCTTGCTGATTTCTGGAAACCATAAGTGAGAGATTATTGAAGGTGGTTCGGTTAAACCTCTCTACCATGCCGTCCGATTGCGGGTGTAATGGCGTGGTTTGCGTCTTGTCTATTCCGAGAATTTGACACATTCATTTAAACACAGCAGAGGTGAAATATGTCCCTTGATCTTAATGAATTTATAAGGGTGCGCCGAATCTGGAAACCCATTGCAAGACTAGAACCTCGGCTACGGTAGTCTCTTCTTGATCAGGGATTGAAAATGCTTCAGACCACTCAATAAAGTAGTCCATGACAACTTGGATGTATTTGTTGCCATTTGAAGATCGTGGTAAAGGACCAAAAATACCCAATGCTGTCCGCTCAAAAGGTGCTCCTACATTATACCGATGCAATATTCATCGTCTACGTTTCTTTGGTCCCTTACATGCCACACAATCATCACAAAATTGGCACCATTTCTCTACATCTTGTCTAGTTTTGCTCCAAAAGAAGCGTTCTCGAACTTTCTGTAGAGTCTTCATTATTCCGAAGTGGCCACCAGTTGAGCTACTGTGCAATTCTTTCAAAACATCTGAAATTCTTGATTTTGGAAGAACAAGCTGCCATTTAAAATTACGTCCATCATCGCACTCCCATTTCCTGTATAAAACGCCATTTCTAATATGGAGTGAGTCCCAAAGAGCCCAATATTGTTTAGTAGCAGGACTGTAGGTGTAGATGTCCTGCCAACTTGGTCTCATACTGGAAGATACTTTTAATTCAAAAATTGGATTTATATCTGGATCATCTTTTTGGGCTTCTCTAAGCCCTTCATCACTCCATTGGTCTGGTTTCGATGGCGGTGAAACAGTAATTTAGCGTACCGAAAAATTTACTAATTGATAGTTCTTCTCTACTCTAGAACAATTACAGCATATTCTATTACACGGTTTCCTAGATACTGCAACAGCATTTCCATGAAGAGTTCCTTTGTGATGACGTATTTCAAACTCCTGGATACGTTGAATCCTTCCCTGCTGTGTGGAAGATTATTTCCACCATCTTTTGGTTTTGGGCAGTCTCTTCGGAAGTGTCCGACTGCACCGCAAGTCCAACACTGAATTTTCGTGTTTCTGCCACCTTTACTCAGTTCTAAGCTACGGAATTTTCACCGCAGATCTTCTATTTGTTTTCTTAGATCATAGTCTGTATCAGTAGCAGAGACGGCTCTGATTGAGTGTCTAAGTGCTTTCTGTATCTCCGGATCCCGCAGGCTATCGATGAAGTAATGGAGAGCCAGTTCTTGACGGGTCTGAGCTGGGCAGTCCGAAAATGCTAAACGGGAAAGTCGCTGAATATCGGCTGCAAATTCTTGCAGACTTTCCCCCGCTTTTTGATAGCAGGACTTTAACTGTTGTCTGCTATATTCTTTAGTGCACTTTTCTCCAAACCGCAGCTCAAGCGCACTTGATAAGGCTTGGAAATCATGCATCTGCTCTTCCGGAAGCGTCTCAAGGATGTCGGCCACGTCTCCTCTTAAAGAAAGCAGATGGAAAGCTTGGGCTTGGGGATTCCATTCATTAGCTTCCGCTACCATCATAAACTGGGTCTTGTATACTTGCCAGGAGGATTTTCCATCGAATGTTGAGAGTTTAATCGTGGCCAGGGAAGGTATAACTGCCACATTGGGTTCCTCATGTCTGTTTGACATCTATTTCTTCAAGCTTTCAATCTCCTTATTCATATTGTCTAATGCTTCTTTCTTCGATCTCGAAAATCTTAGTTTCAACTGAAGTTACCTTAGCTTCCACTGCATTTATCTTCTCTTGAAAGATGTTGGAGAATTCTTCTGTAGCACTTATAATGTCCTTCTTAAGTTCCTTTTTAAGCTCCTCCTGTCCAGATTTTATCTCTTTCGTCATCTCAGTTTTAATCTCTTCTTGTCAAGCTTTCATCTCTTCTTGTCAAGCTTTCATCTCTTCTTGTCTAGCTTACATCTCTTCCCGTCCAGCTTTCATCTCTTCCTGTCCAGCGTTCATTTCTTCTTGCCCAGCTTTCATCTCTTCTTCTCTAGCTTTCATCTCTTCTTGTCCAGCTTTCATCTCTTCTTTCCAGCTTTCATCTCAGCAATCTGCTCCGCTAATTTTCGAGAAGATCCATATCAACTCTTCAATTTTCATTAAATCCATATCCATTAAATTCAATTTTCATTAACTTCATATTTTCATTAAATCCATATCCATTTTTCTTGTGACACGCTGCATCAACTCTTCAACCTCGCTTCTGACAGCAGTTGTACCGAGCTTCGGGGTTCGTGTGGATTGAGAGTTGAAAAAAGCAACCACTCAATGAACAAAAGACTTTTATTCGTAAAAAAATTCCCACTAGATATACCAGCTGCAACAATCACTATTATACAGCTCCAATTCGTCAGATACATTAAGTAACAGCTTTTAATCACAGGTCTCAAATACCTCAGGCAGAGAACAGCTTCTCTAAACTAGCAGCGAGGACTAATCGTCTTCATTCACTGACGGTCTTCACAAAACTTACTAACTATGTTGGGCAGCGTATATGTATTTATACCTGACTTGGCGGGAAAATCTACTAATTTCGCCAAGGTTCTGGAAGCCTCTTGGCATCTCGCTAAATATTGGTCCTAGAGTTTAGGTAATGGATGTTTCAAGAAGTATCTATTTCTCGTCAAGTCGCCAAAAACCTCACCAAGTTGCCAAAAATCTCGCCAACTATCACCAAGTCGCCAAGTTTTCTCGCCAAAACTTCGCCAAGTCACCAAATTATTATAAAACCCGCTTTTAACGTATAACACGTCTAAATACCGCAATTTTTGCCCAAAATGTGAGTATTTCCGATATGCCTGAGATATTTTAAGACATATACAATAATTATTTATAAATTTGTAACAATATGTTCATAAAATAAAATTAAATTTTTAAAAGAAATAATAACAAAAATAAAAGTTTATGAAAATTGCTGAATACATAACAATAATATCATTGTTTTCTTATATTTAAAAAAACGTGATATATTTGAAAAAGTACGATAATCACTAAAGAGATGTGCCACAATTATTGGTTTTCTCAACTCATTTATTTTATTAACCGAAACGAAACAAATGTACTGGCGTATTTTATTTCGCTATATAAATTCATAATGTTTCCCTCTCCAACCCAAAGAGATCTTTCAAGTCCCAAGTTCCCAAAGGTCTTTTAACCCAAAGAGATCTTTCAGTTAAACCATCTGTCATTTCCCTTCTCCCACCCAGCCTCCCTACTATAAGAGCTACCACAATCTCATAATTCATCCGTCTGTATCGATATATCGATGACATTGTTTTGGTACTCGCTCTGTCATTGGCTCTTCTGTACGGCCCGGCGCAAAACTATAGCAGAATTATCGGGTGAAACTCTGAGAATTTGATGCTGGGAGAATTCCTCGTGAACTCACGGAGACGGAGTAATGACGTCATGTCATGTGACTATGTGACGTTTTTCTACTAAATTTGGAATGTTATTTTTCTATTTGACATTTTTCTGTAATTATATTTGAATTGAAAGATTAAATAAATTTTTAAAGCAAAATATGAGTTTTGTGAAATTATAACTGCTTATTTATGTATATATTTCTTAATTTATTTGTATAAAATTTTAAAATACATAATTGATGTAATTTTTTCTGCTTTGATAATTTTTTAATAATTTTTAACTCAATTAACTTATAATTATCTAAACAAACTAGCTTATATTTCATAAAAAATTCATATATCATATTTGGTCAAATTCATTGACTTATTACTTTTAATGTAATATATTTTAAATAATACTTAAGCATAATTCCATAAGTAGCAGTATAGTTTATTTCTTGGAATATCTGAAAATTGTAATGAATCCCAGAATATTCAAAAATTTAATTATTTAAAATTTGTTTTGCATACACATATAATTGGATTATTCCACATTCCAAACATTGAATTTTACAACTAGTTTGAATGTAATGTATTCTAAATAATACTTAGAATTCCACAAGCACCAATAATGACGTAACACCGGAAATACGTAATAGAGTTGCTGCTGGCACTAGATGTTTTTATGGTATACGTAAATATTTAAAGTCTAGTTTTATTAGTAGGGAAACGAAATTATTACTATACAAAACCCTGATAAAACCCGTAGTAACGTATGCTGGTGAGACATGGTCGATGACTGAATACGACAAAAAAATTTTGGCCGTGTCTGAAAGGAAAATACTCCGAAGCATCCTGGGAGGTGTAAAGTGTGAAGATTTGTGGAGAAGAAGAACAAATTCGGAACTTTAAACACTTTTCAAAAAACCTGACATTATAAAATTCATTTCAATTCAAAGACTAAAATGGACAAGAGACTTAATAAGAATGGAAGAGGACCGAGAGCAACGAGAAAGATATTTAATGCTAAACCATCTGGAACTCGGAAAAGAGGAAGATCAAGGATATGGTGGATCGACAGTCATGAAACTGATTTAAAGACTCCTCAGATCAAGAATTAGAGCAGCCAACCACAGAATAGGACAGCATGGAAATCTATTCTGCGGAAGGCTATGGCCTACCTTGGGCTGACGCGCCAATGAAGAAGAAGAAGATAATTCTACAAGTAGTTGTATAATTTATTTCTAAGATTAAGTAAAAATTATAATGCATTCCAGAATTTTTAAAAAATTAATTATTTTAAATTTATTTTGCATGCACAAATAATTAAATATCATACAATTTCTCTTTATTAACTCATTTCAGGGTATTCCAAAAATTAAATGTAAAATATTCATGTTTTGCAAAAGAGAATGATTTATCAATTATAAGCAATTAAATAGGCTTCATACAGATTTCTAAGAATCAAATTCCATGAATCAAATAAAACATTTCCAGGAAATATTGACATTCATATTTTATTATATATGTAAAATATATTATTTATAATATAATTTTTCATGGAAAATTTCAATAATGTGTTTTTTTTAATAAAATAGAATTAAAATTTATTATAAAATAACCATAACACCTACAACATCAACAATATAAATTTGTAACAAACATATAAACGTTTCTTGAGTATATAAAAATCAAGTTCTATTTAATTTAAATAAAAGAATACATTATTTTAATTACATTAGATAAAATATATTCAATTTTGGAATTAATTTTGCTTTGTATTATATCTAAATCAATATAAAGGCATATTTAGTATAAGAAAATAAGCTAGCGATTTTAATTTATTTCATTTGCATAAAAATTCATTTTTTAATAATCAATATAATTACCTGTTACAGATTTTCCAAATGTTTCATAAAACAAAATGTTGAATATCTTTCATGGTGGTGCTTTTTTTATGCTCATCAAAATAGCTGTTATTTTTTGTGTCCCATTGACATCTTTACATGATTTATAAAATTAGTTAATTTAGAAAAAGATTATTGATTCTTTAAAATTTATTAAACATACTTACTCCTGTATTGATCTATTAAAAATTCCTCTTCATCGAATGAAAATTTAATAAATTTATTTGAAGCCGTTTACACGAGATACGCACAAAAACGAGGTACAAACGCAAATGAATTCGCGGTGCCTCCGGTGCCCTGCCAGATATTTCGAACTCGCTGGAAAACTTAAAAGTTCTCTCGGAACGTCCATTTTGTGACGTTTTCTGACGTCACTTGTTCTCCAGAGTTTTGCCAGCGTCAGTTCTCCGGCGAATTCATCCAAATTTGAGCCCAGCCTAAGACGTTCTTTTACTACCCCCTAAAACCGGTTTGAACGTTCCCCTCTCGCCCGCTCCGACTACCCCTCCGATGACCGCCGGCGGCGTTGCGGAACCCCGATCACCGTAACCAGCAATCCTGCGGAATGGATTATGGTCAGGCCACTGCGAATGCTGGAGTTATGGATTCTAATGCCAACATGAATATGACTAGGACCTCAACAAATGGACTTGTGCTAATGGATATGGACTGTAGTGTGTCTCCTGTTAGTGCGGACCTGCACTTGAACTCTTCGTCGTAAAAAGGCCCTTCTGAGGGCCACCAACGCATGAATTACGAACTGGGAAAGTGTGATGGACTATCTAGATGTAAAGATTCAGTGCAGTGCTCTAACAATAACGTGGAAAGTAATGGACTGAATACGGACTTTGCTACTTTAATTAAGCATTTGTGCCAAAATTGGACCAATACCTCGCCATGGACCATTCAATGCTTGATGGAAAGACCATGATGGAAAGATGCAATACATTATGTGAACTCGCAAAGTATTGTGGACTGCTTACCATCTTTGCGGATACCCAGAGGCCTATAATGCAAAAACTTGAACAAATGGACACGGAATACAACAAAACTTCTATTTGGATACATCTTAATGGACTATATCAACAGGCGTTCATAACAACACAAGAAATCAGGGGTAAGTACTCCCAGTTGGGATGCTGTTTAATATCTAACTGTAATTTACATGATGCTCTTGATAATAATGGTAGTAGTAATGTGTTAGTAAATTTAAATAGTAAAATTGAACCTATTATTAAAACTGAGCAATCTAAAAACATGTCTAAAGGTAAACAAAGATTAAGAATTTTTAATTGTAATACTAATAAGAATAATGATAAAGTAGATTTAGGACCTAAATATAAATCAGTAATTGTATCTTCTGATAATGTAGAGCAATGATCTGATATTGATAGTGTTGTAAATAATCATATAAAAAATAATGGTATTGCTATAACTGAAAATAAATCTGTTATTTCTGCAAATAATAATAAATGTAAATATTAGTAATGTTGTAAATATTGCTAATTGCAATAATATTAATAATTCTGTAAATAATGTGTGTAATATGGTGACCCCAATTGTAAATAATAATATGTTATGCATACCTAGTACGAGTAGTGGTATCACAACCCTAGTAGCAATTCAACACTAGGGTGGTGATTGGGTTAACGACATTAACCGATGGAAACTCAGCGGCCCCTGTGCGGCAATAGTGCATGGAACAGTGGACCTTTTGTCACCTCGGGCAGAGAGTGGTTGCGGAGTTGCCGCCCGTTCAGTTTAAGTGCACGGTGTGATAAGTTTATGGCGTATGGCCCAGTGAGTTTTTTAAAATTCGATGAAAAGGGAGTGAGAGCATCGAGGATACTATGCCATTCAAATTTGTATTCTACTCGTGTACCTATGCTGTTTCCGGCTTAAATATCAAAAATACACTATCGTTAAAAATAATTTAATGATGGTGAATTTTTGTAATAAACCTGACAATATTAAGGAAAACTTATATTTTAAATATTCATATAAGTGTTTTAATAAATAAAAATACTTGTGTTGAAGGATTTTTTTATTACTTATAAATAAAATCCAAATGTAATAATTTATATAGTACAGTTATGTAAGTGAAATTAATATGAAATGTATTTTACCCAATATCTAATATTTTTTCACTGTAGGACATTTTAATATTTTCAAGTTTTCATTGCAGGACACAAAATTAACTTTCAAAAATTTCAGTTTTATAGACATTTGCTTTTATTTTTTTCACTAATATGAAAAATCAAATAAATTACATTAAGATTTTTTTTTTAAATTTCCAGTTTTAGTAAAAATAAATTAGCAGGTTATGATTTTCTTAACAAATTTTACACTGGAAGTTTAATTGCAAAAATCTAAATTTTTTTATTGCTTTTGTAAGATATATATTTTAACATGTGTGAATAGATTCAGTTTTAGAAATTAAACTCATATTGAAACTAATTGAATTTGTATATCTGTAACAATAGGTATAATTTATAGAACCTTTCTAAATACATTTGAAAAAATTTAAAATAAAATATTGATTCTATATTTTAATGTAGAACACAGACAATATTCATTAAGATTTTTAAAAAAAAAAATAATTTCCAATTTTAGAAAAAATAAATTAGATTTTTATGATTTTCAAAATGTTTTCTTAACAAATTTAACTGCAAAAAATCTAAATTTTCTATTGCTTTTATCAGATATATATTTTAACATGTGTGCATAGAGATTCAGTTTTAGAAATTAAAATCATACAAATTCAATTTGTTTTAACATATTTGTAACAATGGGTATAAATTATTATAGAGCATGTCTAAATTAGATACATTTGATAGATTTAAAATAAAACATTAATTCTATATTTTAATATAGAACAGACAACTTTGATTCTATGGTCTTAGGTTAATTAATGTTATTTATATATATATATATATATAATTTTAAAAGCAATATTTGCAGAGCTAAAAGTGATAAAAGAAATAAGTAACAAATTTTGGTAACAAGTGTATTAAATACATTTTTGTAATAAGATTAAAAATTCAGTTATATTTTCAGATAAAATGTTCCTATTTTACAGCATTTTTGATTTTAATATTTGTTAAACTATGTACTTCAACATTTATGAATTTATTCACAAAAAATAAAATGTTCACAAAGGAAAAATCTTTATTATTTTTATAACATATTAACATTAGAATGGGCTTTTCCAAAGCCCGTTTTAAGCGCCCCCATCTCTGTCAGGTGCACGCATAAGCCATTTCTTGATGTACTGCTGCACATACATATCTTTTATTCTGCTGTCATGATGGAGAGTAGATGCTACAAATAAACTAATTTTTCTCGTATAAATGTTAAATAAAATTAATTCTGTTACAAAGTAAGTTCATCATTTTTATAATTGTTATTATTAACATTACATGGAAATATCACAAAATTAAATTTTTATCATATTAATATTAAAATTGTTGTTGTTATATTAAATTATTATAAAATAAATTTAAAAAATTGTTAAATATTAATTAATATATTAAATTGTTAAAATATTAAAATTAAGATTTAAATTTAGAGAAAAAATATATTTATTAAGTTTAATTTATGTACTATAATCACCATTTTGATCCAATGGTAAACTTGGCATTTAAAAAATACAAAAGTAATCCATAAATGAAAAATAGAAAATAACAATTTTCCCAATTTTAAGTTACAAACACAATATAAATTGAAATTACAAACATTAAACCTAGAATAATAAAAATATGCAATTAAAATTATTTCAGAAACATGAAATATTATGTTCTTATGATTCGTTACAGAGATTATGATTTTGAAATATTTTGATTAAATTCAATTCATAAACTTTTATATTTGAATTTAATGTTTTCATGTTGCATTATATTACTTTTAAAATTTATTTGTACAAGCACTTAGCTTTAGAAAGTTTAAAAACAAAATGCTAACCTGTTATCAAATTTACAACATTTTGAAGGGTGGAAAAGGGATGCTTTACACCTCTACTGCCCTTCGTATTGTTTTGACAACTCGTTTGTCATCAGTTCCATCAGAATTCTTCTAATCACATCACTGGAACTTGTTCCACCTTTTTTTGTCAAAATAGCCAGCTGAAAATAATAACAAAATATCAGTAAAATAAAATTCAGCTGAAGTTCTATTTTCCAATTCCATTTTTTTGTTATTTATCCAATAGTACTCACTAAATTTATAAAATTATCTTCATTAGCTAAGTAAACATTAAAAGACTCCATATCCTGTGTACTTTGTAAAGGCAAAAATTCACATGTAGTAGGTAACCCAACATCACTCGACTTGGATTTTAATTGCTGAATTTCAGTCTGAAGGTCTTTTATAGCATGTTCTTGTTTTAAAAGTAAAGTTATAACCTTCTCCTGGAAAGCTAAATAAAAAAAATAAAAGGATGATTTTTAAACAACATTAAAGAGAACTTTAACGATAACAATTTTCTAAATAAAAACAAAAATAATGCATTTAGAAGGCACTGCCCTCCAGTATTCAAACAGTTAATTTTAAAATAACTCTCAGAATAATTTAAAAATGTTTTTACCATCATTTTTTTTGCTATCACAAGAACATTTGACTATATAATGTGAATCCAGCCTTTGATTATTGTTGCTGGATGATCTACCAGTGGGAGTAAATAATGGAGATGATGAAGTTTTTTGTCTCACAAGAGACTCTTCACATTATAATCTTCTAATAAGGAAGATTTCTCCCCAGTCGATATCAGCGACTGGGAAGGTGCCTCGAATCAGATGATTCTGCAGAAGAATATAAAGTTTTTTATGTCGAATCGCCTAGATTTTTTTAAATTTTCACAACTTTCAGATGCTAAATCTGAAGTATCTTTCAGCATCTCTCAGTCTCTTAGAGCTCTTGTATATGTATCTGAAAGTTTTCATAAGTTGTTGTTTATTATAAAAAAATAAGAAAATACTAAAAGAAAAATTATAAATATTAAATTAAACTTAAAAAATCCACATCTTACAAGAAAAAACTATTAATTACCTCATTAAATAAAATTTAAAGTACACAGAATTTTCAAAAATGTAATATAAGATTTATGATGATCATAGTAATTACAAAATATAACTAACTTAAGTATGAACAAATTATAGCTAATAAAACCAAGAGAATAACAAACCACATGAAAAACAGGCAACGACATGAGACCTTCATCCAATTTTCACTGGGAACTTCAAAGTCTTGATTGCGCCCTAATTCTGTTAGGGGTCTTATAAGGAGGCCAGAAACACGTATTTCCATCCATCCAATTAGATGCAACAACAGCCACGCTTTTATCCCCTGTTTCCTCAACAAATTCTACAACTTGAAATCTATGTGAAAAATATTTAATGAATAAATTCTATTTCTGTTTTTAGGATTAGTAGTTTTTAATTGTAAATTAATTTTTATTAGCCATATTGCTAAAAAAAATTTTGTTTTATATTCTTTTAATCAAAGTTTATTCTATAAAAACAATGATTTACTTTAAAGCTGACATATTTAGTAAAATTATGAAAAACACAATATTTATATGTAACATGCAAACTTTTGCGAAATCCTGTCAAGGCATTATATATTGAGAAGAGTATGATTAAGTTTCAAAAATCTTATTTATTAATTAACCATTTAATATTTTTTAAATGAGCCTATTTTTAAAATATTTAATAAAGTATTTTTACATGTTTCAAGTTTTATTAAACTGGGAAGTGTTGATTCCTAATGATTACAAAATCAAAAATGGAATACTTCTTTACAATTTTGAGAGATGCTTTCAAAAATTTCTATAATTTTGAATGCAAGTCAAGAAAATTATTATTGCATATTATTTTCCAAGTTTTATATACCACCATTTTCATTTGCTGATATGAATTTTGTCATTAAATGTAAACTTGCAATGAATATCACCTTGATTATAGAAGATTATAAAAATAGATATGAATTAAATAAAGTATATGAAGATAATTATACTTACTCTGTAAACATAACTTAATACTTTCTTATCAAAAATAGAATTTGATCATCTTTAAGGTTTCAAAGACATGTTATCTATTATTAATTTTGCTGAGAATGATAAAGTAACCCAATCAACAATTTAGTTCTCCAGTTATAAAATACTAACACTCAAAACAATATTTTTTACTCTGTTTAATATAAGCATTTATCTGTACATTGACTATCTCTTGAATATATATATACACACACATATAAATCTAGGTTATACATTTAAACTTAAAACTAATACTGACCTGCAAAGTGTACAATATTCTATCCTGGAAATAAAACACAATGAACTAATTTCCACAATTTATTACAAATAGAACTTTAGAATTTTAATTGGTTTATAATGTAATAAATCATGAAAATTATTATATCAAAATTAGTTATTAAATGAATATGATTATGTTTTGAATATACAAGAAAAATAATTAAAAAAATTTTAAAGTTTTATTAAAATGTAAAATAAAATGTCACTTTTTGCTGAAAGCTAATATGCTAGGGAACAATTGTTTAATGTATGAATAATGGGAAAGAAAACAAAATTTTCTTTATATGGCAAAAGCACACCTTTACACATTACATTAATTGAAGACCATAGTTTATATTCAGAAGATTCAGACACCAAAAATATTTGAATACTATTAGATTCAGATGGAATTTTATAGAAATCTTTAAGGCTTTAAGTGATCTACCAAGTAACATGAATGAATTATTTTCACTTAAGATTATATCATAAATTTTAACAATGCTACCATCATTCATCATGACACAATTATTGCCATCTGAACCTTTAAGTGTGAAAAAAAGGCCCTCTTAATTTTAAGTAAGCGCTGCCCAGCTACACCAAGTCTTATCATTAACGATGATGGCTTCAGAGGTATTGATTGTACAACTTCTAACTTTTCAGAAATATCTGTTAATTGCATGTCATTTAATTCTTTGTATCTTTTATACACTTGCTGAAGGGGTTTTGTCGATGATCTAATAAAGCTGTTTCAATTTCCCTAAATAATTTTCAAACTGAAATGCACTAAAATTATCTAGGTGACCATACCTTTTAACATCTTCAATAAGATGAGATAATGCATGGATATTATAAGTAACAAATTCTTTACCATATAAAACTGTACATTGCTCAACAAAGACTCTAAGCAATGATCCAGCATATTCAAAATATTCTGCACAATATTTTTCACTGATTAGTCGCATTGAAAAATGAAACAAGAGAAATGATGATAATATTTCTCAGATAATACATTTTTCAATACTACTGGTCCTGTATAGAGAAGAAATTGCTCTCCACTCGTAGCTTTCCACCAGTCAATATGTTTCAAAGACCTGGGTTTTTTGAAATTCAATAGGAATAAATTTTACACATTTCAACAGCTGATCAGAGATTATAGTTATATCAGCATTTCTTAGTCTGCAAGAACGAGCACCTTTACACCAAGTAGATACTGAATTTTCTTACAACACCTAAACAGACAAGATGCATGTAATCCAAAGGAAATTTGCTTATCAAACCAATATTTAATTCTTTAAAAGAGGATTCTCCAGTAAAATGGCCATCAAAATTAGAATCCTCATCGTTTCTCAATGGAGCGTCTATTTCTGGATAAGTCATTCTTGATACCATTTACCTTTTTGAGAACATTTATCACAACCATAATAGCCAGTAAACAATTTAGCACAGGTAACAAAAGCTCTTGCTTGGTGTATCACAAATTACTGCATTAACAAAATGAAAATTTTACAGAAATTTCTAAACCAGCATAACAAATTTTTAAATCTTTAATTAATTCTTCAAGAAATTCATTGACATTAGGTTTCTTTTCACCAAAGTAAATACCAATAAGAAAAGGCTTATCTGTGGTACCTCTAATACTACCTAATATTGGCCAAAACTGATATGATGAACTACTATACAAAGGCAACCCATCAATATGTAAATTTAAACTTATAACATAATCTTTAGTTTTCAATCCATACTCAAGTTTTTGTGCTATAGTATTTTTAAATTAAAATGGATGTATTCACCTTCTTGCATTTTTGAGACAGGAACAAAAGTAGGAGTGCTGAGCAATGTTCTAGCATCTAATGGCAACTCTGTGTGATATGGTTTAAGTACTTTTAATATATCATTTATTGCAACATGAGTTAAATTATGTTTCAAAAAGCATTGTTTTAATTTTTCTTTCAAATCTGCTATAGAAACTGAACTATTAAAGATACCAGATTCCTTATTTAAAGAGTTAAGTGCTTCTGTATCATTAACATCGGTACTAAATTGTTGATTTAGGTCAATATCTAAGCTTCTCTCGGTGTCCTTAGAATTTGATTGTTTAGAAGCATTACCACATTCAATTTTAATTTTTGGTTCCAGTATTTTTAAATCGTTAAGATGTTTTTTTACATTAGATTGGATTTTACGAAATTTATTCCGTCTGGAATAAATCTTTTGATCGTTTAATTTATAAGAAAATTCTAACCTGTTCATTTCCAAGCTTCAAATATTAATCCTAGAAACAAAAAAAAATTCATATTAAAAATAACACATACCAAAAATACACAAAAGAAATAGTCAACATAACACTTTACGTATGTTTTGCCATGCTGCATACAAGTATGCATTATAATTTTAATTGTTATAATAATTGTAGATTATCAATGGAAATTATGGGTATTTATAAATATCAAAAACAATGAACAAATTAAAGCATAATTTCACAATAAAGTTATTTAAAATAGACTGCTTGCAATGTTTATTCTAACTTCATTCTACAAATACAATGATTAGCTTGATAACAATGTGACATAATTAATTGCAGGAAATATAATTAATTTTAAGGATATATACATGTTATTTATTTAAAAACTGATAGTACTTACCAAAAATTCTGTAAAAATATAATTTCTCGTAAGACAATTGAGAATAGCTAATTACCCAGTGTAAATAAATATACGGAAAGAATTACAGGAAACAATGAGGAATTTAAATATGGCCGCCACGCATGCGTAGACCTATTAATAAGTCTGCGCATGCATTTTACTTTCATTCAATCTCAATGGTAAATGCTGCAGCCGCCGTCCAGCGACCACTTTATCAGTGGGCGACGACGATGTCGTTCAGAATAGGCGGTAGAAAATACAGTGACCGTTTCATGTGTGAGTTAATGGGCACGCACCGCTGAAAAGAACCGGTGTCAAGTGAGTTACCAATGAAACCGGTAAATGGCCACTGTAATACCACTGAGCCTCTGCTACTAGGGAAGAATCCCAAACAAACGACGAAAAGATCTAGAAACTGATGATGTGGGTTTCATCAAGTCAAAATGACTGTCAATAGTAAAGTTAAAATTATTGAAAAAATCCCATGGAAATAAATAACAAATTTAATGTGTTAAGTAATGTTACTACTAATGATAATGTGATAATGCATAATAATCAAAGTAATATAATTGTCAAAAGTAGAATACCCCCATTTATGTGAAATTTGAAAATAATTATAATATTTTATTAAAAATTTTAAAAGTAATATAGATAAAAACTTAAATGCCAAGTTAAGTGGTGAATACCTAAAACTCTCCCCAAGCTGTAGTGAAGCTCACAGAGCAATAACCAGATTTTTTAACAAATAATAACATTGAATGTTTATTTTTTAAACATCAAACAAACCTATGAAGGCAGTTTTTAAGGGAATCCCACCATGCGCACCCCCTGAACTAATAAAAGTTCGATGTTGCCAATGTTACTGCGATAAAAAAAATTAGGAAATTTTAGCTGATTGTTTGCTTTTTTATCTAAGTAAACAGTAATGAAATTGCACCAAAATTTTTCGAAATTACTGATGTCCTAAACATTAAGATAAAAACTGAAAAATATATAAATAAACAACTCATCCAATGTTAGAATTGCCAAGGGTTTGGGAATAATTCTTCTGTATGTTTTCTTAAACCCAATTGTGTCAAATGTGGAAGTTAACATATGTCTAAGGAATGCCCTCACAAGAAAATTGATAAGCCAAAGTGCTGTAACTGTGGTGGTGAGCATACAGCATCTTATGGAAAGTGCCCTGCAAATCCAAGCAACAAAAACAAACAGCAGCAGAAAACAATAGTAATAAACAAAATTATGCTAGAAAAGAAAGTTCCTTTGCCTGTATTACTGCGGGAACCAATAAAGCCAGCAACTCACGCCCCATCTCCATACCAAGTATTGAAGGAATAGACAATTTTCAGAATCTGCTAAATTGATTGATCAAATAAACATAATCTTTCAAGCATACCCAACATTGTTGGCTTCAATTCCTCTAATGGAAAAGGCAGCCCACCCAACAGAAAAAATGCGGCTAAACTGAGTATTACGGTCACACCTCGTAAATCTCAGAAGGTCGCCACGGTCTGAGCAAAAAGTCGCCAAATCGGTAAAATTTGGCGATTATTTTTCATCGCCAAGTTTTTTCGCCATAAAATCACCAAAAGCGATTAGTCGCCAAATGTGTCACTATGCATATCGTCCGAATACCCCGGAAACGCTAGCCATTTTTATTTTGGATTTTTTTTATCGGCTGTAAAGAGCGGTAATTTAAATCTTGTTTTTTCATATTTATATTTTATTTCACTTCGGATGTCGCCAAATGTGTCACTATGCATATCGTCCGAATACCCCGGAAACGCTAGCCATTTTTATTTTGGATTTTTTTTATCGGCTGTAAAGAGCGGTAATTTAAATCTTGTTTTTTCATATTTATATTTTATTTCACTTCGGATGTAGCGTGTAATATAAATATTATCTTTTATGTACACATTTTTTTATTTCGGGTCGGATATAGTGCCGGAATTTCAATCCTATCTATTTGTTTTATTTCGCTGTGTGGATATTGTGCCGAAATTTCAGTAATGTCTTTTATATTCCTTTTGTATTTCGCTGAGAATATAGCGAAGGAATTTCTATCCTGTCTTTTATATTCGTTTTGTTTTTTGCTGTGGGTATAGCGCCGGATTTTCAATCCTGTATTTTATATTCAATTTTGATTTTGCTGTGTGTGTAGAGAGCCTGGTGAAAAATGTAGGTAAGAATTTTATTTTATTTTCTGCAGGCATGCTGAATTCCTAGAAGTGTATGTATTTAAATTTCCAATAATAAATGAAATTATAGAATCTATTTTTAAAATTATTCTAGATTTGTTTACTTTTATGTAGTAATGATTTGTAACATTCTGTGTTTAATAGCTGAAATTCTGTTTTTTAATTTGTTTTTAACTAAATATTATTAAATGTAATTATTTTTTCTACTCTATTTAATTAATTTTAATCCTGAAATATTTTTAAATAGAATTTTTAATCAATTCTTATTACGATCACTGTTTTCTTGCATGCGCTTAGGCTTAGCGATTCGAAATATGGGGGGGAAACCGGCATTTAGTTTTAGGGGAGGGAAGGGGGAATTTCTAGTCGGGTGAAACTCCCGCCGTTTTTCTGCGCCAATTACAGGTCGATTGGCACTCTTTTTGGGTTGCCAATCAATTTCCAAAACACCCGTCTCAAGCCATTGGCGAAAAATAATTTCGCCAAGTTCGCCAAGGTGTGACGGTAATACTCAGTTTTACCAAAAATGCATTTATTGTTTAAAGCCCTTAGTGTGAATGACCAAAATAGTAATGAATAAAAAATATAATAATTTAAAACTAATGTTTTGGAATGCAAATGGACTAAATGGAAAACGTTCAGAATTACTAAACTTTATTTATAACCATAACCCAGATGTTATACTACTACAAGAAACTAAATTTAACTCTAAATCGAATTTAAATATTCCAAATTATGATATTCATAGAAATGACAATACATCGAAAGTGGGTGATACTGCTATATTAGTACGTTCAAAAATTAAGCATACTAAAATCCCCACTCCCAGACTTTATTATGTGCAGATCACCATAATAAAAATACAGGAAAATGAAGATAATATTGTTATCAGTTCCATCTACATACGTCCTGAAGGTCACAATTTATTAACTGTGGACCTCGAAAATTTGTTATCCCTCAACAACAAAATAGTTATTGCTGGAGATTTGAATGCAAAGCATCCTGATTGGGGAAGTAACTACCACAATAAGAACGGAATGCATATCAAATCATTTATTGATAACAAAGACGTAAGACTGCAAAAAACAAATAAACCTACCCACTATGGCTACCGCTATGGAAATTACACTGACTTATGTTGCTAAGGGACATTCCGAAACCCTACCAAATCACCACAATTGAGGAATTAAATTCTGATCAATATTCAGTTGTAGCCTACCTTGGAAATATCAATGTGAAATATTCCCATAACATCAAAATCACTACAAATTGGCCAAAATTTAGAAACTACATAAACAATTATATAAATTTTAATGACTAACTGAGGCCTCTTCTCTAAATGATATTGAAAAAAAGTTGACAACATTACAAATGTAATTATAAAAGGAATAGAGCACAGTAAAATTGTTAAACACAACACTAATAAGGGAAATTTACCTGACAAGATAGACACATTAATAAAGAAAAGAAACAAACTAAGAAAGCTATACAATAGGCACAAGCATCCTGAAATAAAAAACAAAATAAACTCTCTCAAAGCTAAAAATTAAAAAAGAAATATTAGACTTTAATAATAAAAATTGGAATGATTATTTATCCAACTTAAATGTCCAAGACGGTTCGTTTTGGAGAGCGGTCAGCAGAATGAAAAATGAAAAATCTACCATATCTCCAATCAAAAATAGTGCTACCCTGGAATATGAAAATGCAAAGAAAACTGAACTAATAGCAAATAGCTTAAAAAACCAATTCAAGTTTAAACAACATTATAAACAAGGAACATGGAGAAAAAATTGAAATGTATGTAAACACCTACATTGAAAACATAGAACATAGTAAGCAAGAAATAAAACAAATGAATGCCGCACTCTTAGAACTTGAAATTTCACAGCTTAAATTAAAAAAGAGTACAGGTAATGATAGGATTAATAATAAAATAGTGAAACAACTTCCAGTTATAGCAAATTGCTATTATATAACGGAAATTATAAATGACATCCTTAGATTATTATATTTCCCCCAAAAGTGGAAAGAAGCGATAATTGTCCTAATTAGAAAACTTGTTAAAATTCCCAAAGAAGTAAACAGCTATAGACCAATTTCATTTCTTCCCACATTAGCCAAACTGGACGAAAAATTCATCTTGCAAAATCTTCAGGGGCATAATACAGCATAGCAAATCATCATTCCACAGCAATTTGGATTTAGGGAAGGGCTTCCCACCTGCTACCAGCTCCTCAGATTATCTGAAAAAATTGTCATGGATATTGGAAACAGTCTTCAGGTGCTATCTTCTTAGATATTGAAAAAGCTTTTGACAGGGTCTGGCACACAGGCCTTGTCAGTAAGATGATTAATGAAAATTTCCCCCCATACTTAGTAAAATTTGTCAAAAATTATTTAAGCTTTAGATAATTCAAAGTAAAATAAATAATGAGTTCTCCAAAGGTGTAGAAGCTGGAGTCTCGCAAGGGTCCATTCTTGGGCCATTTCTCTTTAATCTATATATATAAATGACATTCCTCAAAATCCAAACAATATGCTAAGTTTATTTACTGATGACACAGCTATCCTTACAACGGATAGAAATCATGACATAATTGTTAAAAACATTTCTAACCATATTAACCAGATTGAAAGCTGGTTAAAACTATGGAAAATAAAAATAAACCCAAGCAAATAAACTGCGGCACTGTTTACTAGGAGGAGAGCAGCGTGTAAAACTTAAAATACATGATTGTGAAATACCCTAGAGCCCACAGGTAACCCACTTAGGAGTAATATTAGATAAAAAGCTAACATGGAAACCCCATGTTACTAATATCAAGCGTAAATCATCGGGAGCAATCCAAAAATTGTACCCACTCTTGGCAAGAAACTGAAAATTAACTATTAAAAATAATTGTTGGTGTACAAATCATATATAAGACTGATGATGACATTTGCCGGATCTATTTGGGGGGGGGGCACTTGTGACTCTACAATGAAATTCTTCGAAACTCAACAAAACAAAATATTAAGACTTGTAACAAATGCTGAATATTATTACAAAAATACCCTAATAAGGAAAAGTATTGGCATGCTTACACTCGCTAAGTTTATAAGGAATAATGCACTAAAATTCTACAAAAATATGGAAAAACTACCCAATTCAGAAGTAAAAAAAATAGAAAGATATAGTCCTTATGAAATTAAATAATTTCCATATACCGAGGTCGGTATTAAGATTAAAACCAACGGTAGAAAATTGAGCCAAAATAAAGTAAAGAATGATAAAATTTGATATGTGAACTACACAATTTCTAAACTATCTCCTCTCGGTGAACCCAAAATGCGGATTTTCATGAGTGTACAACACTTTGGTAGGTGACCACTAAATGTGTGTTTCATAATAAACATTTACCAACCATTATGAAAGATAATAAATAGCAAATAAAATTATAATGAAATTATTTATAAAATTTTCTTTACTAATTCTTTATATGGATGAGTAATTAATATATAAATATTTTTTGTCAAGCAGCATCATGTGAATTATTCCGAACTGGGGGTGCAAACCCATTTATGTAAATAATGCTTATTATCAATTGTATGGTAACCAAGAAAACTTATTTTTGTAGGCAACTAGGCAGCAATGGTGACTCCATTTGGTAAAATCAAGTATTATGAAGAAATATTAGGCTTAATTCCAGGTTATTCCAAAAGAAGTACATGGCTGAGTAAGTTACACATCTCAAATCAAAACTAAACCGAATGGATACATTCAGTCAAGTACAATGAAACTACACTGATTACTTTGTAATAGGCACGTTTACGCTCTGTCTTTGAAACTGGTCAAGTACATTGTACCTACAACTGTCTGAGGATACTGGAACTCGCGCTGAATTTGTTACTGGAAGTACTGAGTATTTGGAAAAAAAGTACTGATAACATTCAAATACTAACTACAAAATACTGGTTAAAGGTATTTCTTCCCACCCCTAGAGCTGGCTAATGGGTAATCCTGTTTTGTTTAGTTCATTTGTGTGCTGTCATTACGTTCAAATGATCGTGAATTGAACTTTATAAAAAGTAAAACTAACTAGTAGTAACTAATGAAAATTGAACTGAATTGTCGTATAGCAAAGCGAAGCTTCATATACAAAAGGGGAAATTTCAGTGGAATTTTTTCCGTTCATAAGTGAAGAAGGTTTCCAGTAAAGCTTTGAAATAAAAGTAATCTCGCAGATACAATAACATATTAAAATAACTTGATATGAGCGGTTTTTATATTATTAAGATTGTTAAATTTGTCATTGATATTAATGTATCTAAATAAAAATTCTTTAGATAAAATGATGTAATTAGCCATTCATTATTTTACATAATTGAATCATCCACGTGTTAATTTTAATGAAGTCATAAAATAAACAATATCTCTTTCTAAAATGGATTCAGATTCAATATGAATACTTTCTTAAAGCTCTGTTACTGCTTTTTAATCATCAATAACTCTTAAAATTTAAAATATTGTAAAAAAACTGTTTATTTTAAATATAAACCCCAAGTTTCTTAAATTTATTGTGTTCCTTAAGAATTATTACATATTATCTATGACTTAGTTTATTAATGTTATTTATGTGATGGTTAAATTTGCAAATGCATTAACAAATAAGATTTAATTTGTAATTAAAGGTAGAAATTATTCACATTAATCATGATATAATAAATATTTATTGAAATGATATAAATTTATATTTTGTTGGTAATATGACCACATTTATTCATTACATATTTTGCTTACTTGCACTAGAAATTTCCTTTCTCTCTCATAAAGAAATTAAATTTTGTTTTTTCTAATGTGACCACATTTATTCATTACAAAATGTCATATTGAATGTTGTTGTGGTTAATCATTAATAAGGAGTAATAGATCACAGCTAGTTGACTTTGTTTATTTCTAATGTAGTATTCTATGTGGAACAGTATATGAAACTAAATATATAAGGTAAAGACATAATCAAAGAAAAGTAACCAATGCCTGGTCCTTTGGTTGTGACAATACCATCCCAGGTAACTTTGTGAGAGATAAAAGTACTGAGAGATATTCTTTATGAAATATATAATGTAATTAAACACTAATGTAAATATATAAGGTAAAGATAAACAAATTTAATTCTTTCCATTTAAATATAAATGTAAACAAAAATGTAATAAATTTTGAATTAAAGTTGTTATTCCTAAAATAAACCAAATCTGAATTTTTCATGAAAAACTGAGGAAATATTTTTATTATATAAAAAGTTAAAAAAGGGGATAATGCTCTGTAATTTGTGGAATATTGATAGTGAGAATTAAATTTTTACTTATAAAGAGTTATGTCTTTAATTTTTATTTTTGAAAGCAAAGTTGTTTTTTAGAGACTAAAATTAAATTTATCTGCTATGTCTCTTGCACATTAAAATAAACATAGTTGAGATAATTTTTTTTTAAATCAATGTAATAGTAGGCACAGATTATATAAGATATTGTGTTACAAAAAATTTTCTTTTAAATAAAAATGAACTAAATTTAAAAGTAAGATAACCTTAATAAATTAAGCTTTAGGCTAAAAGAATATTTTTTTTAAGAAACGTGCCTTGTATGTTGTATGATTAATATTTCTTTCGAAATTATGAAAGTCAATATTATTAAAATATTTCTTGTTTTTCCTTTTAGGTTTCAAAGGAATCTGATTATACAGTCCAAGAAAATAGTCAAATGTTCTATACCTCTTGCTTTTAGTTTTCTATCAAACATTTATTTTTCTAGAGCTATTTTAATTTCTTTTTGTTTTAAGAAAAACAATTTCAAATATTTGAAGAATTGGTGCAAAAATATAAGGATTGGAAACTAATTAATTTTGTTTATCTTTGTGATCGATAATTAATTTATTACTTAAAATCTGAGTAACCATGTTATAAATGTCAATGTATTGTGTTTTTCAAAACTAAGGAAGACACTTTACCCTTTTGTTTTTGTTTGCATAGTGAATTTCTCATGTGATATATTTTGAGTATAGGGACAGTATATTAGTTTATTTTACATATAAAAATTTCTGAAAAACTTTAGTTACTGAAATATTTTATTTAAGTATTTAACTTCAAAAAAAGTTTCAGTTTAACTTGAAGATATAGAAACACAATATAAATATTTTGAAGAATATTAAAAAAAAAAAAAAAAACTATAACCAAATTTTTTCAAAGTTTTTATTTTCTTTAAATTGATAAACTCATTTACTAAAATGACTGATGTTTTAACTGAGGAAAAACAAAATAAAAATATCTTTATTGACTTTGAAGATAGAAATAATTCATGTCATATATGCAATAAAAAATTTATACGAAACCGTGATTTAATTAAACATATTCTTAGTCATACAAAAGAAAAACCTCATATTTGTGAATTGTGTCAGAAAAGTTTTAGTGTAAAATGTAATTTGACACGACATTATCTTACTCACACAAAAGAAAAAATTCACGAGTGTGAAATTTGTAAGAAAAAGTTTGGTTTGAAGTGTAACCTGCAAGTTCATTATCTCACTCACTCAAATGAAAAACCTTTTTCTTGTAATATCTGCAAAAAAAGCTTTAAACAAAAGCATCTTTTGAAAGAACATTTTCTTATTCATACAATGGGTAAACCTTATATGTGTGAAATATGTAAGAGAAAATTCACACAAAGAAATAATTTAAGAACACATTTTTCTCTTTTTCATGCCAAATGGAAAAAAATTGGATTTGATGCTTTTACAAAAGTAGTTTTGTAACTACATATTAAAAAAAAAAAAACTCCTTTTGTCCAGTAAGTTCAGAACCATATTAAGATGAGAGTATAAAGTATGATTTTAAAAACAGTAGATAAAAAATTTTTTTTTCTATTCCTTAAAATATTTTTACATTAATTATAAAACAATATTCTTATTGATACTTAGGATGCTTTTGAAATAACCAGAAAAAAATAAATAAAAATTTTGAAGTACACATAATAAAATGTAGTAATTAAATATGTTCTACATAAGGTATTCTAAACCGTTTAATTTGTTCTCTTGTATATTTGCTGTTTCATTCATTGTGTATAACACTTGTGTAATGCATTTGATTAGGTTATTAATTAATTTTTATTATGAATGTTTTCTTAATGTAGGTATTTTTTAAATTCAAACTTGTATGTGAAGTAAAGAACTTTTGAAATATTCAATGGCTTTAGCAAAGAAGTTGACTTAAACTCTATTAAAAGTTACCTATAATGAATTTTGTGAATTATTTGAAAAAAATAGCATTTCAGAATAATGTATCTTGAGAGGAAGAAAACAATTATTAGCAAACAAAAAATTTATTGAACTTATAATTCATGTAAAGCAATGAAACAATTTGAAATCATTAGTTTTTCAAATAGTTCCTTTGTTGCAAACACATCATAATATTTGACATTGCTGCTGAGTTTTATCATCACAATCTTTGAATAGAATACAATCTTTTACATTGCATATTGTACATTCTGAAATGTTAAATGTGCTTATTTTTATTATTGTGATATTTTAATGTGTTTTTTATATGTTTTCAATTCAGTCTTAGTTGTCAGTTTGTTTTAGTAGTAAGTTAATTTATATTAGCTTAATGAAAGTAAGCTGTTCATCAGATACAGAAAATGGCTATGATTTTTTTGTGTCTGACTTTTCTTTTTCTCATTCTTTCTGATTGATATTATTTAGTAATTGCTGTAGAAACCTGTGCTTATTTTTACATTATTTGAAGAAAGATTGGAAGATGTAATTTGAACATAATTGAATTTTATTTTGAACATAATTCAATTTTTTTTAAACTTTGTGGGATAGTGTTATAAATTTATATGATATAACATATTAATTCTCAAAAATCATTGTTCTCATGACTAATAAATATCTAAGTAGAAACTATTAAATGTGCTTATTTTGAACTGGAAGCATTATATATGGAAATATTTATATTTAATGTATGCATATATTATATGTTTACAAACATTTGCTTCATGTAAAAGAATATGAAATTAAAAAAAATTAAACAAAAAACTTAAATTTGCATTGCTAAAATATTTTCAATGATGTTTATATTTGTTATGAAAAAATAATAAAACTGTTGAAAAAATTTTAGTAACTTTATTAAATTAGATATTTTTTAAGCTTTATTTTATTTATTTAAACGTTTGATGAACAAGTTCTATATTTTCTGTTTTTGTGGTGATTGTGATTTATTGCAATCTCATTTGGTTTTACCTTGCTGAATAATTATAAATAATTTTTTATTTATTCCCAATTCAATATTTTAGATTTGATTTTTTATTGACTCAAAGACAATGTTTCTATATTTGAGTCATACATGTAAATTATATTTTTGCAGTCTGTATTTAAATTTTTACTGTTTGCAATAAAGTTCTTTTTTTTAAAAAGTTTTTTTTTTCCCCATTTTGTTCACTAGTAATATAATTTTAAATGATTGTGATATTGAAACATCATAAGTTATTAAAAATGAAATAATTATTTTTAGATGTCCCTTCATATTCAAAATAAATAGTATTAAAGTGTTATCGTGCCTTGTGTGATAATACTTTCATTAATTTTTTTTCAGTATTTTAAAAACTATTTTTGAAAGATATTTATAGTAAAAATTAATATCAAGGTGTTATAATTTATAAATGTTATAAATTTTTATATTTTGAATTAAAACTTTGGTTATGTATGATCTTTTGTTTTATTATTATTATTATTTTAAAAAAAGCTTTTTGTGAAAAACAGTAACTGCTTCTTTTATTGTCCTTTTAAAATTTTACATTATTATTATGATGCAACAAATTTTACATTATATTTATTAACACAACATCCCATAATGAGCCAAGAACTTTCTTCCACTATGATGTATTTTTTTAAATAGATTTCCAATTAGTTACTTTTAGGATCTTAAAATCCTCCTCTACACAGTCTGTCCATCTCAACCTAGGCCTATCCCTTTTTCTGGTTACCAAAGATTTATGACTGAAAATTTTAAATGTTACTGATAAAGTCCAGTCCGCATGTGTGGTCCACAAATTTCATAAGACTTATCTTAATGAATTTTATCTTTAAATAACTTGTACAGTTTAAAATTATGTTGAAGTTTCCAGACTTCATTCTATTTATATTTTATTTAAATTATATTTTATATTTTATTTAAATATGAGTGTTGGAAGAATTTATCTTTTTACAATCTTTAACATTTGTTATAGCATTTTTCATTACCCTTTTCATTTTAATTATGTATTTTTATAATGGAAAAAAATTGTAGATATGGTAACTTTACTATTAATTTGATTATCTTAGAATTTAAAAAAGCAAAAGATACTTTAGTATTTGTATTTCTGTTTTAGAAATAGATTTTTTCTTATTTTTTACTGATACTGTTTGAAAGACTAATGTAAAAGACAATGAGAGGGGGCTGCCTGTTCTATACCATTTGGTTATCAGGTATGCTCCCTCCTCTAAATATGTTTACTTGTTGATACAGTCTGATATTGTTGTTAATACAGCGTGTTTTTATACTGTTTCTAAGATTTAATTGGCCAAACTTTCAAATAAGATATTTATTTTTTAAAAAAATCAGTTTTATGAAGATATCTTTATGCAAATTTCTTTTTGTATGCAGTTTCATAAATTTTATTTATTTAAAATAATTTCTCTCTCTCCATAAATTGAAGTTTTTGAACTCTGAATGTTGTTAAACTATAAATAAATATTTAAAAACTTTACATTTAAATAAAATAACTTATATTTTTAATTAATAAGCAAATCTTTATGTGTTTAATCGACAAGCATTTTTTAAAAATGAAATCATGCAATTTTAGCACTTACAACTTTGACATTTTAATAAAAACTTTTTAAATGAATTCTCAGTGGAAAATAGCTTTTTGTATTAAAAAAAAAAAAAAAAATGTTTAGTTTTACCTGAGGTAGTTATATTAACATACCCATTAATTTAGGAAATGTGGAATCTTATTTTAAGTTATATTAATTAAAATATTCATAAAAAATTTTCTTTTTTGACTATAATTTTTTCAACTGATTAAAAAAAAAAAACTTTTCAAAACAAGTTCATCATTATAATTTTAACTGTTATCTTTGTCCTTAATCTGTAAAAATATCAAGTATTTTAAATAATGTATTCAAACCTGTAAATCATATACTCTACTGTATGAATTAACTTTACATGTTGTCTCCTAATATGTAGTTCTCAAAATTGTGCTTCCAGTATAAATAATACTGTACCGAGCTTCGGGGTTCATGTGAATTGAGAGTTGAATAAAGCAACCACTCAATGAACACAAGACTTTTATTCTTAAAAATTCCACTAGAAATACCAGCTGTAATAATCACAATTATACAACTACAATTTGTCAGATACAATAAGTAGCAGCTTCCAATCACAGGTCTCAAATACCTCAGGCAGAGAACAGCTTCTCTAAACTAGCAATCACGACTAATCGTCTTTACAAAACTATGTCGGGCTGCGGTATTTATACCTGACTTGGCGGGGAAATCTACTAATTTCGCCAAGGTTCTGGAAGCTTCTAGGCTATCTTGCTAAATATTGGTCCTAGAGCTTAGGTGATGATGTTTCCAAAAATATCTTTCTCGCCAAGTCACCAAATCATTAGAAAACCCGCTTTTAACGTATAACACGTCTGAATACCGCAATTTTTGCCCAAAATGTGTGTATTTCCGATCTGTCTGAGATATTTTAATGCATATACAATAATTATTTATAAATTTGTAACAATACTGTATAATGCTTTATCTGCAATATCGCTTGTTGGTTGATGTAATTGGTTAATTACCTTTCTTTACAGCTATCTTACTTTTCATTTTATCGTTGGTAAACTTGGGGTTTTACTAATAAAAATTAGTGATAATACTTAACATCAGCGTTTATAGGACCTTCACAAAATGTCATTTAGTTGAAGCATTTTGAGAAAAATTCTTTGGCATTTTTAAATGAATCTTCTGTCGCTTGGACAGTTGTCAACTTGTGCAAATTTGCCGTACAGTCGTCAAAGGTTTTTGAATGAATTATAAGATCTTCTGGCCCTGCAGTAAATTTATATGGATTGTCAAGTTGGTCCAAAACTATAAAAACTTACTCCATTTTTTTAACACGATGTATTCGTATATATAGAATTCTATGGAGAGAAGAGGCGAAAGCGATTAATAAATATATTTTCTATTATATTTCCTTACAGATATCTCACTGCAGACTTTGGTGTCATGGGGCCTATGATACTAGGGAGTTTAGTTCAATATATTTCTTTTTCTTTCAAACAAGAACATTTTGATATCTTGATTTAAAGAACCCGATTTTAGTAATTTTATAATACATTTTCATCCGCTTTTAAATTAGATTCTATCCATGACGATTACTGAATAATCAATTTAACTTATTAAATAACTAGGTCAAGTGAATATATGAAGTGGTTGCCGGCTGGCCGGTTTCGGAGGTCCCTGGATCGGACATCCTCTACCCTCTTTACTATAAGGAGTACGCTGGAATTATAGCTGATTCTGATTGGCTTAAGAATTTCAGTGCTTTAGGGGGAGAGGCTTGTGATATGCAGATAAAGTTTTTTTTTACACATTATTACTTTTAATTTTTTGAGTAATTCTTTATTTAAGTCATTAAGTATTAAATTTATCTTCAGTTATTTAATCAGTTAATTTATAAGTATGCTAGAATTTAGGATTCTGGAAAGTGGGAAATATTGTAGTTATATTTGCATGAGCATGTACATGTTTGTACAGGAACTTTTAGAATTGGAGTAGTATGAATGTTAGTTTGTTAATCATAGAAAGATTTCAAAAATCATTACATTTATTATATTTATTTATAATAGAGAAAAAATATTTATATACAGTGTTAGTTTCCTACTCTTTTTTTATTTATTTATTTTTTCTTGTTAGTTTGGTTAGTTCATTACACTCTATGTTAGTTAGATTTTAGGATCATGCAGATTTAGTGAGGAGGCTTTTGTTTGTTTCCTAGCATTTGAAATTTTTTTTTTTTTTTTTGCGCCGTTGTGCCACACTCATTAGATTTTTATTTATTGGTTCCTTCAAACATTTCAATGATGAGCAATTTATCCACCCTGCTATTGCAGTTTCGGATGCGCCGAATAGCTTCTGTGATAGAAGTGTTGATTCCAGAGAATATTTCTCTGATTTCCTTTAGAAGGGTGAAAAGTTCACCTATTTCATTTGTCTCATTATTTGAGACGTTTTATTCTAATGCTTCATCTATAACCGTTGCTGCACTAGTTGAGGGGTCTGAATGACCAGCTGCCACATAAGCAAACGAGATTCCTTCCCTAACATGGTTAGGTTTAGTTTTTTGTGCTTGTTTGGTTTTAGGAAATTTTTGGCATCCCCTGTAGCAAGTTAATATATCTTTAAAAGTGTTCGAAAAGTCATAAAGCTTCGTAAGTGATACGAAATTTACGTTCTAAAAATATTTTTTCATAAAATTGTTACAAACAGTTAAACATTAGTTTCATATACTTATATTTATTGAAATACAGCGAAATTGCTTCATTCCTAAATTTTACTGTAAATGGAAAATAGATATTTTGTATACGTCGATATAAAAATTGCAAAAATTTGTACGGTTTCATGATTTTAAATGTCAAATTTATTTTGCCCATGATTATCATATTACACATGTGTAATCAGTCTAATTTCTTTCTTATTACAAATTTTCTGAAACAATAGGTATTCATTTTATGTAACTAACAAAGTTTTAACGTACACTTAATTATCAGTCTTAGATTATTTTTAACTTATGTAAAAAGAATTCTAAATTATTTTATAAATGCAAAGACTATAAAAAGGAGTAACACAATGGACTCTTAAGCGTTCTAGCCAATAGGATACAGGAATTAAATCAAAATAACTTACTTAAAATAAATAGGAAATATTTTTTTAATATAAATTTTAATAGAATGAGTGTATACATTTTTACAAAATATAATCCATTTTTCTATCATACTGAACTAAAAAACCTATTAACAATAAATTTATTTCATTGGAAACCTAAGTAGAAAGCAGTGGGAAGGAAAAATTTGTAAGTTCTGTTTATGTAGAGATATAATATAGATCTCAGGCTTGTATTTTTTTTAATAATTTAAACATTTGTTAACGACTACATAAGGTAATTGAAAAAGTGCTTATTGTATTAATGGTATTGTTAAATATATAATTAAACTATACACATTAACTACTTAACGTGATTAGAAATTCTTATTTAAACGTATACATAATGTTACACATTACACTTCAAACGCACTGGATAGTTTAGTTTTTATCATAAAGTTATTAAGCAATGTGAATTCTTTTGAACAAAATACCCGCTTTTTTCAAAATTTGTTTTATAACAAAATCTAAGATCTTTGTTGGGGATAATATATTGTTACAAATTTATAAATAATTATTGTATTTGTCTTAAAATATCTCAGACAGATCGGAAATACTCACGTTTTGGGCAAAAGTTGCGGTATTTAGAAGTGTTATACGTTAAAATAGGGTTTTCTATTGATTTGGTGACTTGGTAATGTTTTAACCGGAAAACTTGGCGATATTTTTGGCGACTTGGCGAGAAATAGATATTTCTGGAAACATCCATCACATAAGATCTAGGATCAATATTTAGCGAGATAGCCTAGAAACCTTGGCGAAATTGGTAGATTTCCTCGCCAAGTCAGGTGTAAATACCGCAGCCCGACACAGAAGGAGTTGAGTTTTTGTGAAGACGATTGGCCGTGACTGCTAGTTTAGAGAAGCTGTTCTCTGTCTGAGGTATTTGAGACCTGTGATTAAAAGCTGTTACTTATTGTATCTGACGAACTGCAGCTGTATACTATATAATATGATTGTTACAGCTGGTATATCTAGTGGAATTTTTTTTACGAATAAAAGTCTTTTGTTCATTGAGTCGTTGCTTTCTTCAACTCTCAATCCAAACGAACCCCAAAGCTCGGTACAATATATTCATTCTGTGGCACAATATCGTTTTCTAATAATGGAATTTATGTGCTCTATTTTATTTTCCGTGTTCAACAGAAATTCAACAGGTGTTGGTAGGCCATAAGCCAGGTTTAAGCAGAAATGTTTATTTTTAATAACGATTTTTCAGCCATGAGTAAATTCTAAATTATAACTCGCACATGCGCATCTTTGCTATGAATGGGTATTTTTTCTAGTTTATACTGGAAATGTATATTAAGTTTATCTCATTAATTAAGTAGCAGTAGCATATTAATACTAGTGATAGCATATATATATATATATATATATATATATATATATATATATATATATATATATATATATATAGTTATCACTGGTATTAACATAGGTAGAATAATGGTTTTCTACGATCTTCCAAAACAGTGTTTATGTTTTTTTAACTTGAAATTTCATTTCTTTTGATGACTATACTAGACTAGAATGTTAACCTCACATAAATGAAAGATTTGCTTAATATGTATCTAATAACTAATTTGTATATTGCGTTGAATACAATTTATACTATACTTCAAGAAGTAATATTTCCAATTAGCTTGCTAAACTTGAAAACTTTTGCAAGAAAAAAAAATTAAGAAAATGTGAAAGATTTCGTGAAGGAGTACTTTATTGCTAGAATTTCTATTTATATAAAAGGAATGCATACTTGGTTTTAGTGATAAATATAATGATACTGACATTGATGACAAGTTACCTAAACACTGAATGGTAATTTCCAGAGCATAAGTAACATATCATGGCTTAATGTATCATAAAAAGCAAAAAACAAGTTTGATTTTTCTGCATTTAAGGTCTTTAGAAATACTTAGTAAGGTACATTTCGATATAGTGTTATACATATAAGCAGTGTTCATGCTTAAGAAAATTTTACAAATTTCATTTAATATAAAAAAATTTAAATTTTTTAATAAAAGTAACAAAATTGAAACTTACAGTAAATAAAATGACATATTATTTATATGGAGAAAAAATGGTTTAAAGTATTTTGTGCAAGGATTAAATATATGCAAGAAAGTAATGCTCTTTATGTTTTTATTTTTAGAATTTTAGAAGTATATATATATATATATATATATATATATATATATATATATATATATATATATATATATATATATATATATATATATATATATATATATATATATATAGCTTTTTGTGCTTCACATTTGCATCCATCCTTAAACTTTTTTTTTTTTAAGTTTTTTACATTTTTTTTTTAATTGTAAGAAAATAGAAACATTTAACTTAGTTGTCTTTAACATAAATGTATCTTACAATGAGAACATTGTAAAATTCTCTTGAACTGCTGAATACTAATAAATAGCATTAGTTTCATATTATAAACAGTAAATGGATTTTTATTATTTTATATACCGGCCAACTTGTTTAGTGGTCAGCGTGCCTGACTATGAATAGGGATGTCCTGGGTTCGAATACCGGTTCAGGCATGAATGTGCTTTCTCTTTATCCTGTCTTTGGCCTTTCCTTGTGTGTGAATGAGGTGTGAATGGTTGCCTTCCTTATAAAACGTGTCCCTAATGTGTGTGTACTGAAGAAGTCGGACTCCACACCAAATACGGTTCAGCTGGAAAAGTGGAGCAGCGCATCCCAATTTACCTGCCTAGCTGGCACACGAGAACAACAACATTATTTTATATAATTGAGCTTAATACGGGAAGCTTTTAACGAGGTTATGGTATGGTTAGTGTGATTTATTTCTTTTTAAATTTAACGTTTCTTCTGAATGTGGCAAACAAGATCATAGTTGATACTCTAGCAAAATTTAATGGATTCTTTCGTCTGGCCCTCAGCCGTCATTTGTTTGCACACACCACTAACTGTAGACTGGGATCTACAGTTAGTGAATTCCGAACCAAACCACTATAAACATATATACGCAAGTTGAGATTCGACACGCGAAGTGTTGAGTCGAGTCCAGAGCGGAAATGTGGTGGAAACAAATGTATGATTTTGAGCCATAGACTGCTATAGAAAGTGGCAGATTTTATGAAATACAAATATTCAAATTGTATTAATAGCCGTTGTTATGCATGAATCAAAATCGATTTTGAAAATCAGCGATATTTTAGGGAATTCTTTTGTTTGAAGATTTAAAAATGATCCACATACAAATTTTCTTGCTTTACCTCTAACATAATATGTGTTTATTCAATACTGTATATTTTTTTCATAGAATTTAGAGATAATTTTTCAATAGTTTATATCCAAAAAAATTTTATTATAATATTATCCAAAATTAGAAAAACAATTTTTCATTTTCTGAGATCTTATGCTTTTTTCATTTCTCATGTTAACAGAATGAGTATTAAGAGATAATTTAGTGTGGATATTTTTTATCTTTGTCATTAAATTTCAAAATTTAAATTTTGGAATTTTATTTTGTAAATTTTTTAGAGAAGACTCCAGTTTTTTTTTTATACAATCAACAGTGCATGTAAAAGTGCAAAGTTACTCTTGGTGTGCAAAAAATGTCGGGATCTCCTATTTGGAAAATATATATATATATATAATATATATATATATATATATAAATAAAAAAACTTTTTATTTATTTTATTTAAGAAAATATTTCTATTAAAAATGAGATGAGTTTTGTGAATCATGATTTCAACATTTATAGATATTTTAAATTTATTAAATAAGTTCGTATACCAATGCAACTTGCATTCTGCTTTAAAGAGTTAGGCGACGTCGTTGTAATCAACAAACATCATTTCTTTTAAATATATTGTACATGCTACAAAAAATGGAATTCTCGATTCTCTTATACTGCATTATAGATTTTTAACAATTCATTTTTTAGAAATGAAAATTGCATTTCTGTCAAATAATTTGATAGTGATGTACATATTGAGCCTAAAAGACAGGGAGAGAAATGTGCTATTTTCCAAACCCCTTTTACTCTAAAATACATTTAAACAGTTGCACTGACGATAGCTTTTGTTTTGTTTATAGATTCTATGGATATTGTATAGCATTAGCTGATTTTGAATTGCACTTCTTTTTCTCACAAACAAACTCTGTTTTCTACTTTCCGTTTCCATATTAAATCCGTGACTCCTTGCAATTTACTACTTCAAAAATTCCCATTTAATTTAATTTTATTATTTGGCGAATTTCAGCAGAGTATGACATTTTAAAATCAATTAACATTTTCAGAGTGCATTTAATTATGAAATAACTTAAATTTTATCAATATATATTTATATTGGGTAGTGCAAAACTTCTACCCTTTTTGGGGTGTGCAAAATTGCAATAGGATTGACGCCATGAATGGCGTTTTAATGACCGAAATCGTCGTTGGGTCGTTCAATCATTGGATCAGTCAAACATGCGAATGCTTAACATATAAATGCATGATATCTCACACGGTTAATCATATCAAAAATTTTCACAGGATGTAACATGAAAGCTAAGAGGAGCATGCGAGATTTTATTATTCGAGTTTCGATAATATATATATATATATATGGCAACCGTAACACAAATGGCAATGTTATTAAGTTTATGGGAAAGATGCAATTATCGAAAGCACATCGTCGACACTTTCTAATAGATAAAGGAGAAGTATCTAAGATCAGGCTTGGAATGGACGACCATTACATGTTGAAGAAGACGATATTAAATCCTTGATGAACATAAAAAGATATAAAGAGCAACCTGTACACCCCATTTATTCAAGAATTAGCGCAGACCTTTGACGTTCACTCTACAACGACCAAGACAGGTGGTTAACTTGGGTTTTACGAGAAAGTTGACTCGTTTGGTTTCACATAACTTTGAAAGTTAATCTAAAGGACGATAGAATCGTCATTTGTGTCCTTATTTTCCCGATACAAAAATGACGCATTCTTGTCGCGATGTGTCACAAAGATGAGAAATGGGTTATTTCTGTAACATAAAGCATCATAAGATCATCCCCCTTCTCATTCGCCTCCATGGAATTCGGAAAAAGCTGAACTTTATCCCAAGAAGGTGTTATTAAGTGTGTGATAGTTGTACAAGGAATGATTCAGTTAAAGGTCCTGCCACTATCAACTAAACTAGTGGTGTCTTCTATATCTAGGCTACATTCAAATTTGGTAACCAAACGGACAGGTGGCATATTAATCTTATAGGAATGATTATAATTATATAATAAAATCATAATAATATATTGTATGATATTAAACATGTAAGTCCAAAAATCTTTAATGATCTTGATATTATGAAAACTGCCGCTCAAGAGTTTTTTTTATTTGAAACCGCCGTGGAATTCATCTCCTACCAGAAAGATGGCAAGAAGTCATAGACAGCAATGGGAATGATGTACAATCGTAGGTAATATTCATTTTGCGTTTATTTGCTCTTCATGGATTTTAAAAAGGGGTTATACTCATCTAGTATATATATATATGTATATATATACGATGCTTTATTTATAATTTTTGTTATTTTGAAAACAACAAAACTTATTAATTAATAATAAAATTAAATTATTTAAAAAAGTTATTTAAGGTAATTTAAAAATTTTACTCTTCTATTTTGAGATAATTTATATATATATTAATAAAAGAGACATAGTTGTAAGTTTAAATATGTAAATAGTGTTATGAAACAAACTACTAGACTCCAAATTTTGAAACAAAAACATTTAATTAACAAACAACTAAAGAATTTACAATGGAGTCATATTTGAGTTCGCTAAAACTCTAGCGCCTCCGTAGCGTACAAAAGTCAGTATCAATCTCCAAAACAAAACGCAGCTTCTCCGCCTGCTCCTCGCACCAACCGTCTCCATACTCCCCCTCCCCCTCGAAGGCTCTGGAAATCGAAATGGCTGAGTATAAGACATTACAGAATAAATTATTCCTTCCTTCCCCGGATTTTTTTTTTTTTTTTTTTTTTTTTTTTTTTTCCTTTTCATTCTATGGAAATCAACCTGCAAGTAAAAGAAACACACACACAAGCAACAAAGAGCAAAATTTAGTATTACAGATAGCCCTGATCAATCGGACTCTGGCTGATACACAAAATTATACGGAATAATATAATATTAAATGTAGAATAAAAATATATCAAAAGAACACAAAATAACTATGTAACACAACAGAATTTGCAACACTAGCTAAATTTACAAATAGATACACATCATTATTATAAAAAGTACTATAATTTTTTTTTTCAAAAAATTATGTACGCATGAAACAATAATTGAAATTTGTACTAAAAGAAAACATTTTAATTTAATATTTGAGAAAAAAAAAGAAAATAATTATGATTCGTTATTCAGCATTCTACTGAGACTATAGGCATTCTGATGTAATTTGCCCTTTCTGTGAACAATTTCAAAATTTACATGACATATCAAACTATTTATTTTCAATAGTAGCCAGAGAAGGATTGATCAAAATGGCCTACCTGTATTCCAACATTTCAGCACGTAACCATTCTAGTGCAAATAATTAATTTCCAAAGTGGATGCTAATGCAAAACATTATAAAAACATCCAAAACCGCTACCAACAGAACATAAGTTTGTTATGAAACAAACTACTAGACTCCAAATTTTGAAACAAAAACATTTAATTAACAAAGAACTAAAGAATTTACAAAGGAGTCATATATGGGTTCGCTAAAACTCTAGCACCACCGTAGCGCACAAAAACAAGTATCAACCTCCAAAACAAAACGCAGCTTCTCCGCCTGCTCCTCGCACCAACCGTCTCCATAGTCCCCCTCCCCTCCCTCGAAGGCTTTGGAAATCGAAAGGGCTGAGTATGAGACATTCCAATAGCTTTTGTTATGGGCATTTGTTTTTAAAATAACAAATCGCGTTATATATATATATATATATATATATATATATATATATATATATATATATATATATATATATATATATATATATACATATCTATCTATCTATCTATATATATATATATATATATATATATATATATATATATATATATATATATATATATATATATATATATATATATATATATATATATATATATATATATATATATATATATATATAATGGCTTCAAATAATTTTCTTTTTTCTTCATAAATTTTTGAGTAATCTAATTGCATTCGTAGGATATTTATGTTTATAATCAAGAATATTCTTAAAACTGTATTTTTCTATTTAATTAAGGATCTATTATAAAATTTTTCTCTATTTTTATAAATTATGTTATCAATGGTACATTATTCCTTATCATTCTATTTAAAAATCATTTTTCTAAAATTGTTTCAATCCCAAATATAGAAACAAATGATAACACGTAATTTTTTAATGTCTTTTTTTACAGACTAAGAACGAGACAGGTTAAAATTTTGTTAAAAATTAAGCAAATGTCTGAAATAAGAATTGAATTCTTGTGCGCAATAACTTCGAAGTACAGGTGGTTATGAAAATAATGGAAACACCTTAGATTTATAAAGAAACCTTTGTTAGTATGGTGCAGTACAGCCTTCAACACAGCTTGGATTTGCTTAAAAATAAATTTATACAAGGACTGAATAGTGTTTAGAGGAATGTTATACCATTCTTCATGAAGACGTCGTGATAATTCTGGAAGAAATGATGATAAGGGATATGGATTCCATGTTGTAAAATAGTCCATAACGTTTCATTACACGTTCCAGTCACATTAGTGAGACGTACTTTTGATGTCAACCTTAAATAATCAATCACAGAAGGCAGGTGGCAGCTCAGTGCAGTTGAGCGTATAAAAAAAAGCGTGTGAAGTTTTCGGAAAACATTGCAGTCATTGGCTTAATGTAGAAATAGAGTAATTTATCCAGTGTCCAAAAGGGCTTGATAATAGACTTTCGTGTCAAAGGTTGGAAGCATTTCCGAAGAGGTTAAGTTTGTGAACTGTTCGTGTGCCACTGTAATAAAAAATATACCGTGCATGGCAAAATGTGACTGTTCAAAATCAAAGACGTGGCAAATGTGGTGCACCATGGACCATAGATGGCAAAATGGAAATGTTTTTGGGCGAATAGATGTGCTACCGTTGAGCAACTGACCACCCAGATGCTACCAACATTGCCTTCCAAACTACTGTTATGTGAATGTTGTTGTGCCTGGGTCATCGAAACAGACGCCTGGTTTATGCACATATGCTGACTGCTGCTCGTTGGCGATGAAGGCTGGAATTTGCAATCAAATACCACAACTAGAAGTCCACTGCGTGGTGACAAGTATCATTTTCCGATGAATCACGTTTTATGCTACATCAAACAGAGGGACATTGACGTATATGACGTGAAACCTTTGAAAGCAAATATCCTGTAACTATTGCCGGAACGTTCTAGGCGGAAGTGATCGTGTTGTTCGTAGCATTTATCCTCATCCGCATAATCTAGGGCTGCTAGCCACGCCATAGGTGTCGGCATAGCTCAACATTTATGTGAACATCTTCAAGAACTTAATTAACTCTCTTCCTATACATCTAAAGCAGTCCGCTCGGAGAAAGCTGGTTATATATATATATTCTGGCTTTTAATTTGTATTCACATTAATGTGGCTTAATTGTGTATATTAAGATTTAATACAGCAGTCCTAGGTATATGCTTAATTCCATCCTCGTGTTTATTAAGTAATCATGCATTATCATCCTAGAAATCCTTCTCGTGTATGAAACGAAGTTTGCATCATAAGATGGATATCGTCAGCTGAAAATACACTCATGTCCATAAATTAAGGATAATTCAGAATAACTCAGAAATTTAACTCTAAAATAAAAATTTCACATGTAGAATTATCACATACTTCTTTAAGAATAATATGCAAATTACAAGAAACCACCAGATGGCACTAATAGTACGTCACAATGACGAGAGTGTAAGAGAGGGGTATATAAGGAATGGTTGCAAAGAAGTAAAATTGTTCGCAATCGCTTTAAAAGTCATTCAGTGCAATAACCGCATAGTTACGGCACAAAGGAAGCATTCGGATGATGTTTTACGTGGTAGAATTATCGGCCGTCGGGAATGAGGACGTTCTTAGCTGGAAGTATCCGAGAAACCTGGAATCACCCAGAGTGTCATCTCCAGACTTTGGCAACAGTTTCAAGATGATGGTAGTGTGAGTAGACGTTACAGCACAGGTCGCCCCCGAGTTACAACGCCTAATGAGGACCGTTATTTGACAGTTACTGCCAAAAAGAACAGACGGAGTACATCATCAGACCTGTCTCATTAGCTCTCTTCAGCTGTCGGTACGACAGTTTCAAGGCAGACCGTGCACATACGCTTATGGCTTATTGATCTATATGCTCGTAGGCCTGTCAAATTGTGTTCGACTTACCGCAATACACTGTCGCCTGCAGTTAGCCAAGAGTAGAGAGCATGAATTGTGGACACCGCAACAGTGTTCTTGTGTGATGTTTTCCGACGAGTCAATGTTTAGATTTCAATCTGATTCTCGCCGGAATTTCATATGGAGAGGGCCAGGTACCCTTTACCACCAACAAACAGAACACCATTGAACCACACTGTTATGGCGGTACAGGATTGCTCGTATGGGGAGGAATTATTCTAGGTTCCAGAACTAACCTACATGTTCAGAATGTAACCATCACTGGCCACATCTGTCGGGATGTCAGTCTGGAACGACATGTATGTTTTTTTTCGGGGCGCCATGTGTGCAGAATTTCTGTTTATGGATGACAATGCCAGTCCTCACCGTGTGAACATTGTAGACGAATGTCTTCAATCGGAGGATATCAATCTCATGGACTGGCCGGCATATTCACCGGACTTGAATCCAATAGAGCATGTGTGAGACATGCTTGGACGATGAAATGATGCTATTCAACCATCTCCCACATCTCTACGGAATTTCGGAGAGCATTGCTTTATGAGTGGTGTAATATTCCCCAAAATCATATCGATAATTTGATACGTAGCATGCCTAGACGTTGTACGGCCTACATTGCATTCGTCTGGGGAGGGGTGCTTACTATGTATTAACCATCATATCAACCATGTTATATGGGTTTTTGTAAATAGGTTCTTTTTTGAAATTTGCTCCAGGGAGTATGTATCGAAATTTTTATTAATGATGCCTAATATATAGCATTTATTGCTCTTTACCTTTTGTTTAATATACTTTTCAAATAAGTCACATTTGTTTTGCTTCTGTCTCTTTCTTTGCCTGAACTTGTATTATGCTTTATTTATGGACACGAGTGTATTTTATATTTCTCAGTTAACATACCTCTCAAAACTTTAAAAAATCACTTTTTATAGAGCATTATTCAAAATTGGCTACAAACATTTTATTGGAGCTTTTAATACTAATATTTAAATATTTGAAATTATAAATTTATCATAGTAATTCCAGTTTTCTGAAATAAAAGTAATAAATACATAGAATACTCTCTTTCTAGATTATCCACCTTCGAATGTTTGAAATTTTCATTGTCTTAACATATTTTTTTATAGGAATGGTTTTGGTATAAAAACTAGATTATTGATTTCATTTAAAACTAACTTTAAAGAGATCAATGTTAAGATTCTGGAAATATTCATAAATTATGAAGCCTGATTAAATTTATGTATATTTCAATGTTAATAATACTAACTTTAATTGAATTTGGTTTTTAAAAAAAATTTAATATTTTTATTTCATTGTGTTGAAATGGCTCAAATTTCGCCCTTTAAAAGAATTCCCAAAACCTATACATCTCATCAAAATGATTCACATTAAGTTGTTATTTTTCTAAATAAAATACTTTTTTGTGGTAATATCATATATATATATATTATACAATTGGCCCAACATAAAATTACAGGACTGCTTATACCAGGATAGATCTACCTTTATGCTTGACAGATGGAATCACGATCATACGCTTGTGTCGCTGTCCTTCAAATTTACACCCGTCCTGTTGTAGGGAGAAGTGGGAAAGATGATTCGTCAGAACATATTACTTTCTTCCACTTATCAATCGACCAGTTTCTGTGTGTGATACCACTCTAGACGATGTTTGACACTGGCATCTGTGATAAGTGTCTTGGGAATTGCTGCTATACAATAAATGTTCGGTGCATAAAGGTGCTTCCTTATTGTAAACACATAAGAATAAAGATTTTATTTTACAACTGCGGTCATTTTTGTTGCAAATGTTTGCGTTTCAGAGATAAAAATCTACTTCAATACCCGTCTGTCTCTTTTACCGAGCTACTCTTTCTACCCATTATTTTCATTTACCCAGCTTTTCTTCTGTGTTATGCATACGCTGCCATGAATTTAGACATCGACTTTTAAAGTACGCCTTAAAGTTGGGATATTTCGGTAACACTTATTCTACTTAGACGGATTCCTACAATTTGGCCTCTTTGAAATTCTGAGAAGTCTGATATTTTAAAACTTTTGAAAAAAATCTAAGACTTACATCAATGTTGCTATCACATTCTACCTGAATATATATATACCTGGTGGTTATAATTAAACTTCCTCAATAAACAGGGCAAACGGGTGAACGGAAAAAAAAATTAAAAATTAGTTTTTGATCACTTAGTCCCATCGAACCACATTAAGTAAAAGGGAGAAACAAACAGTTTAGTTTGCAGAAACAAGAACATATTAGGAAGAAATTGCGCCATAGGAGTAGTAGTTAATGGTGCCAGGACGATGTAGAGAAAAGTGTTCCACGTGACTACTTTTTAAGTCATTCCACATCACATCACCTCCACTATAAACCAAACTTTTTAAATAGCCCTATAACCAAAAATAGCCCAGAGTTAGATCCGGCGAACGTAGAGGCAATGGGTTAGGAAAGGAGTGACTAATAATATGTTCCTCTGGGAAGTGTTGGAGTAACAACGTCTTCTTAGATCCATGGGTATGGGAGGGCTCACCATCCTGCTTGAAAACGATTGATCTAAGGACCGGTTTCTGCTGTATAGCAAACGTTTGTAACATGTCATGTAACCAACGCCCGTTACGGTTCATCTGATTATATATATATATATATATATATATAGATATTTTATTACTTATAATTCTTGATATGGATTGCTAATATTGTTTCTGCATTCCGTTTAGGTATTTCATTAAAGTTCATACTTTTTTGTTTATATATATAACTATAGTGTAATGTTCTTCAAATAATTTTATATTACTATTCAAATAAAATCCTATTTAGGATATAACAACTGCATGGGATTAAATCCGCTCTCAAACAAACAAGTTAACAAAATAACAACGAACGAAAACTGCTGCAAAACTGAAGTTTTATTCCACGGCCTTTGAGGTTGTTGGTGGTTTTGGCGTAAGGAAAAAAATGCCAACAATCAAAACGCTATCGCCAACAATTACCACCCGTTATATTCTTATTTATAGACAGCTATTATTATACCTATCAAAATATTATTTTAATATTTTATATATTTTCAAAATATTAAGTTATATATTTTAATGTGTTTACGAAGTTCATTAAAAAAAGTCACTTATTCACAGGTGCTTCCATTATATTAATAATCAATTATATATCATAATAGAATGATTTTGAGAAATTCAGTTCTTCCAAAATAATTCTTTTGGTTCAATTTATATTCCATGTTTATTTACATATTATAATCATTTCAGAATAATATATTTTTATTTCATAAATGCGAAAATTAAGGACCTCTCACTTATGTGGAATTTTGAATGTTTAAGAAATTGATGTTAGCTTTTAGAATTTTTAGAAATAAAAATTTTAGAGATATTAGACAGTTAAAATCCAGTGGTGTTGTTTACCATGAGAAAATAAGAAACTTTTGCAAAAAACAGAATTTTTCTTGGTAAATCTGAAGCGTTAGGAAAAATAAATAGTTAAACACAATAAGAGGGGAAATTTCTCGTTTGTATCATTTTGGGGTAGTTGGACTCAAATCTAGTCATTGACAGTTTTAAAGCAGACTATATAAGTTAGCTTATATTTTAAATTTGATTAATTTAAAATCATAATATAAAATGCTCATTCACGTTATATAAATACTCTCAAGCATATTTTTCATATTTTATAAATGGTATATTTTTTCATTATGTAATAAACATGAAAATTTTATAAAGTTAAAAACTTCTAATTTGCGAAGATCAAAATATTTTCATTCACATAAATAAACAAAAAATGTTATTTTATATGATTAAATTTGTGAATTGATCTTCAAATGAAGTAAGAAAGAAATTTACGCATGTTTTGAATGATATGGATACTTTTCCTGGAGTTTTCACAATTAAAGAAAGTTGATATAATTTTGGTAACTAGTAGTACTGGAAACTGCTGTAATTTTAGTTTGTTGTTGTTGTCGTCTCGTGCCAGTTAAGCTAGACTGGCAATATGGGGTGCGCTGCTCCACTTTTTCCAACTGGTGTGGAGTCAGACTTCCTCAGTACACACGTGCTATACGTACCCATTTATATAGGGTAAGCAACCATTCACACAAAGAAACAACAAAGACAGGATAGATAGAGAGAGATAGTACATAGCCCGAACCGGGATTCGAATCCAGGACCTCCCTAACCGCAGTTAGGCACTCCGACCACTAGACAGGGTGGGCGGTGTAATTTTAGTAAAAGCAACGATTAGAGAGACTTTCAAAAAATAAATCTTAAATTCCATACTGACTTTTAGTTCTGCAGTTTTTTAGTTCGATTCCTACTTCTATTACAGATGTTTGGAATACACTTTAAATAATGTCTCGCTAGAATCAGTCATCCTGTGTAAAAATGATTGATGACTAAGAAATAATATATATATATATATATATATATATATTCATTCATCTTGCAAAAATACTTAAAAAATTCCTTATTCAAATTTGTTTGTGAATTAAATGATATTGTCTAATAATTCTATTGGTATTAGATTCTACAGCATCAAGTCTGTAACGTGAAGTCATTGAATTCAAGAGAATTTCGCATGGCGACAAAAATGATTTTTTTCTTAATGGCAGATTGTAGACAACTACAACAGAGTCTATTAATCTATTGTTCCCTGATACCCAAAGAACCGGTCAGAAACAGCGATCTCTTAGCCGCCGAGGCGTTACCCTGGGTGCACCACAGGGGGTGAGCCACCCTCGCACCCTTACACATGCCATAGGGACCCGTTTATAGGGTAGACATCAAGCATACTTCATTCACACACACAAGGAAAGGACAAAGACAGTATAGACAGAGAGAAAGTACATCCATGCCTGAACCGGGATTCGAACTCAGGACCCTCTTATCCGTAGTCAGGCACGCTGACCACTAGACAAGTTGGCCGGCACAAAAATGAAAGTTATGTTCAGGATTATCAAACTGAATAATACGGGAGAAAAAATGCTATTTTAAGTAGAATGACAGAAGATTCCTTCTAAACTTTATTCCGGAGGTATAAACACAACGACGCATTAAATATTCTAAGGATTATTTGTTTCTAATCTGGAGCTTTAAAAGAGGTCACAGTAAGTGTTGAAAATAAAGAGAATCAAGCAGAGTTGCTTTATTTATTTTCAGAAGTAATATTGATGAAGAGAGTATTTCTTTCTGTGGTAACCCATCGTTAAAAGAATCTTTAAGTGTTTATGAAAGCAATGTTCTATTACTTAGAATTATAAAAAAAAAAAAAAAAAAAAAAAAAAAAACTCATATTTTTTTGAAAAAAAAAAAAAAAAATTATGCTGTTTTACTCTAGAACTTGGTTTGCTATTTTTATAATATTTTATAAATAAAATTTATTTAATAATAATAAAAATAAATTTAATTTTTTATTATTTTTTAAATTATTTTATTAATTTTTTTATTTATTGATTTAATAATAATTATAATTATCATTACATTATATTTGTATAAAATAATAAAAAATTAATAATAAATTAAAAAAAAATAAATAAGAAAAATAACTAGAAAATTTAATTGCATAGAAGTTTGGAGAGTTTAAAATGTTTATAAATTTTAAACGCTAAAATTTTTTTCTTAAAATTATAATCATTCAGTTATTTGCAAGAAAAGTAGAAGTCCTTGCAATGAAAAAGGTACTTGTTAAATGGTTTAAATGGATTAGTCGCATCTAGGAAATAGAATATTCTTAAAGTTTTGAAAGAAATATCGTTTATGTGTGTGTATGTTTCATAAAATAAATAACAGATGGTGCTACGACTCAGTTGAGTTATTTTAACTATAATCAACATTGTCCAATTACATTCAAGAGAACGAATTTAATTCCTCCGAACGATATTAAAATTCCAATTCATTATAGCGTCTTTTATCTTGACCTGAACTTTTTCGCTCTGAAAACATTCAAATTCGTTTATCGTCATAGTGAAGTGAAAATTAAGTCACTCAGCAAATTTTGAATTGAAAGCTATAGGGAAGGCAAATGATAAAAATACCGACAAACGTGTATTGTAAGATGAAATACCAAGCATGCGATGTACAAAAGAAAGAATGTATTCCATGCGCAGTTAGAAAATAATCCATTTCTTACATTTAACTCTCTCTCTCTCTCTATAAACCAAAGAAAAATTTAGTTTATTTTTAAAATATATCTAACCTCGTTTTAAAAGTTATTAAAGTCTAAAAATCCACAAGATTTACTAGAATCTTTTCGGATCTTGATCGATGTCGTGCTTTCATCTCAGCTAAGCGCACTTTTTGTTGATGTGGATTCAAACAGATCTTTGGCACTATAAATTTTTTTTCTGTAGAATTTACTATATTTTGAATCATAATGTGCTTTTTTTTTATTTTATTTGACACCAAATTATCTGCAGTATAAGTTTTCGACCATTCATAGGAAAAATTGCCGCGGACTATACGCTGCTGCGGATTATGCAACGCTTTTTTTCCTTTGTTCGAAATACGGGGCTTGCGGATAATACGCCGCTGCGGATTATATGCAGAAAAAAAAGGTAATTTGCTGGCATTGTTGAAATATGCTTATTGTCTTCCAGTATCACTTTCAACTAAAATATTTAGCTTTAATCCAAATAATTTTTAAAAAAAATTGATTCAGGACAAATGATATAAGTTAAGCGAACAAAAAGTGCATTAATAGCATAGAATTGTTAGGAAGGAATAAATTATGCAATAGCTAATAGATTTACTAATTAAAAACTAATACTAAATTTTATTAATTAAAAATATTTTTTTAATTTAAATCTGCCAATTTCATTTTACATGCTTGAGGATATTTTATCAAATATGAACTTATTTGCTTTAAAATATTGAAATCGCGAATACTCACGAGGAATAGTTCTTGCTTTATATTGCATTTTAAAAATTAAATAGTCTCTGAATTATTCGTATTAATGCCGAATAATGTCTGAGTGTTAGTGTTTCTGACTCCTAAGCAGTTGGTACCGGATTCGAATCCCGGTTCGAGCATGGATGCTCCTTTCTCTTTCTCCGTCATTTCTCTTTAGATGATGAATGAATGTATGGCCCACCTTTTAAACGGGTTTGTGGTGGTGTGACGTGGGTAAGGCTACTAGCTCCGTGACCTGGTTCACAGGTACCCATCGGGCAAATATATTGTACGATAAATGAGTAGCAGTTTCCGGCCTTGTTGGGAAGAAGAGTTAGTCACCAAGAGTGCCCGCTGTTAAAAAAATATCCCTATTTTAATTTCATGTGTGTAATTGTTTAAAGTCATGTATCAGCAAATTTTCTTTACTGGAATGGACACACATTATTGAGCACATTCCAAAATCAGTGACACGACAACCGCCCAATTAATTCGCGATAAACACATACATTATACACATTTGAAATTAATTTATTTTCTAAAACAAATAGCTTAAATTCTTATTTATCAATTTTTTATTGCGGTGATTAAACTCTTTCTCTGAATTTAAATGGCAATTCTTGTATTTCTTCAAAAGCAGCTATGTGTTGAAGTATCTACCATGAATAGAAGTTAATTTCCATAAACAAGAAAATTATTATTATGAAATTTTATTATTTTTGAACACAAAAATTTCTTACGCCATATGTTGTTCATGTAAAATTAAAGCAGCAAAATATTTTGAAATAATATAACTTTTAAATTGAAAAGCAAAGCTCTTTTAAAGTGGTGAAAGTATAAAAGAATTGAAAAAATTATTACATTAAAAAAAAAAGTATAATAGATATCACATAAAACTTTAATTTCGGTATGAACCTTTTATAAATTAGTGGTGAATTTACAAATTTTACGGAAATTCACGTAAATTGAAATACACAATTTCTTAATGCCGACGAGAGATTGATACAATCCGTGGCAAAATGAAGGATAATATTTACTAAGCACTTATATTTAAAAAATAATTGATATTTTAAAAATAATGAAGATTTAAACGTTATATACTCTTTCTATAAAAAGCTTTTATTTTATCACAATATTAGCTCTCTTTAAGGGAAATTGAAATTTTCAACATTTATTATATTTTACTATTAAACTTTCTAATTTCTTATAGTTTCAAAACCATATGCATTATTGGTATCTGTAACTGATTGCCAAGTGGATAGCCCAAAAGAATTCCCATCACCTGCTAAAATTGCTTGGCCACAGAAAAAATCGAATGAAAGCAAAATTAAATATTGCAGTTGTTTTTAAATACATGTTATGTTGTCTTGTGCCAGCTAGGTTGGCATTAGGGAGTGCGCAACTCCACTTTCCCAACAGAACCATCTTTTGGCGTATAGTCTGACTTCCTAAATACCCACCATATTGTACACTGTTTATCAGGGTAGGCAACCATTCATACTCTTATAGCATGTGTTTTCCCCTATATTATAACACGGAGATTCACCGCGTTATATTTCATTACTGTGAAATTTATTATGATTTGTAGAGTTCACAATCAATTTTGCACAACATTATGTCCATTGTGTTCTTATAAAGTAAGATTAAATTATGTTTTATTGACCTTTAAACACATTTTTCTAAAAAATGTCGGTGGAAAGTTATTTCAGATAGCTCCTACAGTAAATAATCATGTAATAAAATTGTTTTTTTTTCATTTATTTTATTGACTTGAAATTGTTTTAATTACACATGTATAACTCTTTTATTTGAAATGATCTTAGTTTGAAAACGAGAAAAGTTAAACTGAATCATTTATATATATATATATATATATATATATATATATATATATATATATATATATATATATATATATATATATATATATGCGTTATATGAGGTCAATACGAGCACCGTTTAGGAGAATGCTCGTACGAGTTTTCCTATACCGTGGAACTAATATACAATGTTATAAAGGGATTATTATACGTGATTATATACACACACACACACACACACACAGATATATATATATATATATATATATATATATATATATATATATATATATATATATATTGTTGAATGACGTGTATAGATGGAATTTTCAATTTAAACAATAACAAACTTTGGTTGGCCGTAAATGATTTTATACACTTCCGGTTATCTCTTTCAATTGAAAATCAATACAATGGGAAAAATTATTTATCATTTTTGAAAGTTTTTTTGAGATTCTATCACTCATAAGAATAATTTTATTAATTGTGCAATCTGGTGCTTTCGCAATTATTTTTTCTAATTTTAATTTAAATAATTTTGAAGCTTTGCCACATTTTGCGAGGAGTCGCTCCTATCGGTAATATGACGATCGATTCGTGATCTATCGATGTTGTAAGTGATATATATTCTTACACTTGTCATCATTTATCTCAACTGTATCTTATCCTACCTTAATTAATTTTTACATTTATTAGAAAATAAAAGAAAATACACTTTCAAATAATACTAAATCGAAATACAAAATTATTACGTATCAAGCAAGTTAATTATGTCGCAATTAAAGCATTACAAATATTTTTAGAATGAATTTAAGCATGTGAAAATGATAAACTAGTATAAATAATAATCCAATGCAACAAAAGAATTAGTTTTAAAATGATAAGATTTAGATAAAATATTTTTTAAGACCTTAACATATATACAAACGGAACTCCGATGGCTTAGTGGTAGTGTTTCATGATCCCAAGGCACAGGTTCAATCTTCGGGCTGTACAAGATTTACACAGCCTTTCATTTCTACAGTGGTTCGATAAACTGAGTACCAAGCATGCTTGGGAACTAAACACTGGAAGTTTCGCATTAGGCTGACCACTTAATTGGGACATATGCATTGCACCACAGGGCCCCTCGGTCAGGAAAACATAGATGGGCACTGTATGCCTGGGCCTACATGGGTTGCAGTGCCACAGAGTTTAGTTTATTAATTCATATATATAAACACAAATATATACTTTTTTAAAAAATAATTTGGTATCAGAAGTGATATAAAACTTTGAACATTAACGTGATATAATGAGTAATAAATATGTAATAAAATTTCACAATCAATAATAAATAGTGCTGGAAGTAACATTTAAAAAAACATAACCCTTAATTTTATTATCTGTTATAACTAAACTACCAATTTTATTACACTTGATTCTAAAGAAATGTGCCTTTAATTGGTATTCGAGATAGCTACTTCATGTGTCGATCTCATCACTTGAATGCGGCGAGAAAATTACGAATCAACTTAGAAAGGAGTTACATCATAAGTCTCAGAAAATCAAGTTGCTCAAAATATGCATCAGATAGGATGTTGATCAATGTGATAATGATACTCGTAGTGTCTTGGCAATTTTGAATCAGAGAACGTATAACCATTTGCTACAGTATCCAAAAGAATTGCATGCCACAAATGTACAATACAAAATAATATAGCAATCAGAAGTTGCCTAAGCCACTATCGGCATTTGTGGAAACACAGAAATCAGCAGGTTCTATGCAGCATCTATTTCTGAGTGGAATATAAATGAACCTGATAAAACGTATGTATTAGGAGTAAGATGGTGATGCCTTCGATCATTTTTGACTTTTATTTTTCTCCTTTTTTAACAACTTTTCCAGTGAGACAAATAAAAATCAAAAACTCTCTCTTATTGCAAGAAAAATAAATACTACTGACATTTCACTCTGTAAAATGAAATGCAATGCTCATATTGAAAATCTTAATACTGAACATAAAACTATTATTTTCAATAAAAATTGGAAAATTATAAGTATATGAAAAACTTAACATGCATCAAATCAAATGAATAATAATGTTAATTGAGATTTGTGGTATGAAAATTTTCTCTCTATGCATCCAGAACATGCATATCCATACCTGCCAAAATTGGAGGGGGAAAAAATCAGTAGATTCTACTGATTTTGAGGGAAAAATCAGGAGATGCTACAAGCAACATTTTTGCTTGAAACAGAATGTTTAAAGCATCAGTATACATATAACCAATAATTGTACTTTTCAGTGTAAACAAAGACAGGCTTTGCTTGAAAATGTAATTTTATTTTGAAATTTAAATCAATGATAGTGTACCAAGTTGTTATTGTTACACCAGCATGCTTTCCTGTGCCTAGACTTGAGTTGAGCCAGTCACTTCCAGAGGTATTATTTCACTTGAAGGACATTGTGACAATGTCCAATTTTAACGTGCCTCAGGTGCCATTAGCGAACATGACAGATTTTGGTTGGCTGGGATTCAAACTCATTACCTTCCAATAATGTTAATGACATCCTAACTAACCTAACCACTGTGGCCCGCAGTGTTCCAGGTAAGTGTAGGGTTTGATGCTTGTAGATATGCAATGACAGTGTGCAAACTGTCATACCAGGTTTGAGAATACTGGGTTAGACTGAGCTCCAATATTTAAGATACTAATTTATTATTCAATTAATTTTCTCTTGAGTTAAATTAAAGATTAAATATATAACCCATTTATTTTTAAATAATCAACATATTCAGTCTAAAAGATTTAGACATTCTGCACAGGAGCTCCGTCTGATCAATAGAGAACCCTACATACTATTAAACTCTGTATGCACGCCATTTGTTTAATATTTAAGCTACAAAAACAACTCAATAGACTTTTCACATGCTAAATTTTGGCTCCTTTTAAGTTTTTCACTTAAATTACCAAAAATCAGTAGATTTTCATACATTATTGGAAAATCGGGAGAAATGATGAAAAACTAGGAATTTCCCAATAAAATCAGTAGTGTTGGTAATAAAGAATATCAGTAAACACACAATTGAGTAAAAAAAAGAATAGGGGCGTTTTTTGATGCACCAAACAAAATTAATTTTGATTAACTCACTTTATTGACAAATTTCACTGAGCTTGGTGTTAATATAAAAAAAGAACCTCTATTTTCATTAGTCTATTGGAAAAAAAAATATTCATTTTTCTTTATAAGCACTAGTCAAAATTTTAATTAAGCTTACAAAAGGAAGAAGCTTGCCTTTCATGAGCAACATGTGCACAACACATTAAAGATTATATCTACTTAATGTTCCTGGTAAGATTGCTCTGGGCTGTTTTTACTCAACTGAGGGTTCTAAATTAGTCAAATTAAATGTAAAAGGGTAATACAAAGTAAATCTTCCTAAATTTACTTTTAGTTATCCTAGATAAAAATCCTACTTTATAGGTGTATCTTTTGAAAGGGTTAATATCTTCCATTTGTTAACAATGGATGATCATATTTTCTTTTGATTCAAAATTTATCTATAACATTATAGAAAAATTAGCCATTAACATAATATCTAGACTAATCTCAAGGGGCAAACATAGATTCTTTATTATTTAATTTACTATTATGATGTATTTGCAAAATGTTTACTATTTCTTTATCATTTGTTTGTTTCTTAGAGGTAAAAATTTCTTTTGAAACTATTTTTCAAAAATCGTAAATGTTGCCAAATGATTACACTTAATTTTGATGCATTTAAGTCTTACTGTGAATAAACTCAAAATATTTTTTTTAACTATACAAATCAACTTTATTAAATACAAGATATGCAGTCCCTTAAACTCAAATTAAAGTTATTGTGATACATGAAGATATATCATTTAAATACACTAATTTTGTAACTCATTTCTAAATCAAACAAATGAATTGTTAAATGATTATTTTTCTTCAAAAGTATGTTTTTATTTACATCCATAATTAAAAAACGTGTGAAAAATTTTATCCAATGAGGTCTCTAACATTTGTATGCAATAATAATTATTAATGTTCTAGATTCGCTGACAAAACATTGTAAATAAATTACTGTTTCAATTAGCATTTTTTGAAAATTAATAACTCTGTGAGTTTTTCAAAAACTCAGTTGATTCTATAGAAAGATATTTTTTATTTTTAATTTTTTTTGGAATAAAGAGATAATCAATAAACCAGATTTGTGACTACTTTTTGAATTCTTTAAATAATATTATAATGCCATGTATATCAACCATATCATTAGAGTTTTTTATGTACCAATATAATTTTTCCATTCTAGCTTATTTTATAATGTAAGCATTGATTTAGAAATTTTTATTTGTTATGCATAAAGCCAGTATTATACAATAGAATAATTTCTTTATTTCTCCCATAACAAGCATATCTGAACATATTTTAAAAATACTTAAATTTAACTATTAATAAAATAATCGAGATTTTTAAATGATTCTTGAATCTGCATTAGATAAGTGCTTGATTACTTTATCTTGTGGATCAACAAGAATACTATATTTGCTTAATTTTATTTTATGGTTAGGTTTTATAAAATCTTCACGATGAAAATTTTATTGTTTACGTTTTTATTTTCTGTCATTCAGTGTTGCATTCAAATTTGAACTAGAAACTTGGATTAAGAAATGTTTAAATAGTTATTTTACCATAAACCCTTTAACTTTTTAGCGTCATGATAAAAAGTCATTACATAAAGAGAGCAATCAATGATTTACTTTTGTTAGCTTTAATAAAATATATTCCTACGTTTTAATCATTGATTCAGATTTATAAAACTAATTCAAATACATGAATTGACAAAATATTTAGATATTATTTGACTCAAATAGAGTTATGCTCATTCTCAATAACTGGTCCTAATAGTTTTTTATTTATTCAAAGTATTTTTCTTATTCAAAGAATAATATTTTCTACTTTAATTCCATACTTTTAGGATTCACAATATATAATTTTGTTCTAGAAGGTTGGCAACAACAGAGCATGAACATATTTGTAAAATAATTATTCTTTAGTTCTTAGTAACAAGAACCATTAATAAAGTGTGCTACTGAATTTTTTAAATGGCAGTTTAACATTAAAAAGCACTTGTGCATAAGACAAGAGGTAGAAGAAACCTTTCTTTTGAGAAAAAAAATAATGAACATTTAAAATATGGGCCACAATTTCTCAAATCATATACAATACATCTGATAAGGATAATTTACTGCAATGTTTCTGACACCATGAAACTGACAAAAATGTAATTTTATTTAATCTTAACATTCTAGACATATATTACAAATAGGAAAAAATAAAATATAGGCTTACAAATAAGAGCATATAAAAAATTTGTTCTTTTTGCAGATCTTTTTTTATTTTAAGCTTAAACCAGAAGATTCATTTATTATTTAGTCCATCATCACTAATAACATTGTCTGTGTGTGTGAAAGTTTCTATTTAAATATAACATAAATAGAGCTTAACTTGGTAATCAATGTCATGTTTTATCTCTGGCTCCTTGAAAAATCCCATATTAATCTTTTCTAAGGATATGTATTTTGGATACTTTTTCTATATCAACAGAAATACTGTAACACATTTTTTTAATAATATATCAAGAGACAGCAATATTGTCCAACATTTTTGTAATTTCAGTCAAGGTTATCCAATGATTTGCTTAATCAAGATTAAAATATGAAATCTAAGAATCTGAATAGAACCATAAGGAAAATCTTTTGGCTTCTTACGAACCATCTAAATCTCATTAAAAAGAAGCAATTATTTATGTATTTTAAAAGTTTCCTCAATATTAATTTGAACACTTGGATTGCGATCTGAAAAATATCCAACTGTTTAAGCAAATTACTGTTAAATGTCTTGAGAGATTCGCTTCAGCTTTTTTTTGGGAAAGAGGTAGGTGATAATATAATGAGTGTTCAGTATCAAAGCTTAGTTTCATTTTGTAAGTCAACTTTCCTTCAAATTTAAGTTTAATGAAGCTGGAAATTAATTACCAAATCTATTAGCTTATGACATAAATTATAACTGTGTGATTTAAAATGTATAGAAAATATCATTATAAATATTACTGGCCATGGAAATTTTTTAGAATAAATATTAAAATATAAAAAAAAAAAAAAAGAAAAGATATAGGATATAGACAGTATTAATGGTAAACACTTTTATTGAATATAGAAAATTTCAAATAAAGCATACAGGAAATAAATAATTAATGCATCTTATAATGTGACTTCTTAAATATTCACAACATTCTTGGAAATAATTTTGGACAAATAAAACAATGACTTTTTTTCTTGACAAATCTTGAAAATAAAAATAATTTCAAAAATAATAAATACATAGAAAGGAAGAAATTAGAAAATAATGCATTTCAATAAATGAAGTAAGATTATGTTGTATTTCCATTAACATGCTTTGTCCGAGATGACACAAAAGGTGGCATAATTATTGCAATATACCCATCAGACCACGGTTTTTCTTTTAATAGTTGAGGATTTTCAATAAGTCTGTCATTGATTTCTACAAGTTTTCCACTAACACAACTATAAAGCTCATATTCTTTACCATTGCTACAGATTACAGTACACAAAATAGAGTTTTTTTGCAACTTTTGACCACCTTTTTTTCTTTTACCAGATACTTTATTGGATAATCGATTAACATTGTCATTTGTATAAAATTTAACAGAGTTGACATTAATATTGCTACACAGTATTGGATGATTAGGTGCTAGTGTTATGATACTTAATCTATTAGAATGAAGTAAAGAACACTGATTACTGTTTGGGAAAATTGTTGGTTTGAAATATCTCTCAGTTACACTAGGATGATTTTCATTAACACGGCAGGCATGAAGAAAGGAGTCTGTTGAGTCCATTACATCAATGAAGTTCACAAATAAATCTGCACAAAACAAATTGATTAATAATAATCAAAAAATTGAAAATTAAAGAAAAATATATAAAGATGCTCATTAATAAATATTGGAAAATAAATTTTCCTAAATCTGAACATTAGTTCTAAAAGATTCTCAAACCTTCTGAATGCTTTCTTAAAAAAGAATTTGAATTAAAAACAATATTACTTTGAAAAGTAAAAAAATTATAGAACTTGTAAACAATAATCAATAAAAAATTAAATAATAAAAATGCATATATTTACATAGATACAAATGAAACTTAATTTTTTAATATCCATATTCCTTTATTAGCACAAGATAATCATGATAATTAGAAGACAATTACCTGATTATCTGTAAATTCAAATATATTTTTATTTCATACATCTATGGTGCATAATTATGATACTACAATGTTCATTCATTAATATTCTATGACTCTTCACTGTGTAAGACAAATAATACATACATTTAATATATATATCTTAATCTACTGATAAAAGTATCTTATCACAATAATTTTTTTTGTCGCAATATTCAATTTAGAAGATTTGAATACTGATTGATTTAAATACATACTGAGAATCTAAATGAATGAAATTTCAATGACAATGTTCAAGTCTAAAATAACTACATTTAGAAGGTAGAAAAATTGTTTGCAAATATGGAAAGTGCATATAAAGCTTACCTTAGAAATTTAAGCATTTTTTAAAAATAATTTTTAAATATACCAATATATTTTGTATCTTAGTAACATAATTTTAATATAATATCATTTTTCCTATAACAAACTTTTGAAGCAGACAGTAAATATTAAATTTGAAGCAAAAGAAAACATTATTATAGCACTGTATATGAGAAAGAGCCTATTTTATATATCCATCTGATAACTATATGAATTTGACATCTATATGATAAAGAGTCTACAAAGGTGAGTACACAGTGGTTTAGAGTAGCAAATAATTTATAATATTTAGGTAGCTCTGAAATCTTTGGCTTTAATGCAATTCAATCTACCCTTCCATCACTTTAGATATGTAATTATAAGATTATTGTATTAATTTTAAAAATGATTGTTCTTCTTTTCTGACATATAAACAAGATTAAAGATCATTCCTAAAATAATTTTAAATAAATGGATTACATCAAAATAATTTTATACAATATTGAGGATAACAAGAATCTACTACTTCAAAATAATTTCAAGTTGTTTCGATTTCAGGAAATAAAAATGTAACCCATTTACATTTAATGGAAATTAAATGTTAACTTATAATTTAGCCAATGCATAATATGATAATTAATTCTTGTTGTATTAATCAAAGTAAAATAATAGGAAATTTAAATTAATACAACTAAAACTATTTGTAAAAACTTATAAATTTAAAGCAGAACTTTTAATCCTAAAAACAGAAAATAAAACAATATAAGAGGTTTCTAGATTGATTTCCCTAAAATATAAAATTTACAGAAGAAAATTAAATTTTAAATTCTACAAATTTCTAGAATTTAAGCATTTTTTTTTTTTTTTTTTTTTTTTTTTTTATGAAAAAAATTTCACCTGAAAAAAAATCAATAAAAAAAAAAAAAAAAAAAAAAAAAAAATTGTTACAATATAATGATAGAATGTTTTGAAGACTACATTTAAAATGTAAATATAAGCAAACTTTTCTGGTGGATTTCTAAAAAATGAAATATATAAAAATGAAACAAACATAACTTTTAGATATGACTGTAAAAAACACAATTACTGTTAATATTAATACTTTTGCATCTGATATGAGACCAAACTAAATGAATGGGGAAAAAAAATACCAGTCATAGTATATATAAATATATATAAATTACATATTTTTATATTAAATACAATACAAAAGAATTTCATTATGGTTTATTAGCAATACTCCTGACAATGAGCATCAAAAATAGGAAAAATATATGTTTAACAAGATTGTCTTAATATAGAATAAATATATAACACATATAAAACAATATACAGCCACAAGCTTGAAGGCACATAGTAGAAACTTAACTAAAAAATATAGTTAAAAAATATTGTATTACAATAATTAAATATGAAATTTACAATTTTTTCAGATTAATTTGTATTTTATTTTTAATACCAATATAGAGTATAAGAACTACTTATCCTTACTACAATTCATATTATACATAAAGTACTATTTTTGTTGATTATAAAACACTTAAAAGTAACAATAAATTTATCATTGAAGCCTGAAATAATAGAAACTAGGAAATTTGGAGGTAGGATTCAATTGAATTTTCCAAGTTCAAGTGAATGGATTAAAAATGGAAAAGTAAAAGTTTAAAAAAAGATCTATAGATAAGATTACACACTTAAAATAAAATGATAGAAAATTTATGAAATATTTAAAAAAATAAATAAAAAACACTACTTCTATATTTTTTGTTTATATTATTAGCCAAATTATTTTTAAGTTTTATGCGCAATTATTGTATTATAATTATACTGTATAGTATATATTATAAAGAAAAAAGTGAAAAATTCTGTGAAAAAACTATTCTTTTAAAATTGGTCTAGAAGATAACAGTTAATAAATCCTAGCTACAGACCTTTTTATAAAATCTGATCAACATTCATGGGGTCCACCAACAGCCCACAGAAATCTTTGTTCTTGGATATAAATTACACTGAAAATATGTTTGGAATCAAATTATAAAGCCAAAGATCACAAAATAAAAATTTCTGTTGACATAAACAAATAAAAATTTACTCTAATAGAATACTTTATGAAATTATCTATACAGGAAATTTAGATATATCCTTATAATTTCTGCATCTTTCAAAACCAATGATTGCAAGAAAATAAAAGAAAAATTTTCAGTCATACGATTCAATAAAATAAATGTTGATATGCCTCAAAAATGTCTTTAGATTACTAATTAATAAATGTTTACAATTCTTTTGCTTTCATAATCAATTTAGTGACATACATCATATTGAAATTCCTATCAAGAGTCGATGGAAATTTTTATTTTGAAAGAGAAAACATTATTTTCAGGTACATATTTAGTGTTTTTATAAACAATATTAAAATTCTCAAAATTTGCACTTTTAAGAGTTAAATTTCTATTTTTACAGAAGAAATAATTGATATTAAACAAGAAAAAGGCAGTACAGTTGGCAGACCTGTAATAGCATAGTAGAAATAATAGATTCTTTAATGCGATTAAATGAAATACATTAATCAATGCATATATTTTTTCTTTCAAAATGCAATGGAACAAGAAAAAAAAATGTTTAATTTATTTAAATTAAAAGTTAAAGTATCACAAATTTAAGGGATATAGTAAATAATTAAAAAATAAAAATTACTCTAGTTCAGTATTTTCAACCAAGCAAATTTTGTTAATAAATGTTTCCTCACAAAAAAATTGAAACATAGGAAAAAAATGCCTTTTGTTAATCATCTATAAATATGCTTTTCTATTTTATGTACTACTATAAAATTTTAATGCATACTTCAATATAATTTTAATTTAGGTTCTAAACTGTAATATTCTTATAACAAAATGCATTTAAAATCAACATCATAACAACAATAATTAATTTTGTTGTTTAATTAAACGACAAAAAAAGTATTTTTTGACAAATAAACTATATTGTCAAAATCTATCAATATCTTTATAAATGGAAGAGAATGACAATTTGTGTAGCAAAATATACTTATTAATGTTATTTACTTATTACCATCATAAATAATTTAATTTTTTAAATGTAATTAATATTGTGTCATGATAGCAGATATAAAATCCTGATAGTATTGCTAACATAAAAAAGATCCTTCACACGAATTTCAATGGTTATAATACTTTATGTAGTTAAATTGTAAGAGTTGTGTGTTATGATATGCGCTTTCTATAGCATACAACTCAGTTGTTAAATGCATGTAAACAGCTGAAATAAAGAGAGAAATATTCTTGAAACAAACAATATTTATAACAATTATTATATTTAAAAATAATACTAAATTATTTTTAGAGCAGTAAAATTAATAAAAGCTTAGTTTTCATGTTATTTCAAACTGTTAAAAAAGTAGAGAAAATACTGTATTAAAAAAAGAAAATATAAAATCTTGCTTTATCCAGTTACATTTACTACAGGAATTGAGTGGTTGAAAATATACAACTACTTTGGTAAAACATTATATTAGATTATAAATTGGAGCACTGAATTTGTTTTTACGAATTTAATTTCAGTGTATTTTAATTTTACAAGCAATAAGTACATAAGAGCAAACAATAATGAAAGTTATTTGGAAAAATCAATATCTTTTAATAGCATGAAATTATATTTTGTTGTTGCAAAAAGTTTATAGATATTTAGCAAAATGTTAAGACAAATACTATGTAATGAAAAATAATTTATTGCAGTTATACTTCTCATCTACGTGCATATATATAATGAAAACAATTTAATTCAGTAGTTTAATATATATAGTAATATAACTAGATTTAAAATGGTTAATGTAGATATTCTGAAGAAACTAATCTAACTTATTCATAAATAAATAAAGTTATTGAATAGTTATTTATCATAGGGTCATCAAATTTAGTTAAATTAAGTTTATGATATTAAATTTAATAAAAAAAAAAAACACGTGTATAAGCAAATTTGATATATTATCGTAAGCAATAATTAGCCCTTTTTAATATTTTAGCATCTTTTCTTTGGTTTTGGGGATAAATTTATGTGAAAAATATACCTTAGGAATAATTAATTGGTAAATTAATATTTAAATATATTTAAAATTAATGGTTATGAATTTATTGTTTACATAATAAAATTTAGGTATTGCCAGTTTTGTAAGATAATTTCTGAACACATTTGTGGCTAACAAATAGAAAATATGTTTGCTTTCAAATTTTATGTTAAATAGAAGAGTGTTTATTAAGAATTTCAACAGCGAAAGTGAGTATTAATGACTGCTAGATTTTTTGAGACATATTTATGATATTGTTTATGCAAATTTATGAAAATAACATTGATGATATTTAAAAAGTAGATTATAGAGGGCGCTTTTCTTTCATTTTCTTTGGCTGCATCGTTCTATTGCTTCATTGTGCAATTCAATTTCATTCGTATCAAGTGTATACAAACATTAGTCGTGAGGTAGAACGTGTTGTGTTACGTGAGTGGTATTTATGATTGTTTGAAATCTTTTCTATTGGATATGTTAAGATTGTGGAACTTCAGCATTTCCAAATTAAAGACTTATATTAAAAATTATAATGTTATTGAAAGAGCTGAAAAAGTGTTGGAAAACGAAAAACGTGCTCCTCCTCGACACCCCGGCACAGAAGTTAAGTTTCAAGTTTTAATAAAAGGTATTGTGAACCGTTTTGTATATAAAATATTTTATGATAATTAAGAATAATTACTTTAAAGATGTTAATGATGTCTATGTTTTTTATGTTCAATCTGTAGTTTAAAATGTATTAAATTTGATATGTTCTAAAACATTTCTTGAATTTCATTTTTTGCTCATGTGAATGTTATATTTAATAAAATTTTCTTGTGAAACTATTTCTAAATAAATAAAATCACAATTTATAGCTCATGTGCTAGTGTGATCTACATAAAATTTCAACATTATTAGTTATTAAATTTATTTTTGTTGCTAAATTTAAGAACATCATTTGATCTTCCAATTTTTTAAAAACAATTTTATCGAACCAAGTCAACAACAATGTTCAGATATTTGTAGGATATATTTACAGTCAATTATATCATTCGTATTAATGTTTTTCATTATTTTAGAGTCAAACATTTACCTCATAAATGTTCACAAAAAAAACCCATTATGAAGCATTTTGAAGAACTGAATTTCATTTGCAGTAATAAGTTTAATAAATTCAAAAATTTAGGTAGTCAGAAATATATTTGTAAAAAATTCTATCTTATTTAAATTGAAATTCAATCCAAATTTTCATCAAAACATTATTATTCGAAAAGTCAGATTTGGACTTCTGCCATTACCTTAAAACAAACACAATTTACAGTATGTACATATATATATATATATATATATATATATATATATATATATATATATATATATATATACATATACATATACACACAAACACAGATTATTCATAAATTATATATACAAAAAAAAAATAAAAAGGTAATGTCTAGAAGAAACAGATTTGAGACAAAGTGTTAGAATTATTTTTGCAGGATTTCAATTTAAAATCAGATGTATGTATTTATTTTTGTTTAAAAATATTTATAGAAAAATATCTAAAATAATCCAAAAAGATTAAGTGTTCAAAACCTTTATTTAATAAGTTAATATAACTATCTTTGTTGTCCTGTAAAATAATCCAAAAAGATTAAGTGTTCAAAACCTTTATTTAATAAGTTAATCTAACTATCTTTGTTGTCCATGATTTTTAGGAAATCAATAAAAATATAATTAAGATTAAAGTACAATGGTGTAAACATTTACTAAATAGAAGATTGTCAAAAATGTTTCTTGATTATTTGGGGCTACAAGAATATAAGAAATTAATCAAATGCAAAGTTGAAATGGAATTTTAGATTAATTTAAATTAAATAGTTTCAACTGTCTATGTGTTAAATATAACTAAATAGTCAATTTAAAAAATTTTTATCAATTCACATAATATATAAATTATTATTTTTTTTTGTTAAATGATTTGTCTTTTTAAATTAAGGTGTTGAATGATTAGTATATTGGTCTTTAATGCATAGGTTTGCAAGTTTAATTTACACTTTCATTACTTTTCTGTAATTATTTATTTTAAACTGTCTCTTATTTTAATTAGGTTTTATGTACAAAAAGTGATTCTAGAATAACAAACCAAATTAAGGAAGTTTTTATCCTTAAAATAGAATACTCTGTCGTAAACTCCATTGATATATTTAATGTTTTAATTGTTATAGGAAAAGGTTATATAAAAGAACATCTATTTGGAAGTATAAAGTGTGTTTAACTGTTATAGATGTTAAATGAAAGCTATTAGTAATTACTGATATATTAAAACAATATTTGAAATTCCTATTTTGATTTCAAAACCTCTGACAAATAAACCTCTGGGTTATTTAATATTCCAGCATATACAATGGTTGTCAATATTTGATTAATGAGATTGTATTAATTTGATAAGATTTTGTTAACTCGAAAATTTAAGCATCTTCTGTATATGAATCTGAGTTAGAATAGTGATAATTTTTTATTGGTGGTAAATTAAAAGAAACTTGAACATTTGAAATTATATAGTAGTCAGAAATTTATGAAATACTTATTTGTTACTTATTAGAGTACTAGTGGTGCACAGCTACCTCACTAACCTAAATTAAGTCATTATGTGCAATATTTGGTTGCCAAATGTGGATCGTATTCAAATTTCAACTTTGCAATCGTGTGCTATTTTTATTTTAAATTTAAAATATTTCATTATAAATACTTTCTGTTGAAGTATTAAAATATTAACGACTAAAAACTGATTTCCAAAAGATTACATAATAAAAAACAAATATAAACTTAGTATCACGAAGACTACAAAAAATCACGTACATGCAGTAATGCATATCTCTAAGGTAAACAAATTGCATTTTTGATAAAAGACGATGGAGCTGTACAGGTGTGGCTTGATTTCAATTTTTCTTGCCAAGTGCTCTACAGCTGTGTTGCCAACCTAAAATACGTCACTACACACAATATCTTACTACCAATATCAATCATGTTTGAACTTCAACCTTGTGTTTTTACATCATGCCTTTTTTTTGAATAAATCAAAATTTTGAATATTTCATTATAATTAAGTACTATGGAAATTATATATATATATATATAATTCTAATAACTATAGAAATGAAAATTTTAAACCTGGAATTTTAATATATTTTACAATTGCTCTTACCAAAAAAAAAAAAAAAAAAAAAAAAAATTAGTGTACATGCTACAGTAACAATCGGACAATAAAGCTAAATTTCTAGAGTTAACAAATTTTATTTTTTACTTAAACACTATTTTCAATATGCTGAGCAATGCTGCCCACCTTAAAAAACATCAGTGTATCGCTATTTAGTACAGTGACAACCGAGCAATAAAGCTAAACTTTACATTTGTTACTTTTGTAAAAAAAATAAGTAAAAAAATTACATTTGTTATGCAAACTCAAATTTTAATTAACTGGGCGTAACGCTCACCTTAAAAAATTTGTGTACTGCACAATTTAACAATAACGTGAAACACTCAATAAAGCTTCTTCTTCTTAGAGTTGGGTTTATATGTTATTGGGCACTTCTCTTTTTATCAGCATTTTGTACTGTTAACTCCAAACCTAATGTTTCCTAGTTCCAGTTGCTCGGGTCACCCAATTTATTAATAAATTCTGATAACCCTTTAATGGATTCTAGGTGTAACTCTCCAGTGTAAATGATGCCTAAAGAAGTTAATCTAGGTAGAGCAAGGGCTTTGCATTTGTAAATGATATGCTTGGCTGTTTCCTCTTGCATATGACATTTTCTGCAGATAGGGCACATTTTATTGAGGTGGAAGCCTACTATTAAATGTATCTTCTGCCTAGAGCATCTTTAGAATTTCAGAGACAATCCTCGCTCCCCAACATACTGCAATGATCCACAGATCATACTTTTAGCGTGGGTTTGACCAAGAGTGTAAAGCCCAGCTTCATACATCTTCTGTTTTTCCCCATCTAAGAACATTGGTTTTTGCTGTCTTCAAATTGATCCTACAAAAAGGTTCTGCACAGATGGGAACAAAAGACTATCCTTGTTTAGCAAGTTCATCAGCCCTTTCATTACCTAGGTGCCCTGGGACACGCACAAGGATCACCTTGTTTCTAGTTGCCAATTCTGTAAAAAGGTTTCTGCATTCCAAAATCATTTTAGATTTGATTTCGAAAGAATTGAGCTCTTTTAAAGTGGCTTGACTGTCACTAATTATGAGAATCCGCTTACTGTGGTAGAGTCTTTCCTCATATTTAGTCACAGACAATGGATAATGGTCAAAACTTCTGCCTGGAAGACCGTAGCATATCGCCCAAGACTTACAGATAGGCTAGTTCTTGGTGACACGCCACATACTCCCAGTCCTGAGAGGCTGTTTTTCAGTGATCCATCTGTGTACCAGTATCTCCTGTTTTAGTTTCCAACATGTTGTTGTCTCATTCGTCTCTAATTGGTAAAACTGTTTCAAATGTCCTTTCAAACATGTATGACTTTTCCATGATGTCCGAGGGCATCAGGAAAGTAGGATCTTGAATTTTCCCGGTAATACCCCTGTGCCTTTTGACAACAGGCTGGTCATTCCATTGGTTTTGTAACTTCATTCTGTATGCAGTCATTCTGGCAGTGCTGCATATGCAGATGTCTAAAGGAGTCAGATCCAACATAACTTCCAATGTTCTGGTTGGCGCTGTGGGCATTGCTTCTGTGATACAGAAACAGGCCAATCTTTGTAGGCCTCCTAGTCTTCTGTTCCACCTTACACCACCAGATCACACAGGCATATGTAAAAATGGGCCGGACAATAGCTGTGTACATCCAAAACATTTTTGGATGTAGACCCCAATTTTTACCAGGCATTCGCCTGCAAATCATAATGATTTTCTTTGCTTGGTTAATTTTATCATCAATGTGCTTATTCCAAGTAAATTTTTGTTCTAAATAAGTGTCCAGATACTTCACCTCTGAAGCCACATTGATTTCAACATCAAAAAGTCTTTGTATGAAAACACCCTCCCATTTCCTTTTGCATTTAAAAGGTACAAGGTAGGTTTTCTGATGTTTAACTATCAGGTCCCTATCTTTGCACCATCGATTTACATAACTTAGAGCATCCTGCACGAGATGACAAGTTATGTCAAAATCTTTACCATGGTTAAGGATGGCAATGTCATCAGCATATCCTTGCATATAGTAGCCCCTATCATTTAGACATTTTATAAGGCTATTTACTGCTAGGTTCTAAACTAATGGTGAGAGAACATCTCTTTGAGGACAACCTCTGGTAGTCTTTTTTTCAAATGATTCACCGAAGATGCTCATTTGTATACATCTATCCAAAATCAAGACCTCAATCCAAGTACACATGCTCTGATTAATCCCAGCCCCTCTAAGTGCATTGAGGATGGATATATGGGAAGTGTTATCAAACGCACCTTGAATGTTGAGGAAAGTTGCTGAGGCAATTTTTTTTTTGGTCCAGAGTGGTTTTTTCAATTTTACAAGCTGTTGGCTAATGTAAAGCAGTTTCAGTAAATTTGCCGGGTTGATAGGCAAATTGTAGAGAAGGCTAGAGACTGTTACCACCCAAGTAATCTCTAATATGCTGATCAATGATTTTTTCCATAATGTTAAGAAAGACTGATTAGTCTCTAAGACTTGGCCTGGTCATAGGTGTCCTTTCCAGGTTTAAGGGGAATCCTTCCTCAAAATAAATCTAGAAATGAACTTCAGCGCCATCTAGCCCAGTTGTTTGGAGGCAGTCTCTCTATCAAAGACTGAAAGAACTGATTGGTGAATTAAAACTCATAAACCACACCAAAGCACCTGTTTACAAAGAAAAAATAGTTCCTAACTTAATGGGGGGGGGAGGAGAATTTTAAGAGGGAATGAGATGACCACATAACCGCAATAGGGGTAAAGTGGACAATATAACTACCCCTCATCCTAATTTCCATCAGGATGTTCCCATACAGATTTTCTTTGCATATGTGGTCAATTTGTTTTGAAGACTGTTTGTCCCCTGTCAACTGCCCTCATTACAGCTTCGGGGTATTCCTTCTGGGAACTGTATGTCTGTAAATCTCATGGGTGAGGAAAAAGTAGGGCTGCCTCAAATGCTTCTCAAATTTGACAACAGAAATATCCATTGTGAGCTTTTAGTCAAGCAATTAGAGAGAAAAAGCTCTGCTCGGAGATTTTTAAAAGAAATATAATTCAATTTACTATTTTGCAGAAAAGTATACAGATGCATAAAAAAATTTAACACAATTTTGTTATTATTATTCATTAAATGATCAAAACTTTATATTAATATTCAAATCAAAATAAAAGTATAAAATATACTTATTTTATTTTTCTTGATATAATTTCCATTTGCTTTGATCTCGTGAGATTTGATTCTTTTTTAATGGGCCTTATGAGAAAGCAACAGTTGTTCTTCTCTCTAAGTACTTCACTTATATAAATGTTTTCAAAAAAAATGTCAAATTTCTTATCTCTTAAAAAAAGAAAGAAAATAAGGTAGTTTATTCATTAACTTTGGAATAACTTTTCTTGCTTTATAAAATATTTCGATACAAAATTTACGGAAAATTCCATATATTTCACTTATAATTTCTATCAATGATTTTTGTAGGAATGGAAAGTGTATCTCTTTATTTGCATAAATCAGGCATCTCAACATTGTTTCTTGATATATTTCTAAGCAAACTTTAAAAGCAATATAACTTATTGCATAATCCTCACTTTCTAGTGCAAATATGGTGATATCATCATTCATATCTGAAGAAGTGAATTCACTTGTAGAAAAATAGAACCTTTAATTTAAGAATTAAATAATCTTCACTTTGGGAATAACCAAATGATTTGAGTTTGTAAGTAAAGCTTCGTCTCTCAACAAATTAAAATAGAATGTGTTTTTCAATAAAATCATAAACATTATAAAATACTCTAAATATTTCACTCCTTGAAATGTCATAAAATAGATTAGGGTCTCACATTCCACCTAAATTCAGTGTATATACCATTTTCAAATTTCTTAAATTTTCTCCACCTATAACAAAATATACTCCAGGTATCCAACATCAGAGCTCCAGGGTTGCAGCCAAATTTATAACATCTTTAAGTATTGTTTTTATATTGATTCTTAATGTATTTATTCTCATTGTAACTAGCCAAAAATTATAAATTTTTGAAGATAATGACCTTATAGTGTTCATTTTAAAGTATCAAGCGACAATTTAACTATATAATTTTTTCATCTTTTAAGTAAATTATTCTCCATCACCCTCAAATTTATACAGGGTGATGTAGAGGAAACGCATGTTTTAGGAAACGCATGTTGACGAGGCTTGTTGATGTACACTTTTGATTTCAAATATCCCCACAAAAAGAAGTCACATATCAACAGGTCGGGTGAGCGAGGGGGCCAGTGAGCATCACCAAATCTCGAAATCACATGTCCTGGGAACATTTGTCGAACCACTGCCATGGATGCTCTCCCCTGTGGCAGCATCCTGCTGAAACCAAATCTCTCTCATGTTCACTTGAGGCCTTTCAAGTTCTGGACAAAGGAAGTTGTTTAACATTTCAACGTAGCGAGCTGATGTAACAGTAACTGCAATTCCTTCCTTTTAAAAAAAATAGGGTCCAATAATCCCCAACTTTAAAACACAGCATCACACTGTTACCTTTAAACTGTGCAGAGGTCTTTGGTGTAATTCTTGTGGATTATCCAATGCCCAATACTGACAGTTTTGAACATTGACGTAACCTTCAAGATGAAAATGTGCTTCATCACTCATGGAGACTGTAGCATCTGGATCTTCTGTAAACACTTCATACATTATGTAACAAAACTCTGCGCTTACAAAATCCCCTTCATTAAGCTGCTGGACGATCATTATTTTGTACGGATGAAAATTAAGGTCATCATGTAAGATGTGGTGAAACGAACGACGTGGCATACCCAGCGCTACAGCATGTCGTCTAGTCGATCATCTAGGACTAGTAACAACTGCCATTCTGACTCGGTCTACATTTTCCGGAGTACGAACTGAACGGGGAAGACCAGGTGGTTTCTTTTTCTTCATAGAACCAGTACTTCTAAATGCTGCAACCCATCAGAGTATGGTATTTCAATCAGGCACTGCACCTCGACGCCCAACTCTAAAATATTAACGGAAAAGACGCTGCACTGTGACTACAAAGTCATTGTATCTAAAAAACTGCTCGACAATGAACACACGATGTTCTATGCTCCATAGTGACTGAAACGGCATTGTATGGGCCGTCTGCCAACATTCGTTCAAGGTCACTACCCTCTCCCGTCGCCACATACTAATGGTTCGAAAAAACATGCGTTTCCTCTGCACCACTCTATATTTTCTTATTAAGTATTTTTTATATAGATTACTGGTTTTAATTTTTGTGCTTCATTTAAAAATGTTTTCTTTGTTTGATTTTAATTTCATAATCGTTTTCACACTTGAACTAAGCATCTTTTAGAGGATTTCAATTTCAAACCATTTTCAGCACATAATAATCTACTTTTTATATTTTAAGCTTGAAATATGAAAGTACAACTCTGATTTTTCTTATATATATATATATTGCAAGGCAAACTGAATAGGAATCAACTGGGATTGCTCTTTTCTCAAAGATGTTACACCACTACTCTGGGGTCAAGGTGGGAAAGTATATGCGTAATTAGCCAACTTTTCTTGTTTTCATGCTTGTAAATAAATCCCGTATGCAAGCCCTATTTGCTTGGTAGTTGAATTCTATTCCTGTTCGCACCCAGGAAACAAAAGGCAGTTACCCTTTTATTTTTATCTTTTTCTAATTTTTGAAAATTATCTGTTCTGTTCTCTGTTCTGAAAATCATAAGTGTTTCTGTTCTTTTTAATCTGATCTCATCATAATTTTTATTTTCGACATGAAATATGTTTTAGGACATGAACAACACCAATGTTTTATACCACATATTTTGCATTTTTATTATTTGCTGGTATTAAATTTACTTTTCCATAAAAATATTAAAAGTTTATTAACAAAAGTAGCTAAATAAAAATAATAATAATCTAAACTTCCACATGCATATGCTTTAGACCAAAATGTATAAAAATAAAATTATTTGATTTAAGTTTCTAAAAGAAATATTTAAATACGTACATATATAAATTGTAATCAAATGTTCATTTTGTTAGTTAATTAATATATTCTAAAAGATGTAAAATGAACTATAATTAATTTTTATTCTATGTAAGAGAATAAAAGCTAATTCATGCTCTAAAGATAAAATGTGAAGAAATTTTTCTTCAAAGATGTGTGTTTACTAGTTCAAAAATGAGATAAGTATACAATTGAGTATGTGTATTTTTATCACAATGATGTGATAGAATTCACATCATTACAAATACACCCCTTCATCAAAATTTCTCAGCTTTTCTCTTGACAAATTCAATTTTTCGTTTCTTATTCAATTTATTGAGAAGATTAAAAATGTTATACTTTACACTTGATTATGAAAAACTTTCTGCTTAACAGCAGTTGCTGATAGTTTATTAATCTTTTTTTAACACTAATTTTTTTACGTGATACTTATAGCCGATTTTAATACATTACACAATTTACAATTAAATAGTGCTATCAACAGCAGTAGGAAAGAGAAATTGCTCCGAAATTCTTCAGAACCATATTATCTAAAAAAAATTATAAAATCTATTTCTTTAAGCTTTATTAAGAATAAATGTGAACCAGTACGTAATAATCTAGTGAAAGCATAATTTTTTTTATCCTATTTATTTTAAAGACTATTAAAATTTGAAATACATAAAATAATAACATATATAACTACATTATAATAGCTACACAATCATTCAATAATATATGTATATATATATATATATATATATATATATAATCCTACATTTAAAGATAGGAAATTTATATTTACAATATGTACATATCTGGAAAAAATATCAATATTTTAAGAAATTTTCTGTATACAAAAAATTTTTGAGATTCTTTTCATTTTAAAATTATTTTAACTTTGTTTTGCTGTATTTTTTTTTATTTTCCGCTTCGATTATAGATGGAGGATCTCTGATTTTCATTGATCGTGTATATCTGGGATCAATTATCTCTGGCAATAAGCAATCATGATAAAAGTTTCTTAGTTTATCCTCCACTTCTTTCCAGAATAAATAATCCTTGAAAATTTTTTCAATTTTGTGGCCTTTCAGTGTCTAAAGGACAAACAAACAATATGTCGTTTGTTAATGTTACCAATTTGTTTTTCTTTTGTTAAATTCCAAAATTTATAATTCCTATTTAAAATTGCTCCCTCTGGGATATAATCTTTGCAAGAAAATGGATATTTAATTTCAAGGATACCATTGTTGTCAATTAAAACATCAGGGCTTGCACCTCAATATGGTTCCTCGCTGTCTCTATATATACAAGTAAGTCACATATTTTTATTGCAATGGACACAAAATTGCATCATCTTCATGATTTCTGCTGTACCTCATCGCCTCATTGTCAAAATGAGAATATAGCTGAGATTTAACAATATTTTCATATGGATCTGTCTTCCTATACTATTTACAATTGCTGTAAATAAAATTTATAAGGCAATAATGAAAACTCGTGTAGAAGTCTTTTAT